>JARYHS010011408.1:252911734-252971314 GCA_031002005.1 Vandiemenella viatica | reverse complement strand
CGCCCACTACAAGAACTCAAGAAAAATAATTTGATCAAACTTTGTAAAGCTCATTTATTTTGTAATGCTATGTGCGCAGCTGAAAATGTATTTTTAATTGCCCAATGGTGGGTGAAATAAAAAGAAATAATATCAAATAATATATGTTATTTTATTCAGACATTTCACATACATGTAGTTAATAAGGTCCACAAACATCATATCCAGGTTCATAATTCTTAATTACAATATTATTTACGTCATCAGATACTAACAAATTTTTATATGCAATGAGTTCAAGTCTTAATTGCGCATAATCCAATGATGAACTGGGTGTCACTTGAGCTACTCGAACATTATTAATGTGCATGTCAATCAGTTTTTGCACTGTAGCCATATTGAAGTCTCGTAGCACTTTATTAGCTAGAATGTCCACAAACTCAGTATAATATCGTGCCACCAAGTAGCCCCACTTCTGCTTGATGGTCAAGGCGTTGGTCACGGCTGGCTGCGCGTCGACGAAGTTCCTCCAAGTAGACTGGCCGAAGAAGACACCGCTGGCAGGATCGTCATTAAGGTGGAAACAAACAGTCTTCACCCCGGCAATCGTTCGGCAGGAGACGGCGTGCTCACCAAGTGAGATGCTGTCGGTGCCGGCGTTGAATAACTGGGACACTACGTCCAATTCCTGGATCAGGACGTTCCATTCGTAGTATGTTAAAACAATTTTATTGTGTCCCACTTTTTCCAGAACAACAACAGGTTCAAACTCGTGTTTGGACGATAACCCTATCGTCAAACGTTTCGAGTCACCAGCGTTGAGTTGGTACACAGAGGAGAACAACAAACACTAGACGAGGCATAGCTGCAAACTGATGAGAAAGCGGTAGGCGGGTGTTTTATAAAGCGGCCTGCACACCAACATAGTAACTGTGAGAGGCGCCAGCGTGGCTGCAGGGGCGGGGCGCGTGACCTACAAAGATAATGACGGCGAGAGCGGCGCCGGCGTGGCGCGTGACCTACAAAGAGCCAGGTAGATAATTATAGGCCAGAGGCGGCACAGTCGGCCAGGTGCCTAATTATAGGGGAAGCGGCCTGCACACCTGCAGGGAGCGGGGCGGGTGACCTTGACGGTAAGCGGCGCCGGCAGCCAGGTAGATAATTACAGGCCGCACAGTCGGCCAGGTGCCTAATTATAGGGGAAGCGGCCGCAGGGGGGCGGGGCGCGTGACCTAATTATAGGGCGCGAAACAGACATATCCTTACTACTATGGTAAACAACCAGAGGAAGAACAAGAGGTGGATAGCTGAAAGGAGCGGAGGAGTGTGTACGGAAAAGAGTAGAGTACTGGAACAAGGTGGTGACAGAGAGATGGTGGGAAGAAAGTAGGAAATGGAGAGGCTTGTGCATGAAGCAGATTCGGCCAGTGGCTGGAAACTGTTGAGGATGATAATGATGATTTTAAGGTTTTCTGTTTCTGTGCTATGTTGATCCAGTTTGATTTCTTCTTTCCTTTGGGATTCATTCGGATGGGCCCCAAACGTTCGTATGTGCAAAACTGACAGAGACCTGCATACTGCATGTTCAGTGTGGGTGGAACAGATGAAGCCGCCAGTACCGCGAATGAGTTCCTCCGTTACGAGCCGGAGTTGAGAAGTGGTTGTGTAAACTGGAGCCTCGTGTTCCTCCAGGTGCCGCGAAGGCACGGCAGACGGCTTTGTGGTCTTCTAACGAGCCGAACAATGCGTCCCGCGCCGCGCGATGAGTTATGCCCCTCGGCACCGCCCACTCCCCTCCTAATTACCACGCAGCTGCTTACACACAAACCACAGCGCAGACGCTCCTTATTCCACTCCACACCACTAAAATAATGGACAACCACACGTCATCCATTTAATTCTGATAGAAAATACTTTGGAACTGGATTTTTACGTCTTGTTGACTTTGTGAGGTACACAACCTCACCATTTGTGATTTTTAATATTAGTAAAATTGTTTTTTGTTTAATAGTTATGATTTTAAATATTAACATTGAGTTTCTAAGGTTACAGAATTTCAAGAGAGGTATACGGGATCTTTGGTGAAAAAGAACAGTTGAAAAAAAAAAAAGGTGTTGAAAGGAAAATGAAACGAGAGAAGGTGTGGATAAGAAAAAGCTTAATGGAGAAGCTGTAACAATCCTGGCGGGATTTGTACTGAAAAATATTAGCCTGAGGGCAGACGATTAGTTTAATGATAGAGTTAATGAATATGATAGTTGCATTAGGTGACTGATCGTTATTTGATAATGGAAGATAATAAGATAAGCGGAAGACTTTGTTTCATGTTAGATTATAATAACGAAAGTGGAGTTGATTCTTAAAGTACTTTTGGTATGATTTTTTAATAGTAGTTTGATTTACAGTGGTGGTATCTAAAGAAAAGCAGTGACGGACATTGAGGGTCAGTTAATGATCCTATTTGAACTAATATGACGCTGGAAACTTAAGGAAAAGTAGTATAATTTATTTTCCAAAGGTAAAAATAAGAGATGAAGGTAAGATTGTAAAGAAGAACCCCAAACTAACTACATTTTTCATATCATCTCTAAAAAAATAAAGAGACTCTTAAAACCTCTTGGCTATTAGAACTGCAAGAGACTGGGGACGAAGAACGGGTTGGGATTCGGTTATGGCAGTTTGAAGGAATGATCCCGCCATTTGCCGGGAAACTGTAGAAAACCAAAATCCGGATTCGAACTCGAGTCCTCCCAAATGCTCGGTAGCTGGAATTTTAATTTCGGACTTCGAGCGCAGCACCAAATCTTCAAATTCAACCTGTCTGAACAACTAATTTTCGTTTATTGCTTTGTTTTCTTAGTTTCAATTGAGAACATTTTTTCTATGCTCTGATGAAGTGGTTCCCAGCAGATTGAAGAGATCGTAGGAAGCGTTTCTTGTTCAAGAGAAATTTAGAGAGTGTTGAGGACCAATCGCCACTCCCAGTTTTCAATTATTATATCAGGGTTTAACGACCGCATCAAAGTTGTTTTTAATTACATTCTCATGATCAAAAGAGGATTTACCGTAGTCTACAGTTTATTAGCCAAGAAAAGAAACAGATTGTCAAGAATAGAACAGTGTGGTGTAGGAGTCCGAGGATGGTCGGTGACCGGTTAATGCTCTGGCCTCGCATTCGAATCCCCATTCGGCCATTCAGATTGTGAGTTTTCCGTGCTTTCCCCAAATCACTCCAAGCGAATGCTGAGAAACTTCCTTCAAAAAGAGGCCGTGGTTGATTTCCTTCCCGTTCCTTCTCTGCAATCCTCTCCCGCCTCTAATCACCTCGACTTCGATGGGACGCAAAGCCATAAGCAAAAAATAAAATAATAATAATAATTGTGATGTAAGATTGCGTATCAAAATTAAGCCACTAAATACGAGAAAACACACTGGCTGTTGTAATAAATAATGTAATCCATAGGGCAGCAACTTTTATCGCTTAGTAATATACCTATATAATGTACAACCTCATATTATGATGAATTGATTATGTACATTTATGATGTACACTTTTCCTCACAGGAGACCCATCGGATAACTGTTTCCAAAAGTGGTTAAAGCCATAAAACCTCAAGCATTATGGGTTACATTATTTATTACAAGAAGGAAATCAGCGGTTTTTTTCTGAAAAGGGGGCGGTGAGTATATTTTTTATTCAAAAAGTGGGTGGTAAGCCAAAAAAGATTGAGAACCTATGCTTTAATGCTAAGGCAACCAAGACGGCCGAAGTATTTAACCGCATTGACTCTAATAGGATATAATTTAGAAAGTATTTAATTTATTAGTAAATTATTCTTTTTCGGTTATTTATGATATATCACCCACTAGTAATCGTTCCTGCATATAATTTTAGAGCAGTCTGCTGCCTCACTTTGCTAAAGCACGTGAAAGAGGAACAGAAGGTCCCCGGTTTTTATACCTTTTTCAGCTATTATTTTTACGAGCCTTAGAACTAACCTTTATCTGCGCCAAATCCTTGCTTTGTTGATGTAAAGATGATAAGACGCTATTTAGTTCGGATTCCACGTTGATCTATAGCTCACCTACCGCAGCCGGTAAGAAACTGTCACTAGATCTTTGATTCCACATGAAATTATTATTATTATTTCTAGAAAAGAGGTAAAATAGAAAAAATATACAGGAACATAACTTTTTTAGATTTTAACCTCACTTTTAAATTTGTGTAACAGTTTCCTGCAGGATTACCACAGGCCTGTGACTGTTTTAAAAGCGAAACTCCTTTGTATCGTTAGGAGAAAAGCGGAGAACTGATTTCGGTGAATTCCAGCAATATTTGACGCTAGCCTGACGCCGAAAATCAGTTCTCGTCTGCAAGCATCTACAAGTATGTGTATTAACATTACGGGTAACACTTACCAGTAAATATTTATTTATTTTACAGCATTTTCAATCATTGTTTCAGGATGCAGCCTCCGTAAGCCAGATGAGCTATATTTTACAGTTCAATGCTACATAATTTTGTGGTAGTTCCTTCCAGCAACTCTCTTACAGTTCACGCCTGTTACTCGTCGCATGTCCCTATCCCAACGATCCGGGGATCTTCCTCTTGCTCTTTTCGGTTTCCTTGGCGTCCAATCTAGAAATGCCTTAGTCCATGTGTCGTCTCTTTTTGGAGCAATATGACCAGCCCATTGCCATTTTTGTTTTGTCACTCTTTCTAAGATGTCTGTCACTTTGGTCATCGAACGAATGTAGACGGTCGTTTTCCTGTCTCTTCTTATAAACCCTAGCATTGCTCTTTCCATACTTCGCTGGAAAGTTCTCAGTTTTTGTTTCATGTGACTGTTGAGGGTCCAAGTCTGGCAGAAATATGTGAGGACCGGTAATACACATTGTTCAAATACTTAGTTCTTAAGCTGCACTGGTATGTTTGATTTAAAAACTATGAAAGTTCGTCCACATTGTCTCCAGCCCAGCATTTCTGCGTCTGTAGATCTCAGACTTTGAGTCGCCATTAGTGTTGATCAGTTGGTCAAGATAGATGTACTGTTCTACGGATTCAATACCAGTCCTTTTCGTGTCTTCCTTGTCTTTGACAAAAGTACAAAAGAAAAGACAAAATAAATACAAAAGAACGAGCAAATATCTGATAACTTAATGAGGCGAAGCTATCAAAGATGAAAAGGTATATGAAAAAAGTATGTGGGAGAAAAAATTATAATAAACGAGGTGACGAACTGACCGTAAATGAAATAACACACAGAACATGTGCTGCCAGTATCGCCGATGGAAAAGTGTATTGCCGTGACGCAACCTTCCTTTATCGTTGTTTTCGACATTCATCCTTGGTATAAATGTTTACTACTCAGAAAAACTATTATACAAACATGAATGCTATTTCTATAAATAACTAATAACGTTCATAATTCACAATTAGGAACAAAATAACACAGGAGTACTGGTTTAATTGAACACAAGAATTTGAGCTGAAATGAGTTTCAATGGAAAACAGGACGTAGGTGAAGAGAGCGCTGGGAGGTACTAGGCTTTTTTGGCGATATAATAATAATTTAGTGTGGTCGTAATGACCTGGTGACAGGGTTTCTATTGGCTGCGCATTCCGCCCCTGTCGTAGCCGCCTTAACTTAACCAGGCAATCCTACCGGGCACATGGGACCTACAATTTAACGTGAATTACGAAACACGGAAACTATCTGTCCTACTTCACATTACACAACAAGTTGTGCCAGAGGTGATTGTCGGATTAAGGCTCTACGAAAATCTCCGCCGAGACAGGGATTCGAACGGGGTACCTTTCAATCACCAGCCGGACACATTAACCACTGACCCAAAAGACCGCTTATTTGGCTATGAGGGTTGGAAAGAGGTTAGTGGAATAATTAAAAATGGTTCATGGAAGGGAAAATATGAACATTGCCACAAGTTGGCACTCGATTTCATGCACAAGAGTGTTGGAATATTTTCTTTCGTAGGAGAGGAAGTCAGGGATTTGAATAGGTTATCAAGGGAATTAATGAATAGTATACAAAGAAAGACCTAAATGAATTTAATATTAGGGCAAAAGTAGTGGGATAGAAGAAAGGGAAAAAATGGATAGGTGGGAAATTGCCACCTGTTACTGTGCTTCATCGCAATTAAATTCAAGTAAATAAAATAAAAAGCTCTAAAGGTGAACGCGTCAGATATGAAGAGGGTGAATGTCAAAATCCAAGACAAAAGCTGCATTTCCATTAATCAACAAAGGTTTATTTTTGCAGTTACGTATCATATTGGCAACGAATGGGCTAATCAAATTTTGATAAGAACAATCGATCAGCACTAATGAAGATTCAGGAAAAGAAGAAGGTCAATCTTTCTGTAGTGAAATTCTACGAACTTAATGAAAATGGCAAAATTCGTCGCCCAAACAGTGAATGACCCATTGAATTGGAATAACCAAGTGTTAATCAAAAATGATAATTTATCACTGTAAAAGATATATTGTTACACTGTTGACATAAAATCAAATACATTTTCAACAGTTTAAAAAAGAATATCAACTTTCCCTATCAAAAATGTGGTTGTATGGTATAACCTGGCACATAAGATAATGACAATATAATTAATTGCAAGGAGAATTAACATATACGAGGAGGTAGTAATTATTAATAAATTCATCACATAATTGTTTAAAAACGAAGTGCAGCGATGTATTGATGCACAGTTTGACCAGGTGAATTCATTCCTTGTGGCTTTCTTAAACCATTGTTTACTATAGCCTTTACAATACGTAATATAGGCTTGAAGAAATAAATATTATTCCTTAAACGTGGTGACTTTAAAATAAATCCTGGCTTACTATAGTTGTTAAGAGATGAACTGATTCTTAAAATTTATAGTACAGATTAGATTAACTGTTTTATTGCTCATTAAAAAAAAAAATATATATATTAATGTTGTATAGAAATGTTTGTCGAAATTAATATATTACGTGTGGTAATCTTTCCCAATACTCGATTTCCAGATAACAAACTATTCTGTTGTATTTTAAAATCTGTGATAGACATACAAAAATCCAGCGTTTTCTACAATAATGACAGAATACCAATGCGTTTTTAAAAAGGAAACATATCTGGTTTTTTTTATTGTTACTCAATCCATATACAACATATAAAAAGCGACGTGACAGCTATTTACAATATGTTGTCCCTCAGGCGTGTAGAGGTAGAGAAATATATAGATGGCTCTCGCGTCGAGATTCATGGCCGTGGTGGTTGTGGGCGGATGGCCATAACTTACCATAGCCGAGGCGGGTAGTTCATCACCTCGCCGCCAGGTGCGGGCGAAATGTGATCATGCGGCCGACGGCGATAGGGGTCAAGATGGCCGCCGGGCACGGCACTTTGATTTAAGGGCTGCCAGCCCCAGATAAATTAATTTACCGCCTGCCACCGAGTATAGGGCACGTACAGTAGGACGGCAAACAAGCCGGCAGAATCTGTTGAGAGAGGCGGCCGAAGTATTAATCAACGCTTTGCTGAAGCATTTCGGCTCGTTACCGCCGGTAATTTATTGCCTGAGGAGCTGCCGGGAGGGGAAACACGAGGCCTGAGGGGTGGCAGCCCTGACGACGGAGAAAAAAGAAGCCGTGGAGGCCGGATGAAAGATGATTTCAGCTCTCGCGCCTGAGTCACGGAAGGGCGTCAGGGGCAGGAAGTGGAAGTTTGCCAGGAAGTAACAAAGGCCGGCATTCCAGGAGGTGGCGGACAAAGGTAATTAAGAAGGCAGTCCCTCTGCTCCCCTAAGTGATCGATATTATTATATGGAAGAGCGAAGACAGATGCGAGGCTCTCATTAATCCTGAAGGACCTTTTATTAAAAGAATTGGAGACTTATGGAGGCGAAAGGAGACACTTCCAGTCAGTTGCAATACGAAGACCACTTAACAAATCTTTACTTTCGCTCCCGTCCCCGAACGTGTTTAATCAAGACGAGAACTCAAAGACGGAAGGGAGAAACTAATGCTCTTAATGGATATAGCAGTTTTCTAGCAGAAGAGATTTAAATCGGAATTTGAATCGTCGCTGATTGTCGTCAAATAGCATGAGTCATTTCATTCAAAGTATTTTATAAAATATGTTTTATCTGATTCTTAAAAATTCTTCCCTTAATCAACGCCTGTTGTTGTCAGAATCAATGGTTCATTGGACATACATCTTTCTTTCTTTCTTTCTTTTTTTTATGAAAAAAAAAAAGATTAGCTGTAGCTGAAACAACTAAAGTAGGATTACGATCCCAAAAGTCCTACTGCGCGTACTATTCTCTGTGGAAAATTTGAGTATGCTCTTTTTCCTGCACTTTCAACTTGATTTTTCTGATAGCCGAATCTATCATCTATGTCAATGATTATGGCAAAGTAAACATCATCGTACCAGCAACATATGGAAGTCAAGCTCTTTTTCACATACTGTATAACGGGGTACTATGGCAGTGACTTAAATGACATCTGCATTCTCATCTTTCGGACAGTGAAAATGAAGCTATCAAGTCTTCTGAACAGACTGTATATGCGTAGCTTACATTCTCATTAGAACTTCCTGAAAAATGGTGGAAGTCAAACCTAATGATCTGTGACAAAAGACTCTTGTAAACCATTAAATCCGGCTGGGGGAGCCATAGTGTTTTTCATCACGGGGATCATGAATGACGCCATTCTGTCTCGAAGATCTTCTGGGGAAACTGACTTTCTCTCGACAGAAAAGGTTGTGTTGATCCCCCGCTTGATCAGACGTGTTCTGTAACCCTTTCTTTTCTTTCGTCTTCCGCTTCCGCGACTTATTTCAGGGCCTTTCTCCCATCATCATAGTTTTGCGAGAAAGTTCCGCCCACCCTCTCATCTTCAATAAGCAATGTCAGAAACTTCATTTCAGCGCGATTTGGTCTTGTGGTCAAGATCTTCGACCCTAGAAACTCGTTTTCTGTGCCATTGTGTTATTTTCTGTCACTTATAGACTCTATGTAATGCATGACCTTAGGATGTTCAACAATGTTCAACGTCACCCGATCGTGAACTGTCACCCTAAAAATTAATTTTTTGTTCACTAAAAGTCCATTCATTACTTTGTATTTAAATATTACTACTTTAAATTACGGTTAAATTCGTGATTTTTAAACTACTAAACCCATCACCACACCCTAAATACGGTCAGAGGCTCCCAAATACTAAAACGATACATAAAGGCACCGTTCGGGTCCACGCCGTGATAAAATCATAAAAGAGTTGGTTGGAAATAGTTGGAGAATAGAAGGCAGGTCAAGAGAATTGTGAACATGGCATATTTTGATGATTAAGCATTGATAAATATAGAAGCGACATTTAGTAACAGCATGTAGATTGCAAGCAAGGACCATGATAATAATAAATTAGTATTTGATTTAATGCATAATGCATTGTACATGTAACAATTTAAGTAAGGTAATGATGAATGGTATATCTGGGACTGTAAAGGATTTTAAAGGACACATGTATATAAATGGCAAGTAGATATATAGGGAAATTGCCAGGGGGCTTGAGATCGAGCAAAATTAATTAATTATAACAACAATAGAAAGAATTTAAATTAAAAATTTCGCATGGTTCATAAGTTGGAATATATGGCATAAGTCAAACGGGTAGATCATGTCAGTACAAATTCGTCGCGTACATTTGTTTACCTGTTATCGATGTTATCGAACTAGTGTGAGTGCATGTTGGATTTTCTTTTATACGCTTTCGTAGCTCTGGTATTTGTTCGGCCCTAGACGTTTGAGATTTATTCGGTTCCTTTTGACGTTAGCCTTCTTCTTTACACATTTGAGACTCATATGAGACTTTATTTTTGGAATTTTCAATTTAGTATTGATCTTTACTTATATTCCGACAAATAGTTTTATTATCTCACTTTGGCTCCCAGTAGTGCTTCGCAAGCTCCTTACAATGACACTTGCTGCATGCGTTTTTATGCTACACTTATTTACAACATTACACAATTCCAAATAACCGCCAACATGAACACACTCTATAGCTGTGGTCAAACGTATTGGTGGGCGGCTTCGAATGCTCCGCTACCAAATCGTGCACTTAACAATTAAATTCCATTCTTAGCATGCGGTTGCGGTTTGTGCGTTAACGCTCGAAGTAGGCAACATAGGACGATCAGCGTTTCCATTTTCTGGTGTTAGACAGAAAGCGCTACGCGGTAATGTTCTGAAGTGCGGCAACAGCGCACTCGCTCTAACCAGCAAAATTCCCTGGCCACAGGTATGGTTAGGTGACGTCACAGGCAAAATAAATGGTGCACAGCATTGTTAGTCAGGTAGTTATCAGCGATTCAAATCTGACGGTATTTGGTAATACAAGATAGTTCTACCAGCTGTCACCATACTCAACGAGCCAATAGACGTTTTCACGTAAAAAATATACGCTCTGGTGGAGTATTTTGATTGACCAGCAAAAATAATGTGTTATTGAGCCTTGTCACAACGTGATAAAATCTTCGTAAATATTTAAGTTATTAAATACATGGTCATACAAAAATTATAAAGGCAAAAAACAAAGATACTACAATGGGTCCAACAACGGGGCTCTTCGCTACATCAAAATTAACAACTTCCACTGCTTTGAGACGATATGTGTTGTCATTTTTCTACTTGTATTCCAGCGGCATACATGTAGCAGTTTAGGACAAAGTGACAATGTGTTAGGTCCGTTATGAAGCCATTTCACACTGCCTCCAATCAGCCAATCACCCCAGCACAGATCCTAAAGAGCCACAACTCCCAGTCAGAACTACTGGAGCATTACAGAACCAATCCGCCGAGGCGTTGCCTGCACCCGCGTTTTAATCAAGTCGAGAAGCAAAGACGTTCGTCACCGTAAGTACTGCGCTTGCAGGCTGGCTAGCGATAAATTGGAACGGGAAGCGATTTGCAGAGGTAGTGCCGCCGTCGTTCTGTTTGACGAGTTAAACGCCCGCTGCAACAACACGGGCGCTGCTGTGTTTGCGTCCTTAATGAACTTTAAATAACGCATGCCCATCACGCCCGGCGCTAAGTAATTTGCACTGATTGGGAGTAATTCTTCGTTTACGAATTGCTGCGAATAATTGAACGGAACGCTCGGTTCCGCAGACAGACAGGCGTATTTTTTTATGTGAACTCAGTTAATCCGGCTTTATCGAATTTATTTTTTCACTAGGAGCTTGGCCCGAAACGATTTTTAAGTACATTAGATTAACTGTCAACTCCGGGCATGTTGTTCCGTTTGAAATATCAGTGGACGCATCGGCAAACTGTCACTGCGAAGGAAAATTCAATCTGGATTGGAAATGCTGACTAAGTTACCTATCCACTACAAACAATTTAAAAATAAAATACGTAGACAATGTTCTTAAAGTTATGACTTTAGGACCCTGAGGTGTTTGTAACTACTAGATCAGCCGTGCGAAAATTTCGCGAATACAATGAATAGTAAGCAGGGGGGTTTTGTAATATGATGAAAGAAAAGCCGCCTTATTTGATTCGAATGTTTATTTGTTTAGTGTAATAGATAAATAACAAAAGTCGACGCCAGTGAAGCAGTTTATTAATATCTCTGTGATACATGCTACTGTTATCTAGTGGCTAGGTTCTGAACTGTCTCATTCGTGCTACTTTCACCTTAAGGGTCAAATTCAGAAAAATTTCGGTCTTAAGAAATGATGTGAACAAAGAAGAGACCTTAATCTCTGATGTGACAGCTAATTTATCTATTTCGGTTAGTTATCAGGGGAGATAAATGGCTTAGGGGGCGTCCATAAATTACGTGAGGTGAAATAGGGGGGTGGGTTCCTGCGAATTCTCACCACGGTGGGGGGGATCTACGGAAATCTCACGTGAGCTTTTTGAAAAATTTTTGGACTTTAGAGCAAAAAAAAAGGTCTACAAATGAAGCGAAAGTCGATTTTAGGGGGGTATTTCGTCGTAAAAAAGAGGGTGTAACCGATTTTGGAAGGGTGAGACCTAAAAAGAAAAAAAAGGTCTCAAAAAGTTGCGAGGACGATTTCAAGGGTGGGGGGTCTCACGGACCAGATATCACCAGAGGGGGGGGGGAGGGGGTCGGGCCAGATCTCACGAAGTCTCACAAAAGGGGGGGGGGGCCGGAAATCCGGAAAAACACTTCACGTAATTTATGGATGCCAACTTATGATAAAAAAAAAATACGGAAATAATGTGTCGCATTCCAAAAAATTTCTTTCTTAAAATATGATTTGATCAAACCGGAGACCTTAATCTCTAAAATAATATCTCATTCCTGGTTTCGGTTAGATACCAACGGAGATAAATAGCTCGAGATAAAAAAAAATAAGTTGTGGCAATAATGATAATTTTGTTCTTTAACTGTCGAATTCTAAAATATTACTTTCTTAAAACATTACGTGACCACGGCAGAAACCTTAATTTTTAAAATGATACATCATTTATCTATATCGGGGAGATATCAAGGGAGATAAATGGCTCGTGACACAAAAATGCGTTGTAAAAATGGTGATACCTTTTAAGGGTGGAATTAGGAAACATTCCTTTCCTAAAATATGATTTGACAAAAGCGGAGACGTTAATCTCCAAAATAATACCTCATTTTTCAATTTCGGTTAGAAATCGAGGGGGAGAAATCGCTCGTTACAAAAAATAAGTTATGTAAATAGTGATAAATTTGCCCATTAACTGTCGAATTCTAAAAAAATTCCTTTCTTAAATATGATTTGATCAAAGTGAAGACCTTAAGCTTGAAAAAGATACCTCAGTCATACATTTCGGATAGTTATAAACTGAGATAATAATGCCTTGTGACCAAAAAAACCATCGTATTGAAATAATATATATGATAATTAATTATTTAGTACTTTATTGTGGACATAATTGTTAAAATGAACCTGCTAAGTATTTTTAACAAACAAGGAAAATATTATCGTTAAGGGGAGATGCCCTCACAAGTATATCTCAGTAGACTTATGGAACCATAAACACATATTTTCTGCCAGAATTGTTATAGAAAAGAAATATCCCACAAAATGATTCTTGTAAAAATAGGCTTAAGTCACGTAGTTAGTGACAAAAAAATTGATATTTTTGTTTATGAAATGCTCTCGCGTATCTAGCCGAATTAAGAAAGTGTTATCACTCGATATTTCGGCGATCACAATTACTGTCGCCATATTCACTTCACCAGATAATGGCGACAGTGAATGTGATCGCCGAAATACCGTTTGATAACACTTTCTTAACAAGGCTAGTTACCCGAAAGCATTTCATAAATCCTTAACGTCGACAGAAACTGTGTTCTTATGTTATTGTTCTGATGAAAGTCTTCTGTGTGTACTCAGTTCACTTTCTGAAACAAAATGGTTTCTCTCGGTATTGTGGATAATTCACAGAAAACAAAAATCAAAAGCTGATGGTTTGGACAATATGAGTATTATAATTCTTACTGAAATGAAAAAGGCATAATATCTATGACTTATTCTAAGACTTGTCAAATCAGAAAGAGGCGTGAGGAAAATCTTGGTTTTTGTATATTTGAAAGACTGATATAGCTATTTTATTAAAACATGGAAGGCACGATGGTCAAGTCACTTAATTCAACGATCCATAACCACCGAGAAAAAAACTCCAGGCCTGAAGATGGCGGCAGTGCTAGCCTCCGAAAGCTCTTTGTTGTTTTTCTTCTACACCATAAGACGGAGAACCCGTGAAGACTTCAACAAGTTCAAGTGGAACACAAACAGTAATTGACACGAGAATGGATCAAGAATGGGAGTAACTGGACGATAGGTGGAGGGTGAAGATAATGTTGGGAGCTTACATGGCGTATTTTGGTGATGGTGTTTGGATGCTTATTGGTGGAAGAACTGGGAGTAGTGTGTGGTAGGGAAATGTTGAATATGATCACAAGATGGCACTTGATTTCAGGAATAAGAATCGAAAATATTTTCTTTTGTAGGAAGGGAATTGATGAAAAATTTACCAAAACCACTGAAATAATTTAAAATTAAAATCCTTAAAGTTCTAAAGTAGGTGAATGAAGAAATTTCACTCAAGAATTGAAAATAAAAAACAAGAAATAAAATAAATCACAATTAAATTAAGTTAAAAATTAGTCACTGCATTCTCCGACAAATTTTCGTATCAACCGTTTGAATGGTCTCTATCCACTAGTTTTGATTCAGTCTTTCAATGCTTCTAATCACTTAATCATCACTTCGTCATGAATTTTGTAATTCAAGTAATGTAACATTTTGTTCCCCCATACAGTGCTCCTCAAGCGTTATCATCCAGTGGAAATGCAACCAAATTCTTTGATTCCAAATTCTCATTATCCTCTCCTACTTTAATAATTTTTATGAATTAAATACTTTCTCTATGTTAGGTTTTCATCTTGTGTTGTCCAAATTTAATTTTCCAATTTTTAAATTTATTTTCTTTTCAACCTTCCCAGTTTAATTAGTTTCTCGCTAGTAAAGGATTTTTTCTTTCTTTAATTTTTTTTCTTAAAAAAATTATGACTTTGACCATTCCAGCTAAACAACGAGCCTCAAATCTTTTTGTTTCTTAGGTATTTTTGATTTTACCATCACTTTTATACTGTACATTAGGGACAACGCACGATGAACGTTAAAAATAAAATTACCCGTATCCCAGGCAAGACTCGAACAGAAGAATCTTGTCACAAAAGACCGGATTCCATAAAGTCTGTCTTGGGTCTACATTGATATTTGATGATTAAAAATACTCTGATATTTCTAAAGGTCCATTCCCACTGCGCGTGGTAGGCAGTACGCGCCTTTCATCTTTTACCGCCTGGCGGTGGGTCGAGGAGCGCCGTACCTGCTACCATATGCGACAAAGATGAATGGCGTCCCCTAACACGCGCAGAGGGACGCGCCTTGGGAACGCGCCTTTATGATTAGTTCGTTGTATGAAGTTTAACGTCTTAAGTAACACGAAGCTTTTACCGCTCCTCGCTCAATTGATCCAATTTTGGCGTTAATTCTACAGCTATTTCTGTTTCACATACACTTTTGTTTATACTTGGATTACAGAAGTTAGATGTTCCAGCTACTGAGGGAAGGTGGTAGGCAGACCAAGTAGGATCCCTGCTTACAACAAAAGATCGAGCAGTGAGCGCTGGCGAGGACTCAGTCAAACTGAACCGTGTGTTCTGTTCTTTGTAGTCTGGCGGCGGACTGTTCGTTATTGCCTCAATTTCCCTTCCGGGACCCGTACCCGCCCCATCGCTCTTCCCTCCCAGTCGACGCGATTTCTTGAGGCTCGGCCAATCCTCGCCACCTGCCTTATATTTCCCCTGCGCGCTGTCGACCTCCCATCCAATTTGTGGGCCAAATTGAGGCGGCCCTCCCCGGGCGACCCTGCGCTGTTTAGACCGTCCGCAACGACTCTCGCGCCATTAGCAGTCCACAACTCGACTGCTTTAAAGTTTCGTCCGGCGCCATTACTCTCCTCGTCGATCGCAAGTGGGCGAAAGTAAGTAAACGTCAAGCTTCCAGTCAGTGTTTGCTTTTACTTTTACCGTAATGTGGGGTGGGAGATATCATTGTATGAGTCTGCCTTGGATTCCCACCCACAAAAAATTTCACAGAAGGTGGTACATAAAGAGAAGAATTAACCAATATAAATTGCTTACGAGATTAACGCTGTGTCGAAATGCTCCTCCTTCTTCTTCTTCCCGACGTTTCGATCTGGGCTTAGGCCGTCTTCAGGCTACTAGCCGCCTTCTGCATCTGCTAGAGATTGGCGTGGCTGGTTGTTTCCGTATTGTTCTGTGGTGACTGTCGAATCTCTGACAATATCGATTATCCAGAGATATGATGTTTACGAATCAATATTGAAGTGGGTATGGTATACCGCCATTATAAATGGTAATTAATTATTATTTAAATTTACCAAAAATGCAAATGATTATTTATATTGTGGATTGAAAAGGGTTCTCAAAATGATTTATTGATCACTAATAAGAATGAAAAGTCATAACCTGGCAATATATTCTTTGAATGAAGGCAAATAGACATAAGGTGATTTAAATTTAATAATTATAAACAATCAAAATTATTCACAAACAACACCTTTGTCCTACATTAATGGTCAGTAAAATTAAGTAATACAAAAACGACAAAATATCCGTTCAGATTTTCCTATACAAACTAACAGTTCTCGGCAGGACACGTAATGAGCTTACTTGTTAAAAGCTAATGTCCTTCGTTTCAATCACAGAAACTACTGAATTCAATTTATAAAATGCCTAGGCTAATCTCTCAGTTTATATATCGGAGAGTGAGAATTCTTATCGTGCGGACTTCTCCGCTCAGAGCGTTATGTTGGGTGACCATGGAGGTTTAAAGTGCAAACACAATAGTTTTAACTGGTGCAATGTTTGTCTTTTTACCGTCTGTCCGGCATTGACGTAATCAGCAAACTCCGACCCCAAACTGAATTTATCTGTCACCTTGTGACTCAAAATGAAGAAACAACCGATCGCATGATATGCTGTCGGCTTTCTGGGTCGTTCTTGTGCAGAAGCACAAGTGAACAGGAACCAGTGAGACCCAAAAAGACCACGAGAATCATCTCGCGCCATCTTTTAAAACCTCGGCATCTTGCTCCGTCTCCTTGGACGATTTTCTCTGGTTCTATCATCGATGTAGAAGTTCCTCCCTCTCTCCTCATTGGCGGACATGAAACAACATTATACAAAAAAAAAGAACTATTCTATAAAGTAAATGCTATTGGCAAAACATTCGCCCCTCCAAGCACTGTCAGGTTTAACACATAATTCCTTTGACCGGGTTGGAGGATTTTTCCGGAAACTGTCGTATTTCTTTCATGTCCACTCGGTTTTACTAGTATCAGGCAGTGAGCACTCGCAGAATCTCTGATTTGGCGTGTCTTGACGATATCACGTATCTGCAATTGGTCACGCGATATATATCTCACACGTCAAAGCTGTCCATGCATAGAACTGCGGCCGACCCCATTCTGAGCAGTGAAAGGTCGTAAATCTGCCTTTTCAAACTGGCAAGTCCTGTTGTTTCGTCTTTCTTCCCACCTGAAGGGAGAATTCGCCGAATTAGACTTGAATTCGCTGACCCCTGTCCTGCAGAGAGTCCTTCCCGCAACTTGGAATTTTCCCTAAGCCAACGTAATGCGTGCCTTGTTGTGTTGCCCAGATACCTCATGTTAATGTGGTTCTATGTCACAGCACAATATCTTTGGGTCCAGAGTTATTGTTATTATTTAACACACATTTCCAAGCTAAGACCACAACCACCATCCTTGTTGAGGTTGTTTGGCTGTTTGAATATCTCAATAGATATCCTTCGGTTCTAGTTAACACTTTTGTACTTTCCCATAGTATTTTATGTTCATCTTCCAGTTGGTGTTCGGCAATAGGAATGCCTCGGGTCGAAATGTCGGAAAGAAGAAAATGGAGGAGCATTTCGACGCAGCGTTAATCTTTAATGGAAAGTAAGCGTTTCCGGACACATGTCCACATAACATATTTTCTTTGTTTGTATGTGAGGAATGTTTCCTGAAAGTTTGGCCGTACCTTTTTGTAACACCCTGTATATAACATAGCTGGATAAATAGTCAACTTGTGTTCTTAAATCCAAAGAACAACGCTTTATGATGGAATGAGTTAAAAAACTTATGTATTTAATGCGGCTCTTAAAGCCAGTTATAATACTTTGCCTTGTACTAGAAACGCCCCCTATCATATCTTCGACTCTCACCGGTGAGTTCTAACCTGTTGGGAACCACTAAATAAAAACGGAATTATTTCCAACAGACACTGTCTAATTTCTGATTTGCTTAAATATTGCTACAAGAAGTCATTATAATTAAATTTTTTGGTATTAAAACTGGAAGAAGTACGTATCTCTACCACATTTGTAACAGGATTTTTTTTAAATTCATTTATTTATTTTTGCTTTTCTTTTTTATTAAGGCTTCATGATTCTTCGACGTCAAGGTCATTAGAAAAGTAACGGGAAGGAATGATTCATCGACTTCAAAAGTCATTAGAGCAAGGAATTAAATGGAATTCGGCAATGGATTTTTGAGGAACCATATTGGTATTAGTTGTAATGGTATGAGAACATTACGATTACATTATCTGTTTAGTGCGGTTATGAGCAGCAGGTAACAATTATTCTGTGCTGACGTAAACTGCCAGCGACACGTGATCCAACTTTCAGGAAACCGGCGGGGCGTTGAGCCCCTAACAAGAAGTGACCCTCCTCACTGTCAACTGGTAAAAGGCTGTGCAGGAACATCTCCTTAAGAACGAAATTTATGTGGCTCCAACACTCATAGTAGTGATTTGTGCAGTCGCGACAATTTATGAAGACAGACCGTGGTGAAATGCAGACACGGCGTGTTTCTCGAACAATGAAAAACCGGGGAAGTGCCGATAACATGCAATTCCCAGAAACTTAAACTCGCGGCCAATCAGGGGAGCCTGAATGAAGAGAGGTCGTGTGTGAGTGTGTATGTGGGAAGGACAGTGATCCTCCAATATAAAATCCATTACTATTCTATTTAAAACAAATTTTTGCATGTCTGGACGTTTCCGGAGATGGCAGGGGGAGAGAAGGGACTGGATTGGCTGGACCGACGTCCGTGGGTCTCCCCGAGCTGTGGAAGTGAGCGGCGATGAGGGCAAGAGGGACTCGTTCGGCAGATCTCGAGACGAGAGGTCACTGAAGCGAGTGGAGAGCCGGCAAGAGGCGACCCGTACAAAGTCATAAGTGTTTATGTCCACACGGACACAAGTGTGATTGGAGGTGGTTCATGTGAAGACAGGTGCTGGTGTGTCTTCCCCATTGCTGACTCACGGTAAACACCTTCATTAGGAAAGTGCACTAAAATTCGAAGTCACTCTCTCACCCAAATAGCGACCCTGGCAAGGAAACTTGCATATAAGAGTTTCAATCTGCCGAAACCCAATGAGTTTTTAGCCGGAGCATAAATTAAAATAACTTCGTGGTTACAACAAAAACAATGACGTGCCTTTGTCCTTTTGATTATTCAATTTGTTTATATCTTGTAAATATTTCAGTGCTGACAGAAATGATATGTTCACTTCATGTGTAAGTTTTAATGCCTGAATAAATGTACAGGTTATGAAAGTTTTATTGATGAATCATGATGTCATGCATTGTAGTTGATTATGAACCCGTTCTCAATTGAAATAACTTTAATTAAATTTTCCCTGAGATCAAAAATTAAATTCATATGTTTTTTGTAAAGTAATAAGGCACCCAGACCCGCCGCACGCTTCATAGTCTAGGGGGGAAATATATAAACCGAAACCGAGATGGCCGGACGGAGTTCGAACCCGTGTCCTTCCAAATGCCGGGGTTATGCATTAACTGTTGCTTGCGCATGGAAAATCGTTGATAATAACCGATTCATTGCAACGACTCATTAGTAGCACAAGCTGTTAGTGACATTCGATCGAGAATGCTGACTGACTTGAAATAATGGGAGCGAGTGTTGGGGGGCGCTGTGAAGTGACATTGCGGTAATTATGACACACGCACAGCCTCGCGTCATCCGACTGACAGCTGTCATCGGCCGTGAGGGCTCACTGGGCGGGAAACCAGAGTGACAACTGCGCAACCGAATTAATTACATCGTTGTGAAACGCGCGGGCAGGCGAAGTTGCCAGCACATTCCGTCCTCTCCTAATACAGCAGTCCATTAGCGTTTCTTTTACGGCGCTGCAAATTAAAACGGTAATTACAGTGGCAGCGCGCGCATTAAATTACCTCGAGAATAAATAAAAAAAGAACGGCATTAGCGATTCAGGTTCGTCAGTAGCTATTAACATTATATTGCCTGACATATGGTGCTGGTATCTGGCGACTTCTGGATCAAGTAACCACTTCATTACAGTGTTCTGCTCTTTCTATTAATTAAGGCTGTGAGGTTGTTTATCAGATGTGGGCAAGTAGTGAGGACTATAATAAGTCGTATCTCGAACGGCAGGTAAACAGTCTAATGACAAGGACGGGTCTCTGCTTAAATTTCCTTCCCCAACGCCAACTCTCGTTCTGTGTGTATTTTCTGTATATCTGCAGCCATTCATGACGCATACATTCGTCAATGTTACGTAATAATTTATGTTTTCCGTTGAATCTCACGTACGAAGTTGTCCTTAATTCCATTTACATCCTGGGATATGGATTTTTTGTTCCTTTTTAGCTTTACTACTCTCGTCAACGTCGAGATCATTCAAGGAGGGATTTTTTTTTTTTTTTTAACTGCTTAACGTCTCTTAACAGCGAGGTCTATAGAGACGGGGTGGAAGGGAGGGAGGGCAAGCAATGGGAAGGACTTCGGCCATGGCCTTTTGAAGTAAGCATACCGGCATTTGCCTGGAGTGATTTGGGAAACCATGGAAAACCCAAATCTGGGTGCCCGGATGGGGATTCGAACCGGCGTCCTCACGAATGCGAGGCGAGAACGCTAGGCGGGAAACGACTGGGAGCAAGGAGCAGGAAGAATGGTCATTTCCCGAGGATAGGTAAAGCTATCACTAGATAATATTACGCCATCTTAGTGAAACATATACGAGCTGTTATCGAGGAAAGTAGAAACGCGGTCTGGTACCGCAGTAGGTCAAAGCGCCTGACTGGGTATCGGAATGGTCCCTGTTAGAATAACGATCACGGCGACATTTTTTACGGGATCTTAACCTGACCATCACCTCAGGCAAAGTTTTACTTTGTTTATGTGAAGCACACAAGGATGCTCCGTGGGTCGAGTTCCACGTAAAACTGTACCCGTATGCACGGTAGGAATACCGGGTTAGGTTAGCGTAGCAACGACAAGTGGTGACAGCGAGGCAAACCGGAAACTTGTGAATTGGCTGCTGAACATTTCGGGATATACCGGTCATAATGCTATATGCGTATACTTTTATTTAAAACAATCATGGAAGAGGGAAGTTGTAAAAAAAAAGGTGCTGTTTAATCAGTATTCCCATTTCCAAATTTTCTTTATCTCAGATTGAAAAATCATTTTGTGCGAATGTCAAATTCCTTTTTTTTTTAACTCCAAGGGAAAAACAATTTTATTTCATGATAATTAAATATAATTGTCACTATTTAGAATCAAATAGTTACAGAGAAAATAGAGAAATCTTTGGAGGAAGTGTGTGGATCTCATAGTTGACTGCCTTGCAATGCAGACAGGTTTTAGGACGGCGATCTTAGTAATAATGATGTTAGAATGCCAAAGTCTTATTCTTCAATTTGCAGGAGCTTCCCACCCTTCACTTTTTTCCACCATCCTTTCAAGTTCTGTGTAGAAGGCGCATAACATATCTGGCATAATTTCCTTGACATATGACAGGCATGGACTTCCTCGGCAGTTACAGAACAATTTCCAGTATTGCTGACAGTATTTCGCTGATGCGCAACTCCAGGAACACCTGCTCATATGTTGTTTGAATGTGCATCTGTAGACGATTGAGTGAAAATATACAGCGTGAAGTTTGCTACCAAAACTACTTCAGAATTACTGAAATACAACCATCTATCGGGAGAACTTTAAAAGGTTGAAAATGCTGTGTCAGATGACGCTAGGACGCGGAATCAGTTTCAGCATGACCAACAGCTTCTCAATATACAACAGAGTCATATGCGGATCGAATAAAGACAGCCAAAATGGACAACTTGAGTGAAAAGGGTGATGCAGAAAGTGAGATTTCTGAAAGAGCCTACTCTTCAATGGATGTCAACTATGAAACAACTTTACAGATGAAAATTAATTAAAAAATAAAGTTTGATTAATAGTTTGTGATTGGAAATTCGTTACAGACTCGACGAACTATTTCAATGAACAAGTAATAAATACGAGAAATCACTGTTAGTAACCTGTAACGGCGTAGTATGACCGATCTTTCACTTCTCATCTTAGTTTGATGTCAGATGCGAAAACTCCCCTTAATGTTTCTTTTTTACAAATATGGTTACTCACATGCAGTCTGAATCGCCATCGCTGGAAGAAACCTCTTCATTTGTTACTCTGAAAGTCTATGTTTTGAGCGACGATTTTTATGGGATGTGAGACGAAGACAGTGAGAGCTTACCTACCAAAGTCGCTCATCATTAGCATTAACAACAGTTTCCATCTACTGGATGATTCTGCTTTTAGCACAAGCCTTTCCATTTAATTCTATCTTACCATCACCTATCTTTCAATATTCTAATCCAGTCCTCTCCTCTCTTCCGGAAACAGTCATCTTTGGTTTTCCTCTAGGTCATTTACTATGCATCCTCGTTTCGTGGATTTTTCTTTGGATTCTCTACACCTACATGCCTATACCATCTTAGTCGGGCCTTCTCTATCATTTCCTGAGAGGGTCTGATTGTTTCATTCTTTATCGTTGTGGACAATCTCAAGTTTTCTGGGGGTGGTTTACGAGCCTTTCTCTGGTTCCGTCTTGGTGGTTTTAGACGATCGTCTTCCATTGTCTAGAAAAGATTCCTTATCCATAACAGATTCCCAGTTCCAACCTCTTCTCTCTATGTCCTCCTTCAGTTGATCTGTCCATCTTCTTCTTGGTATTCCCACTGGTCTTTTGCCCGTTATCTTTTTTAAAAAAAAAAAAAAAAAATAAGCCTTCATTCTTTTAACATGCCCAAACCATTTTAGTCTAAATGACCTAAGTATCTCTTCCAAGGATTCGTTTAACTCTAGGTTTGATCTAATCTCATCATTCTTTATAAGATCAAGTCTCATTTACTGGAGGGCAGTTCTTAGGAACTTCGTTTCACAGGATTTGATCTTGTTATGGTCCTTTGATCTTACTGTGCACGTCCCATCCCTTATCCTGTCCATTATAGTTACACCTATTCTCCCTATCAAAAAATTCATTTCGCTTGCATGTATCTTGCTGAAGTTCCGCTTCTTCACTGTCCATAATTCAACACAGTACGTTTCAAATACTTGGGAAGCTGTATTGAAGAAAATGGAGGAAACAGGATGGAGATAAATGAAATAGGAAGATGTGCAGATGGATTTTTTTTAAGTATTAAAAGTCTCGTATGGAGTAAGGATGTCCCGCAAAAGAGCAAAGAGGCAGTCTATAAAACATACTTTGTGCCAATTTTAACATATGGGTCGGAAACATGGGTGATGAAGGAGAGAGACAAATGGAGAGAACAATCTGTGGTAATGAAATTTCAGAGGAGTAGATTAGGAGTAACAAGAAGAGACAGAATAAAATATGACAGAATCGGGGAGTTGATAAAGGAAGAACCACTACAACAGAGAATTGAAAAATCTAGGTTACAGTGGTACGGGTATGTAAAGAGGATGGGAGAGGAGAAGTTACCAAGGAAGATGCTGGACATGGAGCTGAAAGGGAAGAGGCCTAGAGGAAGAGGACAGATAGATTAAAGGCGTTAAGAAATGTGTGGATGAAAGAGGAGGAAATTGGGCGCCAGTAGAAGAAGAGATATGGTGGTTGGACAGGAAGCGCTGGCGAGGTTTTTGTTCCCAACAGACCCGGCCAGTGGCTGGAAGCTGCCCTAGATGATGATGATGATGACGTTAGGATAGGAACGTATTACGGTTAGGGTTACCAGAGTTCTTATGACAAAAATCACTGGCTATAGCTGGTTATACCAGCAAGTGTTTGTAAGATTTTAGCTACAGTTTGTGGAAGCGGAGTAGCTTTTTAGCCGGTGGGCTGCAGTGGTGCTTTGTGGGCCGTGATTCTGGTGTAATTACCTGCTGTGCAGGGCCGGGCTGTGCTTTGCGTGCGAGACGGGCCTAATGAGCACCGCCAGACCTGCCAACACACACGAGGGGCGGAAAAAAGCAACAACGCGGACGACACGCGGTCGGTGTCAGGCGGCATGTTGGCAGCCGTTGTTGCGGGCGTGATTTAAATTTCATGGCGGCCCCGTGTCACAGCGGCGGCGTACCGCATAAATCGGACAGACGCGCCGCCGACTTCTCTGAATGTTCCCGTGAAACGAGCCTTTAATAATTACCGGCCAGCGTCGCCGGAACACCGCGTGTTGCAGCGAGGGCGATGATATTGAACGACCCTGACGGCGCAGGCGGACGCAGCAGTGACACAGCGGTTTATAAAACGTAGCTCAGCGTCGCAGTGTTTTCCGTGACATAGTTGTACGTTACGTTACACGCCGTCTCGCTGACCGTTACGTGCAAGCTAGCCACAAGCATGAAAAACAACTGACATGGTTTTTTTGAGGAGGCAGGGAATTTTTTTGTCGACCCGAGTGTCATTAAGAACGATGATCTGACGTCATTAAAAATGTTAAGCTTAACTTTTTTTTGCTTAGCGCTTTATGACATTTTACTACTATCATTATTATAACTAGTGTAAGTCCGCGACCGTTTTTTTTTTTTTTTTTTTGCGTTTCGTAGCGGGTCTAGAATAGTTCCGGTTTCTAGGATGCAAGATTATGATAGGTTGACCTGATTTGACCAAATCTAAACTTGACCAGTGTTTCAGGGTGAATAAAATCTGTTGAGCTTGAAGAACTCAGAAGTATTAATAGAGGTCAGTATGAAACACGAACAGGGACGATCGCGCATTTTTTTAACTGCTTAATGTGGAGGTCTTTCGAGACAGGAAAGGATGGGGGGCAAGGAATGGGAAGGAATTCGGCCATGGCCTTTAGAAGGAAGCATCCCGGAATTTGCCTGGAATGGTTTGGGAAACCATGGATAATCCAAATCTGGATGCCCGGACGGGGATTCGAACCGGCGTCCTCCTGAATGCGAGGTGAGAACGCTAACCGTTACACCAATACGCCTGGTGATAGTGCCATCGTATAATTGCTTAAATAGAAACTTATTTGTATTTGACCCTCAATGTTCACTATGAAAATTTAAAAAATTCCTGTTTGTTTCGAAAGCATTACGCTGGTTTTTTATTGAGACTTGGCAAACACTCATAATGTAATCATTGGTCATAGTATCTGTAAAGGCCAGAGAACTTAATACACACTCCATATTATTAAACAGTTGAACAACTCCGAAGAAATGAATTTCCATAATACTCGATTCGGTAACATATTTGGTCCGATGTCCACTTGAAATAACCTAATAACTCATGTACAGTGAACATGAACACAAGCTGTTATCGAAAGTGGACAGTAAAACCCTAAAAATCAAATAAACCGTACTGCATTAACTTTGGTCAAGCAACAACATTAGTGAAAATTTTAATTAGAATGAAATTTTTCCAAACCGGAATAACAATTGTCATTGGTGGTTACAGCAGAGACCATGAGTAATTTTTTTAAAAGTTTTTTTTTAAGTTGCTTTGATTAGCAACATGTTACTGAAAAGCAGATCCACTTTTTCTTCAGCCGCAAAATTTATCAATATTTTTTTTAACTATGAAACGCTACGAAAACCTAACTTAATAACTGTATTATGGCTATTAATTTGGTAGTAGTTGCTTAGCTATTAAATTGTGGAAATAACCACGAATTTCTTATAATGGTATCTCTGGTCGCTGTTTTGCGAGCGAAGGCTGGTCCATGACTTCAACATTTTCCACCCAATAGCTATCGAGGTGTGTAAGTGACCTTTCAAAATTATATAGTAGATTTATCTAATATTTATACAGCCTAATATGTAAATGCTAAATTAGACCCTATTACATTTATTTTTTTATTATTGATTAAAGGTTCCGCCATCGTGTGTTGCTGGTTTCATTACTATTTAATCTGGCCTCTCAGCTGTGTGGATTACCGGATAACCTCCACAATCTCCTGTCCCCGTGACGAGGCAAGCCAAACCTGTTTTCTGGCGAAACCATGTTAACAGTTTACAATTTACAGTGTAAGAAAGTTCTATGTAAGGAATTAGCATATTATTCCACCTCACTTAGTTAATTGGTAACTGTTATATAGTGCTAAACTATTAAATATTAAAACAATAAACGTTACAGATGAGTCAGTTAGTAGACGAATAACGATATTTACATTGGTTGTTAAACGACGAATACAGTGCGAGCTCACAGTTGTTAATTGGTTAGTGGATACATGATCACATTACATCAACATTCTTTTAGTCGATACATTACAAAATTGCGCTACATTCTACGTACTAAGGCTACATCAGGTTGTATTACAACGAATTTCTAACAAAAAAAATTAAGATACAGATACACAGACACACACATGTTTCTTACGTATTTCTGGATTTGAAGCTTTAACGTGTTGTGAACATCTACTGGGATATACAATCTTATTGTGCTTCAACTCCTTAGAATACTTAACAATTGTGTCATCCTTGAACATGAACATTGCATGGGTTACTATTTTGACAGTATCTACATGCATACATTAATATTGCCTACTTCGTTTCAACAGCATTGAACCAGTTCGTGTGCTATCGAATTTCCGTTATTATTAATTTGTGATTTGTTTTTAAACAGTATTTAAAAAAAATTCTATTCATTAAAGGGATGGTAACATTCCATATCTTTCCTCGATGTCATTGAACAATTTTATGCCTCTTAGTAGTAAAAACACTGCCTTTTTTTTTTTTTTTTGATTAAATGGCATTTGGCAATGTTAGCCATTCAGCCAGCTCAATGTGTTTTTTCGTTTTTACACTGTATAGATTTCATCAAAGTGTGATTGTTTTCTCTCTTTTGTAGGGACGACACAAGACGAACACAACACTTAATTAAAAACACCCATGCCCTCTGCCGGACTCGAACCGGCGACCCCTGCAACGTGAAGCAAGCACGCTACCCCTACGCTGCCGGTGTGGGCACTGGTGTAAGTTTCTGCTAAATACGCACGCCGCTAGTGTAGCATTAACCTCGCTGGGTAGTTGCTGTATTCACACTGCTCAGCACTGCAAATTCTGTGACTCACACGACCTGTCTCCGGCTTTATAAACTTTCACATTTTCCTGACTATCAATTACACGATGTTTATGTTATAGTACCCCAGCTACGGAAGCTAAATCTTGTAAGAGTATAATTGTTGTTTTTGTTATTAATATTGTTTACATCTTTCTGTATTCACCATACTATTCCATCCACCAATGTTATCCCGGAAACAGTCAACCATTCCTGGTCCGTCTGTCATTTCCAGCAGAACCGGATTGGCCGACCCGTCGGGATCACTACCGGCTATAGGAAGTTATCGCACTATTCTGGTACTAACTATAATGCTCTCATTCGCTCAAATTCGCCTGTGCAGCTGCTGAGGCCCCAGAGGTGGTCTGCACCGCCCGATTGCTGCTCTGTCCAGATACTTTTTCCTGTGTAGTTTAGACACTTTGTCTGACAGGTTGTCAAGCCTGCTCCATAATTGCTCGTTCAGGATTCTATCCCGCGTTGATGCTTTATGATCTGTCGATGTTAAAGTCATTAGAGACGGGGGCAAGGAACGAGAAGGGACGCGGCCTTGGTATTTTAAAAGAACCATTTCACCGATCGCCAGGAGTGATTTCGGGAAAAAATTGAAAACTGAACTGAGGTAACCGAACAGGTATTTGAACCAGAGTCTTCCGCAACACCAGGCGCAAGCGTTACCCCTCATACACCAGGACTGGTACGTCATGGTATGTCTGAGAAATGTGTTGTGTGTAATTCTGTTTAGGGGAAGGAATATCGCAGCACAAAAGCAGCCTCAACACTGTAACCGGAATGGCCAGAGCCTCAGGACATACGTTCGAGCTGTTTTACTTCCCCTTCTACAAAATTCAGAGATGAAGACGCTGAATCTATGGACTAAATATATTATACTAGCTGTTATCCACGATTTCACAGAACTGAATATAGAAAGCTGTAAGCTACGTAAAAAGTGTCCCAGATATCGAGTGGTCGACATAATATGACGTGTAAACCAACAAAATACCGTTCTACTACTGAACCTCTCTCATGAAGAGAACCAATTTGTAACATGGTTAAAAACAGCAACAAACTAAGGGCGGGGGTGGGGGGTGTCCACAGTGGGAGACTATCTATCAAAACTCCTCCGTCTTTCTGGAGACATCTTATCTCAATACCGTTTTTTGTTTTTTTGTTTTGATGTCCTTTGCCAAGCTATATTGCTTTCGGGGGTTCAAAACTCGTGAGCTAGCTACATATAACTGCCCATAGGAATATGGTGCACTTTTCTAAGTGTTTGTCCTCGGGCTTTTATTCATAGTCATCGCTCACAGCGAAAATCAACATCTGCACTATACAGAAAAGTTTTTTTTTTAACATTTCATTCCTCCCAGCTGAAGGCTGGGAGGCGGGCTGCTGGAGAGTCAACGAGACTCTGTCCAGCCTACTACTCTACGGGGAGGGAAGGGGGATGGAAGGTCGGCCGTGGCCTTGTAGGGAACCATCCCAGCATTCGCCTAGAGTGGTTGAGGAAAACCACGGAAAACCTCAACCAGGATGGCCGAACGAGGTTTACCCTCGTCCTCCCGAATGATAGGTAGGAGGCCGAAAACGGCCTCCTCCCATCTCGGTGAGAAACGTTCTGTCTGTACATGAGATTTATTAACAGATCATACAAATACTGACTGCGAGAGAAAGAAAGCCTGAATAACCAATATAATATTACAGAATTTTACACAAGTGGTTGTTTCCTAATAAGAAAGCTGAATTTCTTTATTCTACATCCCAAGGAACTGCCCCATCCAAAAATGATATTGTTTAACCTGCGTGATGGATTTAAAGCCATCAATTTGTAATCTGTGAAATCGTGAAAAACGTTGTGTCTGCACACGAAATTTATTTCAATGGTGGTAATATCAAAGCAGTATGTTGATGAGAGAGATGCTATAACCTGAAAATTTGCAATTTCCGTTTTTTGTGCATGCATCACGTCAAAGTTAATGAACAAAACATGTTAAGACCATTTTATATTTTAAATAAATAACAGAATCAGATTATGACGTATTCTGAAATCTATATGTTAGTCCAATTTTCATGGCAAAATATGTTTAGCCGTTGAGATATCTTTCCTCGAAAATTTTGCATAAATGGGAAGTTTATGGCCAGTTCAAATCAATATCCTAAAAAATAATGAAAAGTGAACTTAATACGTTCTATCCGCCGACTCTTCAAATGTGTTTTAAATATTTTGATATAATCTTAAATCAGAAGGAAATGAAGACAACAAGCAAAGATCTAATATGGGCTGTGCTCCTTCAAGTAAACATCCATTTGATACTTTATTAGGAAATTAAAGCACAAATCTTGGACGAATTCCAGAGTTCACTTATTTCTTTATTAAAATGATGGAAATGTGTGTAATCAGTTAAATATAAAAACTGAAATAACTAGTCACATGCTTGGGAAAATTTATCGTTACTTCAAATTTATGTATTATTTTCATACTTTACAATAATTTTTTCCTATCCATGAATTAATTCACTCCAGTATCAATTAGTAAAGTTTTTCAGTAAACAATCTTTTCTCGTTGGACGGTTGAAGTTAAGGCTTAATTAATTCGGAAAACCGGCGCTACCCACTACAGTCTGTTAACCTGTGTAGAAGTGAATAGACAAAATGCTGACTGCACGAGGATCAATATATTAGCAGAAACCAGTCGATGTTGAGCAGGAGAAATCTGTGATGCAGTGAAATTCCATTATTAAAGCTATTGATTTCCGTCGTTCGGATTCCACGTTAAACTGTAGGTCCCCTGTACCCGGTAGGACTATCGGCATAGGTTAAGGCTGTTACTATAGAGGCGCAGCCAATAGAAATCCTGTCACCAGGTGATTACGTCCACACGGAATTATTATTATCCAATTTCGTATTTTTTATGTATTCATTTAGACAAATCGTCGAAGATCCTTGCAAAAGTAATTTCATTAAATGTTTGTTTGCTTGTAAATTTTTATAGCTTTGTCATTGTGTGAATCTGTTGAAGTAATGATTATAGAAGGAATTTTCAAAGCCTCACTGCTCCAAACCGTACTTCAAATGAAAATTCAAATAAACAGCTAAATAGATTTAGTTTGTGAGAAAACATTTTTATGTGGCGAAAAGTCATAAGCTACTCATAAGCGCCATTACGATTCTTTAGTTTGCAGTAGGTCTACAGGAAAATGTAACGATTGTTCCGAATATCTTATTTCTAAAGTTCCTAAAACCCTAATTTTGATATTTCTGATTTGTGTTTGCTTAGATAAAGATCTAATTCGCGATATTTTCAGATGTCTTCACAATCTGGAATAACGTCAAATAGTTCCCAACGAAGTTCAGATATTCGTTATTTCTTCGAATACGACAACTTGAAATACTCGTACGATTAACTAATTCCTATTAAATTTTAATGGTTTATTTGACCTAATTACTTTTCAGATCGAATTAAATTCCGGTTTCTCAGCTTCCCATGCTATGATCACTTCTGTTCCGGAAATATTTTTTGACCAAACTTATTGAACACAGACGCAAGAATTACCAACTAGATGTGCCTAATACTGATGAATTACTATTTTAGATTTAAAAACGGTCTACAGAAAATATTTAACCGTTGGTTAGAATCGTAATGGCACGGAATGATAACTTATGGAACAGTGAAAAAATGAAGTTGGGTAATGTAGATGTGTTTGTAAGTAAATTCCTATTACATAATCCATTAATAGCAGGTTAAGCACAGGAAAATTGATATTAGATCCAAGATCTGGTTAAAACCATAGTGTCAGATATATTTATTTCATGTTAAACAGAAAAAAAATGTTATTCTGCCTCATTATTCCGATTTCAAATTGAGATCTGAAACTTTTCACGATTATGATTCATCGTAAAAGTGGATGTATTTAATTATTAATAGGCTTCCACTGGAAATTTTTTCACACTTGAACTTTACTATGTTAATGAATATTTTAGGTACTATGTTAAGACCGTATTTATTGATTAAATACGAGAATAAAAGGGATTTTAGCGTAGCTTGGATATTTAGAGTGTCAATTGATTCATGCAGCTGCCATCTATTGGCGCTGGGAGCAACCAAGGGCCGAGACTGGTCCCATCAACTCGCAATGTTGTTCATATCGTCAAACCTGACCTGGGAACTTTATGTTGCATTCCTTTAGTTTCTCGAAGAAACAGTGACACTGATATGAGGAAAAGCCGCGAATAATGATTTGATTTCATCGATAGTTTCTACTACTATAAAGAAAGGAAACAATCTATTGCGTATAGTATTTGAAATCAGAATTTTTAATATATTTCTCTCCTAGTTCTTTCAAAAAGAACATTACGAATGAATAGAACTCACCCATATCCGAATGGGTGAGTAACTGCGGATAGATTTATACTTTTAGTAAAATGTATAAAGACCCACTTAACAGTACTTATCATTTTTAATCCAGTTAGTCTCGCAAACTAAAACTTTCGAACCTACGAAAGAAGTGAAGTCATTAGTTGAGTACTATAATAAATGCGACGGTTTTAAAGTTAACAGTTGTTTCACATTGCAATATCTGGAAATAAAGATAATTGCTGCTAACTGTTGTCTTGTAGTGTCTGTGAACCATCAAAAATTAGGAATAAAACCTATAGATCTGAATTGAATCACAGACGGAGTGTTTATTTCACAAAGATATGCTAAATCTATGGCAGTTACTTGGATTTGTATCACCTAGGAAACTTCACAGCTGATTTAGGCATAAAACTAATTCGCAACTAAAATTTACTACAGCCAAACTTGATGTGGAAACCTTTACAAATGTGATTGCAGTAATTTTCTGATATACTTATCTTCGGTAACGAGTTTAAAGTATTAGTGTGAAAGGAAACATTAGTTGAGCATATTACCTTGGAATCCTAAGTGGTATAAATGAAGATTAATTAATGAAGTTTAATTGACTTATATCAAGCACTCCGGCATTATCTTTGGATAAGTGAATTTCTATCTGAGTCAGTTCTCTTGTTAACGGTGATTAAATAACGAGTAGAATTAATGAGAATAATTTCTCATTACATACTTTTGTAGTAGATCCCCTCCAGCAATTGTATTACATCCAAATTCAATCATTTCCCCATCGAGTAAGGAAACTTTAATATATATATATATACTGTACTTCATGACCTTGATTTGAATATATCACCGTATGTCTAGCAGCCTGGTGCTTTAATATTTTTTTTTTTTTTTGCTGTCGTCAGTCTTTAGACTGGTTTGATGCAATCCTCCATCCCTTCCTATCCTGTGCTAACCTCTTCATTTCTACATACCCCTTACAATCCACGTCCTCAATTATCTGCTTCATATATTCTAATCTCTGTCTACCTCTACAGTTCTTACCTTCAACTGTTCCCTCCACTAACAAATTCACCAATCCAGCATGTCTCAAAATATGACCTACCAGCCTGTCTCTTCTACCTGTAAGCTTCTTCCATAAACTTCTTTTCTCACCCATCATTTCTAAAACTCGTTCATTTCTTACTTTGTCTGTCCACCTAATTTTCAGCATTCTTCTGTAGCACCACATTTCAAATGCTTCAAGTTTCTTTCTTTCCGGTATTCCTAAAGTCCATGTTTCGCTACCGTAAAGTGCTGTGCTCCACACATAGAGTTTTAAGAAGTTCTTTCTAATTCCTAGATCAATATTTGAAACTAAAAGGTTTCTCTTTTTCATGAAGGCTCTTTTTGCTAGTGCTATTCTGCTTTTAACATCATTCCTGCTTCGGCCATCGGTTGTAATTTTGCTTCCCAAGTAACAGAACTCACTCACTTCTCCTATTGCATCAGATCCTATTTTTATATTTAATCTGCTAGTATTGGTGTCATTTCTGCTACATTTCATCACTTTTGTTTTACTTTGATTTATATTCAGTCCAAAATCTTCCTTCAGTATTTTGTTCATGCCATTCAATAACTTCTCAATATCCTCAGCCCTCTCTGCTAATAAGACAATGTCGTCAGCAAATCGTAGCATACTGATTTTTTCTCCCTGAAAACTTATGCCACATGGAAATTTTTTTTTGACTTTCTTCATTGCTTCTTCTACATACAAGTTGAATATTAACGGGGATAGACTACAACCTTGTCTCTTTAATATACTTAACTAGAATTCCAACCAGTACCACCATGATCGTAGTCAGTAATAGATATTTGATTATTACTTATTAGTAACGAATGGTTAAAGTTAGGCATCTTTTTTTTCAGAATCGTATCTACATAATTCTTTTACAAAGCTTCTAATGAGAATTTATTTGAGCGATTAATAGCTAAAAGTATGTTTCTGTGTACAAAAAATCTCATAATCTTTCAACATGAATATACATTCATCTGCAGCCGTCATATGGATTGCGATGAACCAGGATGTAGTTTTAAAATGTAATGAAATCATTCTGTAAACTATGCTGTATGTGATTAATGGAGGACGTCGTTCATCAGCCGGAGAACAATTTGATGTGACAAATTTTCTCCAGCAAAATCTGATAATCATCGTCATTAAGGAACACCGTTAAATCACTTTAAATGTTGTCATTAATCTGTTGTTCATCCCTCTATTTTATAGGTAGAAAGAGTTTTGTTGGATACACAACTGGTTGTAGAAAATATTATATTTTTTTATTGAAATAGATGGGGGTCAAAGAAATAGCTTACTCTGAAAGAGGTAAAAGGAAAGAATGACACATTAAAGATGTAATTAGTTTTAACTTTATCATATGTGTACGCAGAAAAATAATACACTGAAAATTAGCCAATTGCATAGCATTCAAAGTTTGGGTAGAAAGTTGTTGTTGTTTTTTTTTTTTTTTTTTTTTTAATTGCGTCGCTGAACTAGCATATCATTCAAGTTACGTTGATTCGAGGTAGACAGAATCCATTTTGTTTTTTCAGGTTCCGATTAGTATTTTTTCTTTTTCACAAGTCACTTTTCTACTTAAACATTTCTTAATCGTATCTACATAATTAAAAAGGCTGAAATATTTTCAAACGTAACATCTGCTCATTAAGAAAATACATTCGAATAAAACATCGTATTGCTACAAGCGTGTTACTGTTATTAGGTGTAATTGGATGAGCAGTGACAAACAAGGCCAGATGATTGAAAAAAGAGAGATAATGGCACTACTGCTCTCAGAAATTACTTCCAACTCCTCAACTTTACTTAATTGACCTTTGCAGGACGTTCCTTCGTAAACGACTACTGTCGATGTGATAAGAAACGTACACATCCTTTTTCTATTCGCGACGTATCGAATGGTTTAAACATTAGAGCAATGTAAATCTGAATCATAATTAAATTTATAACTGAAAAATCAGGCAGTGACATCTGTTCAGCTTCTGGTGCAATCTGCCTTTCATTATCCGTGGTGACCTCGAGTTTCCAATGCCTGGATTGACGAGTTTGAAACCGTCAATCTAATGTTAGTTTTGAGCTGGGTTTCAGCGTTAGATGTGGACTTTGGCAACGGTTGACCATGGTGGTAGGAATAGAGGGGAGACCAGGCGTCGCTTAAACTGTGAAGCAGCCTGTCTCCGGAGCCGCCATCTTCGTGAGTTCAAAACATTGGTCTGTTTTTCTTAAATCCTAATGTTTGTAGGTTATATCAATTAGGGTATTTATAAATGTGACTCCATAAGAATTCATTTTTAGTAATGCGCTGATTAAAAACGAGGAAATTCTTCCATTTTGTATACATTCCTTGTGTTTCTTGACCCTACCAATATGGCGACCTCCTACCCCAACGCTCTCCACTCGGCGTCACGTCGTTGTATGGAGAAGGTCTCTTACGTGGTCTCCTCTTTTTTCTTTGCTCCATGCGGTTGACGTCCATTAGATTTTATATTGGTTCTGTTTACAAAGGAATACTGCACTACTCAACAGCAACAAATGTCGAATGCAACGTGCTTCGTTGTTTGGTACTGTTCCCACAACATCCCAGTTAAACATTTGCCGATCTACGTCTCGGACGTTCACATCTAAATAGGCTGTGTTTTTCTATACGTAACTCTCCTCAAACAAAAAGTCGAACCATCCATACTGTCTAAAGAACGATCTCGCCCCAAACCATTCGTTGGGCTTTATCAGAATGCATTAGAGTTTCGTGAGCGCAGACGCTTTCAAAGAACATTATCAACATTTATATCTTCTTCTATTCGCGCTGCTCATTGAGTCTTTTTGATGGGTGTAGATGACTAAACCATTTGCGTCTCGCATTCACCGCAAATTTTAGACTAGTTCTACGTTTTACAGACATAAAACATGACGTACTATTGATAACGTTATACAGGGTGTTACAAAAAGGTACGGCCAAACATTCAGGAAACATTCCTCACACACAAACAAAGAAAATATGTTATGTGGACATGTGTCCGGAAACGCTTACTTTCCATGTTAGAGCTCATTTTATTACTTCTCTTCAAATGACATTAAACATGGAATGGAAACACACAGCAACAGAACGTACCAGCGTGACTTCAAACACTTTGTTACAGGAAATGTTCAAAATGTCCTCCGAGGATATATGCATCCACCCTCCGTCGCATGGAATCCCTTATGCGCTGATGCAGCCCAGGAGAATGGCGTATTGTATCACAGCCGTCCACAATACGAGCACGAAGAGTCTCTACATTTGGTACCGGGGTTGCGTAGACAAGGGCTTTCAAATGCCCCCATAAATGGAAGTCAAGAGGGTTGAGGTCAGGAGAGCGTGGGGGCCATGGAATTGGTCCGCCTCTACCAATCCATCGGCCACTGAATCTGTTGTCGAGAAGCGTACGAACACGTCGTCTGAAATGTGCAGGAGCTCCATCGTGCATGAACCACATGTTGTGTCGTACTTGTAAAGGCACATCTTCTAGCAGCACAGGTAGAGTATCCCGTATGAAATCATGATAACGTGCTCCATTGAGCGTAGGTGGAAGAACGAAACTAAAATGAGCTCTAACTTGGAAAGTAAGCGTTTCCGGACACATAACATATTTTCTTTGTTTGTGTGTGAGGAATGTTTCCTGAAAGTTTGGCCGTACCTTTTTGTAACACCCTGTATATTACTTTTAGATCGTGATTTTTTTTTTTGACAAACCTTTCTTTCTTACGTAAACAAAATTGGTAAATGAGATCCAATTTTAAAATTTGAGTTCTCCACTTTTGATGAATTGTTAATTTTGAACTGCGCATTGTATTGCTTGTTTGATATTTAAAGTTTTGGCCGAAGAGATTATTTTCTGGGTGCTTTGATAGGGCATGGTTCATATTATGACTTTCTCACGTCTACTTGTTTTAATGTTTCTGTTAATAACCTACATATTTAAATTGCTACAGTAAACATGTTCAATAAATTTAGAAACATACAACAATTTCTGCAATAATATGCTAGTAAAATACGATGAGCAGCGAGGTTGGTGGTTTTTAGTAGGTTAAAAGAAGATTGGTAGCAATATCTTTCTGATTTTACCTGGCGTCTGCTATCCTTCAGCCCTCCTTTTGATGTAAACGTCTTCCCGGGAGCTGAAGTGTCACATACATCACCGGAATACAACTAAGCTGAACAACACACACAGTACATCGATATCTCTGTGGTATTTTGCACTCCTATCTAGCGGTAATGCGATCATTGACCTTGCAAAAATGGTACATAGGAATTGTATATCAAAAGACAAATTATTCCTTAATGAAAAAAATACCCAAAAAGTTTCTTACTGTAGAAAGCACAAACAGTTTGCCGATATCTTTGTGATATGTAGTGCTTCTACCTAGCGGTAACGATATCAATTCTTATAGATGCCAGCGATGCCTAGAGTCTTGGTTGTTTACCGTATCATACGTATTACCTCCATAGTTTTGCTCCTAAGGGCCAAATTCCTCAAAATTCGTTTCTTAACTTTTGATTTTATCTTTAAAAAGATACCTCATTTATCGATTTCGGTTAGGTATAAACGAAGATGACTGGCCACAAAAAACACCTTTTAGAAATAATATATAGTTGTATCAGCTGCATTTATGCCCTTTCTCCAGTAGTCCTTCTTTGAGACGGCAGCTGGCTTCTATACTCTGCAACTCACAAGTATTGTGAGTGGCAGAGGGTGCTAAGGGGGCGTCCACAAATTACGAGAGGTGGAATAGGGAGGGGGGGGGGGTCTACGGAAATCTCACGTGAGGTTTTGGAAAAATCACCTAACATAATTTATGGATGCCCCCTAAACATCAATCCTAATTATGTGCATTCCAATCCCGATCAGAACAAGGAAAGAAAGAATACATAAAAGTATCAGTACGGCATCCGGCATCTTATTTCTGTAATCTTTTCCCTCCTGTCATTGCAACCTAAATAGGGTGGTAGAAGAAGTATTTCGTTGCACTCGTAACTTAAAGATTTTCACATATTCTCCAACAAATTCAAACGAAAACGACGTCATCTGTCTGCCAAACAATCCCAGCCAAACCCATGTATCAACTCTGTGACAAATTCGTCAGGACTGTAACTAGCAGTCACGAATCAAGTGGCTCTCCTCTGTACTTTCTCTGACGTGTCAATCAGCCCCTTGCGATACGGATTCCGAACTCCACAACAGGAATCAAAATGTGCATGGACTAGTGTTTTGTACGCTACTTCCTTTGTATGAGCATTACAACTTCTCGAAATACGACAATATGAATCGTAGTTTAGAATTAGCTTTGCCTACGACGGAAGTTATGTGCAGGTCCAATTTCATGTTGCAGACGTCTATGCTTTTTCATTTCAGTTAGCTGAATGAAAATGGCTTCGTCTCCGTCGAAAACAATCATCAACCATATGTGATTTCAGTTCACCCGATGAGACAGTGGATGTAATAATGATGAATTTGCATCGTGTACGCATTTGCTAAGATACATCTCAGTATCAATTTGCTGGTGTACTAAAGACCAACGGATGTGCGATTCCTGAAGCGGGGTGGATCTTCACCCTGTCAACGACAGCGCGATGGCCTCCACTTGTCAAGTGGCTAGCGGCCTGCCGAGCCATTACGGCGCTTCTCCGCCCCGCCTTTTTGTTCCTCGGCCATCTCTCACCACGGAGAGGGCCTGCGCGCCCGTTGCCAGTTAACGAAACTATTATGGGCTGCCAATTAATGGGAGGCAGGCTGCACAGTGTTGAAACGGCCGAGAGGCGGCCTTTATTTATAGCCGAGAGGCGGGACTGAGGCTCTTGATGTGATGTGCCGGCTCCACTCGGCTCCGCTCCTCTCGTAATTGGGACCTCACCACAGAGAAGCAGCCTTCGGCGCAGTCGTTGGCTCCTGACGTGTGCAGACAACCATTTCACTTCATTAGAAACTAGCCGCATGGAGTGCTTCCTCATCAATCTCTCACTTGCATGTTTCACCTCTCCCAACGTCGACTAATGACGAAATGACTTCTCCTGTGTGAAGGTGCTGGTATAGATACGTCAGTTTCATTGCAACGTGATTGCTTGACTGTAATACGAGGCGTATTTTTTAAGTAAGTACCGTTTTGTCACACCGTGGCTGCAGCGCTACGGTCGGCGTTCCGTGCATGCACACTGGGTACCTGCATCTCTTGCCTACGCACTGACGCCATTACAGTCTAATTCTTCCTTGTTTACGTTGTTCACTGAGTGTTTAAGATGCCTCCGATAATCGTGAGTCCCGCCGACTGTGAAGTACGGGATGTTATACGATTTCTTTATGCTAAAGTCCTAAAACCGATCGATATTCATCGTGAGATCTGTGCAGTTTACGGACAAAACATTATGAGTGATGGAATGGTGAGAAAGTGGGTGAGAGCATTTAAAGATGGCCGCATAAATGTGCATGATGAACAACGGAGTGGGCGTCCTTCGGTCGTTAATGAAAGTTTGGTGCAGAAAGTGGACAATAAGGTGAGAGAAAACAGACGCTTTACGATTTCCTCCTTGTGTGATGACTTTCCTAATGTTTCTCGTAGAGTTTTGTATGGCATTGTGACCGAGCTCTTGAATTACCGAAAATTGTGCTCACGTTGGGTACCGAAAATGTTAACGGATGTGCACAAAACCAAACGTTTAGGCAGTGTATAGACTTTCCTTGAGCGGTACCACAACGATGGTGATGATTTCTTAAACCAAATTGTTACGGGCGATGAGACATGGGTGGCCTACGTCACACCTGAATCAAAGCAACAGTACTTGGAATGGCGGCATTCAGATTCATCCCCCAAAAAGTGAATTTCAAGAAAACGATTTCTGCCCGGAAAATCATGTGTACAGTTTTTTTGGACAGAAAAGGAGTATTACTTGTGGAATTTCTGCCTCGTAATGAGACAATCAATGCAGCAGCTTATTGTGAGACACTGAACAATCTGCGCCGTTTAATCCAGAACAAAAGACGTGGCAAGTTGAGCATCGCATCGCCCGTCCACACGTGGCTAATCAGACCAAAGATCTCATCACATCTTTTCGATGGAAAACTCTAGATCAACCTCCGTACAGCCCTGATCTGGCGCCCAGTGACTTCCATCTGTTCCTGCACTTGAAGAAACACCTGGGCGGTCAGCGTCTTGAAAACGATAACGAAGTCAAAACAGTTGTGATGCAGTGGTTAACAAGTCAGGCGGCAGACTTCTATGAGGAGGGTTTTCAAAAACTGGTACTACGTTATGACAAATGCCTCAATATTGAAGGTAATTATGTAAAAAAGTAGAGTAAGGTACAGGCTTTCATGTAAAAATAAAATTATTTAGATATATTTGCACGTCTTTTATTAATTTCATAAAGGTACTTACTTAAAAAAACATGCCTCGTAATACTGTTACCCATGACTTCGTAAGCGTAGACTCAGAATTTTATTGCTAGAATTGGATATAGAAAGGTTTAAGATGCGCAAAAGGGTTTCCTAAAAGCACGGAGCCGGAATAATATGACGGGCAACCTATCACCATACCATTCTGCCATTGAACCTGTCTCATCAAGAGAACCAATTTGCAACATGTTTTAAAATAGCAACAAACTAAAAGGGGAGGCGGCGGTAATTGTTGGAGGCTAACTACCACAGTTCCTCCGGCAAGTTTTTGTTTGTGGTTTAAAGTTATATCACTTTCTGGGGACGTCTTATGTCAATACCGTTTTGTACACAACATTTTTGGTTTTTCTGTCTTTTGCTAAGATATGTAACCTCTGGGGAATGGATACCCGTGAGCTGCATTTACTGCCAATGGGAAAAACGTGTATTTTCTAAGTGTACTCCTGCCAGTCTCAGTGTATGGCTCTGGGCTTTATTAACAGTCATCGCAAACGCTAAACAGATAATACACAAACTCACTGCGAGAGAAACAAAGCCAGAATGGCCGATATAACATTACAGATTTATTTACGGTATCCGTCCATTTTTTCACTGTTCGGCTAGACTATAAATATCATGACAAAATATGTTATTTGTCTCAAAAAACGTATCTTATATCCTTCCTAATCATATGTACCTTGGCAAATTTGATGAAGATCGATTTAGCTGTTTAGTCGTGTAAGCGTAAAAAAAAGACAAAGAGATAGAGTTACTATTGCATTTATAATATTAGTTTAGATTACAACTATGATTTTGGCCAACAAACAAACGGAAGAGAATCTCAGTGATTTGCTTTCCAGTTTAGCGGCAAAATCGTGACACGAGTTTTACAGTTTGGGAAGATATACGAAATAAATATGGACGACTCAAATGCTACGGCATGAACTAACTTAACTGCAAAGTCAGATATAGAAAAAGAAAGAGCTAATTTCTTAAATTTAGTTGGAGGATTTAAATAGATTGTTTGCTTACCGTACTTGTCCCAATATTGTTTTAAATGAAATGAGATTATTGTAAAGCAATCTTATATCTTTCAAGGTATTATTGAGTTCATTGAAAATATTAATTATTGTTTAGACTACATGTGGAATTATCAATACAGCAGTGGAATATCCCTACATTCGTATTTAGAAGGTGGAATTGATTGGAGGTGTACATAATTAATTTTATATTACGTTCTAGTTCATGTATGAATGTATATAGCATTATTACACCGTGAATCATATCTCACTCAAAAATTTTCTTTAATTTAGAATACCAACATTTCTTAAAATAAACCTCTTATAGATTAAGCCGAAGTTTGTTCATCATTCAGGAAAAATTACATCGGGAAGCAATTATTGACACCAACAACAATGTGGAATTATGAAGTACAAGAGAGATCCAAGAGCACAAGGGTGAGCAATGAAAGTAATCCATCTGCAAATGATGTTTGGTTTTTTGGTTCGTTCATGACAAGGACTTTAGCGCGCAATTTCAAAGTATACGTGATTAAATTGTATGAAGAAACAATGCAAGTAGAGACTGAGGCAGCCAGTAGAATACTGAAAACAGAAGAAATACTGAACGCAGAAAACAAATGTTAAAAATTAACAAAGTAGTTTGTAATTTTAGTTTATTTTATAAATGAATCAAACAGTCAGTTGTTGTGATAAATGAAAAGTAGAAGCATATTGGAACACTTTAAGCCTCATAATCAGGTAAAAACGAAGTTAAAAAAAATATATGAATATAACGCGTAAAAATAGAAAAATGTTTATATGGATGATACATTTCGTAATGCTTTGTTTTGCGAAGTATTTACTTTTGCAACTTTTGGGTTTTTAATAAGCATGTAAAATTTTGTGTGTTAGGATTATAGTGTAAAGTTGCTGGGGTGAATGAAATAGTAAACACAAACAAATAATGGATAGCTCAGAGTTTACAATATTTATTAATCACCCAAAGCACTTTCCTAAAAAAGAAAAAAAAAAAAAAATTGGTTTGTTTACTTCAAATGAAAATAATATGTTTTTTAGAAAAATCACAAACAGTTGAATGTTCACTAGAGCAAGCGATATGTTTAAGGGCTATTTTCCTAACTACTGAGTTACTGTTGTCAACATCCGTCTAAATTGATGCATACTTTACCGCAGCCAATGATAATAGACGGCATCAACTGTCAGCCAAGGGTCCACGCAGTGTTAACCGCCTGGGGTGGGTTGATGTCGGGTTGGATGTCTATCTCCTCCTCGGCAGGGGCATCAAGCCTCATCAGTCGCACACATTAAGGTTGAAACAGTAGTGTTCAGCCACTCTGCCAACTAACTGTTTTCATAGTCAGCACAGAAGTGAAGTCCTTATCCTCGCCTCAATGGAATACACCGGCTTTCCCGCTTTGTTCCTGTCACGTTGCCCCTGAAAGTGTCGTCTCCAAATTTATTGACATAGCACAATATGTAACTATAAAAGATGGTTCTTCGGTGAGAAAGGTATCATTCGATGGTATTAGATCAGTCAATTATTATTACCGGTACAGTGACTGATGATGTGATGGGTTTGCTTTTGAGAGATGTTTCATGTCTTTTTCCAATAAGCAGAACAATTAAATACTAGCGCAGCACATTGCTCAATGCAGCGTTCAGGAAGGATAAGTGATTAACTGTTAAAGGCATCACTGTTACGATTCTACGCAAGCGAACTTCATACCGATGCACCAGTCAAAGACACCGTAAGCGGAAAAATGCAAAATTACAATTAACATAAGGTGTTGTTTGAAATTTGCAATTCTCCTATAGAAATCGAAGCATAACAGAGCCAGTGGCACTACAAATTACAGAATTTGACACAGTTATTATTAATATTGCATCACGATTTCTTAAAAGTGGATGGCAGAGGGTGCGTTGTATCTATCATAATTTGTAATCGTTTATGTATCGGAAGGGAATTACGGAATATGGCAGGTGATGTCCACGCACTGTTTGGAAGAACCATCCTGGAATTCACCTGGAGCGATCTAGAAAAACCATGGAAAACCCAAATTAAGATGGTCGGAGTTTCTCTACACGTGCTCCCATTGGATATAAGATAGCAAAAGTATTTTAGGAAAGAATCAGCTCAACTGTAGACGGAAAAGATGTAGGATCGGCGATCTTGCCTGGTATCCATCAAGGCAAGATCGCCGATACATAATCGACCTGAAGGTGGCTACTGAGCTAGTTGCCGAAAGCTTGTCGCTTTGTAATAAAATCCGGCTGCAAACCCTAGAAGATTTGTTGTCAGCGCAATTATTCTTCCACTGCACAAAACTTCGATACACTCCTTATATACTTCAAACATAAAATAATTTACGATATAAAAACAACAAAACCGTTCTCACAATATTAATTACGATTTTATCATAGTCATCTCATCATATGTGGTATATTACAGAGTCTTTCATATTTAGTTGAGTCTCTCACAACATGAAAACTTTTCTATTATCCATCTTGTCTTACCTTGATCATACTCATCTATTTATTCCTTGAATTCGATATAATTATATTTCTTTCGATATTCCTTAGAGGATACTCTTATCTCAAAAATACTTTTATATTAATAACCATTATTATTTATATTGTTGTAATACATTAAATATATTCTAATTGTATACGCTTCTTTTACCTACAGGAGTGTTTCAAGGTTTTTCTTTTAGCTTGGTTGTCTGGTTGCAGAGATATGGTCGTAGCTTGCAGCACTCTGAAAATCCGGGGCCCAAAAATAACTCCGGCCTGGCGGTGGACAGCCCTGCAGGATTTATGTCGGCTCTCAGGCAGCGTGGCTGTTTCTTGAGCGGCTGCTGCAGGTAATTATATCTCCGTGCGTCGGGAAATAAACCACCTCATAACACGGAGCTCTCGCCTCGCCCATCCGTCTCTGTCGCCACTACTGTGCCGTAACCAGAGAATCGAAGCCGCGACCCGTGACGGGGCGGGGCAATGCCGCCGCCGATTTACGAGGCTCTGTGATCTAGAGCCGTCGTCCATCTTGTACCCTTGTGTTCTTCGACAGGGCCAGCAATGCTACAGACTCCGTTGCTGCACAGTGGCTAAATAGAGGATGTTGATAAAGAACTAAAGATTGCCCCGCAGTTCAAATTTAATGCGTAAATATTTTTTTATTTCTCTTTTTGCTTTAGTAAAGTCTGAATATCATAACCAGCCCAATCTTTGGATATCGCCAAATAATCAAGTTCCGACATTCACGGACACGGACATGCTTACAAACATACAATCACGTTAACGATTTGCAATTCTACATCTACATCCATACTCTGGAAATCTCTGGAAATTACAGCAGAACTAATATGTTAAACGAGCTGGAGTGGGATTCATTGGAGGATAGAAGGAGGGTGAAGAGAACCACGGGAGTGTACAAAGCCTATACTGGCGATGAAGCATGGAAAGATATTGGTGGGAAAATTGAGAGAAATACTTGGAAGGGTAAGGTTGACCATGACCACAAGCAGGAACTTGATTTCAGGCATAAGGGTGTGGGAAAATTTTCTTTTATCGGCAAGGGAATGAGGGACTGGAATAAATTGGCAAGAGAAGTGATGAATAACTTACCGGAAACATTGAAAGAATTTAAAGCAAAAATTAGTAGAGGGAAAAAGTAGGTTGGAAGGGGAAAGGGAGGGGGTGTAGGGAGATTGCCACCATAGCGGGTGCTCCATCGCAGTTTTATCAATTATTATTATTATTATTATTATTCACAGATATTGTGGGTGACAGAGGGTGCTAAACACCAATCCTCATTCTGTGCATTCCAATCTCGAATAGCACGAGGAAAGAAAGAATATCTAAAAGCATCAGTACGGCATCTTATTTCCCTAATCTTATCCCTCCTGTCATTGCGACCAAAATAGGTTGGTGGAAGAAGTATTTAATTGTACTCGTAAATCAAAGAATTTCGAGTGTTCTCCAATAAATTCAAACGGAAAAAGACGTTATCTGTCTGCCAAACAATCCCATCCCAATCTATGTATCAATTCTGTGACGCTTTCGTAAAACTGTAGCAAGCAGTCACGAATCGAGCGGCTCTCCTCTGAACTTTCTCTAACGTGTAAATCAATCCCTTGCGGTAAGGATCCCAAACTCGACAACAGTAATCCAAGTGCGGACGCACTAGAGTTTTGTACGCTACTTCCTTTGTATGTACAGTTTTTCAAAATACGACCTATGAATCGTAATCTAGGATTAGCTTTACTTACGACTGAAGCTATGTGCATGTCCCATTTCATGTTGTTTTGTATTATTACGCCCGGATACTTCAGGTAGTCAACCGTGTCAACAGCTGAATTGTTAACTTTGTAATCGTAAACAAACGGAGACTTTTTGTTACTTATTTACATTTTCTGCACTTTTTGCCGTTAAGTGTAAGCTGTCATTTGTGGCACTATTCCGAAATAACATACAGATCGCGCTGAATTTCTAAGCAATCGTCATAGTACCTTATTTCCCGACAGATAAGTGCATCATCAGCAAATATTAGAAACCTGCCATTAACGTTGTCACCGAGATCGTTTATAAAAATTAGGAAAAGAAGTGGTCCTATTACACTGCCTCAGGTACACCCGAAGTAGCATCTAGATTAGAAGAGACTTCCCTGTCAACAACGACACAGTGACCGACCAGTTAGATAATCTCGTGTGCTTGAATCTTCGCTAAAAGTGGGTTCTGTGATACAAGTTCAAAAGCTTTCTGGAAAACCGAGAAAATTGTATCAACTTGTGTACCTGCATCGATAACTTTCATTACATAATGCGAAAATAGGCGTTGGTACTATGGAGATTTTTCTTTCTACAGAATGTGAAATAATTTAAATATATTTTTTATTAAACGGTGCAGACAAATAAGGCATTTATAAAAGGAATACAAGCATTTAACTATACCTTTTACATTGTTTTGAAGTATTATACGAAATAAATACTGACTTCCATTTTTTAAGTCATTAGAAGATTGAAAAGATATTAAATAATTTAATGCATTATAATATATAATTAAAAATACTTGTTTTAAGTCTTTTTAAATCGTTCTCAGTACATAATTATGTATGACAGACATTGTGAACGAGAATTGCTCACGAAAATTACGTTCTGTGGTAGAAATTTATAATTTCAGTTTCAGTAAATGTGACATCAATCTTAAAATATATGAAATAAAATCAACTGAAGTCTTAACTACACAATGCTACAGAGTTACAAAACCTGCTATTAGGTTCTGCACTTCACATAGTGTGGTTACAACATGCACCCACTCGCAAGTTAAATCCAGCTCATTTGGACATTCGAACTTTGTACGGGTGACAGTGGAGTAAAATGTTGGTGTTTTGTAGAATACTTTTGTTTTGTCGTCGTCAGTTTCATCAGCCCATCTGTGGAAATATGGACAGACGTGATATACGTCAATCTAAGAGGAAATAATAAAAGAATAGTGTAGGATAAGGTTCCACGTAAAAATAAGCAGTAAGCTACGTTTTGTTGATAAGATTGCCCTATCAGTTACAAACGAATTTCCGAATGGCACAATCAAAACACGGGGGGAAAACTGTTTTACTGAACATGAGAAGAAGAAGAAAAAAGAAACGCTGCTTTTCAGCAGCAAAAATAAAAACACGGACAACGGGGTAAGAATCATAATGCAAAACATACATTAGAAATAAAAGAGTTCTGCTGTATAGCAAAATTAAATAATAAACGATTGCAGTTATTTCATTTTTCTCTTAATAAAAAACTAACAAAAATGTTTTCCTTAGAATGACCAATGAGAACTAGGGCTGTTGATAAAATATCGATATATCGATATTTTTTCTAAAAAATATCGATATTTATGAGTGATATTTTTAGGACGATATATCGATATTGAAATCTGGATATCGGAGTCCGATATTTTTTAAAAATAAGTTGTTATTTTCCGTTTTCCTCGTAGAATATTCCAAGTTATTAATGGAGGGAAAACGATTGATTACCTGTGTTGCACATGCAATACATTTTCATAGATAGAATTTTAAGAAACAATTTATGATCCGAGCACATGGAGAAGCAGGGCCGCCGTAAGTGGGCGTGCAAGGCAGCATATTACGTAGCGGGCGACCCTTTTTTTTTTTTTAGCTAAACAGCTGCTTCGGGTGGTCGGCGGCGACAATTGGAATGGTAACAATTGGGGCGGCAATCTCACAGGTTTTTGACCCGGTTCGGAAATTTCCTAGATCCACCACTGGCTGTAGTTGGACAGGGGGCGGCATAATCGCTATTACACGCGGGCCTCAAACAGCTAGCGGCGGGCCTGTGGAGAAGTAAAAAACGAAGGTAAAATAACTCATTCAATATTGATTAGAATTCTTGTCTGGACATTTTGAAAAGTTTTTAAAATTTGTCTTCAATCAATGCAAAAGTATTAGCATTAAGAAACTAATCGTAATGTACCAGGTATGGGTAGGGTTGCCAGATAGCCGGAAAATCCGGGAATGTCCCGTAATTTTGTGTCTGATCTCGTGTCCAGGAATTATGCGTTACTGTCCCGGAATTTCCGTATACTAGTTTTTTTCTCAAACTCAGTTCACCACAGTGGCCATGAGGCCAAGCCAAGTATCCCATGCTCGCAGCGGGAGGATGGAATGTCCCTTAAATCAGAGGAATTGAAAATGACAGGAAAATACTGTTTGAATTTTCTGGAACTTTGAAAATTCTAGACGCAGTTAACATTAACTCCCTTTATACAGAGTTCACATGTCTGAAACGTGTTTTTCAGGTTCTTCCAAAAGACTTTACAAACGATAAAAACTGGGCTAATTTCTTTAGAATAAGCATTTTTAATGATTTTGAATATTAAAAAAAAAAGTTGGTTTTATTTTTTCAGTTCCAACAAGCAATGACTTTTACGAGACAAGTTTTAGTGCGTTGAATAATTTATGAAATAAGAGCGAAAGAGAAAGTTCATGGATTTGATCAAGGCTGAACTGCAAACTCAATCAATTTTGAAGACTCTTGCTGAGAAATTTATCAGTTTTGCAAAGCAGTGACGGAGAAATATTTATGAAAATGGCAAAATCTAATAATAAATATTTTAAAAGTAGTTGATTAAGATCTATTTTGATTGATGTTGATTTTGATTTAGCAAAAGATAGATGCTAATTTTTTTTATTTATTGATAAAACCTGATGCTGATTTTCTGCCTAATTTTAATTAATGAGCCTAACAGAAGTGTTCAGTTTTTGTTTAATATTTTTGAGATTTTGATTGATAATACCCGATGTTGATTTTGTACCAAAGTAAAAAATTCCTAACGAGGTGGTTAATTTTTGTTTTAAGTTTAGAATTTTTCCTTTTGATTCATAATACCTGATGTTGACTTTCTACCATAGTTTAATTAATAAACTTAAAAGAGGTGCTATATATACGTTTGATAGCATATTTACCTAAAATAGAATTTTTTAGTAATTTACATTTTTGTTCACTCTTTAAGCATACCGCGAAAATACTTTTTAGACCCAGAAATGTCCCGGAAATTATAAGCCTGTATCTGGTACTCCACAGTTAAATATTTCGCGCGAATTGGATACGCTTCTTGTACCATACCAACAGAAGACTTGAGCTCCAAAATTATGTCACAGCCAGTTTTGTTATATCACTCACGAATTTATTAAGATAAGAAATTGAAATAAAGAATCTACCACTTTTGGATTCCCTTTACAAAGGGCTATGCTAAAAACTTATTATTATAGATTGGTGCCTTTAAAAAACAATTTGTTAACGCCAAAGGAACTGCCTTGACAGTAGCGGCTCTAGGATTTTTCCAAGCCGGGGAAAAACTGAGATTGCCGCCTCTTTCAACATTGTTGCCAGCCAGACCCCGAGGATCGCCTCCTTGATTGTTGGTCAAATGCATTGATGTCGCCACTTTATCTCAGCTTTAAAAAATTGTATTATGGTAAAGCGTTACCCATTTGCAAAGCAATATCAAAGAAGGGGAAATTTTCAATTAATGTAGGCAGTTCTCCATTTATAGTAGAAGAAACAACGGGAAAAACATGAGTTCATGCTCTTGAAAAGTATGTCCAATGAAGTTTCTGACATGAGTTTTGGTGCCAAAATTTTACTTCATTCACGACCTTAGTTTGGATTTATCTTTTTTGGATTTGAAACTCTTTTAAATGACTATGGCATTCTCTCATCATAATTCTATGCAACATCCAGTTGTCCTAGAAAATGGTAATTTGGTAAACATACTTGGTTTCATGCCCACAGTATAAGAAAAGTTCCTGTGTTTTTTCAATGCCAATCTAAAAGCTGAAACGTCTTAGAGAAACTTTGTAGGTTAATTGCTTTCTTCTTGATGAGGCTATATGCCTTAAATTTCAGTTTTGCACAAAGATCAGAAGCATAAAAAACACAATTAATTTTACTTTGTTACTACATTTAATTTGGAAGTTACAAGTAGTCCTACACCGATGGTAACAATGCAGACACGGCGTCGCTCGCACAGAACGAATCGGACTCGAACCCGTTGTTTTACATGAGGGTGCGTTGTCGAGGAAAGTATTTTGACATGAAAATTGGATGTAAGCAGGAATATTGATAAATTCTGATACACAATCTTTGCTAAGGTGCAAACATTTGGTCCAAAAAAGTAAGAAGACTCAGAATAAGCTATCAACATACAAAAAGAAATTAAATTCCACATAAAACAATACTTATAAAAAAAAAGTGACTTGGTCATTATGCAAACTCTGATAATAGAACATCAACCTAAATAAATGCCTCTACAATGTTGCATTATTGAGCTTTTAAACTCACAAAAGCCAAGATTTCCCTCGATGCTCTTTCTGGATTCAAAAGTCTTCGAGTAAATCATAAGCATTACGCCTTTCCTTTTAGTAAAGTAGTAGTATAATGGCTAAATCACAATTTAAAAAAATATGATTTATCAGTAACGTCATGAAAAACAAATTTTTTCAGAAAATCAAAACTTGATTCAGAAAAATATCTCACAACTCTTCATCATTAAATAGCCACAAGACTTCGCCTTTTTTTTAAATGATTTGTTTTTGTAACATTTTTTTTTAATATATAATAGGGTCGATATATCGATACTTTTTCTTCGATATATCGAATCCGATGTAAATATTTTTCAAAATATCGATATATCGAAAATCCGATATTTTTTAAAATATCAACAGCCCTAATGAGAACCATGAATTTTAGTATAAAATTAACAATTTATAATTGGTTTTCTTTATATTATAAGCCGTATATAGTTCGACTACGAGAAGCATCTTACCGATTTGTTTCCTTCATTTCGAATAATAAACATGGCCGTGGGGTAAAAATGGGATCTACATCTACATATATACTCTGCAATTCACAAAATTGTTTGTGGCAGAGGGTGCTCAGCACCAAAGCTAATCTCTTTGCTGTGCATTCCAATCCCTAATGGTACGAAGGAAAAAATAATTCATATAAGAATCAGTCCGGCACCTTATTTCTCTAATTTTATCTTTCCTGTCCTTCCGACTCAAATAGGTTGGTGGAAGAAGTATTTCACTACACTCAAAAGTGAAAGTGGGAGTACGCATATTTACCAATAAGTTTAAACGAAACGTGTGTCGTCTATCTACCAGAGACTTCCAGCGTAGTCTACTTAACAGTTCTGTGACACTTTCATAAGGACTGTAGCAAGCGGTCACGAATCGAGCGGCTCTTCTCTGTACTTTCTCTATACTTTCGATCAACCCCTTACTGGTCCCAAATGGCACAACAATAATCCAAATGTGGACGCACAAGAGATTTGTACGCTAGCTCCTTTGTTTGTTCATTACAATTTTTCAAGATTCGACCTATGACTCGCAGCCTAGAATTTGCTCTATCTACTGACGAATTAATGTGTATGTTTCATTGCGATGTTAAGTCAGAAAGCTGAGAAATGTAAGATAACATTTTCCAAAAATTAGTATCCATTTTTCGCTGAACGCTATTCACGCAAATGCTACTGGTCGGAGGTGATAGTCGATCCGATTGTGGTTGGTAAGTGGTGAGATTCTGGCTTCGCATTCGGGAGTACGCATGTTCGAATCCTCATCCAGTTATACACATTTCGGTTTTCCATGGTTTCCCGAAATCACTCCAGATGAAAGCCGGCGAGGTACCTTCAAAATGTGATGGGCGAATTCCTTCCCATTCATTGCTCCCATCCCGCTCCCAAACGGATCCTTTTCCGCCTTTAAGAGGCGTGAAGCCATAAAAAAAAAATCTGGCAGTCGAAAATTTATCGTAAGCTCAGCCCTCTCAGGTGATGTGTTGATGGGACGTAATTGAGAGATTTACACACTTTAACACCCGACGTGAATGAAGTTAAATACAGCAGGAAGTAAATAAATAAATAAACTGGACAAGGGTGAGTCCAGGTTTAAGATTCCGTTCCATACTGGCCTAAACCCATATCTCGAACAAAACTGACGCCTTTAAAGGCCACAGAAAAAAAAAGAAGAAATATTCTTAATCCTCTACTTGAACTCTAAACATCTACACTAAAAACGTCCTTTTCTTAACCCCTTAATTTTCATGTAATCTCCAAAGAATATAATTTTACCAAATTTTAAATTTGGTTTTCGGTTTTGAGTTACCGAACCATACCACATGCAAATTTGAAGTTTGAACCCTACTCCGTTTACGACCCGTAGGCGTGTGACAGACTGAACGACCATCAGACAGTAGAGCGACAAAGACAGGGATCCGGTTTCTTTTGTGAACGGAACCTTGAAACAGAATTTTGGTATCGAACATTGTTATATATAATTCACGGATTATAAATGCATCAGACCAGTTTTGGAATTTTGTTGTTTCTTTTGAGCACGTAGATGACATGGTAAATGGCACTTTTCAAAATAAAGAATCAAATAAACATTTAATGGAACACCTTTTCTTTAGTAAATGATGGTTAAAGAAGGAAATGTAGTAAAAAATATCTAAAAAGGATTGTAGACTGCCAACATTTTAGGAGAGTCCATAACTACGTAACCCCATTTATTAGGTGTCTCGTGTTATACTATCACAGTACGCATAAAATTGTTCGCTCAAAACTCTGTCCATAAACTGTGTCAACTGTCTCTGGCGTTCGCTTTATATAAGTTTCATCGAATGTTCTAGAACATTACAAAGGCTTCCGTCAGATATTTCTCGAACTTTAACAATACTTAAGCAATTAAAAACATATTAAAAACAATCGAAATCAATACATAATCATTTACAATCATTACGAAATGCTCAGAATTGAAAATTAAAGATATTTAAACACAAAATTATCCACATAAATCATTTTAAACTGTCGTAAATCATCATCTAAACATCGTAGCTCACCTTAATACTTGAAATTACAAACATTTAAGCAATTTTCTTGCATAGTTCTGTCCTTAAACATATTAAATAGTATTTACGTATTTTCTTTTCATAAAACAAAGTCAATTTACACCGATTTACAGTAAATTGCAAGGCAAACATACAAGATCACATTCAATCAAACTCTAGCTTGCTACAAATGCTTCATAAAATATATATAATTTCATTTAAAGTCTAAATTTGAGGACTGTTACACCATGTTGGTCTCCTCTGAATTTCCCCCCCCCCCCCCCTCAGAAATCCACATAGCTTAACGTGGCTTTTGCTACATGCCCTCCCCCCCCCCCTCCCGCGTGGCAAGTAGCTTTTTTCCCTATTGATTCCAGAAGGCATTTTGTACAGTTTTCTCTTGTCAGACTATAGTAAATTACATACAGGGATAGTTAAATAACGGAAATGAATATTTACATGCTGTTGTATGTTCTCTGTACCTTATTTTAACTGTGACGAATAATATGAATGAAAATCTACGTGGCTTGCCTTCGAACCCCTCCTCCTCTCGCGTAGCCCAGCGTAGCTTCCTATCCATCCCCTCTCCCTCCACCTCCCCCTAGACAGAGCCACGTAGGTAATGCACGGCTGGGGTAAGCTGATCAATGTTACGATGTCTCGTTCTGCAGATAAGGTTCGGAGTTTCTATCGGATTGTGAATCTCATTTACTACAATAAATCAATTTCCGCTAGCTGAACTTTTTGGCCAATCAGACGAAGTAATCCCATTCCCGGACAGTTGAGAAGTGAGAAAGTAAAATTTAAGAACTATGTGCTTGAAAAAATTCCACTAAAAGAATTTCAGCAGTGTTCCTCTTTTTAAAAAAAAAAGTGTGGTGGGGGGAGGGGGGAGGTGAAGGGAGGAGTGGGGAGGGGGATGGGGTAGAGGGGAGGGGGGAGCGGGAGGGGGAGGGGGGAGGGGAAGCAGTAAAAATAGGGAAATTGCCACCGAAGCATTCACTTCATTGAAATTAAATCTACTTAAAAATAAATTTCGAGCAAATGACTGCAATAAGCTAACTTAAATTTTCTTGTAAAATATTCTCAAATACTTAAACGCGCTTAGTATGAAATTGAAAGGGAACAGGGAGTTAATATGTGTCACTAAATTTTTTCCTTGTGAAGAAAGGAATTATAGAAAAGAAGTGGAAATACACAGACGGAAAAAAAAATCCCAACACCAAGAAAAAATTATTGTAGAGTAATGAAATTTGGACAATGCATTTGTCAAGTTAACATGTTTAATTGATTAAATTTTCAAGATCACAGGTTAATTTAAGCTCAAGAAAATGCATTTCAAATGTGAAATACTGTTAAATTAATAGCCGGTGTAACCTCCAGAATTTTGAATGCAAGCCTGCAAACGTGAATGCATTGTGTCATACAGGTTTCGAATGTCACTTTGTGGTATGGAGTTCCATGCTTGTTGTACTTGTGCTGTCAATACTGGGACGGTCAGTGCTGGCTGTGGATGATGCTGGAGTTGTCGTCCAATGATATCCCATACGTGTTCAATTGGAGACAGATCTGGTGATCTCGCAGGCCAAGGTAACATGTCGACACTCTGTAGAGCACGTTGCGAGACAACAGCGGTATGAGGGCGAGCGTTATCCTGTTGAAAAAACTCCCCCTTGAATGCTGTTCATGAATGGCAGCATTACAGGTTGAATTACCAGACTGACGTACAAATTTGCAGTCAGTGTGTTTGGTATAACCACAAGAGTGCTCCTGCTGTCATAGGAAATTGCTCCCCAGACCATGACTCCAGGTGTAGGTCCAGTGTGTCTAGGCCGCAGACAGTTTGGTTGCAGGCGTTCCCCTGGCCTCCTTCTGACCAACACTCGGCCATCACTGGCACCAAGGCAGAACCTGCTTTCATCAGAAAACACAACAGATCTCCACTCCGTCCTCCAATGAGCTCTGGCTTGACACCACTGGAGTCGCAAACGGCGATGGCTTGTAGTCAGTGGAATGCACGCTACAGGGCTGGAGTCATGGTCTGGGGAGCAATTTCCTATGACAGCAGGAGCACTCTTGTGGTTATACCAAACACACTGACTGCAAATTTGTACGTCAGTCTGGTAATTCAACCTGTAGTGCTGCCATTCATGAACAGCATTCAAGGGGGAGTTTTTCAACAGGATAACGCTCGCCCTCATACCGCTGTTGTCTCGCAACGTGCTCTACAGAGTGTCGACATGTTACCTTGGCCTGCGAGATCACCAGATCTGTCTCCAATTGAACACGTATGGGATATCATTGGACGACAACTCCAGCATCATCCACAGCCAGCACTGACCGTCCCAGTATTGACAGCACAAGTACAACAAGCATGGAACTCCATACCACAAAGTGACATTCGAAACCTGTATGACACAATGCATTCACGTTTGCAGGCTTGCATTCAAAATTCTGGAGGTTACACCGGCTATTAATTTAACAGTATTTCACATTTGAAATGCATTTTCTTGAGCTTAAATTAACCTGTGATCTTGAAAATTTAATCAATTAAACATGTTAACTTGACAAATGCATTGTCCAAATTTCATTACTCTACAATAATTTTTTCTTGGTGTTGGGATTTTTTTTTCCGTCTGTGTAGATAACTTAAATTTTACTATTTGGAACTGGAGGTATTTACTCATATAGGAAAGTAATGGAGATTTTCATAAAAACCATTGGAGAGAATGATGACGAAAATAGTGCCATCATTTGAGAGTAATTGCTGTTTGTTTCCAGTCTTTAACAAGTTTCTGGCTAGGGAGAGAACCTCCTCCAAAACTCTCGACGACAGTTGAGTACCCCCCCCCCCCACTCTTTGCCGTCTGCTTTTATTGGCGGCCATTGGAGGACGCCGTCTCCGCTCTCCACAGCCGTTACCGAACGCTTAATGATGATTAATGCGCTCCTTGTCGGCATATATTGAGCTCTATATTTCCATAAACTCGTATTAGCGTCGCAATATAACGCCTATATACACACTACTTTACGAGTGTCGTAAATAACTTTGGTGGGTTGAGAGGGGGCGGGGAGGGTGGGGGTGGGAGGGCTCGCAGAGATGGCTGCGCGCGCCTTCCAGCTGGAAGGAGGAATTAACCGCCACTCCCCTCTTCCAGTAAGAGTGTGTGCTTTGACGGTTAGGCCCTCCGCACACGGCGCGTTTGCCAAGCGATGCGGACTCGTCACGTACTCGTCGCGTCCGAACTTCTTACGGAAGGCTGTGGGGAGCCGCCAACGGGGCGATTCGCGTGCGATTCGTACTCGGCGCGAACTCGTCTCGAGCGACGTGCGTCTCGTGCGATCAGTTCGGAAGTTCGCGCGTGACGCACGAGACGCGCGAGACGAGTAGGACGATGGAGGGTTTTAACATTTTCTTTGTCAGTGAAGCAGAGAAACAGTCCGTTCTGTATAATTATACGTTTGCCGGGTATTCGAGAAAGGACTGCACTGAAAGAGCATGGAACGAGGTTGCAATGGCAGTAAATTTAACAGATATGTATTAAGATATATTTTATTTTAGTGGTTAATCATTATCATCGTTTTATTTCAATTCATGTTTAACAGGCATTATAATCAAGAAAAAATTACGTGAAAAAATAAAAAATAACTGAACATGAGAAATTAATTGTACATAGTATTATTTTAATACCAGTATTTCGACTGCCAAGGTAGAGAAGCCTGTGGAGTAAAAAATACTTTACTAAATAGTCTCTCAAAGAATTGATTGATCGTTTATTACTGGATGTGGAGCTGAGGGTGTGGAAATAATGTTGTTTGCAGTAGCATTTAAGTTATAATAGTCATCATATTGTGCTGTGTATTGGATTTCTCCCCCTTTCCTGCCGTAATTATGTAGTATACACGCAGCTTTTACAGTGTCAGTGACCTTATTGACATCGCGGCAACGTATCGGAGTATTCAAAACTTGAAAATTTTCTGTCATCATTCCAAATGTACATTCGATGCTTTTTCTCCCTCGGCTTAATCTGTAGTTGAATATCCTTTTTATACTATCAAGAACCCGTTTTGAGTAATGTCTCATTAGGTATCATGATAAAGGAAATGCCTCGTCAGCCAAAAAGTAGTAAGGAAAAAGACAATTATTATTTTCATCATGAGGTAGCTTCTTAGGAAGTGGAAGATCAAGTAGAGAATGAGTCAACCAATGCCTCATAGCTGAAGCTCTAAATATCCCTCCATCACTGTTTCTTCCTGCATAACCTACGTCAACCATAGTAAACAGACCATCAGCATCACTACATCCTAATAGCACTATTGAATGGTATGATAAACTTTGCGCAGCTAGTAAAAACTCTACAGCTGATGAAAGAAAAGAAGGCATCAAGCAGTTTGCTCTCAGTCTTGTGCCTGACATGTAACACATGACAGATGCACAGCTAATAGACGAAACACTTTGAGTTAATCCTATTGATTTTCAAACACGAGGACTAGATTCACAAATTGTGACCAGATTTAAACATGTCATACTCCTTTATCTACATATACTGGGCCAGCTAGTGAAATGTTCGAAGATTCAGATTCAACACTAGAACACGAGAACTTACTGTCAGATGGATCTCAGAATGAATCCAAAAAAAAGTTTCGCACAATTGTAAATATTTAATTTCTACATATGCTTATTTTTATTGTTTAAAGAACAAATGTAAAATGTTGATATAGTAAACATGTGTGAAACATTATGTTGATTCTTACCTTACTGTAATTAATATTCTTTCTTCGGCTATTACACATTACCTCGTGTTTTATTTCGCTGGTGAATTGCGGGAGAAATTATTTCCACAAGATTGGTATAGGAATCTTTTGACATTCTGTAGAATGTATGAAATCTATCGTCTGATTCTTTTAGTTCAGTGGTCGTAACGAATACTCGGCAGATGATATTCCTCTCGATGTAGGGATGCACCCAATATTTCCTCTTCCTCATTTGCATTTTTTTTGAAATAATAGTACATAACTGCATCCTCTTCTTCACTCGAACTTGACATTTCAAAATCAGAATAACCTTTTAGTGATGTCAGATGAAAGCTAGGCACGCAACCGTCCCGCCTGTTTCTACAGGCAGACTTGCTACTTTAAACGCTTCGTTGTCGGACCCCAGTTCGCGTGAAACGCTCGTGACGCACAAGACGCATGAAACGAGTGGTCCCGACGACGAGCGGTAATCGCGCCGTGTGCGGAGGGCCTTAGGCAGTCTTCTAAACGTGGCAGATTAAGGTTCTCGGTGTCGTCCTTCTCTTGAAATAAACAGTGTGAATTTTTCTGTTCACATTTGAATAAAACCACATGAGATTTTTGTGGGACAGAAGTCATGGATGTATTACGTATCTCAGTATCACAGTTTCATCAATTTTGTTCAGAGCAGTTCGGTGGAATATCGGTGGCTAAAGTATCGTATTTACACACGACGTAATGAAAGTTATCGATGCAGGTTCACAAGTAGATGCAATTTTTTTAGATTTCCAGAAAGCCTTTGACTCTGTGCCACACAACCGCCTTTTAGTGAAGCTTCGAGCGTACGGTATATCGGATCAGCTTTGTGAATGGATAAAGGATTTTCTAACTGGTCGGTCGCAGTATGTTGTCGTTGAAGGAGAAAGTTCTTCTAATCTAGATGTTACACAGGTGTACCTCAAGGAAGTGTAATAGGACCACTTCTTTTCTTAATTTTTATAAACTATCTCGGAGACAAAGTGAAAAGCCTATTTAGATTGTTTGCTAATGATGCGGTTATTTATAAGGGAGTAAGAAATTTGGCCGATTGCTTAGAAATTCAGCGCGATCTGGATGTTATTTTGGCTTGGTGCGTTGAGTGGCAACTTACTCTAAATTGTAAAAAGTGCAAGACAATGAGCATAACTAACAAAAAGAATCCGATTGTTCAGAAATACGAGGTAAACAGTTCAGTTATTGATATGGTCGATTCTATGAAATATTTGGGAGTAACAGTACAAAGGAACATGAAATGGGACATACACATTAATTCGTTAGTAGGTAGAGCAAATTCTAGGCTGCGATTCATAGGTCGAATCTTGAAAAATTGTAATGAACAAACAAAGGAGATAGCGTACAAATCTCTTGTGCGTCCACATTTGGATTATTGTTGTGCCACTTGGGACCCGTTTCGTAAGGGATTGATCGAAAGTATAGAGAAAGTACAGAGAAGAGCCGCTCGATTCGTGACCGCTTGCTACAGTCCTTATGAAAGCGTCACAGAACTGATTAGTGGACTAGGTTGGGAGTCTCTGGTAGATAGACGACACACGTTTCGTTTAAACTTATTGGTAAACATGCGTACTCCCTCTTTCACTTTTGAGTGTAGTGAAATATTTCTTCCACCAACCTATTTGAGTCGGAAGGACAGGAAAGACAAAATTAGAGTAATAAGGTGCCGGACTGATTTTATATGAATTCTTTTTTCCCTCGTACCATTAGGGATTGGAATGCACAGTAAAGAGATTAACTTTGGTGCTGAGCACCCTCTGCCACCCACAATTTTGTGAATTGCAGAGTATATATGTAGATGTATCGGCAAGCCTCGTGGCTTCCGAACAATAACCAAAAACAGTAATCTATCTTCAAAAAGAAAACTATCAAATTCAAAAGTAAATAGCCATAGGAAGACATTTACTCAACTAAGACGTAAACTTCCTACTATATAATTTCGTAAGGTCATTCACTCACCTCAATAGCTATTGGCTGGAAAATGGTGACGTCATGGCCAGCCTTCGCTCTCAAACCAGCGACCAGAGATACCATTACAAGAAATTCGTGGTTATATCTACAATTTACAAACTTTAATAAAGTTAAATTACTCATGGTCTCTGCTGTAATCACGAATGACAATTGTGATTCCGGCTTGGAAAAATTTCAATCTAATTAAAATGTTGTTGTTTGACCAAAGTTTATGCATTATGGTTTATTTGCTTTATAGGTATTCTACTGACCACTTTCGGTATTGGTCTTTATTCATGTTCGCTGTATGTGAGTTATTAGGTTATTTTAAGTGGACATCAGACCAAATGTGTCACCGAATCGACTATTCTGGCAACTCATTTCTGCGGAGTTGCTCAACTGTTTAATAATATGGAATGTGTATTAAGTTCTCTGGCCGTCACAGATACTATGACCAATGGTTACATTGTGAGTGTTTGCCCAGTCTCAATAATAAACAACGTGATGCTTTCGAAGCAAACAACTTTTTCTAAAAAAAATTGCAGAGTTAACTTTAAGGGTCAAATACAAGTCAAGTTCGTATTTAAGCAAGTCTGGGTCTAAGACCTTTGAAACAATTATGCGATTGCTACTTCTATTAATGCTTCTGAGTTCTTCAAGCTCAAGAGA
>JARYHS010011408.1:252763262-252910734 GCA_031002005.1 Vandiemenella viatica | reverse complement strand
TAACTTACCATTCATTTGTATGGGTACATCGTAAGTAGGGATACCCTCGAACTCTAGTTCTTCAGATGGCATATCTGTAAAAACAAAAAGTTAGGATAAAACGCAATGTTAATTAATGAAATTTTTATCAACAGTATCAAATATTTAACAGTACATGGTATTATGTTAAATGACAAATTTAAAAGTAATAAATAACAAAGTGGGACTTACCATTCATTTGTATGGGTACATCGTAAGTACTAGTGGTAGGTATACCCTCAAACTCTAGTCCGTCAGATGGCGTATCTGTAAAACCAAAAAGTTTAAATGGTAACATAGGATAAAACGCTATGTTAACTAAATGAAATAAAAAAAAAACACTTACTGAGATATTTATCAAATAATTCCCAATTCCATTCGTTGGGACCGAAAACCAACAGACTTCCATCACTAGTGGCTCCTTCAGACAGTAAATCTAAAAAAAAAGATAGCATAGTTTAAAAGACTACATAAATTTTGTTAAATAAATAAAAATATAAATAATTAAAACTGGCAATGTATGAAAAAATAATTACCTTGGCAGATTCACGTCATCGAGGAAGGCAAATCTTCAATGCTTTGCGAAGACATTGTCTCTGTGTAAGTTCAGATACAACTGGCTTAGTTCCTGTTACGACGCTTCTTTTATACTGATGCACGCCAAGATAATGACAGGCCGGTGGCGCCAGCGTGGCTGCAGGGGCGGGGCGCGTGACCTACAAAGATAATGACGGCGAGAGGCGCCGGCGTGGCGCGTGACCTACAAAGAGCCAGGTAGATAATTATAGGCCAGAGGCGGCACAGTCGGCCAGGTGCCTAATTATAGGGGAAGCGGCCTGCACACCTGCAGGGAGCGGGGCGGGTGACCTGACGGTAAGCGGCGCCGGCAGCCAGGTAGATAAATTACAGGCCGCACAGTCGGCCAGGTGCCTAATTATAGGGGAAGCGGCTGCAGAGGGGGCGGGGCGCGTGACCTAATTATAGGGCGCGAAACAGACATATCCTTACTACTTACCATGCATCTTAATTTCGTGCATTTTTCTTGGGATTCTCTGAACCTCCATTCTCTCTACCTGTCCATACCATCTCAATCTGGTCCTCTCTACCTTTGTCTGTAGGGGTTCTTCTTTTATACCGAGCGTGGCGGTGTAACAGTTAGCGTTCTCGCCTCGAATCCCCGTCCGGGCATCCAGATTTGGGTTTTCCAATGGTTTCCCAAATCACTCCAGGCAAATGCCGGGATGCTTCCTTCAAAAGGCCATGGCCGAATTCCTTCCCATTCCTCGCCCCCATCCTTTCCCGTCTCTAAAGACCTCGCTGTTGAGAGACGTAAAGAAGTTAAAAAAAAATCTTCTTTTTATGGTGCATCTAAACACATCATTCCTTATTCTGTCCATTTCAGTAACTCCCATTCTACTTCTTAAAAATTTCATTTCGCTTGCTTGTACTCTGCTGATGTCCGTTTCTTCATTGCCCATGTTTCAGCAGCATATGTCAAGGTAGCCACATAGTATGTGTGATATATTACTCTCTTGCTTCTCTATGACACATCTTTATTCCATATCAGGCTTCTAATGCTATCTAGAAATGCCTCTTCTTGTCTTCGTCTTTCACTTATCTCGCCGTCATTTCCTCCACATTCCTCTAATACACTCCCGAAGTACTTGAACCTGCTTACCTTCTTTAGTTGTTCTTCTGCAGAAAACATTAATGTAAACGGCTGAATTTTGTTTGGACCACTAGTGGCAAGTAGCAAAAGTGCGACATCATACAGTACTTTCTTGCCAGCTAAAGTTTCTTTGCAGCCTACATGATGGCATGTCACACCACTACATCCAGACTTTCCTCGGAGCATCACAAATAGCTTACGGATTAACGGCTTGGCTTAGTGTTCCACGGATACTATCTATGGGAATAGCATTTTTAGCGATCCGTTGCCAGAATGGGAAACATAAGAACCCTCACGATTTCATATAGATCTTCCGAATGTCAGGTCTTATAATTCCTCAGCTTCTGTATTGTTTCTGATGAAATTTTGAACGACGCAGTGCAACATCGACCAAAACACCGATTTGTAGTCAAATACTTTAAAACATTATGTTTTTTTTTATATTTGTGTAAAAGAGGGTGATTTTTTTTGGGGGGGGGGGGGAGGAGGGATTGTATTGTTGAATAAGTATTGAAAATCGGAATCGGATTTTTTTTCCCGTATACTTTTAATTAGATATGTATTTCGCGAAAGTATCCTTAAGTTAAGAATGTCTCCCCCCAATCCTGGTCCTTTTACCTATCCCACCCACTGTAGCCTACTTCCTATTTCCCTCCCACCTCCCTCTCCTTCTCCTTCCGATTCCGAAAATTTTGTTCTGTGGCGTCTTTGTTTACAACGGAAACAATCGATTATCTCTGATTGCTTGTATCAATATAACATTGCGGGCGTCAAAGAAATACATATCTTATATATATATATATATAATTGTCGAATTTTCGTGTGACTTTTTACAACGGAGAGAAGCTGAAACGGAATGAATACATTACAACAAACGATCTAAACAACATTTCATGAGATTTTTATTCGTTTTACAGTGCTGGCGGCCTCTGATATATTTTCACTGTCATGTTTCGGCATTTTTAATTTAATTTGTGACAACTTTTTACGTAAAATGAAAGTGGGGAACGAGAAGAAGGCTTTATGTTGAAGCAATTAATCCAAATTTCAACAGGTTAGTACCATTTTCTGGTAGGAGGAAAAAGTAGTGCGGTCACCTTCCCCTTCTTCCCCACCCCCCCCCCACCCAAAAAAAGATCCTTAGCTCCAAGATTTTTCTCGTTCTTCGCTAGCTCCAGTTTTATTTGTTTCAGCAGGTGAGAAATTCAGGATCGAAATTTTTTTGAAAGCATGCTTTAGAGCTTTGTAACTTCAATATGGTCACCGAAATATGATATTCTTAACTTCCGGTTGCGCTCTAGCACTGTGTTTACGTGTGTTATCGTCTCTACAAAGCTTATTAAAAACGGAATTACGTCGGTGAATCGTCGAACCTACGGATGTTTGGCGACTTCGGCGAAAAATAAGGGCCTCAGTTTTCATGTTTTTTCCAAGACCGGTGTATTATACAACTGCGGAATGGAATAACTCGATCGACGTTTACCCGAGTGTGTAATTGTCATTTTTCTAAATCGAATTTTAATTCATCGTTTGACAGCTGTGGTAAGTGGTTGCTTGGTTTTCACTTTTTGAATTAAGAGTATGAAGTGATTGTATAAGCCCCGTATGTGCCTCTGCTGGAAATCAATTAATTATGTTGTAGTTGTGCTTAGATTACGGCAACATAGCCTTGATTTGCTGTGGATTGTTTACCCTTTACTGCTACTATGCTATGAGAAAATTAGTGTTAGATCGAGTGAAAATCTATTTGATAAAAAAGTATTAAGTAATTTGGTCGAGGTAATCGTTTTCATGAGATTTTTAAAAAAAAAAAAATTATATAGAGGACATAAATATGTTGCACTTAAGATTTTTCTTGGAGTTGAACAATCCACAATGTGAACAATATTTTACAGGAAGGTAAAAAAAAAATAGTTAAAAGCTCAAACGGTTCCAAGACTAAATTTGCCGTCAATCGATGCACTTTTGCGGACGACCAACAACATGGACCGATCTTTTAAACTCAACAAAAGGAATAAAAAACAATTGTTACTATTACATATGTTCGTGAAAGATCCAAAATTCATTTTCAGGGTCAGCACGAAACGCGTTAAACAAATCTTTGGGTAATTAGCATACAGAAATACAAGTTCAACTTCAAACATGACTGATGTTCAGGAGTTTTGTCTGCTATATTACCTGTAAATACAATGTAAACGATATTCTAAAAACAGTGATAAAAACACTTCCACCTAAACTTTTTAAAAATTACAAGCAGTTCAAGACGAGGAGTGAAACGCCGGCAAGAGGCCCCAATTAAACGGCAAATTCAAGGCTTAGTTGGCTTTGATTGTTTTAATTCTTACCTGTTAAGCGATTCTTGCTTATTGTACTTCTACAGATTACGTCCTCCGCCTTTAAAAAGTAATTAATTCAGCTTTTTAACTGTTAAATTCTTGTACAAAGAGTGCATCACAAACGAAAACAAACGCACAGTGGTCAACTGGAAGTTAACAATACAACACTTTGGTAGTGGCATTGCAGGTGACGAAAAAATCTATATATATAAAGATGAATTTATGTAGGTAAGTATGTTTGTTTGTTTATCTTCATACAAATCTACAGCTTTCATCCGATCTCGATGAAACTTTGCACACTTTTTCTTTTAAATAATGAGAAAAATACTTTCTACATCTGGTTGAACATTTTTCCGTCGAATCGAAGTGTCCGGTTCAAATCGGACAATTAGGAGTCGAGAAATTCGTAATTAAAATGACAGAAATGATGCCGAAAAATTCGTAACTTACATTATGTTGCTATTTGGCATTAGGGTGGACATAGCATAATTTTTTCTGTATAAATAATACGTGTTGTCATATAATTTATAAAATTACTGAACGATGATAGACAGACGCGTAGGTCTCTGTACTAACTTCCCATATAGCGGTTTGGTAGCTCAGTGATTGAAGCGCTTGCTTACTGATTTTGAGAGCGTGGTCTCCGGTTCAAATCTCTGTGGAAGCAAAGATTTTTTAAAATTGTTTTTGATCGTATGAGTCACGCCTGGACCGTCGGTTGTTCGGATTGCAGGTTAAACAGTGGATATCACAAATTCAGGGGAGCAATGAGAATCAAATCGAAGGTAGTCTAGCAATGCTGTAGGTGTACACTTTTTTTTTGTTATATAGATGCCTCAGGGGTTTTTACTCTCACAGTCAGTGTGTCTGTGATCTGCACTAATAATACTACAAACGCGAAAGCAAGTCTCTGTCTTTTTGTTACGTTTTACCGACTAAATGGCTATACTGATATTGATGGAATTTGACAAGGAAATGCTTTGTATCTGTAGGGAGGGCACAGGATATTTTTTTCGGTATGAATAACAGTTGCACTCACGAAATTTTGAGAACGTATCGAATAGTGACAGAGAGACGGATGTGTGTGTTAGTCTGTGATGTTACGTCGGTTGCTCAAGCTGTGCTTCTCACGCATTATGTGAGTGTATGATTTGTTAGTAAATTTCGTTTAGAGACAAAACCTATTATTTAGTATAGATATCGATTTGCTATGACTGTACTATTACTTTCTGTATGCCCAAAAGTTTCTGACACTAGTTTATTTTGTCTTCTTCTTTGACATACTGAAGAAAGAAGAAAAGACCAGGCTGAAGTGAAGATGCCCTAGTTAAACCTCTCCCATCCAACATATCCCTGCACCTTCGTTGGTTTTTCTGTTTTTAAATATGTTGGTAATTGATTCTATTCATGAGACAGGTTCGACGGTAGAATGATATAGTAATGGCTTTCCTGTCATATTGTACCGACTCGGTGTTGTTTGGGACAAATCTTGTGTTACTAACAGCTTTATATATCCAATTTTGGCAATGAAATTCTTAGTCGGCACGTACGAAGTCGCGAGTAAAAGTTAGTAAACTAATAATTTACAGAACTCTATTGTGAGTGTATTCACTGAATGACTTTACACACTTACTTCCATTTAATACTATTCACGTATGGCGCAGACAATCTGGAATCAGAGAGTCGAGTTTGGCCGCGGCGCGCAGACATAACTCAGGCCGCGCGGCATAATCCACCGGTGACGCGCGTGAGTTACGCGCTCCTACTTGAAGTGATTGCGTATTTCGCGTAATGAACCCGGACCTTGGGCGCCACAAGTGCGCCGCGCTTCGCACCGCTTCATAAATCCTGCCAAATGTGACACCCGGGCCGCGGGGTGGGAGGCGCCGTAATTTCCCGGCCATTGCAAATTGCGGGGGCGCCAAGTGAGCGCGGCCGTTCATCAGTATTAATGCGCCGTTTCATATTCATCAGGGAAGTGATAATGTCGGCTTACGGAGTGACAACAAGGCGGGCCATATCCACAGCGTCAAAAGGCGTGTCCCGGCTGCCGCCGCTGATGTATGGGGCTAGTGCGGAGAGGGAAGGTCGACGTCTATACTCGTAGCACCACATGACGTTCTACACTACAGGTATTTCGTTGCTACTACTATGCTTGACCAAAATATATCGATGCATCGAAATATCGATATTTTTCGTGAAATAATCGATATTTATCGTCGATATTTTTACTATCGATATATCAAAAATTGATATTACATTTGGAGTATTAGTTTTAAGCAAAATATATCGATACATCGAAATATCGATATTTTTCATGAAGAAATCGATATTTATAGTCGATATTTTTCATCGATATCTCAAAAATTGATATTTTATTTGGAGTATTAGTTTTAAGTACCGTTTCGATATTTTTTGTGTCAACGTGATTTAATATCCAATTTAATTCGTTACACATACATTGGATAAATATACGTACATATTTGATCTTCTGAAGGCGTCTTAAAAAGTGAATGCGTCCTAATTGAACAGATTTTCGTCAACTATTAAGAGGTTAAAAAAAGCTGTTAAATTTTAACAGGTTTACGTATACATATTTTTTTTGTCGACATATTTGAATGTTAACAGTTAGGTTATTTTTATAGTTGAAGAATACTGACTAAGCATACGTGTTGCGACGTTGAGGGTTGTCATAAATTAACAGCTTTCACTGGTGAATAACAGTTAATGCGTTGACGAAATATGCCAAGCCTCTTCTGTCTCGTCCGAAAGAGTGGATTCTTCATTTAACTAGGCGGCACCGGACTACAGGAGTAGCTAGACGGGGGGACACATATAACAGAGTTCTTTTGAAGTTTACATCAGGAAAATACTGGTTTGATAGATTGGTGAGATAGGTAAATTAATAAAAATTTCTGTAATTTCTGCACGTGTCTTTAATTTTCTTAAATATTATGGGAATATTTTTCGTTAATTACTGGCTTTAGGCAAAAATATCGATATTTTTCTCGATATTTATCTATGCCGTTTGTAAATATCGATACGATAACTTTTTTTTTCGCCTATCCGGCATCCCTAAATACAGTACTGGTTAAATACAACATCAGAGCTCTTTAATTAATTAATCTTAAAATAAAACAATCTATTAGCAACTACTACAAACGAATTGGTCAAATCAATTAATTTAAATTCGAATAATGGTAGTATGGAATCATCGGATTTTTTATATTTTTGATAGTCAGCTTTTCAACTGTGAGAAGTAACGTACATTTAACACTAATTTCTGGAGCGTCCATAAATCACTTGGTCCCGTTTTGTCCTCTATTGAAACCCCTCACCCTTATGTAACCAAACTTGGCTCTTGTTTTGAAACCATCTCCTCACTCTTCTCGGGTTAAATGTAGTTTTTTCCTATTAATTCAAGATTTTTTTTTCCTTTTTCTTTTATCAGACTATCGTTAAAATTATGGAAAAGACTGATATTTGCTTTACGTAATTTTTTAAGGTGTTACCGTACTTTCTGGGTTTAATTTCTTTAATAATTTTTGCTAGTTAATTTTAATTAATTTAATATTTGATGAGTAGGGTGACTATTTATTTTAATCCTCCATCCCTTCCTATCTTATGCTAACCTCTTCATCTCTACATATCCCTTACAACACACGTCCTCAATTATCTGCTTCACATATTCGAATCTTTGTTTTCCTCTATAGTTCTTTCCTTCGACTATTCCCTAACCAATTAAAAATATATTTTCAAGCAACGCCCTACAGTACTTAGTGGATTCACCATAGCACATAAAATAGTCTAGCAAATGTCGCCACCAAAATACTGAATTAACAATTAAAGGTCACTATGTTACTTGACAATGAACAAAAAATGAAATTCTTTCCATAGGTCGTTGCAGGGCAATGAGTGAAGAATAGGCACAAACACTTTTTTAAAAAAATCAACAGCTGTAAATTATTTTCACCGTTTCAATGAAGTCGAACCAAGCAGCACCAGTTCCTTGAAGATATAAGATAATCAGCCTACATAGTCTACATACATCTCTATCTCCATTTCCTCGAGTTGAACGTAGTTTTTTCCTATTAATTACAGAAAACTTTTTTTTGTTATTTTCTTTTACCAGACTATCTTTAAAATTATTGTGTATATAATGAAAAAGACTGATATTTGCTTTACGTACTTTTTTTTATTATATCACATTGAGGTATTATCGTACTTCCTGGGTTTAATTTTTTTAAATTATTTTTGCTAATTAATGTTGATTTTAATTTTAATGTTTGATGAGTTGGGTGAATATTTATTTTATAATAACATTTATAATCTAAGAATGCCTTAACGTGTGCGTTTATTCAGGAATTGGCATTTTATTGATCACGAACATGGTATATTAACCTTCAGACAAAATAAACAATCAAAAACATATTTTGCAAACAAACTTCATCGCTCTACATTACTTGCTCGAGTCATTACAGCACATACAATAGCAAATGAATAATAAATGTCGTCACCAAAATACGGAATTAACAATTGAAGTTCACTATGTTACTAGACAATGAACAAGAAATGAAACAATTATACATGAATCGCTAACTGCAGAAAGGCCACAAGTCCATTTTTTTCGAAAATAGCTTTTTTTTTATTAAAACTGTTCGCAGATACAGGATGCATCGTTTACTGTAGAAAGGACTCTTGTCAGCCCAATACAATAGGCATGACAAAGCCTTTAATTTTCCGTTTACTGCAGAAACTAAACTAGTCCTGGACAAGTTTCCTGTCTGTTGTAAACGGTCTTAGTGGTGGCGCACGGTGGCATGAAGGGCAGGGTGGCCAGAGGGCAAACGAAGTCTGTACTATGCTAAATAAGTACACAGAAAATAACGTTGACAAAAATGTAAAAACGTCACATATTTTTGGATATAACTGTTCGGGCCATAATAAAAATAACACTATGGTGAGGATGATGCTACAACGTAAAGAGGTTTGATATCATTTAACTTATTTTCCCCATTGGAGGGCACTCTTTTATGCCTAAGGATTGGCTGAAATGAGATTAATTGCAATACAGAAGAATGGGGGAAGAGGGTCATGGGAGTGTACAAGGGGTATATTGGTGATGAAACGTGGAAAGATATTGGTGTAAGAATTAAAAGTAATGCATGGAAGGGAAATTATTACCATGACCGCAAGCTGACACTCAATTTCAGGCAGAAGGATGTAGGAAGATTCTCTTTTTAGGGTAAGGTGTTTGGGATTGGAATAATTTAACGAGGGAAATGATGAATAATTTACCAAAAAGGTTGAAAGAATTTAAATTAAAATTTGTTGAGGACAAATGTAGGTGGGCACAGGAAAGGAGGAAGATGGGTGTGTACGGAAATTACCATCGGAGAGTGCGCTCCATTTCAATTTAATTAAATATTATATTATAATGATATGGATTTTAGTATTATTAGAAGATGCTGAGGAAACAAGAAAGGTATTACACACGTCTTAATATCATGGTCTAGGATTCAATATGACGCAACTTTCTTAGCAGCTGCGAATGATTCCTTAAAACAGAATCCTCCCACACGCTTGTGCCTGAAATCGAGTGCCAGCTTGTGGTCATGGCCATCTTTTCACTTCCATGCACTTCTTTTCATACCTACACCAATATCTTTCCATGCCTCATCGCCAGTATATGCCCTGTACACTCCCATGACCCTCTTCACCCTCCTCCTGTCTTGCAATGAATCCCATTCCTGCTCTTTTATCATATCTGTTGCTGATTCCATTCTGCGATAATTTCCAGAAACAAATCTAGCAGCCCTTTTTATGCACCCTCTCCAACTCCCGAATTTGATACTCAAAATGTGGGTCCCATACTACACTACTATATTCGAGCAATGGCCTGACCAAAGTTTTGTAACCAAATTCCTTTCCTTCCCTCGTACTTCCCCTCATCACTCTCGCCAACAAGTGCAGAATCTTGAAACCTTTTCTTACTATCTGTCCTATGTGTCCTGCCAAGTTAAGCATTGTATATGTTTTGCAAAATTTTCGTATGGACTACTTAGTTATAAATATTCAGAATTAAATGAAGGCATTATCCACTGCTACGAATAATCAATTATTGGTAAAACAACTTTCTCAGGTACAGCCACGGAATCCTTTTCTTCTTAACGTGCTACCAAACAACATTCTCCTCATCTTACTGATCATTGTTTACTAACTGATAAAATAGAACAAACTATACATCATGCCGCTTAAAAATACTAAGAACAGTTGCAACTTTTTTTATTTTACCTTTGCAGCAGTTATGTCACCTTTCTTTCCATGGAATGATTCTTTGTCTTGCTTAACATATTTCCATCACCTTCCTTCTTTGGAATACCATAAACGCACCGTAGTTCCTTTATGTGATGTAATCAGCTTATGGTTTTTTTTTTTTTTTTTTTTCGTTGAGCAGCTTACACTGTGATTATACACTATGCCACGTAATATGGCTACATCATTTTTGGGTAAATAAATAGTTACTAAGAAAATAAATACCTGAGCATGTTGGTATAGCCAAGTGATCCCGTACGTCATAGTGTTCTACAACCGGCCTGGTCAACTGGATTTGCATTAAGTCTCCGGGGCGTATCCAGCATCAGAACTAGAAGGGGGGGGGCAACATCTGAATTAGGGGGGCAACTCGTATTTTTTCGAGGAAGTGGGGTGGAGGACTGAAACATGACGATTTCTTACAAAATAAAACTCAAACCTATTGAAGAAACTATTTTTATTATTGATTAACATAGTAATCCAAGGACCTACTATGCAGTTAATCAAGATCGTAGCTCAATTATAGTTTTTAATGTAAACAATAATCGTCTCGGATTCTCAGAAAATCTTTTTAATAATTTTATTTGTCAATATTTCACGGTGTACTTTCACGAAATTTCTATGCACACTCATCAGGCATAATCCAGTCAATCTTTCCTCTCCCATAGTGCTTCTGAGCCAGTTCTTCACTCGTCGAAGCGTACTGAGGCCAACTTGATCGCAGGATACACCCATGTTAAGTCTGCTGTTCTAAGGCTCGTTGACACTCAATATGTCACTATTAAGAATTATATTACAAACTGCAAGAATTAGATTGGTGCCCGGCCTAAGAATTACAGTTTTTCATATTTCTTTGATACCTAACTAAATTTTTCAGAATGTAAACACTACTCGCCCCTTGGTGCTGCCCCAACACAACCAATTGACCCGTAAAGCATCAAACAAATTAAAAATTAAAGACTTTTCCAACAAATTATAAGATGCCTAATGACAAACAGCTTCACTGCATAGCGGTTCACGTTATACAACTTGAAGCACCCCACGGAACAATTTGTCGAGATTAAGAGAGAACTCGTGCTAAGACTTTGTAAATATTCATTTGAGCTAGCGAGAACGAGAGGAAGGTGAACTATTTCAATGTGCTATAGAGCGCTCTGGTGGCTGAATGGTTAAGGTGTCTGACTGGGGTGCAAAAGGTCACTGGTTCTAATCCCTGTCTCGGCGGGGATTTTTCAAAGGCCCTAACCCGTCCTTCACCTCTGGCACAGCCTCCTGTGTAATGTGAAATGCACCAGAACGCTCCCGTGGTTCGGATTCCACGTTAGACTGTAGGTACCCTGTACCCGGTAGGATTGCCGGGTTAGGTTAAAGTGGCTACGACAGGGGCGGAATGCGCCGCCCATAGGAACGCTGTCACTAGGTCACTAGGTCCACCACGGAATTATTATTAATCTGTTATAGGTTTCCCCGTTTTAACTCTAGAAATAATTTCAAATCTCATACCGATGTTTTTGTCGTACTATATCTATTATAAATTCATGTTTAATGATTATATGTATAACACCATGTTACACTAATTTCTTGTCGTTTTTGTTTGGATACAATTTAAGTAAATTTTCGATTTGCCACTTTTTTTCTGTTGATTGAATTATTCTTCAATTGTCTTGTAAAAGTAAACTAAACGTTAACATGTTTTTTGGGTTATATTTCGGACTTCCAACTAAACAAATGAAATCAAAAGCAGTTGTTTAGTTGCAAGTCGGAAACATAACCCTTTAAACATTTATCATAGCAATTAAGGATCTGGGCCGAAAAAATCACCAACATGTTAAATGTTAACAATTCAAGTTTATCCCGTCACCACTCCCAAAATTAATAATTTAAAATATTTTTAAGACACTAATTAACAGTAAAATAGAGTAAATAACCTCCCACATAATTAGGTTGACGTAACAAAAACAGAAATATAAAGGTATGAAAATTTATTTGTTAATTTGAAAAGTTCGTTGTATCCTTTTTTACATTATTAGTCGGAGTCTAAAAGTCTTCGATGTGTTCAATTACGTGGTTAAAATTTTAGGGTATCCATTTATTAATAAGCTGCGAATGATACCAACAGAATATTTTTAGTGATGCCCGCTCTTGTAATGTTCTACCAGTTGCGATTATTGTGTGAACAGTAATTTTTAGAACATATCTGCTATGGTCAAGTATGCTGCAACTAATATGATAAAAAAGAGAACTAATTATTTTAAACTGTGACTGAATGTCTCGGCACTGCATGGAATATTTGTAATACTACCCGACCAACAATAAACGCTGAAAAACTTTGGCAACACATTTAGCGAAAAAATTTATGCTTTGACACGGAAGTGAGGCAGATGCGCAGTAGGCTGCTAAATGGTGGCAGCACAATACGACTTCTGTTCCGCGCGCGCAACAAAATGACGCGCCCCAAAGAGGAAATCTCAGTTCCAGCCGCACAACAATAGTCTCTGCGGAAGTGATTGATCATTTCCCAGTATCGCGTTTATATTATCGTTTTTGTATGGTCATCCCCCCTGACCACCGTATAATAAATTTTTTGCCACAAAAGAGAGCGCGGATTTAATAGAAAGATAACACGTGCCTCCCCAGCACTCCACCCCCCCCCCCCTCCCTCCCCCGCCGCTTCGCCTATTTTAGTGACGTTGTAATTCGTGGCGTCAATGTGCTGGCTGTGTTATTACGCGCCGGCTAAAGGAAACACACATCACCGCAGTTATCAATCTTGTTTTTGTTCGGGCCGGCCGCTATGAAATATGCATCGGTGAATAATAATAATAAATGTTTCCGGCGCTGGCGGACAAAGCACGGTGTTGTGTGGTGCAAGCCCCTAATGACACGGCACAGCGGGCCGAACACAGAGCCGGCTGTGTGCTCTACTCAACTGGTTGAGGTAACAGGATTCATTCCAAGCCCATCACCTTGAATTTCCTGGAACGTCTCGTGGCTCAGTGGTTAAGTCAGATGACTGGAGATCGAAGCGTCCCCGTTCATATCCCAATCTTGCCTGGAATTTTCAAAGGCCCTTAACCTGACATTCATTTCCATAGTGGTCTGGTGGTTCAGTGTTGAAGGCTTCTGACTGGAGATCGAATTGTCCCCGCTTCGAATCCCAGTCTCTGGTAGGATTTTAAAATGCCATTCACATCTCGCACAACTTGCTCTGTAATGTGGAGTAAGAACGTTTACGTGGTTCGGAATCCTCTGGGGAAACTTTGTGACATCTGGTTTTTTTTTTTTAGGTCTCCTGCTTCCAAAGTCGGTTATACACCCCTAAGGTCGGTTTATGACCAAATTCCTCTCCCCCTCCCCATAAAGTCGACTTTCGCATCATATGTAGAACTTTTTTTTATATTTTTTTAACTCTACAGCCCTACTAGAATTTCAAAACCTCACGTGAGATTTCCGTTGAGCCCCCCTCCCCCTTGGTGAGGTTTCGTGAGATTTCACCGGACCCTCCCCCCCCCTATTTTACCTCACGTAATTAATGGACGCACCCTTATTGGCTTAGGTTAGTCAGCCATGAAAAGTGATGCATTACGTGTTGAATAGACCACTCTGTCAAGATTAGGTAATACTTCGGAATCTCCCAGCGAACAATGCAAAGCGATTATTTGATTTTTCCTTGAATGACGATGAACTAAATCTTCATTCAGAAAATAGCGAACTTTCGATGAAGCTAAGTGGTCAGTATATACATCGGCATATCCAGAGAACTTTTGACAAACACTCTAATTGAAGCTATACAATATTGTAGACAGATGCTGATAAGAAGATGACCGTGAAACTACAGGGTGTCCAGAAAAGGACTCCCTGATTTCAAAATTAAATATCTCGAAAACAAAGATCGATAGAGGAATGCAGTAAACGGTATGTTTATCGTGACAGCTGTAAGAAGTGTATACAGCAGTTTGAAATAATAGTTACAAAAGCTGCTAATAGATGGCGCTGTAATCGCCATACGTAATGCCTAAATAGTGATCCGAAGCTCAGGGCGATCAGTTCCACCATTAAAACGTGAAAGGGGGTTAGCGTACCGAAGGAAGAGTTTAAAACCATGTACACCATTGAACAACGCGTTTTTCTGGTGCTTATGTATGCTGATATGTGCTGTACAGCGTACAACGCCATCTGTTAGCAGCTTTTGTAACTATTATTTCACACTGCTGTATACACTTCTTACAGCTGTCACAATAAACATACCGTTTACTGCATTCCTCTATCGATCTTTGTTTTCGAGATATTTTATTTTGAAATCAGGGAGTCCTTTTCTGGACACCCTGTATGTACTGCATGTTGACTGTGGAAATTCTTGTTTCTCAATGCAACAGCTTTTTTTTTTTTTTTCCTCGGGCTTAACGCCTTGTCGACAGCGAGGTCATTAGAGGCGGGATGGGGTTGGGGCAAGAAACGGGTAGGAATTCTGCCATGGCCTTTTTAAAGGAAGCATCCCGGCATTCGCCTGGAGTGATTTGGGGAAACCATGGAAAACCCAAATCTGGATGCCCAGACGGGGATTCGAACCCGCGTCCTCCCGAATGCGAGGCCAGAACGTTAACCGTTCACCCACCACGTTCAGTAACTCAGGTATTTATTCTTAGAAAATTTAAATGGAATGGTTTCGCCTTGCTTTCCGCAAAGGCGTAAATGTAGTTATTTGTTTATTGTTCTTCGTTGTGGTTCAGTGTGGTGTGTTGTGAATGAATGCAAGACTGGAAAAAGAAGAGGGTCATACCCGGAGGTGGTACGTTTTGGCCTACTCTTGCGAAGGAAACTAGAGATGCTGTTCCCTTACCACAGACAGATAACCATCAACAATCTCGTATTCCCTCACTTCATATACCTTGCGTAGAGGTTGGGAATTTAATTCAGAACTTCGATACAAAATCTGGTAATCAGGAATTGAGCACTACCACCTCGTGGTGATACTGCTGCTACAATTTTTTTTTTACTTACGTTGTTTTCTTTAGCGATCCATTAACCTCACGGAAATAAAATTTATGGTTGTGATAAAACAATTTTTGCGTCCACACTAAAATTATTCGAGACATTTTCTCGCAATTTACCAACTGTATGTGGATAAAATAATATAACTTCAGAATATTTAGGTGACTTCCTTGGTCTTTTAGCAGTTTTTTTTTAAAGAATTAATATTCCTTTTTATGATTAACAATTTTGGTAAGGCATAAACATGAATAACTACATATTAACGTAGTACCTCTAAAGAATCAAGATGAAAAATGGGGGAATGAGGTTATTAAAGGAAAAGCAATTGAGTATCAAAGGTGCAATAGTTATAAAAAAATTCCAGTACACAATAATAGCACAAATTAACACCACCAGCCTTATTGTAAAAAATACATGTGGTGACAAGGCCATACAGCTTACTCCAATTTTTTTTAATAAATAATTCCGTCAAAAACAACTGTTTCGTTGAATTTTGTTATTATTTGATTCCTTAGACCAGACTCGTTTCGCCCTTGTGGTTTAAGGCATCTTCAGTGGAGACAGTGCTAATCCTCACATACCGGTCTCCAATTTTGTTGTGAATCTTACATTGATTCAATTTATACTGTGCCTTGTTTCCTCTAAGCTCAGACAATGAAGAAAGGTCGCGAAATTTAATTAAAACCACCCACGCCCGAATTTTCTACGTAGATGAAATGCCACATCCGTCGTAAACATTATATTATAATATTATTTATGACTAAATTTCGTTATCACCATACCGCAGATAAGTTATATAATTTCCACGAATGCACATGTCGAATTATAAAGTGCATCAAATTAATTAGGTGCACCTCTCCAGTAAGTGCAAACAGTTCACTACACTATGTTTCAGGCCGTGTGGTGACAGCTGTTGGATGTCAACAACGAGAGTCGTGGCTGAACGGTAACGCTCACGGCTCGCTTTTGTGAGGACTGCTTTCGAATATCAGTCCTGCTTGTCACAGTGCCAAAGGTGAGCTGTACTAAATGAAATAAAAGATTGAAATCAGCAAAAATCCTATTAAAAATGAAAAATAAACTGCTTTGAAAAAATGTACAAAATCAAATAGCTCTTTAATATGCTTATCGAAGGATACAGATTTGCCTGTGATATCACATTAGATTACAAGTGTTACTAAACTGCAGACACAAGGATTCAGTGGAACTTTTTCAATTTTTGTTATCCTATAAGAAACCTCTCTGTTTTCAGCATAAATTGAAACAGTTTCTGCTGAAGAGACACTTTTAGTCTTTGGAAGAGTTCCCTTTCTGAAATCTGGACACAAATAAGCCGTAAGAATTATGGTACAAATTAGAAACTAACAAATGGTCTGTAGAAATTATTTTCAAATTTAAATCTATACGGAAAAAATACGTGCCTCCGTGATTCCAAGTAATTGACCTACAGTAATTAATTGAAACTAAGAATGGGTAGTGAAAAAAGGCAATAGTGATATCAGCGCCTATTGTATATGAAATATTATTTAATACAGCGAAAAAATGTGTTCAAAGGCGTCGAGTGAAAACTACATTGGCTTATTTATCTAATCTTCTGCCTAGAAGACAAAATCATCATTATTGATGGGAAGTGTCTAATGACTCTTCTTGTGAAGTTATAGTAGTGATGAGATTTAAGTCTGCTTTGGGAATGTTCAATTATCCTTTCACATAAAAGAGACATCACCTTAAGATTCTCGTTAGATAGAAACGTCTTAAGCTCTTATCACGTGAATTTTCCATGCTAGGGTTTTAGCAGATAAGCACCCTTTTATTGGTACAGCTAGTCGGTATTAGTGCCATAGTGCTACTGACCTGTGGATGGATCAAGCTGGTAGATAACACAGTGTGGAGAATGAGAGTTAAAGCTCTGGCCTTACATTCGAGAGGACACTGGTTTGAATCTTCGTCCGGCCAATCCAGATTTCAGTTTTCCATAGTTTTACCGGCATCACTCTAGTCGAGTGTTGGGATGGTTTCTTAAAAATGCCATTGGTCAATTACTTCTCATTCTTTGCCCCAGTCTTTTCCCGCTTCTAATGACGTTGACGAGGCATAAAGCATTGAGGATTTTTTATGCTTCGTCATTAGAGGCAGGAAAGGATTGAAGGCAAGGAACGGCTATTTCCTCTTAAAGGAATCATTAATCTGAATTGATTTGGAGAACTCGTGGGAAACCCGTCTCTGGATGCCTGGACGGGGATTTGAACTCTAACCCTCGTCCTACCGAATGCGAGGCCAGAGCGTTACCAATCGCCCACCACGATCGGTTTAAAAGAAGGGTATGTGATCTATGTTAATATAATAAGATAACTGTAAAATTTATTCTTAAACAGTCTCCTCTCCTTTTCAGTCTATGCTTTTATTTCCCTGCAGATTATCGTTGATTACTGCAACACTCATTAGAGACAAATTACTCACAAGGGATTCCATTGACATCGAACGCTCGGAACCGCACGAAAACATGTTCAGAATAACAAGCGATCATAAACAAAACAGTGGTGTGTGTCATTTCCATGCAAAACGTTGCATTCTACCTAAAGTAACATACTGATTTTGTAAGACTACAATGTGCCAAACCACAAGTGAAGATACATGATCGTTATTCATCATGAAACTTCACTTTGTGATTTACAATCAATTTGCTGCACCTACGTATAAACCTATGTTGCAAAATACTTGTCGAAAGCCAGGTTATGACATTAGCATACCAAAATCATCATTTGAAAATGTAATTAGTATTGGATTGCGTGAATACGAAAATTTGGAATGTGATGACGTGGGTTTAGTGTGGTGCGCACATTGTGCTCATTGTTCTCTTCCACTTTGTTTTAACCACTTCATAGAAATCCCGCATCTCCACTTTGAGGAATAATATTAGCACTATCAGGTGTGTGGTACTGCTATAGATGCGTGTTTTGCGCTACATTAAGTAATTTAAGCAGAGAGGTTTTGGCACTGTTCATTGAAAATGTAATGATATACCGACGTCATAGAATTACGTATAATTTCCTTCATATTGTGACGGTCCGACCGTCTATATGCTTAAATAGCAAAGAAAATTTAAAAAATTTAATATTTTAATTTCATTTTTGTATCAAAACTTCTTGCACGGATATCATATAAGCATTTGAATCTTTGTAGGGATTGTATCATATTTGCTCTGAACAAAAGATTCATAACCATAACTAAACATTTATTTTCAGATATGAAACTTAATGCATTTAATTATAAAAAAATTGACAGTCACCTTCTCTTACATAATGATCAAATAGATCAAATACAACACTGTATACAATGGGCGCCACCCTACATGAGACTACTATATGCTTATGCTTACATGCTGTTAATACTCAATAAAAATTGTCCGACTAGCTCAAATTTAAAAAAAAAAAAAAAAAAAAAACAAAACAATTTTAATAGGCATGAGATGTTCTCATCTGGTGAATTGCTCCACCCAGGTGCGTTTACTGGAGTATTGATCCATAAACATTTTCAGTGGTAAAAATATAATCACCTTATCATTTTCTCACTTGGTGTTATATGAGACTGTGCACTGCTGCGAAAGCAACCGTAAACTTCGTTAAACCATAGGTTCAACCACTGCTCTACTTCCCGCTGAAAACACACTTAGACTCATAACTTTACACTTCATAACACCACTTCTGATCTGCACCCATTGAGAGGTGGCACAGAGGACTTGCTTGGGCAGGCACTTGTGGCCCAGTGTCGTCCTTCTCCGGCAACCGACGCACCCTTTGTCTTTTTTGGCGGGCGAAATTCCATCGGCCAATTAGGTGTCTCAGCCTCTGGTCAACCCCCGCCATTCGAACAGCGCCATGCACAGAGAAAAAAAAACATCTTTCCGTCAATAGGTGGCATTACCTGTCTCTCCAGCCAACCTTGCCATTCACAACAAACTATGGAGTGACCCTGTTCACTACAATATGGTACTGATATATTGTTACTTTGTTTCTCTTTATTAAAATGTTACTTGATTTAGAATGCCACGTTTTGCGTGGAAATGACACACACCACTGTTTTGTGTAGGATCTCCTGTTATTCTAAGCATGTTTTCGTGCGATTCCGAGCTTTTGAAGTCAAAGATATCCCTTGTAAGAGGAATGGAATTTAAGATCAGCATCTGAGAAAAGCGTAAGCCGTCAGCTTCGTAGACTGAGGTTTTTGTTCATAAATAGAGTTTCCGTGACAGAAATGACTGTGTCATTGTAATACTTAGATATTATACGGTATCGACCAAATATTTTAATGGGGGTAGATGGCTTTTGGATAGTTAAATCAACACAAGTAATTCCTGCTAAAACACTATGCTTTATAGCACCTATCCAAATTGTTTCAGCTTGATCATTTCACGTTTCTTTTACGCTGTGTTCCGGAACACTTATCCTTTTAGATAACTGAACGGCCTTGTAAGCTGTTCAGGTTGTCGTTAAGGATAGTTGGGGCTCAACATCGGACGACTTGTCCTCCCTCCCTAACCACTCCGTCTACGATTTCAGCCCCGTAATCTCGCGACAATCGCAGCCGACCAACCCCACCGGACTCTTTTTCCGTTGATAGACTGCCGAGGGCGAAGAAGCCCGACCTCAGTGGCCACGCCGGATGATTAAATTTCATGCCCGTCCTTTGTCACCTAATGAAGCGAAACCGCATTCGGGGACGCCCGTGTCGATACGTCACAAAAGAGAGCTCTGGGTAACGAACACGTGATACGGGGCTCGGTATGGACGTCCTCACTGACGCACAAAGGAACGACGGTGGGGATCGGATGACCTCAGGGCAGGCAGTCGCCTGGTCACGCGACCCGTGTGTCACCGTGAAAAACACTCGCTGCATAACGAGGACCGAATCAAGCATTTAGTATCAGCTGAGGAAAGAACTCGTTCTTTTTTCTTCTTAGCGGTAAAGTGGCCTGGAGAAGCCGAACGATAGATCGATTGCCTGAATGACAGAGTTTCAATTTGCCGCGCAGTCCACCTCTCTCGTTGTATCCTAACCAATAATCCTACCAAATAAATGACAGTTTTATGTGGGATCAGAACTACGGTACAAATCTTTACTAGGGGGAAAGTCACTTTACGAGCACGTAAATATTTTGGTCGTAATTCGATCCGCTGACCGTTCAATTTTCAGGCTCCATGACCAGTTGAGGCATTGTGTTGTTTAATAGTATCATCTTCACCTAAAATCCGACCTGCTGCCTTCTGCATCTTCATCATTTCTTTAAAACTTTTTCACTGCACCTTTCACAGTGATTGCCAATAATGTTATATTTTTCCTCCCAATACATTCTGACCAATTTTTTTCTTTATAACATACAGTAGTGTTCTTTCTGGTTTATTACTCTCATTCCTTAAGTTTTACAATCATTTCATCTTTTCAATTTTTCTTAGGACCTATATTTCACATATTTTCCTTGGTCTCGCCTGTAAATCAGAACACCCCATACATGACTTTTAATCAATATATCTTTCAGTTATATATCCATTTTTCTACACAATATCCTCTTATTCCATCAGGGAATCCAAACCACGGTACTAATCTTTTCTAGAGGGAAAAGTCACTTTACGAGCACGTAAATATTTGTGTCGCAATTCTATCCGCTCATCGCTCGATTTTCAGAATCCATGACCAGTTGCGGTATTGTGTTGTTTACTAGTATCATCTTCACCTAAAATTCGACGTACTCCATTCTGTATCTTCATCATTTCCTTAAAACTTTTTCACTGCACCTTTCACAGTGATTGCCAATAATGTTATCTCTTTCCTCTTAATACATTCTGGCAAATTTTTTCCTTTATAACAAACAGTAGTGTTCTTTCTGGTTTATTATTCTCATTCCTTAAGTTTTACAATCGTTTCATCTTTTAAATTTTTGTTAGGACCTATATTTCACACACATTTTCCTTGCTCTCGCCTGTATATCAGGATACACCTCAATACACAACTTTTAATCAATTTCTCTTTCAGTTATCAATCCATTTTTCTACACAATATCCTTTTATTCCTGTTGATGCTTTTTTTACCAATAGCTGTTCACATTGCACTCTATACGTAGTAAGCGAGATTACACGATAAGGTCAATGTTAAGAACAGAGCAAAATTATCAACTTTCCATAGCAAAACTAGAAACACTTTACCCTGTCGTGTAAGTGTCATTTGGTCCATAATAAGGAATATAGTAAATAACTAAAACACACATTTTTGTCATATATACTAATAAAACGCTAATTTTGGTCACTGTATCTGTCCCACTGTGACGTGACGCAGTCAGCCTTCGTTGGTATATTAAAAATGGGCAGAGATATTATTAAATAGTAGAGGTTATGTGGTTTACTTAATAACTGTTCTATTTAATTAAGCTTTCGCGAAGTTGCCAAAACGCTGAAAGAAAGTAGATATTTCGTTTAAATCAACATTATTAGCTGTTTTTTGTTTATTTATATTCAGTCGGTATAGATATTTTCTTATAATCTCCCTCCAGAGATAAGACTGTTATTAACCTAAAACCCATGTTCAATCATTTTTAAGATTTTCAGTGTTATTTTATAACAATAGTATTTAGTTAAACTACAGCTGGGAAATGAACTGCCAAAAAATTGTGTTCAACCCATTATTTAGACGGGCTGATAAGATATTTATATTCAATGAATATATTTCCGCTATACTCTCTGTCTCTATTATTGTAAACTAAAAGTAATGAATTTCCAAAACAAGAATTCAAAGTGTGTGTCAAATTTAGATCACGATACATAGAATGTATTCATACGCGGGTGATATGATTTCAGAACGACAATAATAATGGGGGAGTAGTAAGACTGAAATTCAGCCTGAAGCAGAATGACAGCTGACACCTTTTGTTACAACATAATTCCCTATGAATTTTGTTTTATGAACATAAGCGCCATGTTACTGAAGTTATTATTTCGTGCGGATGGAAGTAGTTCCATATTTATCGTGCTGAATGTGGCCTCTACGAAGAATAAAACCTACATTACGTGGTATAGCATAAAATTTTGAGATTTCTTATTTATTTTTAATTTCATTGGTTCCATTCTTCTGTCGTCATTGATCCAGTAGAAGGTACAAATGTATCTCAATATAAACTACAACTGAAATATGTTCAACATTACAAATTCAAGGTTATGAGCATTATATAATAACAATTCAATATAGCTGAGCAAGTGCAAAAAAGTGAATTGACAGATACTGAAACCCATCATTTTTGACGAGCTTCTAAAGGCTATTTTTTAAATAATTTATATTTGCTACCAGTTTACCCAATTCTACCTTCCACAAACTGTTTAATTTGTTGCAGTTATAGTCAAATTCTCCTTATGGAACCAATGACCGCTACTGAAAACATGATTTGAATTAACAGAACTTGTATTTGTACACTGAAGTAAATATAATTTAATCCTTTAAATATGTTTACCTAAAAAGCCATATAAACATTATTATTTCATCGTGGGTTCAATGTGAATATCACGAATTAAGGAGAACGGTGAGATCTATCAGTTTCAAGATTAAAATAGAAAGGGACAAACTTTATAAGAACAGAACTATATCTCAAATGAAGATGGTGATGAGACTCAAAACTAAAAATATAAGCATACGTATATTAATTTTTTTGTTATTTTATACCAGCTGATGCTCGAGACTTCGTCCCTCCGTTCGTATTTCTAAAGAATTTTGATTGACAGCTACCGCCATGTAGCCACAATAGTGCACGATGGGGGACACGAGGCTAATACCACACTGCGATATGCAGCTGAGGCATCAAAGTGAAATATACGGACAGATATGTCGAAATATCAAAATGTCCCTTATCGACCACTTTCAACTACCATATCTCCCACACCCCCACATATACCGAAATTCGGCCAACGTTTTGCACGTTCGGTGGATGTATGCTACTACCACACACAAACATCAGTGATTTGCGCTAGATAGTATTGGTGTAAAAATGAAACATAGGGACACACACGTTTTTTGTCGAAATAAGAAAGAGACCCAGGTCGATTACTTTTAACCACCATGTCTCTCATTCCCTCGTAGCTACCGACATCTAACCACCATACCACAGAATGGAAAACTCGATACTACTACCACACACAAACACCAGTGATCTGCGCTATGTAATTGTGGCAGCATAGTGGAATATACGGACACACATGTCTTTGGTTGAAATATGAAAATGTCCTAGATCGGTTAATTTTAACCACCATATCTCCCACACCCCCACAGCTACCGAAATTCGGCCAACGTCGTGCCCGATCGGTGAATGTATGCTACTACCACACACAAACACCAGTGATTTGCGCTAGATAGTTTTGGCTAAAAAGTGAAACATAGAGACACACACTTCTTTGGTTGAAATGCGAAAGTCCTCCTGGCTGACCACTTCCACACCATATCTCCAACTCCCACATAGCTACCGACATGCAACCACTATACTGCACAATGGGAGACTCGATGCTACTACCACACACAAACACCAGTGGTCTGCGATATATATTTGCTGTAGGAAAGAGAAGTATAGAGACACACAAGTGTTTTATCGAAATATGAAAATGCTCTACGTCGACCAACTTTAACCACCATATCTCCCACACCCCCACAGCTATCGGCATTCGGCCAACGTTGTCACGATAGGAAACGCCATGCTACTACCACATACAAAACCAGTGATCTGTGCTAGGTAGTGGTGGCCGAAAAGTGAAATCTAGGGACACAAACATATATCGATTGGAAATTGGCTATATAGTAACAGTAAGTGTTCGATATTGTTAATTCTCGATACCTGTGTTTCCGCGAAAACAATTAATTTAAGTACTGTCGAGTTCGTCTTTGTCCAAGAATATCGTTGAAATGCTTATGACCTCGGAGGTTTAATAAATTGAAGCGGATACCAATGATGCCGGGAAATAGTAGAGAATTTATACTGAATGAAGCGGACGTGTTTCCCATTGTCTCTTCACGCTTCTCCTCGTTTAGTGATATAGTTTACGGCCTGGTTCGCGCGGGTGCCGCTTCCCCGACGCTCCCCGCGGGCACCCATATGGGTGGCGAAGTGTGCCTAGCTTCACCATCCCCGCTGTAATGGCGGGAAATTCTTTCGGGGTCCGCTCTCTGGCGGAGACTTCCGCTGGGGATGAATATTCTAGGTGGGACTGTGAAGGGTTAATGATCGCGAGATCGGGTAAACCCCGTTTGCAGCAGGCCCTCCATTGCCCAAGGAACTCCGTTTAGTGATGGAGTGCAGCCACGCTGCAGTGATAGCCTCCGTCGACACGAAGCAGCTACTACTAGCACGGGGCTAAGACAATCAAATAAAAGATGTTTTATTTCTACAAGCAGGCGGCATATCTCACGCCATCAGACAAGGTGTGTGTGTGTCGGCTTCCGGGCAGGGGAGCGCTTTGAAGTCGGCTGACGAGGATAAATAGTGACCAACATCCGCGCATTAATCTAATTTTATCGGATGGCGGCGGTGGCGGACCTTTGATAAACGAGCTGCCCGCCAGCCGGCCCTCATGAATAATAAACAAATTGCAACGCCGTTCATCAGCACCCGAACGGCTCGCCCCGACTTCGAGGCTCGGCAACGTTGGATGCTTCCACCTCAAGAAGTAATTCACAATCTGATGATAGACGATCTGCCTTAAAACACTTGCATTACCAATTGGTGCTAAATTAACAAATGAATTCTCCAAAAATCAAAGTATATAGAGAACTGTACAACTTTGAGAGAGTAGGGGAAATAGGACCCTAAGGGTAATAGGAGCCTGTCTACTATATAATTTCGTAAACTCACTCACTCACTCATTCACTCACCTTGGTAGCTATTGGCTGAAGAACGTTGTCACGTGTCAGCCTTCGTTCGCAAAACAGTGACCAGAGATACCATTAGAAGAAATTCGTGGTTATGTCAACAATTTAATAGCTAAGCAACTGCTAACAAATTAATTACTATAATATATTCATTCAGGTTGCTTTTCGTAGCGTTTCAAAGTTTAAAAAAATGTTGACAAATTTTGCGGCTGAAAAAAACGTGGATATGCTTTTTAGTAACATATTGCTAATGAAAGCAACTTAAACCTTTAAAAAATAAATTAATCATGGTATCTGCTGTAATCACGAGTGCCAATTATCATTCGGGCTTAGGATAAATTTCAATTTAATTAAAACTTTCACTAATGTTTTTGCTTGACTAAAGTTTATGCATTATGGTTTTATTTGCTTTTTAGGTATTTTACTGACCACTTTCGTTAATGGTCTTTTTTCATGTTCGCTGTACGTGAGTTATTAGGTTATTTTAAGTGGACATCAGACCAAATATGTTACCGAATCAACTATTCTGGCAATTAATTTCTTCGGAGTTGCTCAACTGTTTAATAATATGAAATGTGTATTAAGTTCTCTGTCAGTTACAGATATTATGACCAATGATTACATTATGAGTGTTTCCCCAGTCTCAATAAAAACAAATAGCAAATAGGAATTTTTTAAACATTGCAGAGTGAACTTTAAGGGTCAAATACAAGCTTGTATTTAAGCAATTATACGATTGCACTATCGTCCCTGTTCGTTTTTAATACCTATCTCTATTAATGCTTCTGAGTTCTTCAAGCTCAAGACATTTTATTCACCCTGATATACAGGTCATGTTTATATTTGGTCAAATCAGGTCAACCTGTCATAATCTTTCATCCTAAAAATCGGAACTACTCTAGACCCGTGATGATACGCAAAAAACGGTCACGGGCTTACACTAGTCCTGAATAGTTTGAACATCGCTTGCTAGAAACCTGCGAGTTTCGCTGAAGGTTCCTTAGAGAGCAGCATTCATCCTTATCACAACCAGTTGCTCAGCCGCCCTAAGTTTGCCAAACAGATGACACACTGTCTTTTCGGCTGTAATTTTTGCTGCTATTATACTAAGCAGGTTAGTTTGCTGTATTGTTTATAAAGTTATCTCAATATATGTTAACGGCTGCGTGTTTAATGTAGTTTAGCGGGCATTGTGTAAAACTGGAGGCTAAAATTATATATATATTTTGCTTTTTAACAAAAGGGTTAACATGTGGGGAAATGCGAGCAATAAGCAAGAGAAAATTGGAGCTTAACTCTGACTACCCCATAACTTCCCCTACACCAATTAGGTTACCAAACCCCAAAAATGATTTGCATAAAACTAGTTTGCTTCCTTTGCTTCTCAGAAGTAGAATCAAATCACACCCTCATGTCTTGTAAGTGTGTAAAAGTGTAACACATCTGGAATGTGCGGATTGTGATGATGAACCATCCTTCTTTTGTAAATTTTGTGCTAGGAAACAATAATGTATTTCTAATGTACGAAAAGTAAATGATTATATTTGTAGAGCCACAAGAGTGGAAAGAATTCTATTCATTTTCAATTTTGTCAAGAAAATAGTTCTGTCACTATTGAAGAATTATTCGGCTGTGGCTCCCATTACGGTATGGGGGTTCCGATTAGCCAGTTGACTGGGTAATGACAGCTATTCGAGTCCATTTGGTTTTTCTGTTTCTTCTCTTCACTGAAGTGTCCGTTTTAGTTTTGTTTAGACCATAAATTCTATAAAACAGTAACTAATTTTTTTTGTTAAAAAAAACGTACAATATAATATTTTTAAGACACTCTTGTTTCAGTTTTGGCTTAGTAGGCTCGCAATCCCCCGTTCTCCTATATAAAAAGTTATTCACATAACTCACACAATTGGTTGTTTTGTAGAAAAACACCTGAACTTCTGTATTTAAGTTTCATTTCAATTCGATGTGACTGCACAGGAAATCAATTTCTTGCCAAACTCAATGCTGCTTATCGGGATCACTTCTGCAACAGGGGCCTAGATGTAAAGTATAAGTTAAGCGAGATGCACTCTTAAAAGCAGAACACGGACTCGACTTTTAAGGAAACCCCATAGAAAATGAAGAGGTGTTTTGAAACGTACAGCAATGGAAATCCTAACAGCTGTGTGCCTACTAGTTGAATCTGTTTCATAATTGCTGTGAGAAATAAATAGAAATGTTGTCGCAGAACTCTTGGCTTGAAACAAAACTATTGAGAGCACTACTGCTGCATTCACTTTTTGCATCTGAACTGAGCAGCCTATGCCTCGGGCACTTGAAATGACTTGATTTTGTACTACACTGATGTGTTAGTAAAAATTTGCTCGAAATACGAAAATATTCTTTATCTGCCTCTTTTAACGATCATATCTCCCACATTCCCACATTTACCGAATTTCGGCCAACGTTTTGATCAACGAGTGACTCTATGCTACTACCACACACAAACACCAGTGATCTGCGCTAGATAGTTTTGGCTGAAAAGCGATACACCATGATACATACTTCTTTTGTAGAAATATGAAAGTGGCGCAGGTCGACCACTTTCAACAACCATATCTCCCACACCTCCATAGCTACCGACATCTAACCACCAGAGTGCACGATGGGAGATTCGATGTTATTACCACACACAAACATCAATGGTCTATCCTATGTAGTTGTGGCAGGAAAGAGAAGTATAAGGATACACAAGTCTCTGGTCGAAATATGAAAACGCCCTGCATCGGCCACTTTTAAGCATCATATCTCCCACAGCTATCGGCATTCGGCCAACGTTGTGCACTACAGGAAACTCCATGCTACTTCCACACACAAACACCAGTGACCTGTGCTAGGTAGTCGTGGCTGAAAAGTGAAATATATGGATACACATGTCTATATATATATATAAGATTTGCTGTTTGTGTCTGAGATGCCAACGTAGCAATGGCATTGTATATTCATAAAATTTCTGCCTGTCTTGTGTGTTATTGGTTATTGACTAACTGCAGTCTCTGCGTCAACGTAATAATAGGCTTGTATTTCGATGAAGCACTTACTTTGGTTTCCATTTGTTGCATCTGAGTAACTGCTCTATCATCAACAAGTAGACGGTCTCTTCTTCTTTTGATAAACCTGTTCCTGTAGAGATCACTGCTAGATCAATAAAATATGAAACTTCTGAATGAATTTGGAGTTACTATAATTTAAATAACACCACTGAATTCTACGCAAATTTATTCTTAGAATGTTACGTTAGCTCAGGGGACCCCCAAGCACTCAGAAACAAAAAAAACAAAAAAAAACAAAAAAAAAGCCCAAAATATTTTTTTTTTTTTTTGCACCGGGCCCTTGTTAACCTAGCTACTCCACTGATCAGGGAATATCGTGTATATTAAAATAAATGCATCGATATTAGCGGCGCTTTCTGAACAGAGCTGTCAGCTTAAGAGTGCGACGCTCGTCAAGTTGTAGGCACTGCGGTTAAGTCGACAGCAAGCGTTAACGTTTGTAAGCAAAGATATGTAAAGTTGTGTCGAGGAGTTTTATTAGCACGCGTCCGGAGACGTGATTTACGGCGGGCTGTAAGAGGATCCACATAATATGCTTACCGAGCAGAGGGCAGCAGGACTTATCCAATGCGTGAAACTGGTTGCCTTGAATTTATTATCTTTGACTGACTTATTGCTTAAAGGCTGTTAACACAAATGCATCAGGAGTGCGACCTTAGATACGGTCACAATGAGTATAATCTACAAATTACTCAGAACCAGTGATAAAAATTTATAACACTGAAATTTTAAGCAGCCTAGAAATAATTTTTTGTTTTAATTACGTACAACAATTGATTGTTTTTAAATATTTTCGAATAAAATCAAATTTTATTTGTAACTAGAAAATATATTTTAACAATAAAATTTTAAGCGTTGTAATTGCTCCAAACAGAAATCACAAAACATAGCAGCTACGCAGAAGTAGTCTAAGAGAAACACAAAGATATGCACTTCGGTAATTAACTAATTTGTCCTGTGAATAAATTAATGATGATTACGTTTAATTGCTTTGGCCTCCAATATGTAGTTCACTGTCGTTGGTTGCCAGAGGGTCTTACCTTCCCCCAAAGGTTAATTAACTACTGCTTTGAATAGATTAAATAGAACCATGAAATAACAACACAGACGATTCATTTTTCAATTCATATTTATTTCTCTGTGAGCTCCATATTAACATTACAGGCAGATAAGGCACGAGACTCCTCCAAAGATACTAAAGCCCAAATACACAAATATTCCAGCTTTTAAAATCACAAACAACTACTAGACGAAATACAAACAAAAATATAGGAACGAAGTCTTTCTCGTCGTTGAGAATGGATGTAGTCTTCTCGGGAGACTAGCCGAGTGAACAAGGTGTTTCCACACGATATTTCGGCGATCTCAGGCTCCGTCGCCATCTTCTGGTGAAGTGCCGGATCCGTCAACAAAAATGTTGACAACTAAGTACTGCTCGCCACCTCCACGCCTTTAAATAAGCGCCATAGAAACATCCAGAAAATCACATTGAGTGCCCAATGATGTTTTTCGAGTGCTCACAAAACGTTAACAATAAAACTCATACAAAAAATAATTACAAATTGTGTAAAAGTACTCAATATCATTTGAAAACATCTTAAAACCAAAGTGAATATGGTTTATATGCATTTACAGACTAAATTATTAATATAAACCAGTCCAAATCGCTAAAAATAATCCCCTCCCCCCCAACATAGTGGCTCACATCAACACTTACAATTACAAACTTTTAATTAATGTTTCATACATAATTGTGTCCTCGACCGTATTACATATTATTTACACAGTTTCTCTCCATAAAATTTTTTTATTCATGGTGAATACCAGGTACACACAAGTTCGCAATTAACAGCACGAAAAATATACAAGTCCACAATTAATCAACTACCACCTTGCTGTACGTAATTCTTAAAATACAATTTCATAAAAGGGCTGGATCTATAGGCTATTACAACAACTTTAAAGCTTCTTTCTCAACACCATGTCACTAGTTCTTACATCAGTCATACGCAAAATTAACTTTTATTTTTAAATGATATAATTACATAGCTTTGATAAAATCTTTCTAATATAATGATGGCTATGCAAATACCGTCCTAAGACACCTCATTGTCAGGTGGTCGATATCTAATTTTATTTTGATAAAGAGTTAGTGGCTAAATACACTGCCTGAGAAAAAAGTGAAGGAACCAGAATGGGAGGAGGAAACTAAAATATACTTCAGGATTGTGATGTTACTTCAGATTTCGCACAGGTCACGGAGTGTGCAATGCAACATTGTATAAATGGGGTCTCCGTGAAGATGCGCTATGTGACTGTGATGGTATACAAGCTGCTGACTGTCCAGCAAGAAGGTTATCTGGAGGCCTTCTCACACTGCATCAAGCTGGACCAGCTGCCAAAAGATGGCTTGAATATATAGATATTTGATTGTACATATCTTTTGTTGTACATGTCTTTTGTTGTACTTAGAATACGATAATAACACATTGACTGCCACGTGAGCCAATGTTGGCTCACAGTTGCACGGGTTATGACGCCTCGTGAGCCATATTTGGTTCACGTATACATTGTGCAGTGAGCCGCGTGAGCCATAACTGGCTCACATGCAGAATTGTGTTTAGAGGCCTCGTGAGTCTCAAGGGGCTCACAGATAATGCGTTTTAACTATGTGTTTAAAAGTGGTGGCTCCACTGAACACTCTGATGTTCTTAGCAATCAATATTTTTGCATTTGGTAGCCCTGGTGATTCCTAACTGCAACCGTCAGAGATCAACTTACGACGACTCAGCTGTAGTACTGTTTTGTTTTGCTGATTGCTCGTGTAAGCTATTTGAGGTTACGTTTGTGTATTTGGTTAGTTTCCTAGTTTATTGTTATGGCCAAAAGAAGACAAACTTTTGAAGAACTTGAACAGCTAGTGAATGAGGCTATGCAAGATAGTTTATCAAGTTATCAATTTTATATGTAGCTAATATAAGCAAATAAACTAAGAGTTTGAATCATTTCTTGAAAAACGATTTTTTTTATACCTATTGTGTTTTAAATGATGTGAGCCACATGTGGCTCACGTGGCCACAGATCGTAATTGTGTAAAATGTAGTTGTTGGGCCACGTGAGCCATATATGGCTCACGCCTGTTATCAGTCCAGATCAGTCATAACTTGATATTTTATGAAGTAATTTAGTTCTACATGATCAAAAGAAGACATCTGATGCAAAAATCAATTTGGCCTCACAAGTAATATTCGTGATTTCAATGTGGCATTGCAATACATAGTCCAAGTTTCATCATGGCAGTCAATGTTATAGTAATAAGTGGCTGCAAAATCGAAGCAAACTTACAAAGAAGTTGGCAGTATAAGCACTCTTATCAGTATTACATTGCATCCCCTCTGGCCTGATTGCATGCAATGATTCGTTTGGGAAGAGTGGCGAAAAGCTGTTGTGTCCTTTCCTGATGTCAGCTGGCCCGCAACTGTTGTAACTGGTCTTTCATATCCTGGATAATGTCACTGGGATGATGTTGATGTCTGAGCTTCTCCCACACACATTCTATTGCGGGAAGATCTGGGAATCTGGCTGGCACGGCAGTACCTCAACAGTTCGTAGACACTGTCCTGTTGACCACAATAAATTATAGCACCATGATGCTGTCGTGAGAGAGGTATCACATGAGGAAGCAGGATGTTCGTGATGTTTCATTGTGACGCCAGAGTTCCGCCAATCACTACCAGCTGTGCGGTTCATCGATTCTCTGTTAGAAACCTTTTAAGGAGCTTTCTGAGGGAAAAAGAATAAACAAACACATATCTGGTAAAGTCATTTCTGAAATTTAAAAGATGAAATTGCTCCATATGTCAGTCGAACTTTGGGAAGCCACATTTTATTTCGATGAAGTTTTTTAAGGAGAAATGGAATGTTACAGTCGTAGGTTTAATTGCAACGTTTTTGACATGAAATAAATGAAATCGAAAGCTTTCATTGGAAATAATAGTTTCCCGATATGGTATCTAATATCCAATACTATTGCTTAGTGAAGCCTGTAAAACAATTCCAAGTGCATTTTTGTCCTAGAGGGAGACCAAAAAAATTAATAGAAGGACGCCACTGTCCCTTGAGCATGGAAACCAAATCCAATGTAAATCGAATTCCATAAGTTTAAAATGAAAACGACGAAGTATAGGAAAATAATCTAGCTTTCATCTGTTGGATGTGACCTGTTATTTTCCCCATCCATCCTTGAATGTAAATTTAAGAAATCTTATCCCGGAAAATTAATTCTGGATGAACATAAAAACTATTTGGAAGTATTTTCCATTTCACAAGAGCAATACAGAACAGTGATATTACTTCCACAGTTTTCTTCCGAATAGTTGGTGATTTCAATTTGAGTTTCACGCCCACCGAAGAACATTTCACTAGGTCGGAAGCATGATGGGTAAGTGGCTATGGTTCTAACCTGGAATGCTGTTCGATCAGCTTTCAGGCTATCAGAATTTCAGTTTATGTTCACAATCCTCTTCCTGGCGTAATTGCTCTGCCTTCCTAACTCCTGAAATTCCATTGGAAAAAAATAAAAAAGAGTGAGCAGATGTTGAGGATAAAATGGACATTACAGTAATATTGGGAAAGACGGCTTCGAGCGATCTTTTTTGCGCACTCGTGTTCTAAGTTCCTCAATTACGTGAAATCCAACAGATAAATGCTGAGTAAATTATCGAGCCCACCTTCCCACTTAATTGATTCCAGATGTTATCTTAATCACGTGGCTGCCACTTGTGGGTGTTACGCTAATTACTGCGGCAGACAACCCTCCGACACATAAATCAGACGGGTAAAACATGTCTGCGACGGCGGCTTTATCGCGTTCGTTATTGCGCTTGATAGTGGCCTGCTTTTTACTTGGAACTACATTAGCCAGCGCGACCAAAGAGCGCGTAATTTATCACGGCGACACGCGATGTGCTCTTTGATATTACCTCGGCATTGTGTGGCAGCTACAGTTGTCGACGGAAGTGCTGCAAAACAACCAGCCAAACGGTTTCCATTTAGCTGCAAATCTGGGCAAAACCGTAGTTGATTTATGAAAAGATTATGTACAAGATACGTTCGATTTCCTGTATCGCCAATAAAACGGTGTGATTGCATTTGTTTTGCCAATACTCTGATACGTTACTGTAAATCTTTGTATCAGGTAATTTCTTCATCTCTACAAACCTTTATAAGTATCCCTTCACAGATAACAATTTCCCATGCTGATTCTATTCGAGCACTATCAATCAAAATCGCAACAGTACGAGTAATTATGCCTCATTAATTGCTCTATCTTTCTCGTCCGAACTAAAATGTTGCACTGTTGCCATTCATTTAATATTTTACTCTACTTTTTGTAATATCGCTCTTCTAAGCAGTCCGCATACAGAGATCCGATCGGGATATTAATTAACCTCTGACACTTTTTATTCAAGAGAAGAATCCAACAAAATGTATATTTATTTATTATATTTTATCGAGAAATTCTTCGTTTGTTCAATGCGTTGATCTATTAGTGCCTCGCTCAGTCCGAAGATGTTCGTAATTTTCCGTTCATGCGGTTACTTGGACCCTTCCGAATCCACAGAGAAAGAGGATACTCTGAACTACTTACCGATTTCAGAATTCTTTTAATGAGTCCGTTCAGAAGTAATGGATGCATCCTTATCCCTGGAGTCGTTCAGTTCTCAACCACCGAATCGTGCACTCCATCACAATTAAATACTTAAAATAAGTGCTGTAGATGTATTTTGCCTAACTTGAATATATTGCATAAGCGTGTCTCTTGGATTGTTTTTAAACCATGACAGCTTTATCCTTGTAAGTTTCGGAAACTTATTTGTATTATAATGTAGTGGTTCTTTTAGGCCAGGCAGTGTTATGAGTAATGGTGCTTCTTCACATTATTGAGGAGCCTGTCATGTGAAAGGCCCTTACTATTGCTTCTATTAACCCTATTTGAAGACTAAGTACACGTTTCATGTTGTTGCATTATGTTTATTATTCCTTTTAAATTATTTATTAATTCTTTGGCACAGTATTGCGACATTAAAGTATCATCTCTTTGAAAGAATTGATTCACAATGTGCTTCAAATGAGTTTGGAGTCAGATGATTCGAGTTTCGCAAGTGTTTGGTCTGGTGGAAAGGTATTTTTCGGCTAGGAAACTTAAGTTGAAAACTACAGAGATTCTGAAAATAATCTTCAGTAATGGGGTTTATTTAGGGAAATCACTCAAAACTCGAATGTTCCGAGGCAGAAGTTCTGAATTAGCTACAAGGCAGAAGGGCGGTTAAACTCTACCTGCATTGCAGCAAGAAATGTGAGCTTAGAATTCATATGAATTTCAACTGACCTGAATAGCAGTGTAAGTTCGTTCTCAAGGCCATTGCGAGATAGCTGCAAGTCAAGGGCCACCATGAAGTAAGTATGTGAGACGCAAGTTCATTTGGAGTTCAGTTACATTTAATTATCGGTGATATTACGATGTCAAGTTTATTAAAGAAAAAAGTGTAATTTTGAAAAAGATATGATCTATCTACAATCTATGCACCTCAAATTATAGGTGACGCAGCAAAAAATAAATGAATAAATAAATAAAAATTATTAAAATAAAGAATTTAAAAAGTAAAAAAGATTTTCATACCGAATCGATTCTGGCCTAGCACATTCATGTATACACACTTGTTTATATAAACACAATGATGGTCGGCTGTATGGATAATTAGTCGGAATTATGTTTTTTTTCTGTCATCAATCTCTCGACTGCAATCCTCTACCCCTTCCTATCTTGTGCTTATCTTTTCATCTCAACATACCCCTTACAACACACGTCCCCAATTGTCTGCTTCATATATTCTAATTTCTGTCTTCCTCTACAGTTCTTACCTTCGACTGTTCCCTCCACTAACAAATTAACCAATCCAGCATGTCCCAAAATATGATCTACCATCCTATCTCTTCTTTCTGTCAGACTCTCCCACAAACTTCTTTTCTAATCCATAATTTTCAAAACTCGTTCTATTCGTACTTCACCTGTCTATTTAATTGTCAGCATTCTTCTATAAAACTACATTTCAAATACTTCAATTTTCTTGCTTTCTGGTATTCCTAAAGCCCATGCCTCGTCGCCATAAAGTGCTGTGCACCACACATACAGTTTTAAAAAGTTTTTTTCTGAGTCTTAGATCAATATTTGAAACTAAAAGATTTATCTTTTTCATCAAGGCTCTTTACTCCTGCTTCGGCCATCGGTTGTAATATTACTTCTTAAGTGATAAAATTCACTAACTTCTTCCACTGCATCCAAACCTATTTTTATATTTAATCTACTATTATTGGTATCATTTCTGCTACATTTCAACACTTTTGTCTTCCTTTGGTTTATATTTAGTCCAAAACCTTCATTCAGTATTTTGTTCTAGACAGTCATGAACTTCTCAATTTCATTAACCTGTTCTGCTAACAAGACAATGTCATCGGCAAATAGTAGTGTACTGAATTTTTCTCCTTGAACACTTATGCCACATTCAAATTTTTCCATAACTTCCTTTATTGCTTCATTTGGTGTATATACAGGGTGTTCCAGAATTATCTTTACGACTTTAATATTGAATAAATTAAGTTTGAAACGAGATATCACAATGCAATTTTTTGCATGTTACAGAGTATCTCTCAAAGTTTTTTTTCTGGTTCATTTCAGATGCGGTTTGGTGACAAGTAGGAAGTTACATCACATTTATTGAACATGTACACCCCACAGGAAAAAGCTAAGTGTGTTTCCTGGTTTATAGAGACACGATCGGATACACAAGTGCAACGCAATTTCTGGACAACATACAGGAAAGAACCACCAACAAGACCATCAATTCCTCAGTGGCATCGGCAGTTCATGGATACTCGTAGTATCCTCCATCACAAAGGCGCTGGTCGACCATGCACAAGTGACAAGAATGTTGAACGAGTTCGTGAGGCATTCACCCGTAGTCCCAAAAAATCTCTCCGCACCACCGCCAGAGAGTTGCAGTTACAACGTTCAACTATACACAGAGTGTTACACAGACGGTTGAACTTGTATGCATACAAAATGCAGCTGTTGCAAGCCATCAAGCCAGGAGATAAACAGAGACGTGCTGCGTTTGCTGCAAACATGTTGCAGAGAATGGACACTGAGGATGGTTTCTTTAGTCGTGTTCTCTTCTCAGATGAGGCCATCTTTCACGTGTCTGGGTTACTTAACAGTCACAACGTTCGAATTTGGGGTTCCGAACCTCCGCATGCATTTAGAGAGATAGAGCGCGACAGCCCAAAGGTTAATGTGTGGTGCGGTGTTATGCACTACCAAATCATTGGCCCCTTCTTCTTTGCTGAGAAGACAATCACAGGCCAGGTTTACTTGGATATCTTAACAGAATTTGTTGTTCCCCAAGTGGAAGTCCTTCAACCGACAGTCATCTTCCAGCAGGATGGTACACCTCCACATTGGGCTCATGATGTCCGTGAATTTCTAGATAAACAATTTCCTGGTTGGTGGATAGGAAGAGGGGGTCCAATTGACTGGCCGCCTCGTTCACCTGACATAAACCCCTTGGATTTCTTTTTTTGGGGATATGTAAAAGACATCGTTTATCAAACCCCGGTTAGAAATGCGGCAGATCTCAGGCAGAGGATTTCTGCAGTAATTACGACAATTGATCAAGGGATGCTCCAAAGAACTTGGCGAGAAATTTAATATCGCTTTGATATTGTACGGGCAACTAATGGTGCACACGTTGAAGTGTTCTAGAGACAGAAACAAAACTTTGAGAGATACTCTTCAAAATGCAAAAAAAGAAACTGCATAGTGATATCTCGTTCCAAACATAATTTATTCGATGTCAAAGTTGTAAAGATAGTTCTGGGACACCCTGTATTATTTAAAATAAATAGGAGACTTCAAAAATGCTAAAAGTTTCGTGGTGACCTCACTGTTCCATTCTTTATATACGATAACGTAAGCTGGGTACTGTCTGGGAGGCCTCTTAGCGGCGAGCCCGTGGCGCCGAGTTGGAGTGTCCCCTGGGGCACTTTGCACACGCACCCCGCAGAGCACACGCCGGCGACCCCCCGCGGCATACCGCCGCAATTTACTGCTGCAGTCCGCAGGCGCCCCGCAGACCACAAAGGAGTTCTCACAGTCCACCGACCTCCCGCCGCCGTCTCCCTGGAGGCGTAATTACCTCTTTTTATCCCAGTGCAACGTTGTTTGGATCTCGCACATGTCGCGTAACCCGTACAATAGCCCTATCGTTGCGATTTGCTTCTGCAGTCAACCCGGTCTCCAGTGGAGATTAACTACGGGACGCCGGGGAGTGAAGTTTATTGTTCTCCTACCCCTCATCTTTGACTTATTGTAATGTTCTGATACAGATACGCTAATGATCAGGGCTAACACATGTCATCTAGTGGTTGGCGATAGAAGGCTTTCTGTATGAATAAAATCTACTGTGATATCTAATATACTGATTAATTACCAAGCTTCTTCCAGTGAGCAGTTTTCTGTGTGTATTCTTTTTCTTTTTTGTGTTTAAGAAGTGACTTCAGCTGACGAAGTTACACAGTACCAAACACGGTATTGGAGACTAATGACCGAAAAACAGTACTGGTTTCCACACGGTTGTATTAAACTTTGCTTCAAGACAGCATCCACAATTAAAATTGATATTGATGTTGCAGATGTTTTTCACCAAGCAGAAATTTTAGAGAATCCTGTAGGCAGTATTAAAAGCATTCCCTTTCTTAGAGACCAAATTATAAAGTTCAGTACACTGAATGATTACTTAACAAATGGTAACCCCGTTTACACAGATATACACCGAGTTCAAGTAGTAATGCATCTGCCTGTTGTATTTCTTATAGCAATAAAGCAAAAACGGTTGTATCTTTGTTAAATTTACCGTAAATTAAATTCTACAATTTTCTTACGCTTACTGAAGTGGTTATTTATCCTCTAGTCAGGTATTAACGCTTTCCGTATATTCTAACGAACGGAATTTAACTGAAGAAAGAAATACCCAAAGTTACTTGTATGTAATGGAAAACAATATTGACAGAATCCAAAGGGTTTAGTATTTTCATGTATTGTAGCGTGGGTTTCTCGTAAAGGAGTTTTGATTTGAGGTGCATTATAATTTGTGGCATATATCTGCCTACGGTGTGAATGAATTATCTTTTCTTTCACCGTTCCTCTCGGTCATTGGAGTCATAAGATATACCGTAGATTCTAAGCTAGACTATAAGCTTTCAATCTGCGGAAACCGCATCCAAATTGGTTAGAAGGTTTTTGCGTGATGTCTGAACAAAATGGCAGACAGACATATCCAAAATACAGATTTGTAATAGAATAGACGATGAATCAATTTGTATGAAACTTCATCTAAATAGGTTATAATAAAACACTACGTTCACAATTAGATTGCTGACATAGTATTGATACTGTTGCGATAAGTCTATCTCACAACAGAAATTTTATTTAAATCAGAAAAAATTAAACTAAAGTACTCGACCTTTACGTATGCTATAATATTTGCAACGAAAGGAAATAAAAATTGTTTTACAGTAATAGTTTACGAGTGCTTCTCTTGGTTCAACTGTTAGATTGGTTGACTATAACCCAGAAGAAGCAGAGAATGTTTCGTGGTATGTAACGTCTGTAGCGTCCTCTAGGCTCTTTGTACATATTATCTGATGTGTACCTGGGAGTGTTTGTTTCTCCTCTAGAAGTAAAATGTTCCAAACTTGCTGTTAACCAGATCATACCCATTCCGTGCCGATGTCACTAAAGGAAAAAGAAGAATGTTTTGTTCCATTCTCTCTCTGTGGAACGAATACCTTTATCAATGATCACATTTACTGTTTCTTTATTTTACCGGATATAATTCAACATCAAGTCTCCAGTAGTAATGGTCACCGCGAAATCTCAAATTTACCTTTTTTAACAGGACTGGACCATGAAAACATTCATCTCACACTGTATTAGAAGCGTTATTTAAACTCATTTGTATGTGCATTTTTAAATTCATTACGGAAACCTTTACTTTATTGACAGATATTTTAGAAAAATTTTCATGATTATGAACGTTAATGTATGTTCTAAGAAACCCGTGATATTAAAGTTGAGACAAAACGTTTTTATATAGTTTATTATTTCTTTTACTGCGTTACAAACACAATTAGTTTACCACGCCAAATAACTATAAGGATTTGCAGCACCATCGCATGTGCAACTGTAATATGATGACCACTAGCAGCAAATGTTGAGTTCAATAGTAGCAACTAAGGCATGATTTTATTTATTTCGCTTTCCTTTCTACTGTCATTGGAAGACAGGTATTCTCCTTGCCAAATACTTCTGAATCTTACGTGCGTGCTCCAATTTATCGCTTGCTAACACTTGTCGTCCAATTATTCTTTAAATAAATGCTCCGCAAGTGTTTACGAGTTTAAATACACCACAGCTGTTGCGCTTTGAAACAGCTACCGCTGCCAGCATGCTCACCGATGTAAACAGCTTCTCAACATTGTTAGGCAAAGGCAATAATTCAGTTCTGTCTTACCTTTTCACTCCATTAATATTATTCGTATTAACGTTTTACCGGCATTCTTAATGATTCTGTCCCTTGTGGAAATAACGAAAATATTTTATTTAAACGAATAAATATTTCAATTAATATAGGAAACAATTATTTTCAAGCCAAAATACACAGCAGGGTTTGAAGACCCCCTAGTGGATAACATGTAGGATTCGAAACACTGAATATACACTGTAAAGAAAAAGATGCCGGTCCTTGAAGCGTATAGCGGGTGATAAGTTAGAAAAATAATTTTAAAATTTCTGTTTGTTTCCTGTCCCGTTTCGAAAAATTGAATTGTAGTTTTTACCTTAATTTATAGCAGAACATCATTCATTCAATGTGCTAACATAATATTCATAGATCTTTCCATTTTGGCCTCATTGTTAAAACTCCTAAGCAAGTTAAATAAAATACCAAACTCTGGTTGGTGTATAGTAAACCCATTTGATTCACAAGTTTGGTAACCTATTTATAAACAAGTATGTAAAATACTTTTATCTAGAACCTATTATAATGCTCAAGCATTAGATTGTATATAACTGTTATAACATATTCACAGGTTACTGTTAAAAGAAAGACTATTTGCAGTAAATTCAACATTATTTAATATTTATGAGAAAAATAATAAAATAATCCACCGCTATTTCGCCATTTCCATTTACATTGTCTGTTTAAAAAGGTAGTCTACAGGTAATTTCCTGTATTACAGATTTGTGTTTGTTAACTCTCGATTTCTTGGGAGACATTTCCTAACTTTAACTGTGGGTTTAGGTAGCAAGTTATTGATTAGAACAGTGTAACAGAAATGTGAAGATACAAAAAGTTATTCTGCATTCCGTGAAGATGAGACTGTGGCGTTCTTAATCTGCATTTTCGAGTTAATTTAATTTTACACTACGAAGGCAGCAATTATGCTGAAAGGAATATAAGGAAGATATTTTACGAGTACCTATTACCATTTACCTTCCCAGTAAATCGACACATTTCTTAGGTACAAGTCTGAAACAGCCTTGAGAGTGGTGTTATCGCTTTTAGTGTTCCTTAACAAGAATAATAGCAAGAGGTATTCGGTAACGATAAATACGATTTCTACAACAATTTTTTTTTTTGCTTTATCCCAGTAGGTAAATTCTAATTTTCACCCAAGGTCATGACTGTAACTGTTTTGTGTCTTAACTGTGTTCTCGATACATATATCTAAACATTTCTAGCACAGTTAACTACAACTAAGAATTTGTTTTGTGGTTCGTAGTATACGCTTCATTGAACCAAAAAGAGAAAATAACATATCTCCTTTTTTTACTACCTGTGGTCGTGTGAAATGTGTTTGTAATCAATAAAATCCTTATAGACTTTCTACCGGAAGTTTAAAGAAAAATGCTTTCTTACGGTTTCATACTCCATACCATTTCTGATACGGTTATTATGTTATTAGTCTATATCTTACGGTTTTTAGGCGGTTTTCCGCATCCATCAACGCAAAGGGCCGGACGATAACCAATTTCTGCCTCAAAAGTACACATTTCATTGAGAAAACATGCATTTACTATACACAGAACGTAGTTACATATTTTGCAGATAGATGTCAACACTTCACTTCCTACATTAGTGCGTTGTCAGATCTGGCAGCAGATATAAAATGCTTGGCGTCAGAAAGGGAATGCGGCCGTAAAACCAAAACTCCAATTTGACTATTTCAGTGATGAGTGAAACTGATTTTTAATATTGGAACAAGGTGGTGAAGAGGAACAAGAAGTTTATATCTTCCATCTTAATTTTAACCAGTCAGTAAAATTCTTCAACATTTGTTCTTTACGAAATTCTTAGTCAATTTATATCGAAAATTTTTGGAAGTCTTCTACTTTTGGTCATTGGAGAAAGAACTAATTTTGTCTTAAGTAGTAACAAATGATTGCCAGCATTTCAAAAATCAGTACATGTAGTATAATTGAGATAGAAATAACAATGTAAGTGAATTTGTAAAAAAAAAAAAACCTCACAAATGAATTTTTTAACTACAAACTCTCGATATGTGCATCTTTGTCAAAGGGGGCGTCCATAAATTACGTGAGGTAAGTATGGGGGGGGGGTCCGTTGAGATCTCACCAGGGGGGGGGGGGTATACGGAAATCTCACGTGAGGTTTTGGAAAAATTGACGGACTGAAGAGCCAAAAAAAAAAAGTCTAAAAATGACGCGAAAGTTGATTTTAGGGGGGTATTTCGTCGAAAAGTGGGGGTGTTACCGGCTTTTGGAAGGATGAGACCTAAAAAAACAAGGTCTCAAAAATTGGGAGGGCGATTTCTAGGGGGGGGGGGGTCTCACGGGTCAGATCTCACCAGAGGGGGGGGGTCCGGAAATCAGGAAAAACACCTCACGTAATTTATGGATGCCCCCAAACTGCATGACATGGAAGTTGATTTCTCCCCACACATTATCCGGTCCTCCTTCGTCTCCGAAACGTTAGTATGCCCACTCCTTTTATTTTTACGCACTCATTCGCTTTCCACAAACCACGCATACAATCTGCGAGTAATTGGATCCTTCCAAAACTTTTTCTGAATGTGACGTTGGACAACAATACCAGGATGAAAGGAGAGAGAACAAAATGCCTTCTCGCAACCGTTAGACGCCATATTGCAAACACTTTCACCTGGCAGTGAAAAACGGAACTACTGAATAGCGGGCGATACAGAAATAACTTTTAAATTGGCTCTCTACCCAACAGTGAAACAATCATAGCCGTATGTTCAATACCTCACTTGTAACAAATACATTATACCCCGGCAATCATCTGTAATACCTATGAACTTAGAATTTTTGGGTAATGTATTTAATTAATATTTCATTTTGAAAGTTTTTATTTCATTTGCAGGATTATTTTTAGCAGACAGTATCTCAGCATTATTAGTGAGAATTTAGAAAAGGTTACAACCATACTCAGTGAAAATAATCCTTCTAAGGTGAGTTGTCAAAATGATAGTTATGAGCCATGACATAATCCTCCTGCATGAATATTTCATTAACATTATATTGTTCACTTCGCTAGTAAGTCAGGATATATAACCGTTGTATAACCGTCAGCGGGCGTCTGACCGTTCCAATTCTCTATGCAACAGGCTGTTAGTTACGCCGTCCCTGGCTGACTTCGAACATGTTCGCAAATTTCAATCGTCGAACACAAGAGACTCATTAATGTCGCACTGTGGGTGGCCTGCCAGCAAGGGCATTGGAGAGATCGATATGAAACCACACCAGAAATATCTGTGAAGAAAGAAAATAGTGCGCCATTCGCTTAATAATAATAATTGAGGATTAAATACTTGATTATCCTCAGAGAACTGTTACAATGGTGAATTTTGAAGAAGAAAAAATGTTTTCCTTCTGAAACTGTTAACCGATACACCAGATAGCTGAATGTGATAATTTAATCTTGGAAGTAAAATGCTATTTTGATCCAAATTTGTTCGTTTCCATTAAAAGCCATGGTTCTGTTTTTCTTAGTTTAAATTTCTGTATTAAAGTTTTTGGCAGCAGTGTGGTCTATTGAGAACTATAGACTATCTATGACCCGATGCATCTCTATAAATACTTTATTTAACAGAACTGAACCAGTATGCATAGAATTAATACGTTAATTTGTTCCTCCCTGTAACATAGTTGTTAGATAACTGGATTTGCGATACAGTTCGAGTCAGACTTATAGCACAGATGCTTTTAATTTAGCGTTTTCCTAGAGTGTGTAACGTTTTCGTCCCCCGGCTTTAATATTTCCCGGCTAATTTATTCAATGATTCAGTCGGACTTCTTTTTTTGCCAAAGACTGACTGCATTCAAATTTTAACAAACCATTTCTCAGTGGACAGTTAGTAGGGTACAGGAACAATTACAAATAAGTATGTAGATGATGTACCACAAAAAATAAAGTTATATTCTGGTCAATTAACGGTTTGTCTTCAAAGGCTCAAAATTTGAATACGTATTCAATCCAACAAGTTCATAACAGTTTTCCATAAGCACTTGCTCAAATCTTAATAGTCACTCAAAAGCAGCGATAGACGTCATCTTAATGGTATTAATTTACTTCACTACATAACTGTAGCAAAAGTGAATCCTATGGCAGAGATAGAGAGCGAGAGAGAGAGAGAGGGAGAGAGAGAGAGAATAAACATAAATGGACTTACATCTTGCAGGCAGGCAGTCGTCGCACTCAATCACCCGGAGCTACACTGAAAAAACTGAGGAACTGAGCAAAACTAAGAACGCTGTTGTTTCCATGGGGCCTTAAATACACCCCGGCTAACTGTACTCAGGTGGGCTGATGTCCTTCTGGGAGGAGCACTACTAACAATGACTTTCTGGCTTCCTAGTTGGCGTGGGCAGAATCTCTGCCAAATGGGAGAAAGCACAGGGTTTCACGGATGCTACTCCTACCAGAAGACGCTTTTTCGCCTTTTGGGTTGGCGGCAGACCGCACTTCTCCCCGCGCCAAACGAGAAGCAGGAAGTGGTTGACTGACCTCTAGTGCGGCCTTGCCGCCATAATGGCAGCCTGCGGCCACCTCGTAAAAATTCTTAAATAATGACGTACACTGCCTGGCTCACTATCGCTAACCCAATTTTAAAATTCTTAATCCTATTCCTCATCTTCTATTTAACACTATCACTTAGAGTTTCTACATATAGTTTTTAATACTTTTATCACATATATCTGCCTTGTGGCATCACAAGTGGTGTGCAACTTTCATGTGAAGGAGTATGACTTTTTAATACAGTACAAAACATAGAAAGGCTGAATGCTTCATTTTTAAAATTAAAAGTAATTAAACAACATTTTCGTTTTTATGTTGTATGGACAAAAAATAATGTATTTTATTTGTCATTGGAGGTTTCTTCGTTCAAACTTCATCAGCACCAGAAATTTTCTATAAAACAATAGCATCAGTAGTACTATTGCTGTTTAAACTCCCTATACAACAATAAACGACACAAGAAAAACAAAATAGTTCTACTATCGAAAGATTCTTCTACGGAAAATGTTAAGCGAAAAGATAGATCCATCACTCAAATGTTGTGCTAAAACGACACACTTACGCAGTAGAATGTATTTGCTGAAAACGTGAGAAGTGAAATATAATGTAATTACGCAATTAAGGAAGGCGTGTAAATCACCGCCAGGCTGTGAGGAGAGTATTCTTTGTGTACTCAAGGAGCCATGAAAGCTACTCGCGAGAGTCTCCCCAAGCATACAGCGGCCGAAATGAAATTAGGGATATTTGCCCAATCTGAGAAGCTGCGAGTTCACGGCTGCAGTGTTTACGGTAGCTCCCTCATAAAGCGAGTTCGTCGCCGTCTCAAGCGGGTACTGCTGTTTATGGAGCTGTTCAGCTGGCATCTGTGAGACTCATCTTAGAGCACTTCACACAGCGCACAAGTTTAGTATCCACTGGAGACGCGCATGCAAGATGCTAAAACTTGACTCAAAGTAATACCAAGGAGGTGTCAACGAAGAGACAAACACTTTATGACGTGAAATAATTAATGTGTTGGCATTACAATGAAATGCATTCAGCTTAAGAGTACAATGTCTGATAAACATGTAAGCGAGATGACGGTGCCAGTTTTCTTACTTAAGGTAAGAGTAGTGGATTTACTTTCCCACAATGTCTTCGTAGACTTCGAGGTAAATACAGGCGAGAAAGAACTGGGAAGGAATTCACCATGGCCTCTTGAAGGAAGCATCCCGGCATTCACTTGGAGTAATCTGGGGAAACCATGGAAAACCCAAATCTTGATGCTCTGACGGGGGTTCTAACCGGCGTTCTACTGAATGAGAGGTTAGAGCTTTAGGCAGTTTATCGACACATCGTTCTTCGTCCATCATCATTCGTCGATTTCTAACGCCACTGACTTTCATAAAGTCGGTTACTAGTTCCTTTTACGATTTGTACCTGAAGTGACACGAAGTTTTATAGTTGTCGTTCCGCTGCTTCCATATGTGTCACAGGATAGAAATAAGTTCCCGACTTAGAATTTTTCTGTTAGGTGCTACGTTGTCCCATGACTGAAAACTGTATTTAAAATTTTGTGAAATTATGTTATAATGGGTTCGGAAAAATATATTTTTTTACCCTCATTTCGTTTAGTGCTCATCAAGTAGAGAACTGTGATGTGTTTTTTATTGGATAAGAAAGAATGAGTGGCTATTGAAGTTATAAATTTTAGACCATTTTTGTTACCAGTCTGAAAGATGCAAATACCAAAAAAATTGATTTTTTTTATCTTACTTATGGCTTTACGTCTTTTCTAGGTCATTAGAAGCGGGGTGGGACTGAGGACAAGGAACGGGAAATAATTTGGCCATGGCCCTTTCGAAGGAAGCATCCCGACATTCGCCTGGAGCGATTTGGGGAAACCATAGAAAACCCAAATCTGGACGCCAGGACGGGGATTCTCAGGAATTAAAAATTTGTGTACGATATCGAATAATCCTGTATTTAAACAAAAAAAAGTAACGATACTTCGTACCTTGCGATAAAATTAAATTTCTCAAATTCCAGGCCAGAATGTTACCACTTACCTACCAAGTTCGGTCAAACAATTCTGGAGACACAAAAATTGCCGATTTTGGCCAGTAGAGGAGAAGGTCCAAATACGGGCTACCACTTTTACTTTGATCCTACTGATTTACCTGGTCACTCAATTTGGCTAATTTTGATGTCACTTACTTCTATAAACAATCGTGAAGGTGATATGAGGGTTCAGAACTTCAGTAAACAATTTCAATTTTCCAAAATTAAAGGATAGAAAAAAAGTAAAATCGTTGATTTTCGAGAGGTGGTCCAAGTACGGGCTAGTAGTACAAGAAGGGGAATTTATTTCAAAACATCAAATTTTGTTCAAAAACTTTATTAACTTGATTTAAAAAAAAAAAAAAAAAAACCCGGTCACTCAATATGGATAATTTTGATGTCCCTTACTTCTATAAACAATCATGTAGGTGATATGAGGATTCAATACTTCAATAACCATTTTTAATTTTCCAAAATTAAAGGATAAAAGAAAAAGTAAAATCACTGATTATCAAGAGGTGGTCCAAATACGGGCTACTTGTATAAAAAGGGATTTTATATCGTAATAATTTTAAAAAACATCAAATTCTGTTAATTTTTTTTATTAACATTGAAATTAAAAAAAAATTGCTGAATTTACAGATTTATACCTCATTTTTCATTCCAGCCCATTCAGTCTGTAACAGCCCTCATACCTGAACTTTAAATAGAATTGTATTTTATGAAGTATTTGTAGTGAGCTAAAGTTTTCTTGAATATGCTCTTGTATGTTTGTTTCACAATTAACTGTGTATATAGACTTTATTTTATGAAAAGAAATTATTTAAAGGCCATTTAATATGTTTCAGAACATTACTGTGCAAGAGAATTGCTTAAATGTTGGTAATTCGAAGTATTAATGCAAGTTACGATGCCTAAAGGACAATTTACTACAGTTTAAAATGATTTCTGTTAATAATTTTATGTTTAAGTATCTTTAATTTCCATATCTGACCGTTTTGTAATGATGTTGAGTGATTATTTATTAATTCTGATTGTTTTTAATATGTTTCAATTGTTTGAGTAATTGTTAATGTTCGAGAAATATCTGGCGGGAGCTTTTGAAGAGTTCTAGAAATTTCGATAGAGCCTATATAAAGAAATCAGCAGAAGGACAGTTTATAGTTTATACAGATTCACTTTGCAACTGCCAAGGACTGCGTTAGTAGTATCTCTGAATTGTATATATGCATGTAAACAATATCGTTGACGTGTTGTCTGGAAATGAACGAAAGTTTAAACTGAAGTACATTGTGGACTACTTAATTATTAGATTAATTAAACCAAGAAGAATCTGACAAGTCTCTGCCCAGCATTTTACACTTGTAGAACTGCATCTACACATCTACTGTAACCACTAATATTTGTTCCAACATCTGCACCTCTGACATTCGACCCTTCGGCAAGAGCAACAAAAGTGGCCACTGATATGTTAGGCTGTTCTCCGGGCACGGGCGTTTCAATTAAAAGGAACGTTTTTCAGTGAGCTGGCTGTGACGGCACGACGTGGTTAAGTTTCTCGCTGGCCGTATCTCGTGATCGTCACGTGCTGGAACCCGCCGGACGACGAAATTAAATTAACGCGTAACACACAGCGAACGGCGGCCTCCACTTTCGAAGCAAGCGTGGCTAATGAGGATATTATATTTCTCTCTAATACATTTCGAGCGGTATCCGTTTCGCTGCGCCGGGCGTAAAATACGGAAAGAGGCGTTTAGTTTCCAGTGCCGAACTGGTATCGATATTGCCTATCTCTGTAATGACTCCCCCCGTTTCCCGTGCTTTGTGGGTAATTTCGTGGTCGCGCTTGTTAGCCTGCTCACTATTACCGCCGAGGAAACTCAGCCACTCCTTAACATTCTACAGGCCACCATCTGTGCTAGGGTTTGCGAATAGGGACAGTTTCAACAGTACAGGAATGGAAAATAATATTTCAGCACACGCTCGAATAATATATATCTTTTTTAACTGCTTACGTCTCTTAACAGCGAGGTCTTTGGAGATGGGGAGCAAGGAATGGGAAGTAATTCGGCCATGGCCTTTTTGAAGGAAGCATCCCGGCATTTGCCTGGAGTGATTTGAGAAACCATGGAAAACCCAAATCTGGATGCCCGGACGGGGATTTGAACCGGCGTCCTCCCGAATGCGAGGCGAGAACGTTAACCGTTACACCACCACGCTCGGTTCGAATAATATAAATTAAAACATAGAAACCAACGTGTATTTGTAATTGGACAATAGAAACCCCACTTTCTTCCCCTGATCAAGAAAATCTGTTTTTTAACTGTTATGAGGGCTGGTTTAGTGACTGCAAGACTTTTTTAAAATATTTATATCACATAATAAATTGTTGTGTAATCATTGGTCCTGTCAAAGAAGAAGGAAAATTCAGACTCAGCCATAATAAGGACCTGCAACAACAAGTGGAGAGCGTTACAACAGCCATTACAAAAATGAGATTAATAGCTCGGATGGACAATCTTAGACTCGCCACCAAAATCTTCAACACTGTCTCTAGTGGAAAAGCGACTAACGCAAAATGGACAAGGCTAGTCAGAAAAGGTCTCTTGTAGCTGGGACCAATGACATTTCCAACAGGGATAAGTACAGAACGTTGATTGAAGCATCAGATTCTCTCCAGACACTAACAGCCGAAACACTGCGCCCCGGATCTGGGGCGAAATGGACCCAAGAAAGAAGGAAAGACAAAGATGAAAGAATATTGGGCCAAAAAGAATACTCACCAGAGCTAAGAACCACGTGGTTCTTAGAGGCCAAAACGGAAAAGAAGAAGAAAAAAAATGTTCTTTGGTATAAATAACTTGTAAACACAAATGGATACGCAGCTTATTTCGCTATTGTCGTGGGTTAACCCAGACCCTTATTATTCCACAGATAGGAGACCTACAGATTAAGGTGCAGGCCTAACCGTCTTAACATTCTAGCCTGATTCACATTAACAAAGAACTCGTAACAACTCTTAAAGATTGAGGGTTAAAGCGGTTAAAACTACAACTGATAAATAAACAATATTTACACCATATGAGTAATAACTTTAAAGAAACCTTTCGTTCACTAGCAAGCGTTGCTTTCTGTCTTACCCCAGAAAATAAAAAAATAAAAAATCGCAGAAGTAAAACTAGTAAACGAAGGATTACCTCCTAAAACTGCTACTGTTTTCCATTTTACCTTTCGTTTCTTCTGCAGGGAAACTGAAATGAGAAATAGCAACAAAATTTTCATTTTTCTCTACAGTTGTCCACAACAATCCTTGCGTATGTTATATTTTAACATAATGTGATCCATGTGTATTTGCACACTGAAAATGAATAAGAAGAGATACTCAAGTACAAATACTATACTGAGTTCATGTACCGTGCACAAATGCTATAGTAAGTATGACTACTGTGTACAAATACTGTAGCGAGTACGTGTACTGTACAGATATCGTAAGGGCCTCTAAACTTTTAACTCAATTTCTACAGCATGTTGGTTTATTTCGAGTAAATTTGAATTGCAGTATTCCAGGCAATTTACTGAAATTCTGTACGGACGGTAAAATATTTCACTTAACATTTTGCACTGGTTAACATTCTTACTTAAGCTCTGAGAAAACTATTGGTCAATTGTTTTAATGCCTGGTTTTTGACAGCAAGTCACATGATTAACAAACGTCTGCCTTAAAAGCATTGTAGAGAAGCCATAAGTTCTGACAGGATTAATGACCGTCTGCTCTAACTCTAATCTTGAGGGTGGTGTGAAAACTACTCGCCTTCAACCCGCAGTTGCGGGTGCCGTTTATGTTTTCTTATTGTCGTGGCATGTTGTGTGTGGCTCAATGTTACACAAGGAGGCGTATCAGTCTTGCTTACAGATGTGCGACAGCCGCATATCTTTGCCTTATTAATTTTTATCTCTGCCCATCTTATTTGTGTGCCATTACTTCCACAACATACAATTGCCTCTTAGCTTGCATTACAATCATACTTTCTTTTAACAGCTTAAGTTCAAACAAAATCAAATGCAGTTATTTATTTTAAATTTCGTGGTTGTGGGAGCAGCGTTGCGGTGGCAGCCATTGTAAGTAACACTTCGGTCGTCATCGCTCGCCGAAGATAGCCGAGCTATTCAGCTCACGTCCAGTCTACTGGCAGAAATATTTTTGTATAGCGAAACGTCCTTTACTTTTAGAATAGCCCTGATATTTTTCCATGGTAAACTATTACTTGTACGCCTGAATGCTGAGACTTCGCTGAAACACAAGGCCTGAATTAGGATATCTAAGTTTCAGTGAAGAGCGACGGACAACAGTCTAAGTGCATTCTTGGGCTGAGGCCAAGGTAAATATGAAAACTGATGGCGGACAGCTCTGTTCCAAACAACGGAACACGAAATAGGGGCGAGGAAGAGCTTTTTGTGTTTCCCATTACAACAGCCCTTTTCCCAGAAGAGCCCACTTTAGTTTAGCGCTGATAAAGTAAACAAGGTGTCACGGTATATCGACCCAAACGGACGCTGTCTTTTCTTCCAAGTAAACATTTGTTCCAAGCAAATCTCTCACATTTCGTTGGATTATTACGAAATTTACCAGTTAGGAGACAAAAATGCTACGAAACAGGTAGAATACCCAGCTTTTGGCCCTCAGGCATATTAAACGGCCATGCAATGTTACACAAAATACCTTTAACACATTAGAGCTTAGCGTTCTGCGAAAATGATCGTCACTGAGAACAAAATCAGCTAGCAACACTGACAAAAACAAGAGGATAATTGTTCATACTATTTAAAGAACAATACTCAGACTTAAAAATAAATACCAAAACTCTAAAAGAATTTGAAGTTGAAATTAGTAGGGGGGAAAAAAAAAGGTGGGGAAAGGAAAGGGTAAGAATGGGTGTGTAGGGAAATTGCTACCGAGCAAGCGTTCTATTGCAGTTAAATTAAATTTCTACTTATCAATTTTCAGCTGCCATAACAATAAAGAGATGTAAACACACACTTGACTTAACAGAATATTTTTTCCAAATAATAGCATTGATTGAAACTTCCCCTCTGTCTAAATAACATCATTTGAATTTATTATCAGCACAGATGTTTGGAAACTGCTTGGCATTATCGGCTGGCCTTAGTGTGCTTCGATATGAAATGTATCTTTGACAAAGTAAATTCACAATCGGTACTTGTTTTGGATTTATCATTGAGAAACACAATTCCACGGTTTCGTATGAACTGAGTAACTTTAATAATCATTCACTTCAGTTGCACAGATATAAAATTGACCCGAAGTAACTTACTTGTAGAACTCTTACGCAAAATGGAAAAATCCTAGTGAGAAAATAAATTCTGAGCGGACGGTAAACAAAAGCACTTTACAATATCAAAATTAGAAATCTAGTAGATAGGAGAGGTAACTGAAACTGCAGAACGCCGTTGAAGAGTTATCCATTACAAAAGCAGCTAGTATTTGACTCTATTTACCATCAGTTCGTTTATCCGATACGTGTTAAATTAATTTTTTACCGATAGGCTCTGTGGTGTAAACTCAAAGTACCAGTAAGTAGTTTGGTAATAAATTATTAAAGAGAGTAGTAGTTGTCTCAGTGTTTAAGTCATGTGAGTAGACATTGGAAGGTACCTTGTTTGAATCCCTCTCTCGACGGATATTGTCATAAGACCTTATCCAACCATCACCTCTGGCACAGCTTACTGTGTGATGTGAAGTACGCCAGAACGCTTCCGAGGTTCGGATTCGATGTTAAACTGTAGGTCCCCTCTAGAGCTAACAGCTCTGGCCGTAACACTGATGTATAGACATCCACAGCAAATTCAAGCCAAACAAAGGCTCAGATGGCTTAAAGGAACATATTTTAAAAGGGAGTTACTAGGCACTAAATTTAGGATCTTATAGTGGACGTAAAAGTATCAAAACATAATCCAGCCAAAAACAATCCATTGAAACACAGAAATAATAGTAAATATTATCATTATCACGTAATACTACATTTACTACCATGCAGAAACTGTTAAAGCGCTGTAGACCAGGTAAAATTTGAAAATAAAAATCGGAATGTTGTTTGCAGCAATAAATCCAGAGACACTAAAAATATGTGACGATCTAACTAATATTTTACTAAAGAAAAGGCTGTCACATAATTTCCACAAATTTATGACAGTTATAACCATGTTTTCGAATACCAAAGCAAATCGCACACAAAACATTGTTAGACGTAATTAAAAAATTACATCCTCTAACAAGTAAGTTCTGAAGCTTTGAACTACGGTACCTGACATTTTCGCATTACCTCTTTTATATATACACACACACACATATATATTATAAAAAATGAAGCATCCATTCAGCCTTGTAACATCAATCTTGATATTGTAATTTTGATTCACCATGGTTCTTATTTAAGTCTTGCAAATGAACCGAGGCGTCATACAAAACAATACCAAACGCTATTTGAAAATTAGGAGTATAGTTCAAGTGATATGTTGATAGGAGGGTTAAGAGAATTTTGACTATGGAAGAGGTCTTTCCCCTCCCCACCCACCCCCCAAAGTATTGAATGTGCTAAGAGGAGGAAGATTAATATGATAGTTTATTCAGACAGAAAACTGACATGCTAATGGGATGATTATCTTGCGAGTTACTTTCATGAAAAAAGATTGTTACTAGTCACCTGATTGTTATAAGGTCTTTCATCATTAGGACAATAAGTAGCTGCAGACGCAAAGATAGAAATTGTTCTGGTCTCACATGCTCTTATCGTGAGAATATCGGAGGTAGAGCTCCGCATTCACTTCCGTGACCTCGGCGCTGGAAATGTGAAGTATGGCTTAATCATCGAGAGTAAAAATGCTTAAAACATAGTATCGTAATGGAGAAACTGAACGGTTTCAGTTGGTTGTGGGCATGTTCTTTCGAAATAGATGAACATTAAAATGCATACTACTGAATTTGTTGTTCTTAAGGTGCTTGTAAAAGCCTTCAACTACCGCTTGCGAGACAGTAATTCATTACATGGAAGGAGGGGCTCGAGAGCGCAGCTGAATTTTTATGGGATCATTATATTCCCTCCGGCAGCCAGAATATCTCTACCTGCCTCCACATTCAGCGTTTCTTTTTAGGTTATATGGCCGTAATAAATCGTTATAAAATTATCAGCGGAGCAATTTACCGCAGTTCCGAAGTTTGACATCGGGAAAACACAGCCATCGCACACTTCGTGGCTCCAGCAGCCCATCATTAATATAATCTCTCACGACCGTATAACGATCATCGCCCACCGATTTTCGTGCGCTCTCCGGACCAGAGATTAAATCATGTGGGCCCATAACTCAGAGGCGGTAAGGGCGGTGACGGAGCACCGAGTCGATCTTTCTGCGGGCTCTGAAATCGACTGATGTATTTCCTCCCCTGACGTCACTAGCTTCTCGTAACGACTTCAACTCGAGCTGATCAGCGTACCGTGTTTTGGCACAGTGCATCGTTTATTCTGTGACTATGTTGTTGCGATTGCAGATAACAAAATACTGAGTTGTTTTTACTAGAATATTCTGGTAAGATATAATTTTGCGTCCGCGACCTCGAGGTTAGGGGGCATCCATAAATTACGTGAGGTGTTTTTCCGGATTTCTGCCCCCCCCCCCTTTTCTGGTGAGACTTCGTGATATCTGGTCCGATACCCTCCCCTGTCCCTCTGGTGAGATCCGGTGATATCCCCCCCCCCCCTAGAAATCGCAACTTTTGAGTGAGACCTTTTTTTTTAGGTCTCACCCTTCAAAAGCCAGTTACACCCCCACTTTGCAACGAAATACCCCCCATAAAATCGACTTTCGTGTGTTCTGCAGACCTTTTTTTTAGCTCTACAGTCCAACCAAAATTTCCAAAACCTCACGTGACATATCCTTTGACCCCCTCCCTCCCCCTTGTGAGATTTCACCCCCCCCCCCATTTAACCTTACGTAATTTATGGACGCCCCCTTACTGGAGTTAGGATAGAAGTTGGAACAAGGAATAGGAAGGAATACATGAAGTCATTTTAGCCATATACATTTATTTGAAAGAATGAGGATTTTTGGGTAGATGAAATATTTCGTAAAGATAGTGGAGCCTCAAGTCAGAACAAAATGCAAGCGCGAGTGTCAGCAAGTGCTGTTTATTGGTCAAGTGCCGAAGGCTGACTAAAGGAACATTGCTCCGTTCAGTGACACAAAACCGAACTTATGAGCGAGCACAGTGAGCCATAACCGCTCTCACTTTGTCGATCATTACCAATGAGTCAATATGGGTTAATTCTAGCTGAACCGTGTCTCGTTAGCTTGCCTCGCCACCATGCATCCATCATGTCAATTCGCCATTCAAGTTAACTTTCTCTAACAGCCGAGTAGCCGTTCAGTCATTAATTATTATTTGCAGGGGCTATCTGGAGTTATCCTTACAGATCGCGTACCGTATTCTTACAGCCTTCAGTGGTCAATAAAAGGGACTCTATAGGCAATAGTCTCCTACATTTTTTATTAGGTAGATTCTCAAATACGTTATCATTTTGCGCTGGCCTTTCCCTGCCTAAACCGTCTCTCCAACCGTAACTAATGGAGTAGTGTCAATGATTACTGACTATCAACATCCCACAAGTCATTGCTTATGTCATCAGAAGACGTCATCAAGAGAGGTAACAGGGCAAGAGGAATAGAAGATTTAGCAACGGTCCCGAAGGTCAGTAAACTTGCAACTTAAAAGTCTGCTTCCATCAAAAGCCCACAAATTCACCCCCCAGTCGACTTGACAACGTAAGGTGTGGCACAGGGGGTACAAGTTGGCCATTACAAATATGAATACGGTCTTTGAAGGAACGATTCCTTTATTCACCAGTAGTGATTTCGGGAAATCATAGTAAACCAAAGCCATAGTAAACCGGGGTCGGTGGTAAGTTATTGACAATAGCATTTTCGTGTTCAAAAATGGTACTACAGGAACATTATTACTCTTTCTTCCTGAAGAAAGGTTTAGAACAGAAGGAACCTGCATAAGATCAAAAAGTCTTTAGATAGAGGTAATATCTCGTGTTCTCGCCACACTAAATTCTTTTAAAAAAACCCGCTCACAAGTCCTAGAAAAAAAATTTCATTGTTATTACTCAACACATCGGTCGTTCACCAAACACAGATACAATGCTTCTTTTTTTTTTGTATAAATTAATGCTTCTATTTTTTTTTGCAAATTCTTTTGTTCGTGCAGTTCGACTATAGTACAAAATAAACGTAAGAATGGACGGTCCAGTAGTATATTTTGTTTGTGACGTTCATTTCCGTAAGAGTAGAACACTTATTTTCAATCCACGTCTCCTATCTATAATCACATTGTGTAGTTCTCTTAATTCCTTTCTAATTCTTCCTTTTTGTTAAGTGTGCACAGATAAGCGTTGCCATGGATTTGAATGAATTACTGGATTAAAAAATAGAGTAGGTTATGCAAATTGTCTATCAGTTTAGTAACGGAAAGACGGAAATATTTTCTCTGAGTTGTGCATTGCATCTGAGATATTTATTTTGTGTAGGTGGCCTAAAATATTCTCCGAATTTTTTATTTGGGTTAATACATTGTTTAATGTCGTCATAATTAATAAATTTACACAGTAAGCTTGTATTTGTTGCTGGAGACCGAATTTTTATGAAATTTTTAATTTCGTAGTATAACTTTTTAAGGGCTGGATAAATCCTGTTTCTCAAACATTTATCGCAAGTTAAAAGCGGTGTACAGGCTATTTCTGCTTCCATCAAAATATTATTCTCGGCAAGTGATAAGAGTCTAAGATACTTAACTTTTACTGTATCACTGAAGTTTCTGAAAGAACCACTTATATATTTTAGAAACAAAATGTAACAGTCCTTACTCGCTGGATCCTTACGAAGCTTCTGGATATATATATATATATATATTCTTCTCAAATTGTTTCTTCTTTACGTGATTTCACTTGTTCCTTACCTGGAATAGCGTTAAACGATTATGAAATATAGGCCCTTTCCCATCGGTTGATAGTCGATTCAGACCTACCACTGAAAGTTACAAACGGTTAGAAGGAAATCTCAAAACTACCAAATAGTTAGTTAGAGATTAAATAATTTCAACTTACGTCTGTAATGCACAGCTTTCTTTTAAATTTCTTAGACTCACCACACGGTATATTATTTAAATTACGACTATTGAAAGATTCCTTACACAACCGATTTTTCACTAGGTAATAATTTCTGCTTTAAAAAAATACAATAAACAAAACAAATACAAAAAAAAAAAAAATGAAAAGAAAAAAAAAATAACCCCCCACTGTTCTGCTGCGACCACAAATAATCTCTCAAGGTTTCTTATTACTGTTCGCTGACAATCCCTAACTACTTCTTTCAATTCCACATAAATTGCGGAACATTGGAAATTTACGATTGCCAATAACTAAGGTTCCTAGCAGTTCCTATCAATTACTTGTAAAATTTTGCGCAATTATAAATTAATAACATATTACTCAAAAAACTAGATGGCTGATTCATAAGTTCTAAACTGGAGGAAAGTCCTTTATGAATATAAACAGCAGAATAGACGTGGCGATTTTTTTAACAGTTGCGCAACAACTAAGTGTCGACTAATAATTAATTTCGTTGGTATTTTATCGTTTTCCTAACCTGACTCACTTCTGTCACATTTATATAAACTTATCCCTTGCTAGTTTTAACGAAAAAACCCAACTGGAGTTATTATACTATAATCATCATTTTTGGTGAACAATAACAACAAAATACCAAACAACTTAATCCCCTTGTAAACTCACTACATCAACTCAGACGATTAGAAAATAAACTAGATGCACACGATAATCTCAAACACTGTCACCATAAAAAAAAAAAAAACTTTGCTGTGGACCGAACGTCCTTCTTCCGATGTTGACTGATGATGAAAAAGCCACGCCTGGTGGTTTTATACTTGTGTATATAGACTATGTCAAACTGATGCTTCTTCTGATACACTACCATGACATTCTTTCCTCCCACAGAGACTCGGGTCTCAACATGTTTCCCTTATAAGCGGATCCTGATAACGCGCTAAGAGTTATTGAAATTGTACGGACATAAACTTGAATTTTAATAGCAGTTACCTAAAAGCTTTTAGAAGTATTTCAAAGTATTTGAAACAGTTCAGTATTAACATCAAAAAGCTACCCCAACTTTTGATGTAGGTGGTGATTGCAGATGTATGTAACTCCTTCGAGATAAACGGATACTTTCTCTTGAAAAATCATAATGAACAGTATCATTCTGAAGGAAATAGACCAGTCCGGATGGACTTAACAAGTACTGGACATTTCTATGTCTAATTTGGTTATAAGTAATTTAATACCTGATAAAAAATGTGTAGGTTCTCTGTACAACAAAACTATTTGGCTTCCATGGAGTTTACTCATAAGTTTACTATATTTATCACGTAACTTAAAACCAATAAATAAAAAACTAGTCGGAATGCAATAAACTACTAGTATGATCAGAAATTCAAATGTAGTATGCTTGAACTATGCTATTGTCAGTTTATAGCTGATTAAATGATCTAAACATATTTTTGAGTGGCCAAAAATTAGTTGTTACTTTAGAGTTGGAATTATGTATCAGCATGGAAAACATTTGTTTGCAGTTATTCAGACATTTCAAGTGTTTTATGTACCAAAGAACACTGATTTATCGAATAGTGTAAAGCGTGATGGTATACAGAAGTCATTCGTGTTACATAGACTGATTTTACGATACAGTAGCTGTTGTCACCGTGTCACTTTAAGCTTCAAGTATGACGCATTGGAGAGTTGAGTAGTGTTCCCAGTACGGCGGTACAGGTTGGTCGTATCGACTGGATACTTGTTCCCCTGAGACGTGCCTGCACGCCGGTACTTGCTACTTGGCTGTCGTTAGCTGCCGCTGCTGCTCACACTGCTGATGGAGCCAGCAGATTGAAACAATGTGTAATGGATGATCGCACGCGCTGCATACTGAAAGCTTCGTTACGTCAGGAGATGTGAGTGCTCGATAACACGGCAACATACCAGCCGGCCACCTCGCTGTCGTCACGCCAACCGCATCGCCGCCTTAGCCTCTAAAGACAAGGCAAACTATTTATAAAATATAGTGTGGTATTCGCAGCCAATGCACTAATACTAAAAATATTGCGTGCTATACTGCACAGTGTCCATTGTGTTAGTTTTTGACTTTTTACTGGCATTTCGGGTCTGAAATCGAGGAACTTCGTCAATGCTGCCTTGGAGGGATATTGGTCAAAGCATTAGGAATTGTGCCTGAAAGGGGAAAGGTGATCATGACCACGAGCTGGCGTTCAATTTCATGCATAAGGGAGTGGAAAAATTTTCTTTTGTTTGTAAGTGTCTCAGGGATTGGAACAAATTACCAAGTGAAATGATGAATAATTTACAGAATCGCCTAAGGAATTTAAAATTAAAATTTGTAAATTGGAAAAGCAAATGGGGAGGAATTTTACAATCCAATTATAGAAGAAAATTTTAAAAAAATAATATAAAAAGATGTGAATAGATTATTAGTGCAATTGCTACCGAAACGTTAGCTCCATCGCAATTAAAATTCATAATAATAATGCTTCAACTCTTGTTTGTCTGCATAACGCAACTCCCAACCATGCACTTAACTGTTAATTTGCTATTAAGTTTCGTGACCTGAAGGCCTTCCCTGTAAAAGTTAACAAGTGTTCGTAAAATGTAGTATAATAAGTTATAAAGATATATCGTTATATCTTTGTATTATATGTTTCTAATATTTTGTAACGAGGTTCCACGGTGAGTATTTTGCGAATTAGAGACTAAATAGTTTAAGCTGGCAGCATACAATTTTAATGTTAACGATTGGTAACACTGCCTCCGTGGCAGACGAACGAAGGCGGCAAGAGTGTAAGTGAGATGGCCGCAGAATATTATTATGTTGACGAATAGCGTCCCCAAGAAGCGACTGGCAAAAAGTAGAAGTATTTTTTGTCATTGTGATGTGAATAGTGTGGTATGTACTAGTTTACTGAAAATCTAACACTGTAATAGTTCGAGTAAAAATAACTGCAAAATATATCTGATAAAAATTTTGAGTGTGGATTAGTTTGTTTAATTTTAAAACTGTTTGCATCAGCATTGAAGTTCCGTTTTTTCAATTAACCTTTTGTGTAACGTGAGCTATCCTATCGTCTGAGATTCAACGCCCGAATGGTTTGACAAAATCCAAGATGGGCTCCTCTTGCGATAATATGTCGAGATGTTGCTTATGGCTCAGCAAATGAACCCTATCGTGGATGATAAGAAAATACAAAAAAAACGCAAGGGTTTTATTACTAAAGGCAGGATACTAACCATTTGTTAGTAACATTAATAATTTTGTATATTTTACTTTAGAAATGTTAACTTTCAATATCAATTGGATTTGGTGTGATACAACATTTAATACAAAGACTTGAGTATTTTCTTCTTCTTCGATGCTAAGTCCAAGTAGTTTATAAAAATTCTTCTATGGTGCCCTGCTCGATAAATTTTGCCATAAACATCGTTTCGACAGCTACTTTTGCTGTCATTATCAGTCGAAGTGTTAACTGCCAGAGTACCTCACGATTTTGGGTTATATAAGCGGATGTATATGAGGCCCGCTACGGAAGCCGCTCTCTAATTGGCCGCCGCGTCCTCATACGAGGCTCGCAACGGACAACGGTGGGGAGAAGTGAGAAGAATAATCCGCAAGCTCGCAACAAGGAAATCGCCGGGAGACGACAAAATTGAAAACGCTCACCTAAAGCACCTCCCGACTAAAGCAGCGGTAATTCTCACTCGCATTATCAATGCGTGCATGACGCTAAGGTACTTCCCAGAAATCTGGAAACTCGCAAGGGTAACTGCAATCCCAAAACGTGGGAAGAACTAAGGCTACCGCAAAACTACCGGCCAATCAGCCCCCTCTCATCCACATCCAAAGTACTCGAGAGGGCACTCCTCCAAAGAATGAAAACAAGCCTTGAAGCGGAAAAAAACAATAAGAATAGAACAATTCGGCTTCCCAAGCCGGGTTTCAAGTTCCACCCAGCTCCTACCACTAACAGAAGACGTCAGTAGAAACCTCAACTATTCTAAATCCATGGCAGCCGTCTTCATGGACATCGAGAAGGCATACGACAATGTGTGGCATGCCAATGTGATAGTCAAACTCAGATCCCAAACTCGAATTCCCCTATGCTACTTACAACTGATAGCCAGCCATCTCTAAAACAGGAAGTTCTACGTAACTATCGAAGGGCAAAAATCCTCAACATATGACATCCCAGCTGGGATACCATAAGGATCCGTAATCGCAGCCATACTTCTCAGTATATACACAAACGACGCCCCAACAGCACCATATGTAAGCCTAGCCCAGTTTGGAGACGATACCACCCTCTACTCCACCGGAAGACAACATGAACTGAACATACAACATCTCCAGAGAGGACTAGACAACTACAGCGAGTGGTGTCGCAAGAACAAAATAAAAATCAACCCCACAAAATGCGCTGCAATCTACTTCACCAAGAAGAGACCAATACTTAGAACTCAGCTGAAAATAATGGGACAAAACATTCCATGGTCTGACGACCACAAATACCTAGGAGTGACACTAGACAAGAAGCTAATTTTCAACCGACACGTGCTGGATAAGAGAAAGAAAGGCCTAGCACTAGTGCTCAACCTCTTCCCTGTACTATACTGCAGAGAACTGACAATCAACACCAAACTGAGATTATACAAAACAGTAATCCGACCATACCTGCTCTACGGTTGTCAAGTCTGGGGCACGGCCTCAAAATCAAACATCCAACAAATCCAACGATTACAAAACCGGTGTCTCAGGATAATGTAGGAAATCAAGCATCAAACAACGCAATTGCACAACAATATAGAGAAACTACCAGACACAGAGGACCGGCTTAGGAACTTGGGAACTGTAGTACCAAGGATATGGCACAAACACAAAGTGCCCCTTAGCATAATACGAGACCAAATCTGACAGCAACAACCAAAACATGAACCCTGAAGGGGTTTTCCAAATATGATCATCATGACTTTAACATCATGATGATCACTGCCTGTTTTTAACCCTAAGTGCAATAAAACAGAGTCACCAAAACAAATAAACCTTTTCAAAAACACCTAAAAACAAATAGCAAAGCTACCGACATAGCGAGGCTACACAAACAAGCCGCAGAGGCAGCGACACACTTAAAAAAAACGGTCCATAGCCTATTTCCCCCCCTAATGCGAATAAAAAGAGAAACCAAAACCCAAACAACCTGACACACAGACAAGGTCGTTGAGACCGCGACACACACACACACACACAAAAAAAAAAAAAAAAAAAAAAAAAAAAAAAAATCGTCGAAAGGTGCGAGTATGGACTCAATAAAGTGGGGGGGGGGGGGGAACAATCCCAAGTAGCTAAGACAATGTCTTCCATTTTCCGAAAATTGTAACAAAAATTAAAGGGAAAGATGCAAGTTGCCAGTTTTCTCTACGTATCACGAGGAACTTTCCCGGAAATAGTACAAACATGAGGTTTACGAGAAAATTTAAATGAATACTGTCAGCAGGACAATTAACGACGCTGCTCGTAAAGGCCTAGCAGTTAACGTTTTCACCAGATGTCTGCAGTGTGAAGAGTTTAGTTATGATGTTCCTCTTGTCTCTTATTATTCCATTACGGAAGAAAGGTAACTAAAATCTCGACTTGGTTTCTCTGTGGGAAGAATGAGGAGAAACCTGCCAACTACGCGCAGTCAGGAAAACTAATTAGAAGTAAAGTTACAGGACTTAAACAGAATGACGCGCCGTTTCTCCAACAAGCCGCAGGCCGCGGCAGCGACTCAACTTTGAGAAAAAGAAGAGGAACTGTCTGAGAGTCGTGTCTCGCTGTGTACAGACGGCGCTGCGAGGCGTGTCAGGAGCGAGCGACGTTCCGTGAGTGATGCAATTACCGGACCAGCAGAACAAGTGTCTTCCCGTAAAGTGGCCGCCCAGGGGGACGGCTGGGATAATCGCCGGCCGGCTGCCATCTGGCGGGAGAACGGAAGGCCAGCCAGAATCTCGATTTCCGGCGGTCCGCCTTCAATTTGTTTGCTGTCAGTGCAGGCCTCTTGCAGGATATGGGTCTGCGGCACCCAGACAGGCTCCAGGCCCTCGACTCACAAGCCAGAGCGCTCGTATATCCTCAGCATTCGCTGTATCTGCCCCACGATTAATCAACTAAAGCGTAATCGTTGCAAGTGTTCAGCGATATAGTTTCTTCCAAGTAAGTCTTGCGACTGTGGCGCAGCAGTACTCAAGAAAAGGCTTTATTTTCGTACAGCTCATTAAAGAATATCTGTGATAGAGAATAGCGTTGTTCACAGAGCAAGGTGACACAACAATACCCCAAGGTGGATCCGCGTAGCTCAGCTTACTAAAACTACGGTTGGAAGTTTTCCTGTCGGCATCTGTAACAGTTAAGCTACGATTTTTTTTTTCTTAAGTGAAAACTTCTATAGGCGTCTTAGGCGATGTTTGGAACGGAGTAATTCTGTGAGTTCATGACTTCCCATCACCGACATACTATGAAGTTTTATTAATTCATAAAATAACGCCAATACAACTGTATAATGTAGGTTTATAGCCGTACGCGTTTCGCCTCTCCTCGAGGCATCATCAGCGACGAATCTATTGTAACATTTACATTTTACTTACAAACTTATTTGACATAACGCTAAATTGATATATTTTCTTATTATTTACACTTACTATTTACATTAGTGGATTTCAGGATAGTAACCACCCATCTTTGCTTTCTCTCCAAAGCATGTTTCCGTTACAGCCATTTGTCTTTGCTCTTCTGTACCCGATATAAACATTGCGTCTTCTTCAATTCGCTTGTTTTCGGTGGCCATCTTATTTTCTTACTGTCAAAGGCGGTGATGCGCTGACGGCGCCAGATTTGAAATTGCGTGGGAGATTTTATCTAATTTTATGTAAGTGTGTGAGTGCATGTATTTGTTAGGTTTATTTCTTTACTGTAGGGTTATTGTATGTTTACCAGTTTGAACAGTGTTTGGTTTGTTAAATTTATGTGGTCATTCAGTACCTGCTTGCCATTTTTTATTACTTTTTGTATGTGGTAGTTTTCTTGTAGAGTGAGGGTATTGTGTCTGTAATTGTTTATTGTGAGTATTTGCATGTCTTTGTTAATGTCTGTTGGTAAGTGATCGTTTTCTAATAGATGTTAGGCGAATGTGGAGTGGTTGCTGTACTTTAGTGCCCTCATGTGTTCTTTGTATCTGGTTTTAAACTATCTTCTTGTCTGTCCTATGTATATTGCATCACAATTGTGACATGTCAGTTGATATATGCCTGACTTTTGATAGTTGTCTTTGTCTATGTGGGTATTTAACTGTTTTTGAATCGAGTTGTCTGTTCGTAGAGCAATGTTTATGCCTTGTTTTTTAAAAATGTTTGTGATTCTGTGGGTGTATTTGTTTGAATATGTCATTGAATACCATTTACTTTTATTTTCAGTGTTTATTGTGGTTTGTGAGTTGTTTTGCATTGTCTGTGTTGTGGGTGTCCTTGTCTGTTGGGTACTGGGTGGCTGAAGTATGGTTGTGTTAGTTACTTTCTGTTCTTTCCCCATTTTGTTTGTGATTTTTCTGTTTATTGTGTCAACTGTCTGTGATTTATATCCATTTTTTGTTGCTATTTCCTTTATTGTGTTTAGTTCTGTTTGGTAGTTTTTCTTTGTTAGTGGTGTTCTGTTTAATCTGTTTAGCATGAACCGTATTGCAGCTTGTTTGTGGTTTTGTGGGTGGTTTGATGTGGAGTGTATTATTTGATCTGTTGCTGTAGGTTTCCTGTATATCTGAAATGAGTGTGTGTTTGCATCTTTTGTTATGGTGAGATCTAAGAAATTCAGTTTTTCTTGGTTTTCCTTTTCTATTGTGAAGGTGATGTTTTTGTGTATATTGTTTATATCTTGGTGCAGTTCAGTTATGCGGTCTTCTGTTTCATTGATGAGGCATATTACATCATCAACAAATCTCCACCAATAGATAATATTGTATCCTTTCTGTGGTAACAAGTTTTTCCATATCTCATTTTCTATATGGTCTATGAAAATGTTGGCCAAAGTTCCTGAAATTGGTGATCCCATAGGAAGACCTTCATGTTGTAGGTAGTATTTGTTGTTGAAAGTGAGATCACCAATTTCAGGAACTTTGGCCAACATTTTCATAGACCATATAGAAAATGAGATATGGAAAAACTTGTTACCACAGAAAGGATACAATATTATCTATTGGTGGAGATTTGTTGATGATGTAATATGCCTCATCAATGAAACAGAAGACCGCATAACTGAACTGCACCAAGATATAAACAATATACACAAAAACATCACCTTCACAATAGAAAAGGAAAACCAAGAAAAACTGAATTTCTTAGATCTCACCATAACAAAAGATGCAAACACACACTCATTTCAGATATACAGGAAACCTACAGCAACAGATCAAATAATACACTCCACATCAAACCACCCACAAAACCACAAACAAGCTGCAATACGGTTCATGCTAAACAGATTAAACAGAACACCACTAACAAAGAAAAACTACCAAACAGAACTAAACACAATAAAGGAAATAGCAACAAAAAATGGATATAAATCACAGACAGTTGACACAATAAACAGAAAAATCACAAACAAAATGGGGAAAGAACAGAAAGTAACTAACACAACCATACTTCAGCCACCCAGTACCCAACAGACAAGGACACCCACATCACAGACAATGCAAAACAACTCACAAACCACAATAAACACTGAAAATAAAAGTAAATGGTATTCAATGACATATTCAAACAAATACACCCACAGAATCACAAACATTTTTAAAAAACAAGGCATAAACATTGCTCTACGAACAGACAACTCGATTCAAAAACAGTTAAATACCCACATAGACAGAGACAACTATCAAAAGTCAGGCATATATCAACTGACATGTCACAATTGTGATGCAATATACATAGGACAGACAAGAAGACAGTTTAAAACCAGATACAAAGAACACATGAGGGCACTAAAGTACAGCAACCACTCCACATTCGCCGAACATCTAATAGAAAACGATCACTTACCAACAGACATTAACAAAGACATGCAAATACTCACAATAAACAATTACAGACACAATACCCTCACTCTACAAGAAAACTACCACATACAAAAAGCAATAAAAAATGGCAAGCAGGTACTGAATGACCACATAAATTTAACAAACCAAACACTCATGTTTAATTGACTTTCGGGTTTTGCCGCGTTGTTTATTTTCATTACCTAAGCTTTCGGCTGCTATCCTCCAGCCTTCGTCAGAGATACTGTTTATGTTGGCATAGCAACGAGCGCCAAGCATCGCAGAGTAAGAGGCCGCTATCTTCGTTGATGTTGTTGGTGTTTTTTAAAATTTCTGCTGCCTTTTTCACCCGTCGGGGCCACCACTGGTCTTCTCTCCACAGTAGCCTCGTTTCTTGAAATTTTACTTCATGACCGGTATTAATAGCATGGCGGACTACGGCGGATTTGTCACTGTTGTTATATTTGTAGTGGCGGATATGTTCTTTAAGTCTCTCCGCCACAGTGCGACCTGTCTCGCCGATATAAACACTGCCACAACTGCAGGGGATTTCGTAAACACCCATAAGCTGGTGTGGGTGTAATTTGTCTTTTACCTTTGTCAGTGACTGACCAAGTTTGCAGTTAGCCTTATATACTATTCGCACCTCCACCCGCTTTAACAATTTCCCAATCCGGTCTGTGATACCCTGTATGTATGGGAGACAGGCGAATTTTGTTGGCACATTAAGATCATGGGATAAGTTGACGTCTCCCATAGGTTTTTTGGGTCTTAAAACCTTCCTGATCTCAGATTCACTATAGCCGTTGGCTTGGAATATTTTTGTAAGTGTCTCCATTTCTTCATTGAGACTTTCCGAGTCACATACTGTCTTAGCTCTTAAGTTGAGTGATGTCAATACGCCTCTCTTCGTTGCCGGATGATGGTGCGACATGGCGTGCAGATACCTATTAGTATGGGTCGCCTTGCGATACACAGTGTGACCCAAACTTCCATCGCCTCGCTTGTGAACAAGGACATCGAGAAATGGCAGTTGTCCATTTTCTTCCACAACCATAGTGAACTGAATTCTTGGGTGGGCACTATTGAGGTGGTTTAAGAACTCTTGCAAACTCTCCTTACCGTGAGGCCAGATGACAAAAGTGTCATCAACGTAACGGATCCACTTTGTAGGTTTTAGGCGCGCGTTGTTAAGCACCTTCATCTCGAATGATTCCATGAAAATGTTGGCGGCTACAGGTGAAAGTGGCGAGCCCATTGCCGCACCTTCAACTTGAGCATAAAGTTGACCACCGTACTGGAACACAGTTGACTTAAGGCAGAACTCTGTCAGGTCAGCCCACTCAGTAGACTTTCCTTGTGCAAGAAGTTTAGCACGTATTACAGCAACGGCTTCGTCTACCGGCACATTAGTGAATAATGAGACAATATCGAAACTCACCATGACATCAGTCTTCTCTAGCGTCAGATCATCAATAATTTGTATAAAGTGAGCTGAGTTCTTTACAGCTGATCTGATATCTTCCGTGAGATGTTTCAGTTTATTGGCAACATACCGCGCAAGTGGATGAGTAGGTGAGTTGACCGCGCTCACAATCGGACGTAAGGGAACCTCTTCTTTGTGCACTTTGGGCAATCCATAGAACCTAGGCATCATGCAATTGTTTCTTTTTAGGTTTTTCTTGTCCTCCTGCTCAATCGCTTTGGAGGTGTTAACTCTTCGGGCCACCTCTGTCCTAATCTTCTGTAGTGGGTTTCTGCTTAATGGTTCGTAGGTCTTGTCTGCCAGCACCACCTAAAAAGAAACAATTGCATGATGCCTAGGTTCTATGGATTGCCCAAAGTGCACAAAGAAGAGGTTCCCTTACGTCCGATTGTGAGCGCGGTCAACTCACCTACTCATCCACTTGCGCGGTATGTTGCCAATAAACTGAAACATCTCACGGAAGATATCAGATCAGCTGTAAAGAACTCAGCTCACTTTATACAAATTATTGATGATCTGACGCTAGAGAAGACTGATGTCATGGTGAGTTTCGATATTGTCTCATTATTCACTAATGTGCCGGTAGACGAAGCCGTTGCTGTAATACGTGCTAAACTTCTTGCACAAGGAAAGTCTACTGAGTGGGCTGACCTGACATAGTTCTGCCTTAAGTCAACTGTGTTCCAGTACGGTGGTCAACTTTATGCTCAAGTTGAAGGTGCGGCAATGGGCTCGCCACTTTCACCTGTAGCCGCCAACATTTTCATGGAATCATTCGAGATGAAGGTGCTTAACAACGCGCGCCTAAAACCTACAAAGTGGATCCGTTACGTTGATGACACTTTTGTCATCTGGCCTCACGGTAAGGAGAGTTTGCAAGAGTTCTTAAACTACCTCAATAGTGCCCACCCAAGAATTCAGTTCACTATGGTTGTGGAAGAAAATGGACAACTGCCATTTCTCGATGTCCTTGTTCACAAGCGAGGCGATGGAAGTTTGGGTCACACTGTGTATCGCAAGGCGACCCATACTAATAGGTATCTGCACGCCATGTCGCACCATCATCCGGCAACGAAGAGAGGCGTATTGACATCACTCAACTTAAGAGCTAAGACAGTATGTGACTCGGAAAGTCTCAATGAAGAAATGGAGACACTTACAAAAATATTCCAAGCCAACGGCTATAGTGAATCTGAGATCAGGAAGGTTTTAAGACCCAAAAAACCTATGGGAGACGTCAACTTATCCCATGATCTTAATGTGCCAACAAAATTCGCCTGTCTCCCATACATACAGGGTATCACAGACCGGATTGGGAAATTGTTAAAGCGGGTGGAGGTGCGAATAGTATATAAGGCTAACTGCAAACTTGGTCAGTCACTGACAAAGGTAAAAGACAAATTACACCCACACCAGCTTATGGGTGTTTACGAAATCCCCTGCAGTTGTGGCAGTGTTTATATCGGCGAGACAGGTCGCACTGTGGCGGAGAGACTTAAAGAACATATCCGCCACTACAAATATAACAACAGTGACAAATCCGCCGTAGTCCGCCATGCTATTAATACCGGTCATGAAGTAAAATTTCAAGAAACAAGGCTACTGTGGAGAGAAGACCAGTGGTGGCCCCGACGGGTGAAAGAGGCAGCAGAAATTTTAAAAAACACCAACAACATCAACGAAGATAGCGGCCTCTTACTCTGCGATGCTTGGCGCTCGTTGCTATGCCAACATAAACAGTATCTCTGACGAAGGCTGGAGGATAGCAGCCGAAAGCTTAGGTAATGAAAATAAACAACGCGGCAAAACCCGAAAGTCAATTAAACATGAATAAAGATGGCCGTGGAAGTCTGAGGAATCATTAAACCAAACACTGTTCAAACTGGTAAACATACAATAACCCTACAGTAAAGAAATAAACCTAACAAATACATGCACTCACACACTTACATAAAATTAGATAAAATCTCCCACGCAATTTCAAATCTGGCGCCGTCAGCGCATCACCGCCTTTGACAGTAAGAAAATAAGATGGCCACCGAAAACAAGCGAATTGAAGAAGACGCAATGTTTATATCGGGTACAGAAGAGCAAAGACAAATGGCTGTAACGGAAACATGCTTTGGAGAGAAAGCAAAGATGGGTGGTTACTATCCTGAAATCCACTAATGTAAATAGTAAGTGTAAATAATAAGAAAATATATCAATTTAGCGTTATGTCAAATAAGTTTGTAAATAAAATGTAAATGTTACAATAGATTCGTCGCTGATGATGCCTCGAGGAGAGGCGAAACGCGTACGGCAATAAACCTACATTATACAGTTGTATTGGCGTTATTTTATGAATTAATTTACTCAACAACTGCGGAAAAATGGCCTTCAACAACATTGCATACTATGAAGTGTTGCGCGTTGGACACTTTTCGGATGAGTAAATCTTATGAGTACACGTCATCGACAAGCTAATGTTAACACTATATGTGTAGTGGTCTGGTGGCACAGTGGTTAAAGTGTCTGCCTGGAGAACGGAAGATCCCCGGTTTGAATCTCTGACTCGGCGGGAATTTTCGTAGACCCTTAACCCGGCGTTCACCTCTGGCTCAGCGTGCTGTGTAATGTGGAGTACGCCAGAACGCTTCACTTGTTCGGATCCCAAGTTGAATTGTAGGTCTCCTGTACATGATAGCACTGCCGGGTTAGTTTGAGGCGCCTAAGACATGGGGGGAATGCGCAGCCAATAGAAACCTTGTCACTAGGTCATTAAGACCACACGGAATTATTATTATTTAGTATATCTGTAACTACAAGTATGACGTGTTGCGCGTATGATATTCATAGTTTTTACTGTCGGCAGTCCCAATGACTGAGAATAGGCGTTCTTTTATTTTTGCTTATTACCTTACGCTTCGTCTACGTCGAGATCATTAGAAGTGAGATAGGACTGTGGAATTGGAAGGAATTCCGCCATTGCCTTCTGAAGGAAGCAGCCCGGCACACGCCTTGTGTGATTTGAGGAACCCAAATCTGAATGCCTGGACGGAGATTCAAACCCACGTCCTTCCGAATGTGAGTCCAGAGCGATACTGCTCACCCACTACGCTCGCTGAGAAAGAGAGACTTAGGAATAACTTAACAGCAGTTAAGCGGGTAACTGCTTTGGAATGAGTGTAAAGAAATGTAGTTAAGTTGGATTTATAATAGAAAACATGTTGTTGATTTTGGCCTAAGATCCTTAGTTGCTATGCTCACTTTTTTGTTAGTTTTGTTATTGGTCTTCCGTCTTTCGACTAAATAAATGCTTTTTATGGCAAACGCATTTCGTCATTGTTTAAGACATCTTCAGTGCCAAGTTATAGAAAATGCTACACTTGTCAGAAGTATTCCGATAGTGGAAAATGTTAGATAATTCGATCTAAAATATTGGTAGTTGCCTTTCTGAGCCAGTTGAAGGTGGAATAGTGATAGGATTGGCCCAATTCAGTGATTACTCCATGAGTGTCGAATTACTCTCCCAAAATTCACGCCACTAACGACGTTAATACCTTATTTCAACAGCCTTCTCTGAGTCCTGATGGTGGGGAAAGGGCGCTTTCGATTGGCCGGCAGTACACGCGAGTCAGTCACTGCATAGGTTTTGCATGTTCTCTTCGTGTTCTAGAACTAGCGTTGTGGTTCTCAGAGAAAACTGCGGTGTTGCCTGTCCTTTGGAGCGAGGAGTCCCTTACAAAGCGAAACGAGCTTTAGGTTACGTCGACCGGCCTGGTTCAAGAAAGAAACTGCCTTTCTTACAGGTAACAGTTAGCACAATATAAAGATTTACAATAAGGGATGCTAAACAAAGAATTTGTAAGATTAAAGGATTGGTACAAACAAACAAGAAGTGACGGGTGAAGTAAAGATTATCTGCAAGAATGCCACAATGTGATTAAGTTTTAAAGCATATGATACTCGTTATTTCCTCAGTAGTAAGAGCAAATTGTGATGTATTATAAACCAAAACTAAATGAGTATGTCATTGTTGGACAGGATACACCCAAAGGATTCGTTCGCCAAGTGACAAGATTTTTTCGAATTGCCGCGCATGAGCATTTTTGACTCGGCTACACTTAGCCTAACACGCTACTTCTACGGGGTAAAGGGGACCTACAGTTTAAGGCGGAATCCGAACCACGAAAGCATTCTGGCGTACAAGCTGTGCCAGAGATGAAGGTGGGGTTAAGGGTCATTAAGAATTTAGCCTAGGCCAGGATTCGAACCGGGGACCTTTAGTTTTCCAATCAGACGCCTTTACCACTGAGCCACCAGACCGCTAACTAAATGTGACCATACATTGTATAAGTTAAGAGTGGTGCTACTAAAAAATATAAAGCTAAGTTCTGGGGCAGTTAGTAAAAGTAGTGGCGTTAGAATCATACTATATTTTTACAGTTCTAGGCACGCTGTTCGGTCGTTATCACAATTTTCTTTCGAAGTCGTGAAGGACTGTATAATACGTATTATCGTACATACATATCACACTTATATTAATACGTAACGCATCACAAAATTGTATAGTAACTAAAAAAACATTTGGTTTTAAATTCTGTTTTAATTTGGATCAGTCACTGCACGTAATTCAACTCACTATCTTCAGATCCGGGCACTACTATTTTTAATAACTCTTTTGTGAATACCACACACGTTCTTACATATCACGTGCTAACACAGACTTCAGGACTATGTTTGCCTTGAAAATTAAATTTACGCAGTACAGTCTAGCATTAAATTACTTATTTAGGTGCTGCATTTTCCACTCACTGTACGCTGGATTAATTAAATATCTGAAGTTACTGACTGTATGGAAATGTGATCAAATTCGTATTGACTGGTGACTATCTCTTATTACACTAATATGCTTGACTTAGTAGTTTAGTTTGGCTACAGTCTATAGTCTGTACTAACATTTTCCTGCTGCTTCGCTAGCGCAGACTATGATGTGCGTTGTAATGTGTTAGTTTTTATTTTTCTCCTAATAATAAAGTATACACATTCGTAATGTAGCATCTTTCTAATCTTTAACGTAAATTAAATTCCACAATTTTGCTGGGCTTATTTCTATGTTAATCTTTGGTGTAGCGGTTTGATTAACATTTTCCGCATTCAGAAAACTGAAGAAATAAATAAATAAAGGTGTCATAGTCAAAAAAACAATACAAACAAAATCCAAAGGACTAAGTTTTTTTCTGTGTTGTAGCATGACCTTTGGTAGATATTTCGTAAATGGGTTTTTATTTGAGATAAAATGTAATCTGTGGCACGTGTTTGTTCTCAGTATGATCAAATAACCGAGTGTGGTGGGTGAGTAGCAAAACTCTGGCTTCGCACTTGTGGGAACGCAGGTTCGATCGAATCCCTGTCTGTCTGTCCAGTACTCGGTTTTCCATGGATTAACGAAATCACGCGAAGGGAATGATAGAATGGTTCCTTCAGAAGGCCATGGCCAAATTCATTCCCAATCCTAGATCCTATACTTTCCCGCATTTAATGTCCTCGATGTTGACGAGGCGTACAGCTCCGTTTTCAGGTTACGTAGTCATAAGTTATACTGCAGTTTTAAGTCATACCGTAAGATTCGAAACTGCGTAAACCGTATCCAAATTGGTTCTGTAATTATTGCAAGAGACTTGGGCAAAGTAAAAACAGACGCAGCCCATTTTCATGGAAGATTAAGAAATGTAGGGTGAACCAAACATTGTGAATTTGTGACAACATTTATTTCGCTCCCAACACTTGTTGCAGCTAAAGAAACGTTAAGCGCCGTTGTTCCGGCACAGTGTATATTCAGTGGAGGACACACATGAAAACCTACCTCTAACAGGAAGCGGAGGCACGGAATTGGATCGGGCAGCAGATAGCAAACTGCCGGAGTTGCTCCTGCTCTTTGCAGAGTACAGCACAAGTTTCCACACTTAGGACCAACGAAGGCAACCAACACACGTGGTTACAGCAGCGAGGAGGCCATAGCAGAGTGTCTGCGACCCTCGCTTCTGCTGCAACTCTATTAAGCAGTGGCGGCATCTGCAGCCGGCCTGCCGTAACTATTATTATTTTAGCCGAGGGCTGTTATTGTGTTGCGCCGGCTGCGCGGCCGGATATTGGTCGGAACACCTTGCGGTCAGCGACGTTACGAGCCGGCCAGTGCCGTCTTCTAATATCTCTGCCGCCAATATCTCCGGCCGGTCGAGAGGGGGCGAAGACGTCCCCCGAACGACATTAATTCCGTCTCTTCGCATTATTAAAGTTGCCGCGAAATGAGAAGCATAAAGAAGCCTCCGACCGCGGTGATGTGCGGAGTTCGCCATGTGTGGGTCGGAGGGAAACGAATCCTCACCAGATGGCGCCTGTAGTTGAAACCAGACGGTCTTCTCTATGAGACATATGGAACCCCGTATCTCTCTGAACAGAGAGACGGCAGATAGACACAGTTTTATCAACGAATGCACCATTTTTAAGGTATCATATACTGGAAGCATACCGCCAACAAGTTATGAGAAACTGGTTGAATATCATTGAACTATCTTCTTTTTTTTTTACTTACGGCTACACGCTTCGTCAACGTCGAGGTCATTAGAGGCGGGTTGGGACTTGGGAGAAGGAATGGGAAGAAATTCCGCCATGGCCTTTTGAAGGAAGCATCCCGGCATGGAGTGATTTGGGGAAACCATGGAAAACCCAAATCTGGTTGCCTGGACGGGGATTCGAACCCACGTCCTCCCGCAAACGAGGCCAGAACGATAACCACTCAACCACCATGCTAGGTCATTGAACAATCGAATTACTGAATCGCGAAAGTTGAATAATCTCTCTCTCACTGCCGAACCACCATATATAGAGAGTCTACGTGATTTTTTCCCCGTGTCAAAATGCAGATTCCAAATGTTTGTTTCTTCCTACGTTGACGAAACAACGACGCTGTTAATACGATAAACCACTGATGGTTAAGGAATATCCTTTCGGAAATGCTCACTGTGCACTCGGGTATTTCGCACAAACAGAGCTCCCTAGGAATGATGGGCATCTCTCACAAGGCTATATTCGGAAAGACAGAACTTTTTAGTATGTATAATTATGAGGCATATACCACACAGGCAAAGACTGAAGTCCAGTAAAAGTTTCCTAAGAACATCACAGGAACTTGCAACTACAATTGAGATAGCCAGGTTACTACTGTGGGTAGCTAAGGCTCCGCTTGCCCATGGCTGAGGAATATTTACCTCCTGGCTATGACAAGGAGTAGTTGATATGGAAGGTCTCTGTATAGGGTAACTCAACCTAGCAAGATGGGACTATTCTGAGGTCTATGACATAAACTGCACTGCGGAGATCAGACTGTTCAGCACATGTCACAGTGTCGACTGTTTTCGGCCTCCCACTCTGAAAATAATCTATATGACGCCCCGAAAATGCACCGGAAATTGCCAAGTTTTGGTCTAGTACAATATGATGTTTGTAACTGTTTAACAATATGTTTCTGAAACGAAATAAAATAAATAATAATTATGAATATGAATAGTTATTCGAACCAACCTTGAAAATTTTGAGTCTCCAATTTTCTAAAAAATACACAACCTTTTGAGAGAATCACGACGGCAAACGTCTGCAGTAGTTCTGAGAAAACACGAAAAACCCTAAATCTTGACAGCTAGATGACCAACGTCCTTCTAAATGCCAACCCCGAATTTTAACAAGCCATGATTTGTAATAAACTTCTGCAGTATGTCGACGTGACTTATGAATAGGAATACAGTAAAGTATTTTTATCCAGCTGTAATAAGTAGTTAAATAAATTTTTATGGGCTAGTTTACAGAGTTTGAAGCTACTACACATTTATTTTCTCATTAGCACCTGCCCAAACATAAGTCTTTCATAGCATAATGTACATACTTAAATCTAGCTATTCACTAATAAAGGTACCAGATCTTTGAAGAGACCCCATGATTTTGTTCGTCAAGCCCTCTGGATAGAAGGGTCATAAGTAATGTCAGCTGACAAGAAACTTCAAACGTGGAATGAAGCAGCAATTAGAGCAGCAGTGTCGGTGGCCGGCGCCTGGCCATTAATCAGCCTGGTGGACGGGCTATATATACGGGCGGGATGGCAGGTGGCTGTCAGTGTGGGGTGGAGTAGTGTGTCTGTCGTGTGGGCGGAGGCAACAGGCAGCGCCGTCACTCAGGCAGCCGCACAGCACGTCCGCGACAGGCGAGCTGCCTGCCGGTCACTATGACAGGGCATCGCGAGGCCCTGCTACTAGACACAGCAACGTTGGTTGTCGTCTTAGTGTCTAACGAGGAGACAGTTTACAGAACCCAGAGTTTCAGGATTGTTCAAGTAAATATTAGACCAATGCAGCGAGGAATCCTCTTGCGAGTTACAGGTGCACGTGTGGTCATATGGAATATGTCTTTTGAAATTGGAAATAAAAAAAATGCCAGCATGTTATTGGCTACGAAAAGGAAACACTGTGAAGGTAACAGAGATTCTGCGTACGTAATATGGCTTCCTATAAGATAGACATTAAGATTTTTATATAAAAAAGCAGGATAACAACAGCAATGGAACACTTCTGAAACAGGAAGGAGAGCATTTCAAAAAGTTCCTGGCAGCAGAGAGAGGATGCGTATGAAGCATTTCAATCCTGTGGTTTGATTCATTACCTCACCGGTCATGGATCGTATCTGTAGAAGATCAATAGGGCAGAGAGTGTTCTATGTACTTACGGACCTCCTGATCATGTACTGTTTGAATGTGCATTAGTAGAAGACAGAGTCAAACAGTACAGATTGAAGCTCATGGGAAAACTATATCGAAAATACTGAAAGGCAACCACCTATGGGAAGAACTGGACAAGTTGGCAAATGCTATATCAGATGCATCTAGGATGTAGTATCACCTTCAGCATAGTCAGCAACCTCTCAGAAGAATCACAAACCGTGTAGGGAGTGGATCAAGATACCTATAATGAACAATAATGTTATAGACAATTAAGTAGAACGTGATGCTGAAAGTGTGGCTTCTGGAACTAACCGAAGCTTATTCTTCAACGGATGCCAGAGAGAAATAAATAAAATTTACTGACGGTTCGTATATATAACGAGCGTGGTGGGTGAGCGGTTAACGCTTTGGCCTCGCATTCGGGAGGAAGCAGGTTCGTATCCCCGTCCTAGCATCCAGATTTGGGTTTTTACCATCGTTTCCCGAAATCACTCTAGGTGAATGCCGGGATGCTTCCTTCAAGAGGCCATGGCCTAATTCCTTCCCTTTCCTTGTCCCCAGTCCCATCCCGCTTTTAATGCACTCGACTTTGACGAGGCGTAAAGCCATAAAAAAAGGTTCTTTATAGACACTACTGAACGATCAGTCTGAATGTACAGATAAATAAATAACTGTTCACGTAAGGTCGGGCATGAACCAAATTCCGGTTGCGAACTGATATGAAAATAAATTTGCACCTAAGGTTGCGAAGTCCTCCTTTCCGCTATTTAGACTGCGACAAGAAAGATTGATAGCCCGCTTTATTGGCACTTGGCCCTAATATGCCTTTTTACGGTAGTTGCTATCACCTCGCCGTTTGTATTAATATAAAGTACTTTTATTACAACACCTTCAATCATCTCTCAATTTGCGCAACGGATATTCTAATGCTATGTAAATGACTTTCGCCACACTTTTACTATAATTCACAATTTATTACACTCAAAAATTCACACAAGATACAATGCTTTCACTGAAACAATATTCTGACGCTAGCCGAAATCAGTTTCTCCACATGTTCGCCTATGCTAGCCAAAAACAGTCTCTCCACATGTTCACCCTATGCTAGCCAACCACAGTCTCACTCGCCATATTGGCTTCTTCCTTTCACGACAACACAACCATACAGTACTGCCAACTCTCGCAACATGAAATTACTAAAATAACTTATAATTACCCCGTTCTACACAAACTACTATGCTGGAAGACCTATACTATAAATAAAATTATGAATCCATTTACAATCAATTAATAATATAATAATATAACTCAGTAATGACTGGTGAGTGGGGATCTCACAAGGTGTAGCCGATTCAGTGCGGATATGGACATAGGCACTTATAATTAATAATATTGTAGCTGTCCTATATGTATAGGATCGTGCTATGACTATTGAATGGGTGTGCCAGGATGACTGACACTTGGGTTCTAAATGGTTAACCTACGATTCCCTATGACTTGCGCCGACTTTCTTCGTATCTTCTGCTCTTGAACTCTTCTCTCTTGAACCTATCCTCTTCTTCTCTTGCTCTAGTAAATAAACATGAACATCGAGGATAACTTGTAACTAGGAGAGGGAGCGAGCTACTTGAAATGAATAAATGTTTCTGGGAACCCCATTTAATCTGCACTAACCGTAAATCATCTACAGTTGATGTTGTACAAGATTTGAGGTATTCCGTAACCCGTAATACTGACCCTAGGAATGAAACTTAGCCCTACAGTTCACAACTAACAGAGTATGATAAGGTTGGTGCAGCGAATATCTATCTCCGAGGCCTAGATGTTATCTTGTAGATCGTCAGTCAAGAAGTGAGTGTGATCAATGTATTATAGCTTGCTGGAAAAGTATTGGCTTGCATGCTCAGCACCGCACGTGTAGCTTGTAATTCGAAATGTAGATCGGCAGAAAGTCGAACAACAGAACGTGCTTACTCGACGTCTGGTTGCAGTGAAACTAAGAAAACTTACATCATTTCGGTATTAAAATATTATAATAAATGACGTCCCGTCACAATATGATGTCTGAACTGTTTGAAATTATTTGCTTAAGAAAATTAAACTATTTCCCTGACTTGGTTAGGGAATGAAACTGTGACATAAAAAACTATTTTTTTCTCCCTCAATCATGCTAGTGAGTACACATGGAGCAAATACCAACAATCCACACTGCAACTTCCTAATTGGAACAATTCTGAGTGGTTTATAAATGTCGCGAAAAGCGCGAAGTGTCGCACCGTCAGTTAATTACTAGTTCCATGGAGCCGAAAAACTGCATTTTCGTTAAAGGAAAAGCTTGGCCTTATAGATGAATATTAATGTTTCGACTTTTAATCAAGGTTGGTCTCAGACCGATTCGATATCTGACCATCCAAACATTAGTTTTGTATAGGTTTTAAAAATCTCCCTACTCAAACACAACTTTGGACAGGTAAAAAAGGGTAACGCCAAATTCTTTCAGTTCTCTTTGATCCCACTGGCGACTATACATAAAACAAAAAAGTATAAAATTCCTAGTCATTATAGCAGAATAACGAGGTTGTTGGTCAGTTTTCGGTAGTTGCATTTTAGAGATTTCTGAAATTAAAAACCGGCTGCTATTGTGTGATGTTTTACTCTGTAAACTTTTCGTCCTTGTAGTATGGGCTATCTTCAGTGAAAAACCTACTGTGGTGGGTGACCGGTTAACGCTCTGGCCTCGCATTCGGAAGGACGCCGGTTCTAATCTCTGTCCGGGCATCCAGATTTTGGTTTTCCATGGTTTCCCCAAATCACTCCAGGCAAATGATCATGGCCGAATTTTTTCCTGTTTCTTGTCCTTAGTCCCTTCCTGCCTCTAATGACCTCGACGTCGACGAGGCGTAAATCCACAAGTAAAAAAACAAAAAAGAAGTTCAATGGAATCTTGATAGCTGAGGTTACATGTTAGCCAGAAACAATACTAGTTGAACCAATATCGACCTTTATTTTATGTTGGAACTGATCAACATTATAAATCTATCACCTCCTAGTACACTATCGCCTCACTGTTGTTATACTCGTCGATAATACTGTATTACATTTTTTTTATGCTATATCTGTTTACGTTACTACAGTTTCTACGCACAAATTCCCGTCAAAAAATGAAAAACAAATGGAAAACAAAAACTTTAATTTAGTGTATGAAGCTAAAGGAACCAAACTTGATTTGATTTGATGGACTGGTTAAAGGACTCAAAAAACCCTGGCAGGAACCGGGATTCGATCCAGAGATCTTTGGATTTTTTCACTATGTTTTGCCATTTTAGATGCTGATATTTCAGTGCATCTTTGTGAGCATATAACGATCACAACATTAAAAAAAAAAAAACACAAAGAGACACATTAATATTACAGATCACTCAGTTGTTAATAGTTGTAATTTATAAAACGTTTAGGGTGATGCAGTTAATTTGTCTAGGATTTTAATTAACATCTTGCAATATGTTTATGATAATTTTTAATGATCGTGCAAAGAATTTCCTTGAATTGATTATAATACGGACCATACAAGTAGCATGTGTATTTAAACTCCGAGTAGCTGTTATTTTAAGAAAACACCGTGATTTTGCACCATTTGTTAGATAAGTAGCAGCGATTAAAGGCTCCATTCTTTGATTTCGTCGTCAGACCCGAATTATATTTTAATATAAAATTACTTTTAATATTACGCGCTGAGTGAAAGTCAGATTTCAGAGGCGTCGCAATACACTACAACCGAGAAAGTGCCTTGTAAAATCTGGCCAAAAGCCAGTAACTAAAATCGATCACATGCGTCTCGGCGACGCATACCATAAAGATCCAAGTAGTTATGTTCTTGCTGAAGCTATAATATCAACGCAAACAACTGTATTCAAATTATCCAATACATAAGGTGGTCAAAATACTTTATTGATACTGATAAAACATTTGTTAAGAAAAATGTAGAGTTTTGTGTATGAAAAAAGTAAATAAACAAGTATTTCTGTTATATATATGATTATTAATCAACTTGTTTTAATGACAAAATGTTTCATAAATATGGTTTGTCAGATACATGAGCACCTGGCCTGTTTACTCGTCCATTTAACCCAGGTACACTTTTTAGGTTTAACTAAGTCTGTTATTGTTTTGCCCATATGAATCACGAAGTTTATGGCAACTGTATATACTGGGAACTGTTAAGAACCAGCCTGGTGCTCTCTACTTTGTTAGCGTGCTCATTCCTCTTTCTGACCTCGCATTCCGGAGGACGCGAGTTCGAATACCCTCCGACCATCCAGATTTGGTTTTCCACGGTTTCCGCAAATCACTCCAGGCGAATTTCGAGAAAGTTCCTTCAAAGGTTACGGACGAATTCCCCGTGAGCGGACGCCGCGAGGGATTGTTAAATAGTACAGTTGGTAAATTTTGTGGGGAATATTGTAAATTGTAATTGTGTAAAGACTTGGTTTCTTTTAAAAGCATTAAATTTAACGTGAATGTGAACCGAGCTGTGTATTAGATATACTATAAGAAATCCTCGTGTTCATGTTGGCCGATACGATGGTAATTAACAATAATTAAAAAGAACTGTCAGCTTGCGGTATTAGTGATGGTCAGAAGGCCAAACCATCCACAACAGGCCGTACCTTTGTTTAAATGTGAAGTAGTAAAACCATTTGTTTACTACACGGGCACATACTCAAGAAAGCTAACAGAAGGATTCCACTAATGACTAAATTACGTAAAAGATCCACATTTAAACGGGGGCAGTTTGCTTACTGTGTAGGTTTGGAGGAACTTATATAGATTTCAGGTCTGACGTACAGAACAAAATTCAAGACTTATTACTATCGATATAATTATTTTTCTAGTAATCTTCAGCAAAATAATTTTAGTTTAAAAAATTGGCGATGGATTAGTATTCATTCCTTCCGATTGTTGGAACAGGTTATACTTTTCTTTTATACAAATACGATGCGTATTTTTTTTAAGAAAGTACCGTTTTGTCACACCGTGGCTGCAGCGCTACGGTCGGCGTTCCGCGCATGCGCACTGGGTACCTACATCTCTTGCCTACGCACTGACGCATTACAGTGTAATTCTTCCTAGTTTACGTTGTTCAATGAGTGTTTAAGATGCGTCCGATAATCGTGAGTCCCGCCGACTGTGAAGTACGGGCTGTTATAAGATTTCTTTGTGCTAAAGGCCTAAAGCAGATCGATATTCATCGTGAGATCTGTGCAGTTTACGGACAAAACATTATGTGTGATGGAATAGTGAGAAAGTGGGTGAGAGCATTTAAAGATGACCGCACAAATGTGCACGATGAACAACGGAGTGGGCGTCCTTCGGTGCAGATAGTGGACAATAAGGTGAGAGAAAACAGACGCTTTACGATTTCTTCATTGTGTGATGACTTTCCTAAAGTTTCTCGTAGTGTTTTGTATGGCATTGTGACCGAGCACTTGAATTACCGAAATTTGTGCTCACGTTGGGTACCGAAAATGTTAATGGATGTGCACAAAACCAAACGTTTAGGCAGCGTTTCCTTGAGCGGTACCACAACGATGGTGATGATTTCTTAAGCCAAATTGTTACGGGTGATGAGACATGGGTGGCCTACGTCACACCTGAATCAAAGCAACAGTCCATGGAATGGCTGCATTCAGATTCACCCAAAAATGTGAAGTTCAAGCAAACGATTTCTTCCCGGAAAATCATGTGCACAGTTTTTTGGGACAGAAAAGGAGTAGGCCTATTGCTTGTGGAATTTCTGCCTCGTAATGAGATAATCAATGCAGCAGCTTATTGTGAGACATTGAACAATCTGCGCCGTTCAATCCAGAACAATAGACGTGACAAGTTGAGCAAGGGCATCGTTTTGCTGCATGACAATGCCCGTCCACATATGGCTAATCAGACCAAAGATCTCATCACATCTTTTCGATGGGAAACTCTAGATCATCCTCCGTACAGCCCTGATCTGCCGCACAGTGACTACCATCTCTTCCTGCACTTGAAGAAACACCTGGGCGGTCAGCGTCTTGAAAACGATAACGAAGTCAAAACAGTTGTGATGCAGTGGTTAACAAGTCAGGCGGCTGACTTCTATGAGGAGGATTTTCAAAAACTGGTACTACGTTATGACAAGTGCCTCAATATTGAAGGGAATTATGTATAAAAGTAGAGTAAAAATAAAATTATTGTGATATATTTGCACGTCTTTTTTTAATTTTAAAATGGTACTTACTTAAAAAACATGCCCCGGATAATTGCCAAAAATATGTAAGTTCTGATACTCTCCAAAATATTTACAATTGATTTGTAAACAAATGCTGGTCCCATAAACAATAGTTAGAGGTACTTGGCAGTGAAGAACTTGTTTAAGCGCGAGCTTTGTCTCACTAACAGCATTGACGACTGAGCGAATAAATCAAGCCCGTTTCAAAACAGAGCAATGTTTTCAAAACCCACAGAACAAGTTCAACATCTGAGACATGTAAATCTGAAAGGCATCTCAAACAAGCACGTACGAATTGTTGAAAGAGCCATTAACAACTCACTCAGGCAGAACAAAGCAACATTTCATCTGAAACATGCGTATTTTTGAATGATATGTGGTCAATAAACACCTCCATCAAACTGTTCACTACTATTCTTCGGATGGCAGAGACTGAACAAATTGTAAGTGTAGAATATTATCTTTCTACGTTATTTCTTTTCTTGTACACGAAGACCGTGACTGAACAGTAACACCAGTTAATTCTAACTTTAACCTCTTGCAGTCAAGCACTAAAGTTCATAGCCCAGAAAAAATATGGCCTAAAGAAGAGTTGAATCTACAAGATATAGTCAAATCAGCTTTTAATCTCAAACTGAAATCTTATTTAAAATTGTAACTAATTGTCTTGCGATTGTATTACCGGAACTAAACTGAAATATTTTAAGATTTGTGCATCTTCGTGTAAGTAAGACATGGATTTTTTGTGTTTGTACGAACTGTAAAAATTATAAGTAATGTTCACATGAAACAGAAACGTACATTTATGAGTTGTAGTTTACTGCACACAGCATAATTATAGTATATCAGAATGATCTACCAAAACTGATTAACCTGAGTGCTGAAATACTGGTAATGTTACTACGTTATTAGGTTATTTAAAGTGGACACCAGACCAAATATTATACCGAATCGAGTATACTGGCAGTTCATTTCTTCAGAGTTGCTTAACTTTTTAAGTGCTCTGACCGTTACATTTTTTTAAACTCATGACTTTACGCCTCATCGACGTCATTAGAGGTGGGATGGGACTGGGAACAAGGAACGGGAAGGAATTCGGCCATAGCGTTTTTAAGGAATCATCAGGGCATTCGCCTGGAGTGATTTGGGGAAATCATGGAAAACCCAAATCTAGATGCCCGGACGGGGATTCGAACGACCGTCCTCCCGAATGCGAGGCCTGAGCGCCATCATAATTAGCTAAAATTCGACATATTACCATCTTTCTATAATATTATACACTACTTCTTGCGTTGTTTCAACAGACACATGCCTTTCATGAGTTCCGTATAAAAGATAACAACACTAGCGCACAGAAGAAGGAGTAGCTCCTAGAAGATCACAAAGGAATTATCAAGTTTTCTAATGAAGTGTTATCTTCCAATTGTATCAATAGAGTCACATGTTTAACTGTATGAAAACACAGTTCTGTAATATTTCAGGAAGTTGGAATAGGATAAATTGCCTTTCCTTCATGCGGAAAAGAAATGGTTTGATGTGTCTTTTTTTTAATGTCATGTGTAAATCGTGGGTGGTTGAGGTACTCCAAAAACTTTGAACAAAAGTTCTATTTCTCAGAACAAAAATCTTACTTGATATAAGGATAATTATTATTATTAATTTAGTATGCAAGAGTAGGTTCACGTTTCAGCCCTTGCACTATCTGCGCCAATTTATTCGAGATATTGGTCGAATACTTTTTGGTAATTTTAATCTATTGTAATCGGATGCTGCAGGATTGATTTTTAATGCTAAATAGAAGCTAAAATTTGCTATTACAGGGAAATTAATATATATATATATATATATATATATATATATATATATATATATATATAAAGCCAACTTACTCGAAAATGCAAACCCACACAAAGCAGTTTTAGGGCTGTATGCTAAAATATGGACGCTTGAATTGCTGGTTTCCCTAAAGATATATCTGGAGGGTGCACTTGAGGGAAATTGTTTCTACAAGACGAACAGTCAAATAATTTTAGTCTTGTCCTTAAGGATTTGAAATGCGCCTGAGGATGTATAGGAGAGCCCCAAGTCAAGTCGCAGCCATTTAAGATGTACTGTTGGCTCTCCCGGGATGTACACAACATACATCAGGTTTATTTACGGCGCGCGGGCCACAGCGCATTTAAACAAGGGCGTTTCGGCACCGGCCATCCCAATATAATCTCTCCTGGCAAGAGTGACCATTCGAAGGCAGATCGTGCACTGCCATGGCGGGCGGGCGTGGGTGGGCCATAAAGAAGAGAGAGCCCCGCCAGGACCGTAAACAAGAAACTGCCGGCTACATAAAGTGCGCCCACCACGTGAGCGCAGAGAGAAAAGAGGGGAGCGAAAAACTTTTTCCCTTCCCGAAAATTTCGTCCGCACATAAAATGCGATTCATTGCCCCATCCGAGGCGATAAGTCTTAGTTAAGCGCCGGACAGCGTTACAACCACTCAGCGGTAATCCGGTGTTCTTTCATTCGGGCCACACACACACACACACACACACACACACATGCACACCTCTCCCCCTCTCGGATATGACCGCGCCACGAGCGGGGTCCGCCCCTGCGCGCTGATGTATAGGCAGCACACATTGCGCTAGATGGAACGCAATATGTCCGCTCTAGAAAGGCAATAACCATTAGGTTTTTCGCTCGCGCCACTGCTGCTGGCGTAGGAGGAGGACGAAGAGGTGGAGGAAAAGAGAGAGAGAGAGACGCGGGAGCCGGGGAGAAAACGGCCCCATTCCGAATGACACGACCGGGCGAATATCGGGGAAATTTATATTGTGGGCGGGCGCCGGGTTGGTGGTGTGGGGATATGAAGTGGCTGCCCGCTGCCCGTACGGTCGGCTATCGGCATCGATCTGCTACCGCCAGAGGGAGTGAGTGCCAAGAGTCTAACCTCTGGCTGGGCACGACCTCCTGGCCACAGCAGACATTATTCTCCCGACCACACAAGAGGCTCTGTAGGTCAATCCGCGCTACCTGTTGGACTAGGGTTGAAGACTGCTGATCAAGTAAATGGTTGCGTGTGAAGCAAACAATGTGTCTTAGCTACACTGAAATATAAAAACTCTTACTTCTGTCAGGATCTTTTGTCGATATTTTCGGTATACTGATGGAATTTGTGTGGTTATATCATACTATTAGATGTCTCGTGGTTTAATTGAATATAATAAAATAACTCGTCCACGATCCAATTTAAAATTTTAACTTTTTTTACTGCTAGTAAGACATCGAACTTCAAAATAAAGTTCACATATAAACAGAACACTCCAACGATTACAGTCGACACTTCTTCCAAAGACAATACTGCCAAAACTGTTAATTCAAAACTGTTTTTGGCCGACGTAAACTAATTTCAAGATACTCTCAGTAAAAACTGTCTCATAGTCTCTACTGAGTGCATTATATAAGTTCTATCGAAAGTTCTAGAACACTACAAAGGGTTCCGATAAATATTTCTCGAACATTATCAATTCTTAAACAATTGAAAAGATATTAAAAACAATCACAATTAATACATAATCGTTTATAATCATTACAAAATGCTTAGAAACGAAAATTAAAGATACTTAAACACAAAATTATCCACATAAATCATTTTTTAACTGTAGTAAATCGTCTTTTAAACATTGTAGCTTACCTTAATACCTACAATTACAAACATTTAAGCAATTCTCTGGCATTTCTGTTCTTAAACATATTAAATGGCATTTACATAATTTCTTTTCACAAAATAAAATCCAATTATACTGATTTACAATAAAATACAAGACAAATATACAAAACCATTTTCAATCACCCTCTAGCTTGCTACAAATACTTCATAAAGTACAATTCCAGTTAAAGTTTAGGTTTGAGGGCTGTTACAATACCTTCTTTTCCTATCGTAAGTGAAGATTTCTTTATATATTCTTAACCTGCTGATCAACTCGTTTTTGTGAATTGAAGCAAAAGTTTACTCGACCTCAAAAGATGAACAGTTTTGTAATACAGACCAAAAACGAACTGAATAGAGATCTAAAGATCCCCGGTTCGAATCCCGGACTAAGCTCAGGTTTTCAAAAAAAAGGTTTTTAACCCAACCTTCTTAACCTCTGGAACTGGTTACTGTGTAATGTAATTTACGTCACATTGCTTCTGTTTTTCTGATTCCAAGTTAAACTATAGGCATAGGATTCGCTTTATACATAGAAATCGTGTCCAGTTGTCGTTGAGTAGTAAATGTTCGTCATTTAAAATATCCCTGTGGAAATAGTTAAAAATGAAACCGTGTAGCCTTACAAACAAGCTTTTTTTTTCCACTAACAAATCTCAGAAGAAATTACTTGACAATGGAGATCCCTATGTTCGAAATAAGACCTGTTTGATACAAAATCGAATCCTCCAATGACGACACCTGTTAGTTAATTTATGTGTTCGGGTAAGCAGCAGAAACACTATGGAGTAAGTGAAGATAGCGAAGTCTCAAGTAAAAATGCTGCCATTCCCGGTTCCCACGCATCGGAAATTGCCTGAGCGTTGTTACACCCTTCAAAGCAGCTTCCTGGGAATAATTAGCTGGGGAGGTTCCTGCGACCAACCTGTTATATACAGTAATTACTGTTGTAGTATCTGAAGATAGTTGAGACAGGTGGGTAGTGAAACGTTTTACGTTGTTTGAGTTTAGGATCAGAGATGAAAGAAGGGAATACAGCAAAACCCTATTCTGGTTTATTGAAATCGAAGACACCAAAATGGGCGCATAGTTCAGAATCCATATCTGATGATCCTCTCTTCACATTTTACTAGTAATTATTAACATTTTACCGAGTGGGGCGGTGTAATGGTTAGCGTTCTCGCTTCGCATTCGGGAGGACGGCGGTTCGAATCCCCGTCCGGGCATCCAGATTTGGGTTTTCCATGGTTTCCCCAAATCACTCCAGGCAAATGCCGGGATGCTTCCTTCAAAAAGGCCATGGCCGAATTCCTTCCCATTCCTTGCCCCCATCCTTGCCCCCCATCCTTTCCCGTCTCTAAAGACCTCGATGTTAAAAAGAGACGTAAAGCAGTTACAAAAAAAAAATTAACATTTAATAACTGAAAATTCGTTAGAACAGATACTACTCATAGTAGACGCTACTGTACAAACCAACATTCTGAAGAACACATTTTCTTATTAAGATTAGAAATTTTATTACCAATAAAACACCAAAATTCGAACGACGTTATTACGGAATTATATTAAAGCCCGGCGTTCAGCAACGATTTATTTAGAATCACCAACTTGTGCGCTAAAAGAATGAATTGATTTCCCAAACTTTCCGCACTGCTTATGGAAGAACGCAATACAACACAGTTCATGATGACATTAAACTAGACAGCCCCGTCAGTGTCTTTCGGAAGAGCAGACCGGAATAGGGCTGCACCTGGCATCATCCTCTCCTTTCTTCCGTCATCACGTAGAAAAACAACAATCATAATCGTCTACACTATTAGAGAATCAATCATAAGAACTATCTACCTTATCTCTGTTGTCTTTATACTTGCTAGGACTCCTACAGGATTTCTCACAGCAGAACACCTTACCTTACTTGCCATCAGTATTTTATGAGCGAGGGTAGCGGGTGAGCAGTAACGCTTAGGTCTCGCATTTGGGAGAACGTTGGTTCGAATCTATCCAGATTTCGGTTTTCCAAGGTTTCCCTAAATCACTCCAGGCAGTGATAGTTTCTTCAACATATCATGACCGAGTTCATTCCCGTCCCTTGCCCCAGTTCTTTCTCGCCTCTATTGACCTCGACGTCGATGAGGTGTAAACATAGAGAAAAAAAAAAATGTTCGCTAAATCGAGATCTTAACAAGTTCTTCAATAACGGATAATGGAAGTTTACATTTGTGGATGCATAATAATTACAATACGACAGGCATTTTTCTATGAATCTTTGGTTCTAGTTTCAAGAAGAAGGTAAGTTTTATCAGAGTTCTATAGTTTGAAGGATTGAACTCAAAGTTTAAAAATAAAAAATCAAGAGATTGTAGTAAGAACTAGTACAGTGATGCTGACATTGACTTCACGGGTTCATTAACCACATTACTGGTCAAATTCGGAATGACGAAAAATTATTAACTTCCTAGGTGACCTTGGATAATGGGGATAGGAAGGCTTAGATATACAAATTTAAAACGTTCGGCCAAGTACAACAGCAATATCGCAATTTATTACTGTCAGTAACCTGCAAGAGTATTAAAGAGTAGCGTGTCTAGCAGTTGCTCATCAGTAACGTATGCTGAGTGGTGCAGACGGGTGCTGTCGTCTAGGCAATCCCTGTCCGACCTACAAACAGCCGTCAGGCTGCCTGGGTGTTAGCACCCAATGCCTGCCAAATGGACCCGCACGAACGTCGCGGGATATTTACACCCCGCTTTGCCGCCGCCGACAGCTTTAGGAGAGGGCCTGTTTATATATATGTATTTACGCATCAGCTTGGTCGCGGACCATTGGACAGCGGCTGCTGGTTGGTGACAGAAATACCCCGCACCACGCTCCAGAGGTCGACGCGCGCTATTTCCATCCGGGCTTGTCAGCCACAAAGTTGTCCTCCTTGTCTTGTTGGGAGATATGCTCTCGGCAGCAACTGGGCGACTGGCATGTGAAGATGGCGAGACGCGAGCTGTCAGTCATCGTTCCACAGACGGTGACAACATCAGAGCACATCACGAGATAACAGATTAACTAGCTCAGTATGCAGATTTGTCCATGTTCTTTTTTCAAACGGTGTTCGGCCATTGAGAGATAAGCTGGGAAATCCAATTTTGTGAGATACAATATCCCATGTGTCAAAATTTGAAAAGAAAACTCGATATTTCTGCAAGTAAATGGTTGACCCAGTTTAGCAGGGTATTGATAAAGTGCTAAGCAATTCATTCAGTCTGCTATATGCCATATGCAGCATATAGGGATATTCACTAAACATCGATGCATCGTATCCATTCGATGTTTACCATACGATACATCAGATGGATTCGATGTTTTTCTATTCAATGCATCTATTGTTTTTATATATATAAAACATCGAATCAATAAAACAAAAACTCTGGCTAATATTGACAAAAATAATAGAAATAAGTGTTAAGATTACTAAATTTATTCAAGATTAAATTAAATCATTTCAATTTGAAGTAACTGTCATTCACAGGTGGTGATACCCGGATATAACGACGGTAAAGAAGATTTTTTTTTTTTTTTTTTTTTTTATTTATTTTTTGATTATTTTTTTTTTTTTGCGGTTGAGTGTCCTGTCCGATTGAATAAATTAAATTTTTTAGGTTCACTCCTCCTGTTTGCCGGTGTTTGCTGTGAATCGAAATAAGATATTATTACTCTAAAACAAAGGGTGTCCAAACCCACCCGTACCCCGCCAGTGCATTTGAATTTGCCCACCAACAGCAGGGGTCTGGAATGTCCTAGCTCAAAAACCTCTGCAAATGTCACATTGATGTTTTTTTTTTTACCCTTTGATTATCATTTTAAAAAAAAAAAACCTCTACGAAAGACTCATTGATGGTTTTTACTTTTTGATTGAAATTAAACTGTGTTACTTATATCTTTGTTATATATAAATATCCACTGTAACTGTAGACAAGTATTATGTGGGGCTAACTTAGCATTGAAATTGTGGCCCATCTCCAAAATTTGTTGGGCAACCTTGCTCTAAAACAACTGTTACGTGATAATACTCAATATTTAGATGTAAACCGGATTAATCTGTAGTTTATGTTTCACTCCCAAAGATATCCCTTACTCATATAATACTACTTAACCAACACACGTTATCATAAAATTAATTTTTTAATGTTGGGTGAACAGAAACGCTCCGGAATCGCATTCGGGAGGACGCAGGTTCGAATTCCAATCCGAGCATCCAGTTTTGGGTTTTCCATGGTTTCCCCAAACCACTCCTGGCGAATGACAGGGTGCTTCCCTCGAAGGCCTTGGCAGAATTCCTTCCCGTTCCTTGCTCCTAGTTCTTTCCCGCCTCTAATAACGTCGACATCGACGACGCGGAAAGCCATAAACGAAAACGACATAAAATTAGACACATCATTACAGCTAGAGCACTAGACTGCTGGCATAGTGTTACTGTGTGTTCACATGGATCGAACGAAAGTCAACGAACTATCTGCTTCCACTGGAAATAGTGAATATCAAACAAATGTCACATTGTCACTTAGAGATTTTAAAGGAACCTGAAGAGATTAATGAAACTACATTTTCCGACGAATATTGTTGGTTTTTATTTGTTGAACTAAGAAAAACATAAAAGTATTCGTTGTTGAAAAAACATCGATGTTTTTAAGAGAAGCATCGAAAAACATCGATTCACGATTCCGATGTTTTACATCGAATGAAAACATCAATGTGTTATCTAAGTGGACACCCCTAGTAGCATAGAATAACGAAAACTGTTGTTTTAAGATCCATGCCAACAAACTCATAAGTTCGGTCTTGCTCTTTGTGGATCGTAATAGAAAATGAATCCACCATCTTTGGCCGAGTAGTTGAACCTCTTACAGAATTACTCCTGTTTAGCGAATTTCCTGACAAATTATAGATGTCGCTATTTCAGTTTGAAAAACATAAACGTAATAAACGCCTGAATGTGAATTTTACCGAATTGACACATTTACTTCTAAATCCAAAAAACCTCTAACCCGAGATTTTCACACTTAAGAATTCCTCATTAAGTAGAATCAGATAACTGGCCAAAACGAATTGACCCTTGTGCAATTAGTGTCCGAACTCTACTGAGCTAAACACTTCTCTAGCATGTGGTAGGATTGTCGCTTGGTTGACCGAGCTAGATAAGAAACTTACCTAACGTGAGTACGAACTAACAGTCTGCTGTTGAAGATGACTCAGAAGACATCTGTGAGCATCTTGCTAAGACAGAAAAACAGAGATTTTAAAATTCACTACAATGACGTAGATAGCTCATTGGAATGATCTCAAGAGATATGGTTACCCGGATTTACTGTAAAAATAATGTAAGGCATTCAATTCAGAATGGATACGCTCTTAGGTGATAGGAAATTGTTATGCAGGTCAGAGATATTCCGATAGTGAAAAAAATAATGGATCACTTGATCCAAAATGCTAGTGGTTGCTTTTCTGTGTCAGCGGAGAGGAAAATTGACAGTGATGGCCGAATTGCTCTCCACAATTTTACATCACGCGCTGCCTCACACCTTTGTCACCTACTGACATCCCTGGATCTAGGGGTGGGAGGAATGGGACTGGCTGGGCATCACGCAGCTTTCACATGCGCAGTAAATGAAAGGCGCCTGTTTCCTTCATACCGGCAGACTCAGCGTCTGTTTCCCACAGACAACTGCATCGATAGGATCGCCATTGGAGTACAGCATCAAGTCCTCCACAGTTAGCGAAGTAGCTTGACTGAGAAAGCGAACTACTGTACCTTTACTTGTAACTAACATTTAACATAAAAATAAATACCCGTGAGAGGTAAGACGGGAATCACATGCCATAAAAGTCTGCTTAGATTTAAACTTCGGTCCAATCGTCATCCAATGTAGCCCCATGTTGCCTCTTGAACGTCTGATAAAATCGTTTGGTTATATTCAAATTTATTGCAGGTTCATTGGGGATTGTCGCGTCAGGGATTTTCATAGGGCCCTTTAACCAACCTTACCTTATCTGCAGTGCACCAGAAAGCTTCCGTGACTCGGATCCCATATTAAAGTACAGGTCCCCTTTATTTCTTTAAGTGGCTGAGGCCCGCAAAGGATATGGGAGGTAGAAGGGACCGGACACAAGCCCAAGCCATCCTGACTGCGGTTTTTAGCCAGTTTTCCACAGGCATCAAGCAAACGTCGGGAAATACTTCCAATACCAGGCTAAATATATCTCTATCGGGAGGGCCCAATCAGTCTGATACGTTTATCGGTTACCAACTAATTCACCATATTCTCAATAAATAATGATTACTATCTTTAATTACTTCGTCCTCCAATACACATGTTGCTGTCGTTGGTCACCAGAAGGTTTTACCTTCTCCCAAAGGTAAAATAATTATCGCTTTGAATGGATTTGACGACACCAATGAATCACTTTGCACTCCATATTTCTTTCTTTGTGAGCTCCATGAAAACACCCTCGGAAAAGGCAATAACTCGTCCAAAGATACTAAAGCACAAATACACAAACATTCGAACAATTAAACACACAAGCTACTGTAAAATTGTTTGATGACTCAAAAACAAAACTTCTGACAACGAATGACAACTGAATAGTGACAAATAACTGTGCTCGTCTTCCCGCGTGTTTAAATAAGCGCTATAGAAACATCCAGAACTTCACAGAGTGCCGCCAGCAATTAAATCCTTATAAAAAGTAATTGGAAATTGTGAAAATCACTTACAATCATTAGAAAACACATTGGAATGCTGTTTACATGCATTAACACACAAAATTATCAACATAAACCAGTCCAAACAGTTGAGAATTATCCTCCAAACATCGTGCCTCATAAGAATACTTATAATTACAAACTTTTAATTATTGTTTGATATATAACACATATCCATGATCGTATTACATCTCTCAAAAAAAGTGCATTTACATGACGAATATACACAAATTCACATTTAATAACATGAAAAATATAAAAATCCACAATTATTCAATTAAAAAAAATCATAAAAGGGCTGGGTCTGAGAGACAATACAAACTTTGGTGTTTAATATCAAGCATTTTCCTTTAACACTGAGGATGCAATTCATTATGACGTGATAACAGTTTAAATAATATAATATACTAGCTGACCCGGCAATGCTTCACTATTGCTAGACTTGAGTAGGCACATAGATTAAATGAAAAAATATTTACATATGTTGGCAGTATTTTTCTGTTTGTTTTAAAGTATAAGTGTACAAATTCCTATCAAAATCGGATAAAAAATGTGCTATTGCCTAAATTATGGGGTGAAAAAATTATGGGGGTGGAAAGGGGGCGAGGGGATTAATATTCGGAAACCGTATAGAGGCAGTATTTTTATGTTTGTTTTAAAGTACAAGTGTACAAATTCCTATCTAATTCGGATAAAAAATATGGTTTTGCCTAAATTATGGGGTGTTATGGGGAATAGGGGGTGACTTTTTGGAAATTTTTTTCCACAGGAACCTTCGCAGACGCACACTCGAAAACTCTCCAAAGTTTTATTGCAATCTGATAAATGGTATAGGAATGCATAGAAGACGAACAAACCCACAAACATTGATTTTTATATATAAGATAACTACTGGACTTCAGAATGTCGTTCAAGAATTTGTTTCCTTGCGGCCCTTGTGAAAATTTCCCCCTTCCAGAGTCGGTCTAAACTCTCCCCTTCGAACCCGGGCTAAATGAATACCGAATGCGTTCGTTCGGCTGTAAGCATTATTTAAGAAACGGCCACGGGGTGCGGCGTTTATTGCCCATAATTAAAATTCATATCAGCCAGCGTTTGGGAGCGGCGCCCCTTAATACGCGACACTAAAAGGGCGCACAGCATGAGTTAGTGCGGGCACCGTTTTAGTGGCGCGACGCCAGAACGCAATTACAGTTAGCAGTTTGTCGGGTCGGGATCTGTCCGCTTCGTAAATAACGTCAGCCAATTAATTCGCTCGAGATGGACCGAGGAAGGAAGCGACAGCGCTGTCTTGTTTAGCCAGGACGTGGGCGCGGGATGTCCTTACACACAGGAATAGCTGTCGTCATATTTCCGTCCCCAATTGCTCGCCTCGCTTCAAAGTCGTTTTTTTTAATACTTGCATGCTGACCAGATGGTGTGGCACCAAGTTAGTAGAGCAATTCGACTACCAGTCTTCAAATGTATATCAATAGAGCGATGACGGAGCGTGGTGGGTAGTGTTGTAAAAAAACAGTTATTTTCTGACGTGAAAAAAAACATGAAAAAAACATGTTTTTTTCATAACTACTAAATTTCAAATTTTTAAGGCATTTATCATTTAATATGACTGTTTTAGAGTTTATACCAAGTACTTATCTTACTTTTAAATCTACTCTATCTTTCTGGTTCAGTAGAAAAAAAAATTACTCAAATATTGGTAACATTGACTGAAGTTTTCTTTTACGAAAGGGGACTTCCCGAAAAGGCTAGGTTGCACGAGAAGGAATCGCCGTTGTTTCGATTGAATACTCACTATTTGAACTAGTGCTGCCAGCCCTCCAAATTTATCTGTAGACCTACGAATCTTTTCAAAAAATTAGGAAATTTAACTACGGTTTTTTGCCTCTTTTTATAACTTGTTGTGCTTTTCTTATATTCGTATACTTGTTAAACTCGCAGCGTATAGTGATAATACTGAGTCATTGTCAGTAATTATGAATAATTTCCTTGCAACCGTTGGCGTAAACCAACGATTGAAAACAAATAAAGCTCCTATTTTGTATGATAATAGATTTAAATTCAAACTTAAAAGACCGTAATACAGAACTATCGGCGCAGTCTTCATTCACAGTGTGTACTTTGCTCACAATTTAAAATTGCAATCTCAAAAGCTTTTGCATGTAATACAACGAGTAAAAGAAAATGAAATATTTCTGAAGTTATGGATCTAGAGGGGACAGAAGAAGAAACAGAAAATTCCAACTCCGACCGAACTAGTGTTGGTAGTGCTGATACTAGTGAATGTGGTACCGACATAGAAGATGAATAAAAAATTATGTTACCTATATAGATACATTTATGAATCATTATGTAAGATATTATATGATTTAGTAAGGTTTAAAACACACATGTAAAATGTAAGTTCCATAAATAAAACTATAATTTATCAAATATATTGTTTTCTGAAAAAACAAATTTAGAAAAAAAAACGAGGGTGTTAGGTTTTTTTTTCATGTTTTTTTTTCACAAATCTGAAAATAAAAAAATTTTTTTTTTCAGTTTGCAACACTAGTGGTGGGTGAGCGGTTAACGCTCTGGCCTCGCATTCGGGAGGACGCCGGTTCGAATCCCTGTCCGAGCATCCAGAATTGGGTTTTCCATGGTTTCTCCAAATCACTCCAGGCGAATGCCGGGATGCTTCCATCAAAATGCCATGGCCGAATTCCTTCCCGTTCCTTGTCCCCAGTCCCATATAATGATCTTGATGTCCACGAGGCGTAAAGCCATAAGTAAAAAAAGAAAGAAAAATAGAGGGATGGTTCCTTTAAGCTAATAATCACTAACTCGTGTGGTTGTAATGACCGGGTGACGCAATCCGCCCATATCTTAGCCACCTAACCTCCTCTACGGAGTATAGAGACCGGCGGTTTAACGTGGATTCTGAATCACGGAAGCGTTACTTTACACAGCAAGCTGTGCCAGAGGTGAAGGTAGAGTTAAGGGCCAATGAAATTCCCAGTCGAGACCAGGATTCGAAACGGAGACCTTCCAATTTCTAAAAGCGCTTTAACCACTGAGCCACCAGACTGTTCTACATTAAGCTGAACACTAATCACCGACCGAATGTACGTATATCTACATTTAAACATAGGTTATTTCCAAAGTTGTAATTTTATTAATGAAAGCAGTCATCAGTTTATTAGTACGACAAAACATCAAGAGAGCCCCACTTCTGAAACACAAAACGATTATTTGGATTCTGGGTCAAACCTTCTTCTACATCCTGCAGACCAAGACGACAAAGTTCTTAGTTCTTTTTATGGAAATCTCGAAGAAAATTGTAAAACATAAAGTAAAAGTAGAAAGGCCTTTTGGAAGATACACTCACTAAGAACAACTGCACAAACTCCCAACTAGAATGTTGAACAACGTTGTAGGATTTAATTCTTTATAATTTGTTCATTTATATCTTTGCTAAGAATGAAGCTGTTTTGATGCAATCTTCGCTGTCGCGTATTACCTGATCTTCTGTAATATATGTGCAACAATTTATTTAACAATAAAATGAATTATCGGGGGAAAATAGTGCTTGAGTGTCATTGTCTCGAAAGACTTCTGTATTAAATACTTTTTTTTTTTTTTTCTTTTAAAAAAAAAAATACCCTAACGCATACTAACTTAAATATGTATATTATGACTCACCCGGTAGCAATAAAATCTAAGCACCTTTAAATATTATTCGCATAATTATTGTGGAATGCTATTGTTCATTCGGCAGGAGCAGGCCTACTACCCTATACAAATGCAGACTTAGCTTTCGAAATACTTGTAATTCGACATGAATACTTACTGAAGGGATGTAAAAGGGCCTGCTAAGTCTCCCTCTGTAAATTGTGACTTGCGGTGTCAGGGCATGTACGAAAGCTGAGCCTCATACAATTTATCTCCTGGTTGGGGCCGTTGTATATTTACTGTGATTTAGCGACCAATTTGAAACTTGTCAGTGAAATATTAAACTGCATATTTGCTTAAAGGTGTAGGTTATGACTCAGTTACGTGTTTAGTAGGAACGGCCGCTATATATGAAATGAAATGTGGGTACTCCTACAAATTTCGTATTGAAATTCAGCAAGACATGTCATTTTAGAAGTCTGTGCGTAAATGAGAGTTGTGATAATTTAGAAATGAATGTAGTTTTTTGGAAACAAAGAGTGGAAGTTATAGAACAAGTATGAAATTCAGGCGACAAAGAGCACAGAATATAATTATTTCCCCTGTCGTAAGACAATAGAGAAAGACAATGCTTAATATGTGAATAAACTGAGCGTCATTTGATTAGTGACTCTTGGCAAGCAGGCGGTATGGGAACACCTGCCATATATCATTAATATTGTGCTGTCGCCGAAACATTGCTAATAGGCATCAGTTCCTTTCTTCCTTGACTCTGCTAGGTATTAATTACAATGACAACAGAAATTTTCCAGCAAAGAATGGATTTCAAGGGCGTAATAGCTGAAGTTAGTTACTCCAACATTCACTGGAAGACGACCAAATGATACCGTACATTACATTTTACTAGCTACACAGGTCTGTGATTTAGTTTAATTTTTAATTGGTTGCACCGTAAGAGCTGATTTAAGGACTACCAGCAGATTGATCCAAATTTATCACAGGCAACGCTTTGACAGTAGGAGGTCATGTGTCTGTGTTATCTTTATAGGTTTTGTCGACAAACAATAGAAACAGAATACACTCTATTATCTCCGTTTGTATGTCGCATTCTTGTGATTCTGCCTCATTTGCACTGACTCTAATCGGGTTTCACATGAAGATGCACTGTGTCAATTCACAGACAAATAATAAAAACAAGTTTTTAGAGTGCCTTCGAAAAAAAAAAAGGGAAAACAATAAACAAAAAATAATACAAACAAAAATAAAGAATTGTGGGGTGAAGATTGTTGGTTTGAGAACTGTTTATTTTGTTGTACAGTTCGCTAGATATGAGCTTCAGAATTCTGCACACTCTATCTCATCAGCAAAGAAATCCACATCCATACGTTACCCAGGATAGTCAGATGCCATCAAAGTTGTCCAACCGCGGTTACATCTACAGTAATATTATAAACTCGAAATATAGAACATTAGAAAACACATAAAATGTTAATCAAACAAGTACACCGAAGTTTAACACTGGAATAAGTGAAACGAGATTGTGGATTTTAATTTATGATAGAGGTTACAAAGATACTATGCCACAACGGTTTATGCTTTGCTACTAGAAGAAAAACAAAAGGAAAACGAATTACTATGCAAACCAAGGTCCACGCGGGTGAAACAGCGTGAAAAAAATAGTATATTAATACGATTTGTCATTTGATCTTACGAAATTTACTACAATAAAAGCAATACGCTAAACTGATCAACAATCATATGTTGAATAACAAAATAACACCTTAGTAGGAAATTTCATAATTTTAATGTCCACGTTAACAATTTATATTTAGTTTCCCGAAAAGGTACTCGATTAAGCTAAAAGCGAAACTGTAACGCCAGTTCTAAATTCTCTCTCTCTCTCTGTCTGTTTGCTATATTTTTACGACTAAACTGCTAAACCGATGTAATTTGATAAGAAAATACTTTGTATATTAGGAACGACACAGGATAATATAACAGCCCTCAAATCTAGACTTTAAAGGGAATTGTATTTTATGAAGCATTCGTAGCAAGCTAGACTTTGATTGAAGATGATCTTGCATGTGCGTCTTGCAATTTACAGTAAATCGGTGTAAATGAATTTTGTTTTATGAAAGAAATTATGTAAGTACTGTACCATTTAATATGTGTAAGGACAGAACTACGAAAGAGAATTACTTAAATGTTTGTAGTTCCAAGTATAAAGGTGATCTACGATGTTTAAAGGATGTTTTATTACAGTTTAAAATGATTTAAGTGGATAGTTTTGTGTTTAAGTATTTTCATTTCTAAACATTTCGTAATGATTGTAAATGATTATGTATTAATTTAAATTGGATTTGATACGTTTATAATTGTTTAAGTATTGTTAAAGTTCAAGAAATATCTGTAGTAAGCCTTTGTAATGTTCTATAACTTTTTATGAAACATATATAAAGCGAGGGCAGAGATTAGGACAGTTTTTCGACAAATTTTATGGACACAGTTTACGTCAGCAAAGACAGTTTTGAACGAACAGTTTTATAGTGTACTGTAAGGCAATGAGTGTGACAGTATTGTCTTTGGAAGAAGTGTCGAACGTAATCACTGGAGTTTGTGTATACATGTGACCAGTATCTTTGAAGTTAAATTCTAAACTGTATCGTGAACTAATTATTTGATAATAATTAACCTCGAGACACCTAATAATACTTTTTTCTGGATAAATAACATACTTTCTCATAAAATTTTGAAAACTAATCGAACGCTGGCAAAAACATGGATTAAGTGCGTAAGTCTCTGTAATGTCAAATCGTTCACTCATGCTTGTTTTCTCTCATAGTCAGCTTCTGTGTGATCTGTTTATCAAGTCCATGTACACACACCACTTATTATCCCGACCATCTGTTTTTGACACATTTTGCGTAACCGATAGATTTCTGTATCCAATTCTAATAACAGAATTCTAAGTCCACGCGTATGAAGTCGCTGGTAACAGCTTGTTTCTTTGGTTTTGGTTTAAATCCTGGCGTTTTTGTTGTCATTTTCTTTTGCAATTTTGTGCATTCGTATCGATTTTTGTAATTCCTGTTGACCGATCGTGGTGGGTGAACGGTTAACGTTCTGGCCTCGCATTCAGGAGGACGCCGGTTCGAATCCTCGTCCGGGCATCCAGATTTGGGTTTTCCATGGTTTCCCCAAATCAGTCCAGGAGAATGCCGGGATGCTTCCTTCAAAAATGCCGTGGCCGAATTCCTTCCCGTTCCTTGTCCCCACTCCCATCCCGCCTCTAATGACCTTATCCATCGACGAGCCGGAGAGCAGTAAGGAAAAAAAATAATAATAATTCCTGTTGTACTTTGACCTCAGATATCACATTTGAGTAAAATCTGGAAACTTTCATACTTTTTCGTATTCACAGCCATATATCCTTTTAAGTTTCTGAGATACGAATTGGAGTACAGCAACAATTATAACTCATATACTCCTCTTTATAAGAACGCTTTGTTCACTCAGAATGGATAATTAGCCTCCGAAATATAATCTCGTTTAAGTACATGTATCGAATACAGAAAGTCGAAAATGGTGGGTTCAATATGAACACGCAGTTTGCCGCGTTCGTTTACCACGAATTTCGCAGTGATACTGACACAAACATTCATTCTTCCTCTGTAAAACAAGACCAATGTGGCGCTATGTTTATTTTTCGGAAGTTTGATATTATTGCGACAGAAACTGTGGCTAATTTGGAGGTGAATGCTACCCCATCGATTCCTAAATGTTGTTCCCTAATTTAAAAAATCATTTTCAAGTGAACTGAGTTTGTGGTGTGCGTCGCTGACCGTATTTCTGCGGCCTATGTCGGCGCCACCAGAGGACATCCTCAGTGCGCCATAACGTAAGCACGGCGTTTCTTTCCTTCTCACACTGCTCTTCGCCTCGCAGAATTCTAATCGCCGTTTTCAAGACGCTACGTCAACTGCGTTACGCCCATCTGCTTGACGTTCGGCAGTCTGTGTTCTATGCACGGCCCACCCAGATCGTGTGTGGTCCTGCGGAACATGTAGCCGGCTACCTAATAAAGCTCCTATATGTAAACATGGGCCCGCCTAATAGAGGTGGCCAGGCTGAATTTTAAACAGTGCCGACAGTAGCAGAGGGAGAACGAAGAGGATCCCAGGACACGCGTAACGCAGGCCTTCGGTGGCTGATTAAAGCGGGAGGGACGCTTTTTGTACCACTTCCTGAGACGGGGAACTTCCCGTGTCGTAACGCGACGGCCGGGCAAAATAAGTTATCTCTACGGGACACAGGTTTCGATCGACGTTTTATAACAATAGTTAGCCTGAGCCAAAGAGTGAATTCGCTTCCTATGAAACTGGAGATAATAGTAGTGCAAGATTCAGCTGCACGATTTCTACATCCATCTGCAGTTTGATTGAAATGCAATTTTTATGTATAATTATTAGTAGCAGAATACGATTCTGCTGGGTTGCCCGTCCAAATATGGCCGCAAGTATGTTTATTTATTTTTTGTTTTTTTTTGTTTTTTTGTTTTTTTTTGTTTTTTGTTTTAAATTTGTTCACTTGTTTGTTTTTTTAAAATAAATTGTAATTCACTTGAAAGAGAGACATGTAAAGATGTAAAGACCTCAAAAAGTTTGAGCTGTTGTAAAAGTGGCCGCAAGTAGGGCTTCAAGCTGTTAAAAGATATGTAAGAGAGAGAGAGAGAGTGGCAATCCCTAGTTGTGGCCACTTTTACATAGGCAACCCAAACTTTTTATGTTCTTTTCATTTCTCTCTCTGAAATGAAATTTAATTTATTTGAAAAGCAAGTGAATTAATTTTTTTAATTTAATTAAAAACACTTCCGACCATATTTGGATAGGCAACCTGCAGAATCGTATTCTGCTACTTATAATTAAACATAAAAATTGCATTTCAATCAAATAAAAGGTGAACGTAGAAATCATACAGCCGGATCTTAGGCTAGAAGATATTCTCGTCATGAATTATCACGCTTGTCTCGTCAATATTTTTACGTGTTGTGAGGAGCATAGGTCATTCATAGATAACTGGCGTTTGGAAATTATTGCTGCTGCACGAACTAACTTTTTGATCGTATCCTAGATATATTTGACTGAATTCATATCTAGTGATCCGGGTGGTCAAATCATTGGCTGGAATTGTTCGGAATGTTCCTCAAACCAATCGTGAACGATTTTGGCTTGATGATAGGAGGATTTTTGTCCTGCAAAAGTATTGTTTTTTTTTTTTTTTTTTTTTTTTTTTTGAAAAACGAAAGTCATAAAATGGTCCCCAAGTAATCGGTCATAACTATTTCCAGTCAATGATTGGTTCAGCTTGACCAGAGGTCACGTAAACACAGCAACTAGCAGGATGGAGCAACTACCATCTTTCACAGTGTCTTCCTGACAGATGGGTCCATAACTTTGTTGGATCTGTGCCACACTCGAACCTTATCAGCAGCTCTTACCAACTGGAATCGTGACTTATCTGATCACTCAACCTTTTTTCTTGTCATCTAGAGTCCAACTGACATGTTCAGGAACCCAGGAGAGGCATTGCAGCCCTTGGTGTTTTGTTATCATATCTCATCAACGCCAAATTTCGTTGCATAATCCTCACAGACACGTCGGTCATCCATGGAAGACAACGTCATTGTTTTCGTTAGTACGCGCTAACTCCCTTCACTATATCGCATCATCACCATTGATGGTTTGCTCCACCTTCACACATTTTGTTGTGTCCACCTCATCTTAGGACAACCTAACCTCGTTCCTCCCTGTCTTGGCTTGTAATTTAACACCACCTTTGGTGATCCGGTGTCCTCCTTACGGCTGTATCCATCCATTTCTTCCTATATCTAATTATTTCCTCATTCAGATTGAAAATGTTCAATTCTTTCCTTATTTCTTCACTTCTTTTCTTATCTAGTAAAATATACCCAGCCACGGCTTTCAAAAATCCCATCTAGCTGCTTCTATCGAATTTTTTAATTATTATTTAGTAAATGTCCACCATTCGCATGCATGTAGTAACGTTTGTACAGCCATTACTTTGTAAAATTTCATCATTGTATAACGTCTGGTGTTCTTAAAACGCCTTCTGATTACTCCAAACATGTATTAAAATGTCTGTAATTTAGTACTGACATCGTAATTTCCGGTAAAATTTATGTCATATCCTAAGGATCCTAATCTATTAATTTGTTCTATTGTTTTGTCACTAATTGCAACCTTAGCCCGTATTGGTTCGTCTCCCTTGAATGCCATTACCTTCGTTTTTTCTGTGGGGATTTTCAAATCGTAATCATGTCATTCAGACCTATTAACCATACAATGATTAAAGCAGTTTGTTGTGAACGTAGTTTTAAAAAAATGCGATGAACATTATGCGCCGCTTGCAGTTTTCATATACAACTTTTTTTGATATTTCTTGTTTATTATTTAACTACAAATTCTTTGAGAACAGTTTCCTCAGGCACTTACTTTTACCCTGAACGAATTTCGATGTCAGATTCTTTCGTGTTACAGTAAATTGCTCAGAATTTTCCTTGAAAATTCATTCCATTCCTGACTCCCTTACCTTAAACAGAAAATTTTCGCATCCAGCAGTTAATACTTTGCAAACAAATCTCATTATCTTCAGCGAACACAACCGTTTAAAATTCATCCTGAAATTGCTACAGTGTTCTTTTATAATTTAACGACAGGCCATTCCTGTTCTCATTATTTTCGCAGACACAGAGATCATATTTATGACTATACACACGAGCAGGTCGAAATTCAGCCGCCGTTGGGCTTACGATACTTTACTGCCGACATTTCGAATCATGTCCATAACGTACTGCTAATCGAGTTAGCATGCTGGTACCTTGTAACTCTACCGCCGCATAGTTAGTGAGACCAATTACCATTACCCCTCCCGTACAAGCTACCACATAAACCTCTCTTATAGCTGCTGTTCCGACAAGAAAAACGAATCGCTTCGTTACACGACACAGCGAACGGATGTTGTTTATGAAATGTATCCGGCAACTGAAAGCGAGCTACTACATATTCAGCAATTCGATTAGTTCGTCGAGGTTACTTTATGACGGTGCAGAACCAATAAATAGTACAGCTGTACTATAAACTATGTCTTCTTCTAATCTAAGACGCGCAGTTCGAGAAGACGGAGAATATCCGGTGTTAATCACCAAGGCAGGCATATCCCTGTGCGCTCTCATATATCAACAACAGACGTCCGCGTGTAAGTCTTATGCGAGAACACGGTGGCGTTCTTGCAAAGTTTTCATCTTTTCTTTTTTATTCCTTAAAGAACTCAGCCCATTTACCAGACACGTAGAAGCCATATATTCGACCCCGGGCACTATCAATAATATACGACTCGCCGTTAGCGAAAGCATAAATATTCTAAATCTTTCGAACTTTGATATTTCATTCCGAAGAAAGTTGCACCGAGGTATAAGAAATTTATTTCTGCTCTGTAAATCTGAGAAGCAATACTCCTTTCAGTGGAGAAATCAATGTGAAATTATTTGTTGTTTTTCTTTTTTAATTTTTTATGCAAAGTTTTTTTGCGTCTGTGTGTCTGCATGTGAGAGAGTTTCGTTTTCATTAGTCGAGTACTCAATATTAGATTTTGAAATTTTTGCATTGCTTCGTGAGTCTGAAATGCATCAGTGTGCATTTTGAATCGTTTTTGGGTCCATTTACGAAGAACTACCGTGTTTCGAAGGGGGTGTCCATTAATTACGTGAGTTGTTTTTTTTTCCGAAACTTCGACCCCCTTCCCTCTTGGTGAGATTTATCAGACGCTCCAATCCTAACATGAGATTAACCTCTATTTTTTTTAACTCTCTCTCTACACACACACAAACGCATTTATATATATATCTATAAAGTGGTTTCGTGGGGTGAACACATAAAAATACACAAAAACAGGAAAAACAATGAATATTTCGGGACTTGGCCCTTCGTCAAAAGGAGAACATCATGGGGGAAGGGTGGTGCAAGATACGGTCCCTGTCTCTGTGAGACCGTATCCATTGTATTCATTGTTTTTCCTGTTCTTGTGTTTTTTTTATGTGTTCACCCAACGAAACCATCATCTAAGGTAAGTGGTGATTCATTTCGCTATCATTTTTTTTTTGTTTTTTGTAAATCCATTCGCTACTTAGCTCCTATTATTTCCTGGTTACTATATATATATATGTGTGAGAGAGAGACGAGTGTGTCGCTATATGCCACTCTGCAGCCACTACTACCTAGCACGTATCAGTGGTGTTTGTGTGGGGTAGTGGTCTCGAGTCTCCCAGCATGCACTATGGTGGTTACATGTTTATAGCAGTCGGGGTTTGGAGATTTGGTGGTTGAAATTGGTCGACCAAGGGCTTTTCACGTTTCGACTAAAGACATGTGTGTCCCTATATTTCACTTTGCTGCCATAACTACCAAGCACAGGCCACTGGTGTTTGTGTGTGGTAGTAGCCTTGATTCTCCCATCATGCACTATAGTGGTAGCATGTCGGTAGCTGTGGTAGACAGAGGGAATTTTCATATTTCGACCAAAGTGTTCCTAAAAATCTTTGCAATCTTCTGGAATGTACTAGAATGATCTTGTATGCACTCGAACAACGTTCTAAAATACGACACATTTTTTCAACTATTAACAAATATAAATCTTATATATAAAAATCAATGTGTGGTGTTTGTATGTTCGTCTTCTATGCGTTCCTGTACCATTTATCAGATTGCAATGAAACTTTGGAGAGTTTTCGAGTGTGCGCCTGCGAAGGTTCCTGCGAAAAAAAAATTCCAAAAAGTCGCCCCCTATTCCCCATAACACCCCATAGTTTAGGCAAAACCACATTTTTTATCCGATTTAGATAGGAATTTGTACACTTATACTTTAAAAAAACATAAAAATACTGCCTACATACGGTTTCCGAATATTAATCCCCTCGCCCCATATCCACCCCCATACTTTAGGCAATACCACATTTTTTATCCGATTTAGATAGGAATTTGTACACTTATACTTTAAAACAAACAGAAAAATACTGCCTATATGGTTTCCGAATATTCATCCCCTCTCCCCTTTCCAACCCCATTACTTTTCACCCCATAATTTAGGCAAACCACATTTTTTATCCGATTTAGATAAGAATTTGTACACTTATACTTTAAAACAAACAGAAAAATACAGCCTACGTATGGTTTCCGAATATTCATCCCCTCTCCCCTTTCCACCCCATTACGTTTTCACCCCATAATTTAGGCAAACCACATTTTTTATCCGATTTAGATAGAATTTGTACACTTATACTTTAAAACAAACAGAAAAATACTGCCTACGTATGGTTTCCGAATATTCATCCCCTCTCCCCCTTTCCACCCCATTACGTTTTCACCCCATAATTTAGGCAAACCACATTTTTATCCGATTTAGATAAGAATTTGTACACTTATACTTTAAAACAAACAAAAATACTGCCTACGTATGGTTTCCGAATATTCATCCCCTCTCCCCCTTTCCAACCCCATTACGTTTTCACCCCATAATTTAGGCAAACCACATTTTTTATCCGATTTAGATAAGAATTTGTACACTTATACTTTAAAACAAACAGAAAAATACTGCCTACGTATGGTTTCCGAATATTCATCCCCTCTCCCCTTTCCAACCCCATTACGTTTTACCCCATAATTTAGGCAAACCACATTTTTTATCCGATTTAGATAAGAATTTGTACACTTATACTTTAAAAAAGAGTGAGAAATACTGTACACATTAATTTCACAAAAATCCAATCCCTCTCCTCTCTTTCCACCACCTTAATTACCCCCTCTTCCCATAACACCCATAATTTAAACAAACCCGCAAACCGTTCGTCCGATTACGGTGAAGCTTTGGTGAGTTTTCGACGGGATGACAGAGAAGGTTCCTGTCAAAAAAAAAAAAAATTAAAAAACCCACCCCTCCTCCCCATAATTTAGACAAAACCACATATTTCATCAGATTTCAATGGGAATTTGCACACTTATACTTTGAAACAAACAGAAAAATACTGCCTGCATATGTTTTCCAAAGCGCATCCCCTCTCACCCTTTCCAACTGAAAATGAATGAAACAGCAGTTTAAAATTTATATGTAAATATTTTTTCATTTAATCTATGTGCCTACTCAAGTCCAGCAATAGTGAAGCATTGCAGGGTAAGCTAGTAATTTATATCCAACGCCAGCTAGTATAGAAGAAATTGTTTGTTCCACCGATGGGTGAGTAGTATCGCTCTGCCCTTACATGCGGGAGGAAGTATGTTTCTTTTTAGTCTTTTTAATTTTTTTAAATGGCATTCGGCAACTGAGGCCATACAGCCAGCTCAATGTGATTTTTATAGCTTCCAGTGAATATATTGTAGCTTCCAAGTATGGATACCGCAGGACATTCACACAGACACGCAACACTTAAACACCCATGCCCTAGGCAGGAAGTATGTTCAAATCTACATCCAGTCATCCAGATTTCGGATTTTCACGGTTTCCCAAAACCACTACAGCTTAATGCCAGGTTGGTTCCTTCAAAAGGCTATGGCCACATTCCTTCCAGTTCCTTGTCACAAGGTCATCTCCTGTCTCTAATGACGTTGACGTGACGTAAAAGCTCAAGGGAAAAAATGGGTGGCACTTTCAGATGAATTTGATTTGGCATAAAAAGAATGAAATGTACCCCTGGCATGATACGAGTCGACGACCGTTGAAACGAAGGGCCAGCTTGTTTACCGCGATTGATACTGGGATTAATTCCGCGTATTAAAAAGTAGGCGATAACAATTTCTGGATGGTTTAAAATTAGTTTGCGGTGGAAGCCATTTCGCGCCATTAGGCTCGACGTGTTCCAGGAGCTAAAATCAGATGAGTTATGAGGGCGACTCGCGGCCTACGTCCGGTCGCTCCATTTAACGTAATTTACGCGTCTGCACAGGGGCCGGCACCTTGCCCGCGGGAATCACCGTATCTGATGCGAGTCAAGGGACCGTCGTTTATATGCTAAGCGGTGTTTTCTTTCAGTGGTTTTTCGCGGCAACGCTGGCGGACATCGATGGTCGTACCGCTCATTTCACCGCTACGTGAGGATACATAAATTTGTCTCTAAGGATTGCTCGAGGGTTTGTGAAGCGACCTCTTGTTACTGGAGGCGAGCAGAACTAATCCAGAAAGATCTTGTTGCAATTCCGACGGCTGAGTAGCGATAAGCTGCCATCTAAAGTGCCGTATTCAGTTATAGTCAGTGTGACGTTGGATTCAAAAGAAAACCATGCGGCATTCATCTCTGAGTAACATATTATTGATCTGACAAAGCGGAGAGGTAATAAACACCATTTTCTTTTCCCAAACTACTTTATTAAGATATCAGATTTTTATTTATTTATTGTTTGTTTACGTCTTGGGCCAGCTTCTGATTTCTATTTCATGTTACGTAGTTTCTTTTTTCCCCTTTTCTTCTTTCTTAAGCTGCATTCCCACGACGTCTTGTAACGGAGACCGCACGCCGAAGTGTAGGGATGAGCGCGCGCCGCAGGTTAGCCCTCGCTTACCCCGCCACCACCTCCCCACCATGTTGCCTAGTGTCGTTTGGCGCAGAGCACTTTACAGCAAAAGAAGGGGTGCGCACCTCTGTTGCAAACCGATGGCAACAGCGCACCCCTACGCACGCCTGTGATGTTTACCGACATAGAGTGGGTAGCTGCTAGCAGAGGCGGCCCTGCTCCCATGGCGTGTTGTTGGCTATCCGTCCCGTCCCGGGAGGCCTCCGTTAAGAGACATCGTGGGAACACAGCTTTAATCGCATTCGGCAACTTAAGTCACACAGCCAGCTCAATGTGATCATGACTCTTGGAGTGTATCAGTTTCTTTTGTAGTAGTTTCTAACTGTTGAGACTACAGGACGGACACGACGTTCACCAACACAACACTTAAAACACCCACGCCCTCGGCACCGGGCTCGAACCAGCGACCTTCGGCACGTGGAGGTAGCACTCTAGCAGCTACTCTACTGAGACCGGCGCATAGTTTCTTACTTAGTCTACAGTCAATCAATACTAATAAAAGGCTAGCTTCGTCATTGTTCGCCGTGTTTGTCACTCTTTCGTCACACAACCGGCCTTCGTTGAAAGGTTTGCAGCGGCCAGAAATATTTTCACTCTGCGTCCGTAGATCTACAACTATACTACGCAGTTAACAACGTTGTGGGTGACAGAGGGTTTCTTTGCACCATAACTAACTCTGTGCATTCCAAACCCAAATAACAAATATTAGTATCATTAAGGCACCAAATATCTTTGATCTTATCTTTCTTGTCATTGTGACCCAAATTGGTTGCTGAACGAAATATACCATCGCCCTCATAAATCAAAGGAGTTGTTCGCATGTATGCCAATAAATTCTAACTAAACTTGCGAAGTATGTCTGCTTGACAATCCCACACAAGTCTAAGTAACAGTTCAATGGAAAGTGGTTGGGAATCCAGTGCTTCTTCTATGTAATTTCTCTAAACTGTCAATCAATCTTATTTAATAACAACAGTATTTACTTCAGCAGATGCGAAGAAATTAGTTTACTGACAGGAGTACAATTAAGTTGGTGATCATAGCTTAAAGCCTAATTTCAGATATGACTCCGTTAAAGCAGATTAAGCTTCGAAAAGAAGAATTAAGTAGTAGATGCTCCTTGAATGTTTAGTTATTCATCAGTAACACTTTCCATAAAAACGTACGTATATCGACACAAGTGAGTTCGCGTATGGTTATCATCACTAACATACGTACAGTATTTGTTAATTGTATTTCGAATGCCTTTTGATTATAATAGTTATATTATTATTATCCGCCTTCATGAAGTGAAACTGACACAGTTCTTGTGGCAGTTGAGAACAGTTTGAGCTAGGAGATTTTTCGAAATTGATTATTATTTTCTTAGAATCGTTAAACTTATTTCGATTTTTGGTTTCTTGTCTCTCTGCTCACCATCTTAGAACGAAAATTTAATCCATACGTGCATGGTAATAATAAATAATTCATAATTAATCACTGACCGGGAAACCATAAAAGATAGTTCAACAGAGACAGGGCAGTAAGCAGCCAAGTAATACGTCTCTATCAAGGATTGTTTAATTCAACACAACCGGTGCAGAATGCCTACAGTTTAACGTTAAGCTTTAAAAAAAGTGAAGTTTGGTATTAGGGCTTTTTAGATTGCATCCCAGACCAGGATTTGAATAAGAGATGGCCAGTCAGCTTCCTTATGGGGCGTCCATTAATTTCGTGTGGTGAAATGGAGGGGGGGGGGGGGTCCGGCGAAATCTCACCAAATCTCATCAAGGGGAAGGGGGGGGGGGTCAAGGGAAATCTCACGTGTGGTTTTGGAAATAGAGCTGAAAAAAAAGGTTCTACAAATGACGCAAAAGTCGATTTTAGGGGGGGGATTTCGTCGAAAAGTGGGGGGTTACCGGGCTTTGGAAGGGTGAGACACCTAAAAAACAGATCTAAAAAAGTTTCGAGGGTGTTTTCTAGGGGAAAGGGGGGGGGGTCGGAAATCCAGAAAAACACCTCACGTAATTTATCGATGTCCCCTTCCTACTTGCTGTCTGTGGACTTACGCTTCGTCGACGTCGAGGTCATTAGAGGCGGGAAAGACTATTGGCAAGGAACGGGCAGGAATTCCGTCATGGCCTTTCCAAGGAACCATTCCGACGTTCACCTGGAGTGACTTCGGGAAACAATGCAAAATCTGTAAAGCCGGACGGGGATTCGAACCCACGTCCTCCCGTATGCGAAGCCGAGGAGTTACCGCTCACCCACTTCGCTCGGTGGATACCATACAAGTGAGCCACCAGGCACATGTAATGGTGACTTCAGGAAAGGAATCTCATTCAACTTTTCACTGTCGCGTTGCCCTTTCTCCACCAATAAGCAACTATTTAACAACACAGGGATTGGAATAGGAAAAGCCAGCTGGGACCTTCCATTCGGGAGGATGTTGGATAAAATTCCCGTCCATCCACCAGGATTTCGGTTTTGCATGGCCTCCCGAAATCACTCCAGACGAATATAGGGGACGATTTCTTTCAAAAGGCTGTAGCTGAATTTCTTCCCGTTTCTTGTCACCAATCTGTTACCGCTTCTAACATTATAGCAGTCAAAGAAAACTTTGCTAAACCAGACATTTCACTCGAGACATATATTACCTATGCCACTACATCGTGGCGGGATGGTGTTTTGTAGCCCAGCTGGGCAACTGTTACCAATAATTACTTAAAAATTATTTTTGCTTAAATCACACTGCGCCACTGACAATATTTCGAACTGCAGGATATAGGTGTAAATGTGTAAGCTCCGCTAAAATGAACGATCCATTACACTTTACAGAAAATCTGCAAGTATTTTTTATCATCAGCAGTATCTGCAAAAATGGACCTTCCTGTAACAATTACAAACACCAATGAATTGTAAACTGGGGCTTCAACAATGCCGACTAACGTGAAAGTCAATAAAATCTTAAAATTACTGCAAAGACTCACCTTTAAATACAAAGTTTAACGAATCCTGATAATGCAGTGTGTGATTTATCGTTGCTCTGGATGATATCATTTACTGTTAGTAAGTTATGACTTTTAAACATATTTTTGGGATGGTTAATATTGTTACTCGTGATATCAGCTGTACATTATTGCAGTGTTTAGATTACTTTTAACAAACTGCACCACAAAGGTATTGAATAATCGCCGACAAAGGTCCTATATAAATGCTATTAACTCAGGAACATAAGAAAAATCTGTCTGTAGGCCATATTAGCAGTGGAATAAAATTTTCTCGGCTAACTAGCGAGTTAGTCCATCGATAAAACAAGACGTTTCGGTGGTCACAACTCTGCCGCCATTGCCAAGTGACTGCTGCCGGTAGGTTATACAGCCGCTTATATATCACGCGAAGTCCACGCTACGTCATCATTTTAATTAGCAGTTGCTGATCTATAGAGTTTTATAAACTAAAACCCCTTCTACGAACACAGTAACAGTCCTAAATAGTGCCACACGTACAAAAGTTCTGTAGAAGTGCATAAAAGAGCTGTTCCAGACTGCAATGTGAAGATTATCACAATACCTGTAAGTACAGTATATATATATATATATATATGTGTGTGTGTGTGTGTGTGTGTGTGTGTGTAGATGATGATTTGTTTTATTTACTAATTATAATGATACACAGGTAAAACCATACATTTGCAGCCACTAATGATGCGACCCACCACAAGGGCGAAACGTGTCTGGGGAATAAAATAACATTAAAAACAACAGTTGTTCCAAGACCGCATTTTTATTTATAAAAATCTAGAGGAATAAAAAAAAATTCTCAACACGAGCCGCCACTAATGGAAACCATCAATCTCTCAGCCATCCTTTTCTGTCTCAATTGTTTCCGTTTTCCTTTTCAAAATTGGACTGTAGCGAAACATAGTTCAGTCACAAAATAAGCTGGCTGACGGACAGATAAACAAACAGACTAGGTACCGAAAATATTTTTAAAAACTTTTTATTATGATTGTTGTTAGTAATGGGGTTTAAAAGATTTTCTACCTTGACTATTGTTTGTAACTACGGTAAATAAATTTACCAAATGATGTGAGAGGCTTATATTTGTTTGTTGAAGATAATAATTTTAGCAGAATTTCTTAGTTCGTTATTTTCCTAATGCCATTGGCATCTGTAGCCGAAACTGTTTTTTTTTTTTTTTTTTTTTTTTTTTTTTTTTTTTTTTTTTTTTTTTTTTTTTCCAATCTCTTACATCTAAGGAGGAGGTAAAAACATGTTAAATTTGTACAAAAAAATAAAAAATGGAAAATGATTTAGTGTATTATTATTCCAGTAAACGTGTGGTTCTAACAGTATCCCAGATGGTAGAATAAATAAGTTTCAAATTAAATCGAATACAAATTCAGCTCTCGGAGAAGTTCTTCGCTTTCTTACGCAACTTTGATCATAAAATTCTTTGTAGAGCAGAGGTTATTTCTCTGTCAGGTCTAAAAAGAACTTTACGGTGTTACGTATACTTATCTAGACGTTTATTACATCTCTGACTGAACTTTAACCCTTCGCCTTTATTATCAGCCTGCTAACGTTAAAAGTGGAAACGCCCGAAATGAGGTTTACAGCAATGTATGACTAATTTATGAGAGGGATAGTTCCGCTATCAAGTTTATGGGCTGATTAAAGGTCACGGGTTATCTTTATCTACACCCGTCTCGTATGTTACACACTATTTGATTACTGTTTTACAAATCTACAGTCCTTTTAATTACTGGTTATTTATTACAAAAATATTTATTCCAACACAGATCAATTTATTCCTCCAAATGTCATACCCTGCTCTGCTTAGTATTACCGAGTGTGGTGGGTGAACGGTTAACGCTCTGGCCTCGCATTCGGGAGGACGTGGGTTCGAATCCCCGTCCGGGCATCCAGATTTGGGTTTTCCATGGTTAGCCCAAATCACTCCAGGTGAATCCAGGGAAGCTTCCTTCAAGAGGCCATGTACGAATTCCTTCCCGTTCCTTATCCCCAGTCCTTTCCCGCCTCTAATGACTTCGAAGTCGACGAGGCGTAAAGTCATAAGTAAAAAAAAAAAATTGTTTTTCAGATAATAGTTAATGAAACAGAGCGTGCTGGGTGAGCGGTAACACTCTGGCCTCGTATTCTGGAGGACACAGGTTCGAATCGCCAACTATCCATCCAGATCTAGGTTTTACTTATTTTCCCGAAATCCCCCCAGGCGAATGTCAGGATGGTTCACTCAAAATACCATGATCGAATTCCTTCAGATTGCTAAACCCCAGTCCTTTACCACCTATAATGGCCATAAGAAAGCTAATGAAGGTCTGTCTACGTTGCTGCTATATGCGAAAGTTAAAGGCACGTAGCCGGCCTCGGTAGCGTAGGGGCTAGCGTGCTAGCTCCGAGTGCCGAAGGTCGCCGGTTCGAATCCGGCCGCGAGCATGGATGTTAAGTGTTGTGTGTCTGTGTGAATGTCCTGTCCGTCCTGTGGTGTCTTTACTTAGGAATCATAGAACCTACTGGAGAAACTAATTCACATGAAGAGATACCGTAAACACATTGAGCTGGCTGAATGGCTTAGTCGCCGAAAGCCATTAAAAAAAAAAAAAAAAGGCACGTAAATATGGTCATGAAAGGAAGTGGAGAATGGCAATATGTCTTGATCTACAAAATACATCCAAAAAATGTTTTCTCTATCAAACCCCTCCTGAATAATTATCAATAACGTGTACATTCTCTATAATTTTTACGGACTTAGTTTCCCTCTTCCTTCGACACGTTTCATATTTTCAATTTTCGTTAAATCAAAATAAAAAAAATAATCGTAACACTAGGAGGACGCGGGTTCGAATCCGCTTTTGGATATTCAGATTTCGGTTTTCCCTGGCTTTCCGAAATCGCTCCAGGAAAATGCTGGGACGGTTCCTTCAAAATTCCATGGTCGTATTATTTTCCAAAGCTTGTCTGCAAACTTGTTCCGCAGTTTAGTGACATATACACCAATGCGACATAAAAAAAATTAAATTGGCCTTTGTATAATTAAGATATGATTGTTGATTTAGTTATAAATTCGAACTTAAAAATATTAACAAATATATAAGTAAATCAACCAAATAGGTCAAGCCAAAAATTCCATGACAAATTTGTGTACTGTGGTTGTAATCTGAAGATACAACTTGATGCAATCTGAACTGATTGAACAAGGGGCCGTTTAGACGGACGTGTTGCTTTTTAGCAGACAGACAGGAGCCATCACTCGGATGACGTACTTCGACAAAAAAGGGTAAAAAAAAGCTAAAACGCGCCAGTTCCCTCTCAACTGGTGAATTTCTGAATGTGACAGGTCACTGATGTTCAATTGGAGGAAAAAACTGAGCAAGGGAAGCGATGAAACTGAAGGCCTGTTTATTTTTGTCTTTTTTTATTATTATTTTTCCAATGCAGCAGAAACGAACGTCACTCGAATGAGCACGTCAGTCAAGCTGGCCGGGACAAGCGCAGCTGCCGAACGATGACGCGTTTCGGTTTCGGCTGATCTCCAGCTTCCTGTCGGATTACGGGGGGTATTTATTTTGTACGGAACAGCGACAGACAACATGCTGCTTCTACCTGCTGTCTTACAAGGCTGATTGAGGAGTGATGACACGGCAATAAACAGGAGCAGTAGCAGTGCAGTCCCGTAAAATGAGAAGGCAGTATCTTTAAAATAAGTGATAGGTATTTTCTGAAAAACTGTTTTAACGCGAATATATTACCGAATTCAGGTTGTTAGTACCCAGTTATCAACATTTCAGTGGCCTCTTCTTAGAACATCCTAAGTATTTGAAGCCGTATACATCTCTGCCCTAAATTGAGCAGTCGGTTCCAAAGAACATTTTAACATGCTGGCAACCACCGAAGAAGAGGAAATACGAGTGTTAATGTTTCAATCTCTTAAACGAATAATTTGGGAGTGATGGAATTATTTTAGCAGAGAATGGCATGAAACTATTATGAGATTTTAACACTGATTTCGGTTACGATTTTTATCGATTTCCACACGACATAATGTATGTAATTAATACGATAGTTAAATGTTATGTATATTTTGTTAAGTTTCGTTGTGTAAGTTATGTGACCCAGCCGATTTCTTAATAAAAAAAATAGTTTTTTTCTTTTTTTAGAAAATATAAAACGGTTAACCCATAAGGCTGAGATTATTTCCTGATATCCTTCAGTGATATTTACCAGAATTTTTACCAGAAATAAATGAGTTCAAGAACTAGACGATTTAAGAAACGTTAGAACTCTGGAGTTTTGAGAGATAAATTAAGTTATTGTTTCAATCAGCAGGCAATTATAGTTCAAGGATTGAATGAGACTGAAAGACGGAAGTTGCTTCGCAATGAAAAGATTAAAGAAGCTGTTGTAAGTTCTATACTGTAAAAATATTCAGTAACTCCTAATAGAGCATTTAATTCTATCAGAAATTTTTTATTTTCAATTTATTTTCTAGCTTAAAAATATTTTAAGTGTTCGTGCTTTGCTAGCTGTTGGACTTGATCCAGAGGTATGTTGTTTGTGTCATAATACCAGAGTTCTGACTTCTTAAATTATTGTGTAATAGACAATATATTAAACATATAACTACCCAAAAAAATTAAAAATAAACTTCAAATAAAACAATTTTTTAATTAAGTTCATTATTAGTTTTGTGAAATTATCTTTTGAATGATGTGTGTACCGTTAATCAAATACACACACACACTCAAAACCAGTTGATAAAATTATCGTGTTCTAGGAAAATAAAAAAATAAAAAAAATATTTTCATGAAAAATTTCTCATTCAATTCCATTTTGAAAAAAAAAAAAAAAAGTTAAATAATCAATTTTGTGAAAATCATTCAGTTTATTATTCTGTGAAAATCATGAATTCCAGAAAGATTGTTTCTTTTTTTTCCTTTAATGTTTAGAAGACTATGTATAACAGTATATAATGAAAGAATTCACGGATTAGTAATTTGGAAATATTTGAGGGACTAGATGTTTATCGCCAGAACATGTATTAACCGTAGAATAAAAAAAAAAAAATTAAATAAAAAAAAAAAAAAAAACATTTTCAGAATTGGCTGGTTGTCTGCTTTTATTAGATAACCATGGTGATTATTACTGATTGCATAGTGTTTTGTAAGTCATAAGGTAGAAATTTCTACGAAAATTTAAACTTCAAATAATATAGAGACTTTAAAATGAAAAATGTGACAAAATTGTAGACTTTTGAACGTTTAATTATTTTGTTTCTAGTATTTATTTGTAAATCACTAGGGGTGGATAAAATTCCAAAATTGTGATTAAGGAACATAGGAATAGTAAAATATCTGTCGCAAATAATTTTTATAGAGAATATAGAGAGATACTCTAAATTAATTCTGACATAGCATAAAAGTTATCCCATGACTGTATGTAAAAAGCAGGTATTTATTAATAAAAGTGTCGTTGTGCTCAAAACCATCGATATTTTTTTACAAGGAAAAATACTCCACAAGACAATAGAAAAACATTTTCTAAATGAATTACAGAGCCCAAGAGATGCTTGTCACTTTCTGTTGATGTGCAGCACACAAACGGTACAGCAGCAAGTGTCTTGGTAAATATGGCCTGCACCTTGTGACACATGGCCGAACCACAAAACCCTTTCCGGTCTGCCTGTCCCCGACACTCGCCCAACTTTTTCCGTCGCCCTTTATAAATCCTACATGTGCTCCGCAGCTCCTCTCCATTTTTTCCATAAGTTGTCCGCTCTTTTTCCCGGGAGCGTTGAAGCCCAATAACAAGTTGTCAGCGGCAGGAGCCAGCTCCAATTGTGGGAAGGAAGCATGGGGCTGCGCCCGCCACGGCACTCCAACGCCCCAATAGGCCCGCACACTTATCGTAACGAGGACTTAACGACAAACCAATTGGCAGAGTCAAACGGAAAATAGAGCCTCATATTGTTCTAGCTGGAAATAATTAACGATAACAAAATTGATAGGCAGCAAACTTTATCAATGAACAATAAAATGAAGTTTTATTTCGTTTTAGTTTATCCACACACACACACACAACACGGGTAAACTTAGAATTGTTTTATGTTTCTAGAAACATTAACCTACCCTTACATGCATGTATTCTGAGGTATAGCTCAGGGCATAAAAAATTATATTTATTTGACTTGAGAAGTAGATTGATGTCATTTCATATGTAGCATGCTAAAAGAAGTTATCACTTTTATACTTGAGCGGTTTGGTGGCTCGGTGGTTAAGGTGTTTGACTGGGGATCGAAAGGTTCCCGGATCGAATCCTTGTCTATCCGACCTTCACATCTGGCACAGCTTGCTGCGTAATGTGAAGTATGCCTGAACGCTTCCGTGGTTCGTATTCTGCGTTAAATTGTAGGTCACCTGTACCGGAGGTGTACTGGGTTGGATTAAGCCGGCAACGACAGGTAGTCCAGTCATTATAGTAAGTTCACCTCGGAATTCGAGATACCCAGCTGTAAGTCTGTAAATACTTGTATATTGACACCCTAAAAGTTGTCTCAAAACCTACATATGGTAGGGTGTACGCAACTATTAAATTTCAAGATCAAAGGTCACAAAAATCGGTTTTTTGCGCTTTTTTTTTTTGTAAATATCTAATTTCCTATGGGTTTTTTGCTATTTGTATTTATTATCAATATTGTAGAATACAAAATTCTCTACAAATTTCGTCGAAATTTTTTTTTTATACCGTGCACCGTTTTCGAGATAGAGGGCGGAGAGCGCGCGGTCATAGCATCACTTCAGGTCAACCGGTGCCTCCGGTCGAAAACGCGCCATATACAGTTGATGAACTATCGATAAATCAATGATTATAAATATTTGTCAATTTTTATTAACTATTATATTATATTTTATCATTTTCTTCATGCATTAAACCTATATCTATTCAATAATACTGATAACCGTTTCCTAAAATTAAAATTAAAAAATAATTAAGGGAAAAACTTAAATCATAATATAATTATATTCCAAATACTACGCAGTTAATATCGATAGCTTCTGGAATTGTTGGAAATAAGCAAATTAACCGCCACAGAGCTTACGAAATTGGATTAGAGTCTATGAAGAAGATCACTGGCTTATCATTTGATGAAATAAAGTTGAAACGTTCCGAAAAAGTAATGCCGCTTTCCAGTGTTAACAAATGTAAGGAGTGGAATGCACAACCAATTAAACTCTTCCACCAGGTCATTACGACCACACGAAATTATTATTACTTGCATGCTTGAGTAGTTTAGGCCTATTATTATTCAAAAGTAGAGTAACAGAAGCATTAAGTTTTCACATTTCGTTAACAGACGCACTTCATCTTTTATGATAACTTTCGTTCTTATTAAAACGCTAACAGTGTTTGAAAGGGTTTGGGAAGTCATAATATTTGCGTTTCTGTACTAACCAAATCTATAATTTCCATGGAATTTTGAGACAATGACTACAACATTATATTTGAAGCATTACTTCTTCCTTACTCCTGACCTATGGTATAACACTTCCTTTCGTTTCAGCAACTAAATTTGTCACTTTACATGGTCTGTGACACACTAAGGCTTTGTGATTTCACATTCAGCTCTCCAACTTCCAAGTGCACCATTTCTTTGCGTTATCAGTGCATTCGATTAATTTCAAGAAACGATACTGTTACATATTCTAACTTTTAGTACTTACTTTAGTAAAGGAAAAGTATTAAGGCAAAGTTGTGTTTTAACTGCGTAAAGTCTGTAAAAAGTTATGCAAGGAAAAAGAAATGAATAAACCGCAAGATATCTCGTTTTCTCGATCCATCAAATGTTATTTGCTTGGCATTTTTCCGTTGGATTTACATTGATAAACCAGGCAGAATAGATATATAGATAGATATGTTCACTTTGATCCCATGTGAGAATAATCTCGGGGATGTGGAACAGTACATACACTTATTAGTAATGTCAATATTACTATATAATTGATAATATTATTATATATTGACAACAAGTTAGCAACAACCCATTAGTATAACCAATATCTCCTGTAATCTACAAATAAAATCCCGAGTTAATTAATACTTATTATGTGGAACAGTGTATACACTTGTTACCAGCATATAATAACCAGTTATTTTCTTACCAAGCAGTTACCATGATAAGTTTCACTGTAATTTGTGACTACATATTATATTATGTTAGTTCCTATTTATGTGGAACAGTACACACACCTATTACCAATATCAATTATATTATCAACAACTCATAAGAAGTCAATTACTTAAAAACCTGTTAGTATGATAATTTTTCACAGCAGTTTTCGAGTGCATGCTATCCCATGTTAGTTACTATATATGAGTGAAATTTTGAAAACAGTGTAATTAGTTCATTTGTCAAAAGTTTCAACAGAAGGAAAACCATATATCATTTTAGTAAATGTGGATAATTTTGTCACCTTCCCCTTCCATACACCATATATACTATTTTATCAGTCATTCTTAGTTACCAAATTCCAAGAAGAAAATTCTTTCACAGAGTAAAATGGGTTCTGAAGCAGAAACTCTTTCAGTTTGAACTTAAAGTAGTTGGGTTTTTGTAGATAACATTTAATTTCTGTTGGTAATACATTGCATAAGGAAGCTCCAGTAAATTTTAACCCTTTCTGTACAATTGGCAGTGATTTGTAATCCTTGTGAATATTATATTTATTCCTAGTATTATGGCTATGTATGTCAGAATTAAGATTGAAGTGTTTAGGATTGTCAACTACAAATGATAGTACGGAGTATACATACTGTGCTGGCATTGTTAGTACACCCAGGTTTTTAAATAGATTTCTGCACGACGTCTGTGAGCTTGCTCCGCAAATAGTTCTTATAGCACGCTTTTGCAATTTAAATACCCTCTGTGCTTGTGACGAGTTTCCCCAGAATGAGATGCCATAAGTGAGCAGGGAATGAAAATATGCAAAATATACTAACTTTCTGGTTTCTATATTAGCTATTCTAGATATTACCCTCAGTGAAAATGTTGCAGAATTCAGTTTTTTAAGAAGTTGTTGAATATGCTGTTTCCAGTTCAATTTGTTATCTATATATACACCCAGGAATTTTGTGAAACTGCTTTCATTGATTGCTTTTCCTTCTGATATCACATTATAGCTGTCCTTTGTTTTATTTTTTTGAAACAAACTGAAGTAACTGTGTCTTTTCTACATTAAGTATTAGTTTTTTGGCATTAAACCACCTGTTAATTTTCTTTATAACATCATTTGCTGTGTTTTCGAGGTTTTGTGCTGATGGGTCTTTCAAGGATATGCTAGTATCATCTGCAAAGAGCACCATGTGTTCATTATCACCTAGTATATGTGGGAGATCATTTATATAGATTAAGAACAGCAGAGGGCCAAGAATTGAACCTTGAGGCACACCACATTTAAAGAGTGTAAATTATAATAAGTGTATTTTTTTAGATAAAGTTGAGGAACGTGAGACTTTTTTTAAAGGAAAAAGCAGTAACATCAATAATAAATGATTATAAAATTATACACGTAATGTATCTAGCGAGATATACAGGTTATCCATTGCGACCTGGATGCTTGAGATTAACAGCAACTGTTTAGAATAATGTGTATTAAACACCAAGACATCCAGTGATTTAGGGCTGTTGATAAAATATCGATATATCGATATTTTTTTAAAAAAATATCGATATTTATGAGTGATATTTTTAGGACGATATATCGATATTGAAATCTGGATATCGGAGTCCGATATTTTTTAAAAATAAGTTGTTATTTTCCGTTTTCCTCGTAGAATATTCCAAGTTATTATTGGAGGGAAAACGATTACCTGTGTTTCACATGCAATACATTTTCATAGATAGAATTTTAAGAAACAATTTATGATCCGAGCACATGGAGAAGCAGGGCCGCCGTAAGCGGGCGTGCAAGGCAGCATATTATGTAGCGGGCGACCCTTTTTTATTTAGCTCAACAGCTGCTTCGGGTGGTCGGCGGCGACACTCGGGATGGTAACAATGGGGGCGGCAATCTCATGCCGCGTTTACACTCTCGCGCGAGCTTAGACGAGGCGAGGCGAGACACCGCGAACGCGAGAGTGTAAACGGTGCACTCGCGTAGTCTCGCCTCGCCTCGTCTAAGCTCGCGAGTGCCGCTCGCCTCAGTGGCGGTCTCTTGGCGCGAGTCAAAGGCGCGAGCACATTGTTTACAGCAGAGGTAGTCAACCTTTTTACCTACCGCCCACTTTTGTATCAATGTATACCTTATGAAACAGACGTACAGCGAGTTAAAGCCCATAATAATAATTTGCCAAATACTTTGTCTGACTTTCGCTACGTTTGGCACAATAAGTCTTTATAAAACTACTCACTATAGTTAAATCTGTCTTTTTATTTATACTTTACGTATATAAAAGGACGAAGTTTGGTGAAATTAGATTTTATTATTTGGTTTATTAATGATATTCCTAAGGCAGATTATGTTAAAATAAAAACTGGATATCTTGGTCAATTTTGCAAGGAACAAACAAAGGTCTCCTCTTTCGGTTTCTTTCTTTGGCTATAATATGATTACCAGCACAAATGCCTGATTACATGAGATATGAAGGAAAAGTTTTCATTAAACTGAATATCAGTTGTCATACATTTTGATATGACAGGTGTTTTTTTTTAATTATTTTGCCACGGGTTTTCATATCCATCACTATCGAATTTATGTTTACTTTCTGCGTCATATACGATTTCTAAACCTTCTTCCTGTCAAGTTCTAACAGCTTCTTCAATATTTGCGGTAGAAGGATTTTTCATTCAGTCATAAACATTGAATTTCAAAATATCTACAAATCGTTTTTCCATGTCTAAAGTTAGTTGAGGTGGGTACTGAATCTGTCAATATCCTCTGGAGTTATTATCGTTTATAGATAATATTTCGGGAAACTATTGAAATTTTCTTCTTAATAGATTGTAACGCAGTAGTTAAAAGTTTTCAATAAATAATGACACACAGAACATTTTGGTAACCTATAAGCGTTTTATTAGCTCCTTTAAGATGCAAATCAACATAATTAAATCTATAAATGAATGCAATTTTTCTCGGCGTTGTTTATTTATAAACGTTTCTCGGGAAACAAACCGAGTAATATTGTGCATCAATAATAATATTACTCGGTTTGTTCACGAGAAACGTTTATAAATAAATCATTAAATCTATTTAAAAAACCTTAAAAAGTCAATTAATTTTTAGAAAAATAACGAAAGCGTTTAGCTATTGGACCAAACCCCCACAGTCCACCACGAAAGCTGGCACGCCCACTAGTCATCCATGAATGAATTCTTGCGAGAGTGTAAACGGCAGTTCGCGTCAGCGCTCGTGCACGAGGCGCGAGGCGAGGCACGAGGCGAGACGCGAGGCGAGAGTGTAAATGCGGCATCACAGTTTTTTGACCCGGTTCGGAAATTTCCTATATCCACCACTGGCTGTAGTTGGACAGGGGGCGGCATAATCGCTATTGCACGCCGGCGCTCAACCAGCTAGCGGCGGGCCTGTGGAGAAGTAAAAAACGAAGGTAAAATAACTCATTCAATATTCATTAGAATTCTTGTCTGGACATTTTGAAAAGTTTTTAAAATTTGTATTCAATCAATGCAAAAGTATTAGCATTAAGAAACTAATCGTAATGTACCAGGTATGGGTAGGGTTGCCAGATAGCCGGAAAATCCGGGAATGTCTCGGAATTTTGTGTCTGATCTCGTGTCCAGGAATTATGCGTTACTGTCCCGGAATTTCCGTATACTAGTTTTTTTCTCAAACTCAGTTCACCACGGTGGCCATGAGGCCAAGCCAAGTATCCCATGCTTGCAGTGGGAGGATTGAATGTCCCTTAAATCAGAGGAATTGAAACTGACAGGAAAATACTCTTTGAATTTTCTGGGACTTAGAAAATTCTAGACGCAGTTAACATTAACTCCCTTTATACAGAGTTCACATGTCTGAAACGTGTTTTTCAGGTTCTTCCAAAAGGCTTTCCAAACGATAAAATCTGGGCCAATTTCTTTAGAATAAGCATTTTTAATGATTTTGAATATTTAAAAACAAAGTTGGTTTTATTTTTTCAATTCCAACAAGCAATGACTTTTACGAGACAAGTTTTAGCGCGTTGAATAATTTATGAAATAAGAGCGAAACAGAACGTTCATGGATTTGATCAAGGCTGAACTGCAAACTCAATCAATTTTGAAGACTCTTGCTGAGAAATTTATCAGTTTTGCAAAGCAGTGACGGAGAAATATTTATGAAAATGGCAAAATACAATAATAAATATTTTAAAATTAGTTGATTAAGATCTATTTTGATTGATGTTGATTTTGATTTAGCAAAAGATAGATGCTAATTTTTTTTTATTTGTTGATAAAACCTGATGCTGATTTTCTACCTAATTTTAATTAATGAGCCTAACAGCAGTGTTCAGTTTTTGTTTAATATTTTTGAGATTTTGATTGATAATGCCCGATGTTGATTTTGTACCAAAGTAAAAAATTCCTAACGAGGTGGTTAATTTTTATTTTAAGTTTAGTATTTTTCCTTTTGATTCATAATACCTGATGTTGACTTTCTACCATAGTTTAATTAATAAACTTAAAAGAGGTGGTATATATACGTTTGATAGCATATTTACCTAAAATAGAATTTTTTAGTAATTTGCATTTTTGTTCACTCTTTAAACATACCGCTAAAATACTTTTTAGACCCAGAAATGTCCCGGAAATTATAAGCCTGTATCTGGCACTCCACAGTTAAATATTTCGCGCCAATTGGATACGCTTCTTGTTCCATACCAACAGAAGAATTGAGCTCCAAAATTATGTCACAGCCAGTTTTGTTATATCACTTACGAATTTATTGAGATAAGAAATTGAAAAAAAGAATCTACCACTTTCGGATTGCCTTTACAAAGCGCTATGCTAAAAACTTATTATTATAGATTGGTGCCTTTAAAAAACAATTTGTTAACGCCAAAGGAACTGCCTTGACAGTAGCGGCTCTAGGATATTTTCAAGCCGGGGAAAAACTGAGATTGCCGCCTCTTCAAACATTGTTGCCAGCCAGACCCCGAGAATCAGCCGAGAATCGCCTCCTTGATTGTTGGCCAAAAGCATTGATGTCATCACTTTAACTGTTTGCCAAACGCATTGTTGGAGACGATTTTGCCGCCCCCCATCCCTCAAGTTATCGCCCAGAACAAGTACCCCAGTTTGCCCCCACCCCTCGCCCTAAATCCTGCATTCCACCTAGAATCTCAGCTTTAAAAAATTGTATTATGGTAAAGCGTTACCCATTTGCAAAGCAATATCAAAGAAGGGGAAATTTTCAATTAATGTAGGCAGTTCTCCATTTATAGTAGAAGAAACAACGGGAAAAACATGAGTTCATGCTCTTGAAAAGTATGTCCAATGAAGTTTCTGACATGAGTTTTGGTGCAAAATTTTACTTCATTCACCTTAGTTTGGAACTTTTTTGGATTTGAAACTCTTTTAAATGACTATGACATTCTCTCATCATAATTCTAAGCAACATCCAGTTGTCCTAGAAAATGGTAATTTGGTAAACATACTTGGTTTCATGCCCACAGTATAAGAATAGTTCCTGTGTTTTTTCAATGCCAATCTAAAAGCTGAAACGTCTTAAGCCTCGTATCCACTTGAGCACACTCAGGCGAATGAGCCGCTCATTCATTTGAGCGCGCTCAAGAAAAAGGAAATTTTGGTCGAACGAGCCTGGTTTCAGTGCTCAGAAAACGCTCGGCTATTGACGTGTTGTCAGGTGTACGCGCGGCAGCTGTGGCCTTTATTATTATCCATACGATGTCAACGCAAAGAAGAAAATTACCAAATTGGTGGATTAGAGAAAGTCATCGTCAGCGAAGAAATTATCTTAATAATTTAATTCACGAATTGACTTTAGAAGGAGACAATGAGCTATTTCAAAAATTTACGAGATCGATTTCGAACATTTGCTGTCATCAGTTGGACCTCATATTAAAATGCACGATACGCCTATGCGTGAGGTGATCCCACCAGAAGATAAAATTTATAATAACTTTAAGATTCCTAGCCTCAGGAAGTCCCTACACAAGCCTGCAGTATATGTTCAAAGTATATAAACAAAGCATCAGCCGTTTAGTACGGGTAGTCTTTGATGGCACTATTGAGTCACTCCAAAATTATATAAACGCTGGTACCTATTTTTAATTTGTGTTTAGAAATTAGATTTAAAGGTTACTTTTATGTTTTTTTTATTATGGCATTAATTTCAAGTTTTTATTAAAAATTATGTAAAACAATTATATTGCCATAGATGAATTAGCCTGGCACAAAATCAATATATTTTAGACATTTAGGATATGAATTACGTAACACCCAATTCAATCAAAATCCGTGCAGCTGTGAGAAATACTATTAAAAAAGACTTACCACTTCCCGTTGTAGAAGTTCTCTTCTGTATTTATCGTCCTCGCCTGAATGACCCTAGTAGCTGGCTTGTTATTTTTTTCTTTACATCATCAATACCTAAGTTTAATATCTCGCTGATTTCACGCCATGCACCTTCTTTTTTAGTTCGATTATAATACTGGAGCTATCCCATAACACCCTCTTTGATTCATACGCATCAATTAGAGTTAAGCAAGTTTCATTGTTCCACGTGCTCGCGCTCATTGTAGAAACCGCCAAATACCGTCCACACTGAGCGCCGAACAAACACTGGCTCGCCTTTGAGCATTCTAAAAAACCGACAACCGATCGGCTCGCCCCGAGCGCGCTCGCTGTCGTTCGTTGCGAGCGTGCTCAGGCGTCCACACTTGAGCCACTCGCTTCATTGAGCGGCTCATTCGCCTGAGCGTGCTCAAGTGGATACGAGGCCTTAGAGAAAATTTGTACGTTAATTGCTTTCTTCTTGATGAGGTTATATGCCTTAAATTTCAGTTTTGCACAAAGATCAGAAGCATAAAAAACACAATTAATTTTACTTTGTTACTACATTTAATTTGGAAGTTACAAGTAGTCCTACACCGATGGTAACAATGCAGACACGGCGTCGCTCGCACAGAACGAATCGGACTCGAACCCGTTGTTTTACATGAGCGTGCGTTGTCGAGGAAAGTATTTTGACATGAAAATTGGATGTAAGCAGGAATATTGATAAATTCTGATACACAATCTTTGTTAAGGTGCAAACATTTGGTCCAAAAAGTAAGAAGACTCAGAATAAGCTATCAACCTACAAAAAGAAATTAAATTCCACATAAAACAATACTTGTAAAAAAAGTGACTTGGTCATCATGCAAACTCTGATAATAGAACATCAACCTAAATAAATGCCTCTACTATGTTGCATTATTGAGCTTTTAAACTCACAAAAGCCAAGATTTCCCTCGATGCTCTTTCTGGATTCACAAGGCTTCGAGTAAATCATAAACATTATGCCTTTCCTTTTAGTAAAGTAGTAGTATAATGGCTAAATCACAATTTAAAAAAATATGATTTATCCGTAACTTCATGAAAAACCATTTTTTCATAAAATCAAAACTTGATTCAGAAAAATATCTCACAACTCTTCATCATTAAATAGCTACAAGACTTCGCCCTTTTTTAAAATGATTTGTTTTTGTAACATTGTTTTTTTTTTATAATAGGGTCGATATATCGATACTTTTTCTTCGATATATCGAGTCCGATATAAATATTTTTTAAAATATCGATATATCGAAAATCCGATATTTTTTAAAATATCAACAGCCCTACAGTGATTCGCAATCCGAACAATGCGACCTTACACAAAAGCTAAAATGAACTTACACATAGTTAAATTCATACATCAGTTGATGTAGTGCTACCTAACAGGTAAAAGAATTGAATATAGATGAAATGTCAAAAATAAGATGGACATTAATAACTGAATTTTGTTTTAAAGTAGATTTATAATTTTCTATTAAGCTGCGAGAAAAAAGAATATTGTATAGTTTCTTGACTACATAAAAGGATTCAACAGAAAGACGGAGAAAAATTACATAAACGTTTGAGCGGAGTTTTTTGTGACGGTAATTTTCAATGTAATACTTGTTTATATTATTTTATTTATTTGACATATGGTTAAGATTCATAAGGCTAGCTACTAATTTATTTAACACAACAACATAAAAGGTGGGAATATTTTCTTTTGTACGTAAGGGATTTAGAAAACAGAATAAATTGCCAAGTAAGTGATGAACAAATTATCCCAAATTCTTATTTCAAATTAAAATTTGTTAACGGTAAAAATACATCTCAAAATATTTTAAGCAAAAAAAAAATAAATTTGGACGCAAGTGTGTATGGAAATTAATACCTATTAATATGGTCGATTGCAATTGAATTAAATTAATTAATTATTTTAAAAATGTAATCTTATATTAGTACTCTATCACGGAATCATAAGTAAATTAAAAAATATTACAATGTTTAAATATCGTAGTAAATTAATGTTCTCCATTCAATCAAAACAGCTATGATTATCTGTTTAACAACATAAAAACTAATTAATAATAATATTAAAAAAAGAAACATGGAGATAGGATAAAAGCACATAAAGAGATGCATAACTCAATAATATCTCGATACGAAACTTACATAGAGATTTACACAATAAACTATATATCTTCTCATTTGTGGTCGCCAATTCCATTGGTATGGAGGATCGGCATGCCAGTAGATTCTTCGGTAAGAATGCAGTTATGTGGTATCCGAAAAACAGGTGATCTGTATCTTCCAGGTCGCCACATTTATGTTGATGGGAGGTTATCAAATTTACTTTGCTTTTCACGAAACATTAACAAGTTGTCAGGACAAAATTTTGAAACGAAGTTTTGACTGACATTATCACCCAGGTCATCATCAGCTGCTGAGCTACTAACTGCTGGCACTTTCGTACCGTTTTTGGGATTCCATTCCCTAAATGAAACAGAGACCTATTGTTGACTCTCCACTGTCTGTCTGCCTGTCACACATCTCCAGTATTTAAATGAAATCTTTGCGTATTTTGTCTACACCAAACTGAAAATTGTATTTAAAATTTTATAAAATTAATTTCCGGAATATTTCTAGAAATGAAGGGGATCGAGAATTTTCTCCTACCCTATTGTGTGAGATACAGATGTTTCAAATTCGTTAATCAGAGAAGTAAGATACATGTCATTTTTTTCGCTTTAAAATAAATATATGAGCGGCCTCAAATTGTTTTCATTTTAGACCATTCCAGTCATCTGACGTATTTCAAAGAAATACTAGATAGGAACTTGAAATTTGGTCCCCGTATTGCTCACATTCTTTATTTAAGCTACGAATACTAAAAACAATTACACCTAGTTTCTATGTTTCGAGGAAAACAATCAGAAGTTTTTATTTGGTGGTTGTTTTTCCGTATATTAATAATATTTAATTGAAAGTGATTTTAATTCAGATTACGTTGTAGTTTTATTGGAGCCCTACGATTGCACTAGCTCAGCGAAGGAAATGTGTTGGGAGCCGGTGAACTGAGTCTGCTGCATAATCTGATAAAGAGCGAAGCATTGATTTTTGTATCAGGTGTGACTTCCTTCTTACCTAACTAGTAAGGTCATCAGACTACACTACCCTCCTTGCTTGACAAGCCATGGAACTTGCCAACTATTTCCACAGCCCTACGCTGGGCGCATTCGAACCTGGCGCAATTCAACAACCACCGAATCCCAACAGTGAATTAGATTTAATTCGCTGTCTTTATTAAAACTTTTCGTGTCCACTCGGATTTCAGTTTCTTCTTTCATGACGCTGTCTCAATCGCTGATAGTGTGGACCACGATTACGGTAATTTTGTCATCTGCTCCAGAGTTGGCAATGTCCTGAAACAGACAATTTTTACACGCTTTATATTAGCTTGACCTGTATGAATGTAACGGAATCTTCCACTCCAATTTTCCCGGACTTCTAAACGTCCGAATTGTTTAAAATTTTTCACAAGTTTCAAGATCCGATGACAATACAATAATTTCATAGCTAACTCATGCTATTGTCATTACTTTGACAGTTACAATAGGAAAGTGACTGAATGTCACAGATTTTTCTAATTAAATTTTCACCCACTTGCAGATGTCCGAATTGTTTGAAATTTTTCCCACGTATTAAGAACCAGTGGCACTGCAATAATTTCATAACAATTTACTGATATTCTGATTACTTTGACAGTAAAAACAAAAAAGTAGTTGAATGTTTTGATTCAATTTTCAGCCACTTCCAGACGTTCGAATTGTCTTAATTTTTTCATACCGGTTATAATACAATAATATTGAAGCTATGTCCTAGTATTCTCATCACTATGACAGAAATAACTTTTTTAAAAATTAAAAGAAAACATGTTTTTCGTAGCAATGTAAACCAAAAATTTAAAATCATCTTTGAATAAAGATTTTTATCAGCAGGTCTACAATTTAGTATGAGGTTTTCCATGGTTTCCCCAAATCACTCCAGGCAAATGCCGGGATGCTTCCTTCAAAAGGCCATGGCCGAATTCCTTCCCATTCCTTGCCCCCATCCTTGCCCCCCATCCTTTCCCGTCTCTAAAGACCTCGATGTTAAAAAGAGACGTAAAGCAGTTACAAAAAAAAAAAAAAAAAAAAAAAAAAGTATGACTTAATTTCTTTAATAATCTTAAAATAAGATTAAATTCATTGACCAAAAAACTAATTTTAATGTAAATACGAACGAGGGGTGCTCTCTACTTACTTTAATAATGAATTTACCCTTAGAAAATAGCTTGCGTTAAAAAAATTATACACAACTAATATCTTGCACCCTTTTTTGCAATAATTTTTTGCTCAGCGATTTTATACTTATTTTAAGCTAATTCACGAAATTAAGTCAAAATTTAACTGTGGGACACAATACAATTTTTTCTAAAAATTTTAGGTTGTACGCAACGTAACGTAACAGAATGGTTTGGAATGGCCCAACAGTCAATAGCACGGTATATGAGGAAGATATCGGTGATTGTCAAAACATCACCTATTCCAAAACTTATTTGTCTGGAGTTCCGAGAGAAAAGGATGGTTTTCCGTCAGCTTCATAGAAAATGTGGTATATCTGTTAGGTTAAGTAGCCAATACTCTCGCGGATAGCTTTGACGTTGGACAATCGCCTGGTTACGCAGATGTTCTCAACAGTGACGGATCTTTGGCTGCCCTCACCATTAACGACCGTAAATGCAAATGACCGCAGCTGGTTGCAGATTGTGCTGACTCAGCAGCTGCCGTTGACTCCGGAGGGCCACGTGTCTACCCTCCACGGACACGTGCAATACGCGTGGCCGGTGTTCTTCGCGGCCGGCCACCCGCTGATGCACGGACGCCGATCAACAACAGATTCTTCCGGCTCAATTACCATCTGTGGACGACATGTCAGGGCTACCTCGCCCGAGGACTTTTATTCGGTGTCGTATCGCATCTCTGGCGCTAGAAACTCGCGACGGCAGCGTACCAATAATAACCGGATTCCTGGTTCATGGAAATTGCTGTTGACTATTAATTACTAATCAGGGGTCCCAAAGATTTTAACGATCTATAGCTCTTAAATTTCAACGATAAGGTTTTCAACTTTATCTCACAACGGTTTAATTAAATCCACAATTTTATTATCGGTAAAAAACAAAGGAATATTTCATTAAGAAAATATTACTATTTCGAAAAAATTATACTTACTTTTCTTTTCGGGTTTTGCGCTGATTTTTTCTTACTGGCGATGTCAGGCATTTCGGTCCCAGGCTGGGAACTTCGTCAGGGCTGATTCAAGTTAGTATATTCGCTGTGTTTTCGAGTACGCTAGATGAACTGTATTCTCTGGCAGAGATGATGTTGTGTCCGGGAGTTCCAGAGATGTTTGCACACCATAGAGCGATCTGGTAGTTGTTGCAACGCGTTAATTTGCCAGTACACACTTCCACATTTCACTGAAACCTGCCTGAACAACGATGGTGACTGTGGTTTGAGTAAAATTTTGAAGTGTGTATCCGCAAACGAAAGCGTTGCAACAACTACGAGATCGCTCCATGGTGTGTCAACATCTCTGGAATAGCAAACACTCTTGGGCGGAGAAACAAGGAATATAAACAATTCATTTAGTGTACTCAAAAACGAATCGGATAAATTAATTTAAAGCAACCGTGACGAAGGCCCCAGTTTGGAACTCAAACGTTGGCATCACCAGCAAGAAAAACGCAGCTCTGTAGCATTATCATAAGCGTGGAGCCACAATTTGATACTCGATTCTAACGTTACTTGAGGATGTTAGAAAGTAAAGAATAATTTTTTAAAAATATCGAGATATAGAACCTCAAAAATCAGTTGTTAGTATAGTCCCTTGTACTTTTGGTAATGTTTTTTCTTCTGAAACAGGCCATATTTCAAACTAACCATAACCGCTAGGAAGAAAACAAAACACCTATTGTGTATGTGCACTGTGTATAGTTCCTTGTAAAGGATTTCCTTATTGCCAAGTATATTTAATAGATTTCGTTAATTGATCCTAAACGATTTAGCAGTTCTGAAATGTCCTTCTAATTAAAATCTATTATCTGCAAGTAAATGCTGATTACGTTTGATCCTCGTATTCTGTTTATTTTAAAGTACTACGCTCCAGAAAAAAACAACAACAAAAAAAAAAAAACGGAATCTTAGGTTTTGTCAGATTTTTGCGAAAGGAGTGGCGTCTGAAAATGTATAATGATCCATGCCCCACAATTTCCATATTTGAAGGTTTTTAATTGCTTGCTTCTTCCGATGGTGCATATAATTCATTAGCTATTTCTGTAGATTTTGATTCGAAACATTAGCTCTAAAAAATTTGAAAACCCCGTCCTAAACGCTGCGGCAGTTTTTGCGGGGCTCCCGTTCAAATAAAGAAACACACGCAGCCTGCTTACAGATTTATAATAGTAAGTATAGATAACTTTCATCCTCGCTATCCATCACAGTATTATGCGTTACGTAGCGTCTAGGAATGGTTCCAATTTTTTCGAGTCTATTAAAAAGTATTAATTAACTAGAAGTACTTTTTTTTCTTCGCAGATGAAGGCGTAATAGATTTTAAAAATAGTTCTTCAGAGAAAGCAAAAATAAATTTATGCCCTACGAAAAGCTGCACCATTTAATCAAATAGGGAATATGTTGATACGTTACCGGTTTTGTGGTGACAATAATAGTTTGTTTGATCTGCTAGACTGGCTGCTATTTGGAAATTCAATATTATCTTTGGCTCAGTTGAGTGACGAGAAAAAAAGTATTTCCAGCTGTGTGAGTGTGTCCAATAAAACCATTCCCTTCAATACGATTGTAGATAAATCTCAAATTTAGAGCGTTTAAGTCTTCCCAGAGTTACCTGAGATACTACATAATAACTTTTATTTTGTTAAAGTTTTCAAAAGCGGATACAGATGACATGACAATTTAGAACTGACGGCTTTTATAGACGGAACATAAAAGTGTAATGCCTGTTAATGAAATACAATATTTTTTTTCAAAAACACAGCATTTGCGAATCAACTTAAGTATAAAATGCTGACGTAATTTTCTTGGCAGTTGCTTCTACAGCAATAACAAACACGTATACACCCGTGATTTAGCACAATGAATGACTAAATTAAGGAGATTGCACGAGAAATCAGTTAGACCAGCATACCAGTAATAATCCGTATCACAAATAAAGTCAAACTGGCACAGAAAGAAACATGATATAGCTAAAAATTAACTAAATTTTTTTTAGTAATTTGTTTTATGAAGAGAAAAACTATAAAAATTCATAAAAACTTATGGATAGTGATTTCATAAATGCATTTACTTTATTTTTTTTTATTATTATTTTTTTGTGGAATTTTATGCTTACTGATCCAAAGACTATCATTTTCCTAAGCAGTAGCTGCACCTGGTTCAATCTGGTGGAAACGAATGATGTACCTTGCATGATACATTGTCGCTATATAATGAGTTGGGAAACTAACCACCAGTTTCCTGTGGCTTAGCGGCAAAAACAAACATTAATTACTAAAAAAATTTAAAAGTAATGAATTTCCTTAAAACCAATTGTATAAAATATTTTAAAGTGATTCGTAAAACAAATAACTGGTGTCCGTTGAGCGAGGAACGTTTGACAGTTACGCCAAATTATTTATTAAAGTGACCACGTATATTCGAACAACACAATCAATCATGTGAGCTGTAACAGAAACAGAACAGGAGCAGCTACCACCCAAGTCGATATTCAACGATTTGATTGCTTTGTATTTCATTTGGACTATACGTATAATAAGTCAGAGTTTAATTAAAAAGAGAAATGCTAATCTAAAACTGTTGTACAGCAGCAGAAGCAAGAACGCAGTAGGCAAGTGAAGTTCACGAATGCATTACTTACCAACTGGGCAGTACGTTGCCATTTATGAAGCTGTATGTATTCAGAACGTTAACCATCAATTACCAGGAATTACAATGGAATGAGTAATGGCAGTGCGGTCAGGGGAATGAGAACAAACATGGCCCGGAAATTAGCCCTGACGGCCGCCGATCACTCAATCGTTCCACTATTCCCCCTCCCCCCCTTTTCCCGGGTAGCCTTAATGATGAAAGACAATCTGTCATGCCACAAAGATACCTGTACCAGCGCCGCACCGCGTAAAAACACAATTAAGCTTGGGACGCGTCCGTTAGTAATGTCAGAGCTAGATCCAACATGGCTGCCAGCCTCAAGCCCCGGCGCGTGTTACATAAAACATGCGGCGGCTGAGTTGGTAGTTCGCAGGCGAGTTGGTCCCGGATAAATCAGAGCCGGCAGACCGGTCATCTGCACACAATGCCGCCTCTGTGTGTGTGTATGTCTGTGTGCAGTGCAGCCGCCGCCAATTCGCCGCCTCCTTGTCCGCATTCTATTCACAGCCGCCACATCCAGCTCGCATCTGTCTACGTCACGCGGCGAGCCACAGATGAAAAACTCAGCGGGCAGAGAGCATTCACGCTGGCCCGCCGGCTGCGGTAGCGCCGCCGGTGGAGGACGGAAGTTCTGACCCATAAGGTAGAAACGTGCTGGTATACAGGTAGCGGCGGGATTTACGTTGGAGGCCGGGCTCATTACAGTTTCCAGTGAGCGGCTTCGGCTGCAGCCTTCAATTCGTCGCTGTCTGCCGGAGGCAGTAGAGCCATGTGTCGTCGGAACGACTGCTGGGAAACAATGCTCATATAAAAAGGGTGGGGACAACAGGTAACTATGCGACGAAAAGGAAGTCGTAGATCTGCCGTTTACGGAACGGGAACAATGAGATACTTGAAAACTTTCTGGAGTTTCTCAAGTCTGTAGAGAATTCAAACCAGTAATAAATTTAGTAAGTTTATGCAGCCATCAAATTGTTAATCTTCGAATCCTCGACAGACTTTCCTCCGTGGATGTGACCAGAGAAAGTAAGCTTTTAGAGGCACACTTTATTGAAGCTGTTCTTGTTCAGAGGCTTTAGGTTGGTTGTCTTAGAATATATAAAATATTACGTTGTATTACTTATTTTAATTTGAACTACTATTAAATTAAATTCAGGAAAAAGCACTCTAAACACATTAAATAAACAAATTAGTGAAATGCAAAGAGCTGATAATATTTAGAAAAAGATTTCATAATTCCGTAGTTGTATTAAATTCTAATAAATAATTCGTTTTTCTGTTTAACATGTTAGATGCATTGTCATCAACGTGCTGAATTTAGACCTGCAAAAGTAGCAAAACACAGTCCTTGGAAGATTATTACTAAACCAAGTAATGAGTTCATAACTTATATATTCTCATATCATGACTCATATTGATGTTTTATAGTTTCTATTCGTATAATTCTGGCTCCATTCCTAAGCTAATTTGTTGTCTCTCATTTAATTTTTCTTTGGATTCGTTTATGTAGTTACTATCACTATGCTTGAACCGTTATCAATACACTTTATTGAAGATAGTTTCGAAATAAGACTCGCATTTCCTTGTTTCGAGTTATGTAAATGATTTCTTGAAACTATTAGTACAGTATAACATATTTTCTCACTTATAATGAAAATATGGATTAATTAAAAATTTAGAAACCTGTCGCAATTAGTAAATTAAACGTTTTTCTGGCCAGAAGCTATTTCTACTTACATGAATTACTTCCTAATTTCAGTTTTTATATGTATTGGTTTATTATTAACTTTATTGTTGAGCTGTTAGTAACATACTAATGTCCGTTACGGCGGCAGTGTACGGTTCGTGCCTACTGACACCAGTAACCACCTCATTAGTTGTGATAAAAAAATACCTTTCTCTATAGTAAATTCCCGCTTTACACTTCGTTTTTTCGCTACTTCATCCACACTGGCAAAAGGAGGTAAAAAAAATACACACTATCCTCTTTGCATTATGTTTTGATCTCTGCCTTCCGTTTGTACCAATTACAGGTAGTGCTCCCACAAAGCACGCCAAAAATGATGGAAACTACAGTTTCAAAAACAAATAACGATCATTTATTTTATTGATATATTTTGTGATTACATATGTGATTAGATGTTTCCCGTAAACTTTCTCTCACTTTTTAATAAACTTCCGTGTTTCTTATAACTTATAAAAAATATTAGGTTATGTTGTGACCTGGTTCTGGCAACTGCTATAGAGAATAGATCGTTACATGAATTTAATCCTCATCAATAAACATATAGCAACATACACTTTTAAACGATCGTCCCATTATAATTTTTTTATATATTAATATTTTTTGTAGTTATTTACACAATAGGTAATTGCCTTTTAGCTGACATCGAAGTTACCCTTTCTTTAGAGAATATAAGTGAAAATAAAATAAAATTCAATTATACACATTCCAGTCACATTAATCTGACCACCACCTACTTCCGACGTCAACGTGAAATAACCAATTACAGAAGGCAGGTAGGTGGCAGCACATTACAGTTGAGTGTATATAAAGGATGTCCTAGAACATCAGGACCGAACCATCTAATCCCCCACCACCTATCCCAGCTCAATGTGGACACTGTCTGTCCTATGACCACCCATCCAACAGTTGTAATAAACGCACCCCAACATGCACTCATTGTGGGGGCGACCACTTACTCCCAAACTGCCCTAACAAACAACAAAAACCAACATGCACAAATTGCAAGGGCCCTCACAATGCAACCTCCCGAAAATGCCCAACCAAACCCACAGAGGCCAAATCTGCTGAAATGACTGCAAAAATCAAGTGCACTGACGAACCCCAACCCATACCCGAGACAATTGACGAAGACGCCATTGACGACCTAACACTAAAAGACGACCTTATCAGGCTTCTTTTTTCAACACTGATTAATTGTTTCCAAGACAGAAAACAAGAGATCATCCGCCACCTTTCACAACAAACAAGGCAATTCCTCAACCGTACAGTCAAGGTAACCCAAGATAATAATCAGCTGCATATAACCATTTCAAGACCACCCCCAATTTTCCCGACACGTGATAATGGACCAGACGACAATGACGAGTAGTCCCACGAACTTCTATTTCGTTAATATCGGTGGCTTTCGATACAAACAGACCCTACTCCATAATTCACTAGTTGCCAACGACGTTCACATCGCGGCCCTGGCGGAAACCTTCGGCTCACCTACACTTGACATCAAAGTACCTGGCTTTAACACTTTCCGTAAAGACCGACCTGGCGAGGCCCGTGGAGGTGTAGCCATCCTAGTCCGTAACTCCTTCTCCGCTGTACAATTTCATCTTCCTCATCCTTTTTCACAAATGGAATGTATAGCTGTCAATATCCTCAGGAAGAATTCCCCTCCACTCCTTGTTACATCACTATATCACCGTCCCTCCGAACCCCTCCTCGTTAACCTACTGGAATATCTCTCCTCCTTTCCCCACTTCATCATCCTAGGGGACTTCAACGCTCGCCACCGCCTACTTGGCGACCACGCAAGTAACCCCACTGGCCACATCCTAGTCGACACCATCACCCCCCTCAACATCTGTCACCTACCCATCAACACCCCCACCCCTTCATCTCGCACCAAGGTACCTCCACCCCTGACCACATCCTCTATAGCCCTTCCCTCCACGACACCCTCACCTCTGCGCGCCTCGCCGAATCCATAACCAATGATCACCTACCCATAATCTTCTCCTCACAATTCATCAAAACCAAACTCACCCACCGTTCCGACTAATCAAAGACTACCAAAAAGCAGACTGGGAAAAAATTCAACACTATCATAGAATCATCTCTTTTTCGGCCCTTCCAAATTACTACACCTGCAGACATAGACCACATCACCAAAGAAATACAATCTTCCTTTTCGGCTGCCATAGAAATTATACCTAATAAAAAAGATCTTTCCATACAAACCGTCTATTCCGCCAGAGGTCGTATCACTCATCAAGACCAAACGACGAATCTATAGACAACTCAAACGAGATTCCAACCCTTTGCTCCGGACTGAATGGAATCGACTCAACGCGAAAATTCGTAAGACAATCACCCTCCACCGACAACGACAATGGCAACATACCTGTGAGACGCTTGACTACAAGAGTGGGAGTCTGTACTGGAAGAAATTTAAGGTTCTGACAGGGCAGTACTCTCACTCATCACATCCATTGACCATCAATAATAAAACTTCCACCTGCGACGACGAAAAAGCCACGATGTTCGCGGACGAGCTTCGTGAGGTTTACTCGCCACCGACCGACCCACTGTTCGACGACAACTTCAGACAGACAGTCGAATCATCCATCCCTTCAATTCTCACTTCTCCATCGGCACCCACATCATTACAACATGCACTTACAGAAGAAATCACTGATCTGGAAATAAAAACTGCCCTCCTCTCTGGCCGAAACTCGACTCCCGGCCACGACAAAATTACCCGATTCCTTCTCCGAAAAGCTCCTGAACATGTAATCATACCTCTCTTCCACCAACTTTTCAACGCCTGCCTACAATTATCCTACTTCCCATCCCTCTGGAAACAAGCAGAAGTCATCATGATACCCAAACCAAAACAAACCCCTCCCTCCTTCCCTTATCATATCGCCCCATCTCACTCCTACCTGTTCCCGGTAAACTCTTTGAAAAAATCCTCCAAACTCGTATTATCCATTTCACTGAATCCCTAACATTAATCCCTTCCATTCAATCCGGTTTCCGTCCACATCACTCCACCAATGACCCACTCCTCCGCCTCACATCTGCAATAGTACAATCCCTCAACGCCGGCCATTGCACACTAGCAATATTATTTGACATTGAACGAGCCTTTGATAAAGTCTGGCATCCCGGTCTCATATACAAACTCTACAAACTCGGCTTCCCTCCCCCATTCCTCCAACTCATCCATAGTTTCCTTACCAACCGCACATGTTCCATCAAAGTAGGTAATGCTCATTCAGCACCCTTCTCGCCGCAGGCGGGTGTCCCGCAAGGTGCTGTGCTCTCTCCTCTCCTGTTCTCCCTATACGTCTCCGATATCCCTACTCCTTCACTCACCTCTGAAGCAATAGCACTTTATGCCGATGACATAGCCTACTGGATCTCGCATAAAAACACCACGTATATCAATAGCAAAGCAACTAGATTCCTCAACACCCTCCAATCCTACTTCCAGAAATGGCGCATCAAGCCGAATCCGACAAAAACACAGGCAGTGCTCTTCCAACACAAACACAAAACCTCCACATTTGCCCAAGCTGAAAATAACATACAAATCAAAATTTGGAACACACCCCTTCGCTTCTGTCCCAGTGCTAAATACCTTGGAGTCCACCTTGACAAAACCCTGAATTTCGGCCAACACATTCACCATCTCAGACAAAAACTCTTATCTAGACTAAATCTAATCAAGCTGCTCCGACGAAAGCTGTCTGCCCCCTCCTGCTCAACTCTAATCCACACCTACAAAACCTTTATGCGCCCCCTGTTAGAATACGCCGCCCCAATCACATCCATCATCTCAGCACCCAACTTCAACAAACTGGTCACAACTGAAAGAAGAATTCTCCGTAACATCTTAGGCATCCACCCACGCACCCCCTCAGACACCGTTTACCCCTTAGCCAACATCCCTCCCCTTCAAAACAGATTGTTCAAACTCCGGCAAAAGTATGCCAGCCGACTAGTCCTGCACCGCCCTGATCTTCTCCCCTTGCTGGAACGTAAACTACTTCATCACCGTCATCCTAAGCAAAAGTATGTGTCCCCCCACATTCTTGTTCACTCTATATTAACAGATGACACAATAGACCCACAAACATTAGAAAAACTATCAACCAGTAAACATAATGGCTATACCCGAGAATTGCAGCCCATTGGGTGTTCCGAGACGAGGCCGAAACAAAACAATAAAAGACTGCGACAGTTCCACAACTCCACAGTATTTCATTCCTCCCAGCTGAAGGGGCTGCTGGAGTATAACGGAGATCCTTTTCAGCCTACTATACTACGGGGAGGGAAGGGGGATGGAAGATCGGCCGTGGCCTTGTAGAGAACCATCCCGGCATTCGCCTAGAGTGGCTGAGGAAAACCACAGAAAAATTCAGCCAGGATGGCCGAACGAGGTTTGACCCTCGTTGTCCCGAATGATAGGTAGGAGGCCGAAAACGGCCTCCTCTCACACGAGAGTATTCGTTTATGCGAGCACGTAGCAGTAGAGTTTCTCGTGTATGTGAATTCTGTTCGCATTTCAGAGAAGGTACATACCTTGCTTCTTCTTCCTTGGGGATCCTTGGCCCACCCCACCCCTAGGCATTAGGGTATTACCACTCCACGGCCCACTCCTACGGGAGTGGAACCCCCGAGGGAGAGCGCAGGGTCGCACTTGGGCTGGAAACCCAACGGAGACAACGAAGGATCAAGTGTGACACCCCTCCCCCTACGCTAAGATGGCGGCTACCAGCTCCAACAGCGGCTTCCTGGGCTTGGAGAGCGAATCGTCTGAAGGCTACCAGGGCCGAAAATGAGCAAGACCACGTCGGACGATCAGGGCAACCGGATACTGATTTAGACTCTGAAAACAACACTCCACCGCAGTAGAATTCGGCAGCCTTCAGAAAGAGAGGATCATCCATCCCGACTGGTAAAGATCAATTGAAGAAACGGGTCACTGCCCTTGTCCAAAGAACAAACAAAAAGAAGAAGAACCAGTGGAAAACCCGCGCTGTAACATCATTCCCAGCTCCGCATAGTCGTCCTGAGTTCAGTCGGCTTATCTCCGCAGGGCCGGATGCTACCACTGAACCAAACTCTGGTATGGGTAATGATGAAAAAGTCACCGCACCGGCACCGGAAACTGAACCGAAAGATGACGGACGCCTCGCAGCACAAGAATTCGAACACAGCATGACTGTCAATGAAGATGAAGGTTTCATTCATCCACGTCGTACAGCCAAAGCTCCAGCAAGTTTGGCTCAGGACCAACCAATAACACTAACAAACCAGTTTCAACCACTGCAAAGTACAACTCAACCATCCAAAAGAAGCTCCAATATCCCACCTATTGTGGTTCAATTCGAAGAGAGATACAAAAAGCTCCATGATTGGGTAGCCAATGTCGCTAAAGATCCCTTCCTAGCCAAAACTGCAGGAGGTGATAAAATTAAATTTTCCTTCACAACTACTGAGGACTACATTAACGTGACAAATTTGTTCACTAAAAATAGTATCCCCTATTTCACCTTCCCCTCAGGGGCAGTAAAGTTACTAAAGGTCGTCCTGATAGGACTACCACGCACCTTTCCAACACAGGACCTCAAAGATGAACTCCTGGACATGGGCTACGATGTGCAAACAGTAGCCCAATTAAAGAGACCCGGAACCAACATAGCAATGCCACTGTTTCTGGTGGTTTCTCCTGGCACACCAGATAACAGGAGACTGTTCGAGGTGGAGTACTTATGTCATACAAAGATAAAAACTGAGACACTCAAGGCGACTTCTGCCCCCCCTCAATACTTCAACTGCCAATTGTATGGCCACGTCACCAGAAACTGTAAAATGAACCCAGTAAGTGTTAAATGTGCAGGAGCCCATAACGCCAACTCGGCAAAATCGGCAAAATCGTGTTGTAGCTAAATGTGGTAACTGCGGGGGTAATCACGTAGCCAGCTACAAAGGCTGCATCGCTTATAAGCTAGCTCGTGATCGACTCAGAGGAACCAAAGCAACTCAGCAGAAACTAGTGAACAAGGAACCCCCGGCCAACAGTTTAACTGCTGTGGAACAATCACAGACATCAAACCAACAGCAACAGCAACGTAACCAAGAGAAAATGAAGGATAAAGCCGACAAGAAAAAGAACTGGAGTCAAGAAAAATCAACCGTTGCCACCAGAGGAGCTGGAAAAAGCAACCCTCCCCAACATATATCGATAAACCAACAGCGGAATCTGCAGGGGCAGCTGTTCCTACACCCGCAGTTGAAACCACAAACTTCTCAGCACCGGCATTGCGCCCAGCCGCATCCAGGAATCGCACTCGCCGTCGCAACCGTCCCCCTGGTGAACACGCGCAGAATGCAGGCCTTGGTGATCATGCGCAGAATGCAGGCCCTGGTGAACATGCGCAGAATGCTGGCCTCGACAGGCTCTACAATATGATTAATAGAATCCTCAACACCCAAATGGGCCTCATCGAAAAGATGAACCGCTTGCCTGCAGAAATCCAGGCAGCAGCTACGTCAGCCTCAGCTAACACCTCAAGCGCTAACCTACCTAACAATGGATAGAAGGCACCACATACACTACTTCTCCATATGCGTATGGAATGCAAATGGACTTTATCCACAACTCACAGAATTTAGACAATTCATTGCAGAGAACAATATTGACTTATGCCTCGTGAGCGAGACCCACCTTAACTACGACTGCTAAAGAACATACAGACTCACAGCTGGAGGCGGTGTTGCAATCTATATAAAAAGGAACTTACCTCACCACGAAACTCCTCTCCCAGCGATGCAAAATATTGAAGCAGTTGCCATAAAATTAAGCCTTACCAATAAGACCATCAACGTCATTTCTGCCTACCGACCTCCCAGACGAATGCCTGTGTATGCAGACTTAGAGGCACTGGCTGCACTGCGAGGCAAACTACTCTTAGGAGGAGACTATAACGCTAAACATACCGACTGGCTCTGCCAGAACTCTAACCAGGCGGGACTTGTCATGAGAAGAATTATGTGTATATGGGCTCCAGACGATCCCACGCATTATCCTTACTATGGCGGCCGGCCTGATATCCTTGATGTACTCATTACAAAGAACTTCAACGGGTTCATCTCAGTATCCACTGTGGATAGACTTTCATCAGACCACTTACCAGTTATATTTCAAGTGAGCATAGGCCAGTGTCAGCCAGATGACAGGCTAAATCCCACTTTCGACTAAAAGTCTACAAACTGGAGGATGTATAAGGATCTAATAACTGGCGGACCATCCTGCTGATAACAATCCTGAAACAGCGCTGGAGGCTTTTGAAAATGCCGTCTTAAACGCCATCAGAGCCTTCACGTTGAAGCATAAGAGTAAAGACAAATCGCTCCAGCTCCCACCTCACCTGATAGCAGCGATTCGACATAAAAATCGAGTCGCCAAGGAGTGGAGGATCACTAGAAACCCCAATACGAGGAAATTACTTAATCGCCTCCAAAGAGAATTGAAAGCGGCTTTAACTGAACATCGAAATCGCGAATGGGAGGCCCGATTATCAATGCTGCGACCGGACGATGGCTCACTGTGGCCACAGACCAGATGGTTTACCAAATAGAAAAGCTGAATCCCACCTCTACTTGGAGATCATGGATACTTATATCGCCCTGCATACAAAGCCAATGCTCGAACGAAACTTTCAACCAGCACCCAGTGACCCTGATCTAATTGAAGCAGTCAACAATCTTCTTAGTGTTTTCCTAGGAGCAGATGACGAAGACGAACACAACATCGAGCACTTCACTCCTCAAGAAGTCTTCACCAGCGTGGCCAGCCTAAATCCAAGGAAAGCCCCAGGCCAAGACAGAATTAGTAACATCTGTTTGAGAAATCTGCCTCCAGCGGCAATAAACCACCTCACGATGCTGTTTAACACGATTTTTGACATGAAGAACTTCCCCACGAGGTGGAAACAGGCCGAAGTCGTAGGTACCCACAAGAGTTTGAAAAACGACTCACTACCTCAAAACTACCGGCCCATAAGTCTGTTACCATCAATCAGCAAGGTATTCGAGCGACTTCTTCTTAAACGCCTAAACTATTACGTCGAGAGACAGAATATTCTCCATGACCATCAATTTGGGTTCCACCAGGGTCACTCCACCACCCAGCAACTGATGAGTGTGGTCGAGACTGCTACGACGGCCTTCAACCATAAAGAATACTGTGGACTAGTGCTACTATACATCTCCCGGGCATTTGACTCGGTATGGCACGCCGGACTGCTACTCCGACTCTATGAACTGGGACTCCCGGGCCAGCTCGTCAAACTGATAAAATCATACTTGGAAAACCGCACCTTCAAAGTCAAAATTGGGAACGTCTACTCCACCAGGCGAGGTATCCAGACAGGAGTACACAAGGCTCGACCCTGGGACCTCTACTATACTCCCTATATACAGTTAATGTACCCTCTCTAATCGGAATTCACAACCACATATGCAGATGATACAGTTTATTTCACCCATAGCCGCAGCAAAGCAATCGTCACCCGTCGTCTGCAGGAAGTATTGCAAAAGACTGAAGCCTGGGCGAAGAGGTGGCGCATTGGAATCAACCCAACGAAGACCCAAGTCATTTTACTAACTAAAAGGATAGACCCTCGTCAGAGACCTCAGCTGGATCCACAAGTCAAAATTCATAACAACTCAATCCCATGGTCAAATACAGTTCGATACCTTGGAGTCCTGCTTGACTCCAGGTTGACCTGTAGGGCACACATAAACGACCTCCGCAGAAGAGCTAATGTGAGACTTCAAGCGTTGTACCCAGTGCTAAACAGGAACAGCAAGCTCTCCGCACCCTAGAAGTACGGATCTACTGCACCTTAGTACGACCAATACTTGAATATGCCTGCCCTGTGTGGGGATACACAGCTAAAACAAATCTAGACCGACTTCAAGTTATTCAAAATCGCGCTCTGAAGAGAGCCCTTAATCTCGACTGCAGATTTCCCACAGTAGCCCTTCATGAAGCCGCAGGCTACCAACATTAAAACAACGATTTAAGGACCTTGCTACCAAATTTTATAATGCAGCCCACAAATCTAACAACCCACTAATCAAAGACATGGGGAATTATCCGATTGGAATAGGTCCACATATTGACCTATCTCACTTCTTTAATAAATCCCCAATCCATCTGAAAATATCTACGCCAAACGTTAAGACACATCTAACCTGAAGCAAGAACCCATCTATAAGACTAGGAGTAAATGTCGCAAGACAAACACTCCACCCTACTCTGCCCAAGGAGGAAATGGGCAGCTAATGGCGATGACGACAACTCCACACAACCAATAACTGCAACGCCGAAATCGACAGTTAACATCAGCGCATCTTCATATCACACAATAACATAATTACTGTCAAACTACTGTATATTCCTCATACCATATCAACAATATTGGCATGTATGGAATTTAATGTCACCACGCAACCAACGCCAACACCAGCACATCTAGCACTCAAGAAACTCCATTATTGTCGGCTTATATCTACTGTACCATGATATCTACATAATGTTATTAATGTTCAGTATGTTACCTTTAAATTTGTACCATGTTAGCTATATAATGTAATTGTTCTGTATGTCACCAACGAAAATTTATGTATCATGTTTCAATGTAAAATAATAAAGATCAAGGGAGCATCTGGTAAACCTCTGGCTGAAAAGGGCCGACGTGTGGCCCTACAACAGCCCGCCCCCAGAGGGGAATGAAAAAAAAAACAAACAAAAAAAAAAAACAAACAAAAAAAAAACAGAGAATCGAGGGCCATATCTGGGCCATATTGCTTTGGCTTACAACATGTGTTCTAAATGAAAAAAATTATTTTTACACGGATAGCATTAGGTTTGTACATATCATATGCTTTAATACTTTACTGCTTGCTTTAAATATTATTAGACTATTTTTATCGCTGTGAACAAAGAAGACACCAATTTACTTTCGTTTTTAGATTACCATCCTGACTTGTGACATGTATCCTTTTTTTATATAATCCGCTCAGCAAAGTGCTGTGAATGTGAGCAAGAAGTTTCTATGCATCATACATTTCAAGAGTTGGAGTTATATGAATTCCAAAAGAAAAATCTTATGGCATTTGCTGTTTCATTAAAAGATACATAGTGATTACTACAGTATAACATTCGTAATTATATTATTATTACTAGCATTTGCCCGCTGCTTCACGCGCGCGTGCCTTGGCAGGTGTGGAAATTATTTACCGATTTTATTCTCTTATCAGACATTAACGTGGAAAGGCATGAACTGTTAATGTATTATGAATAGTTTCGTTTGTTTCGGTTAATACGTTAGGTTCGGTTTTCATACTGATGTCAGAGAGTTGTTTATTCATATTTTAACGTGATGCAATTGATTCAATAGTAGAAAAGGTTCCTGAAAAATTAACAGTAGTAATTCGTGGTTGTAATTATTGTGCGAAGTATAAACATTTATTGTTTAGAAAGGCTTTCACGGTTCAAACGACATTATTTCTTTGTGCGCTTTCAGAAGCTATGGATTTAGCGTATAGAACCCGGTTATAGGTCAATCGCTTTTCTCGGTGCAGGTTACTTTCATTTGCTCTAGCTATTTCATCTCGTTCTCTTTGACGTTGCAGACGATGTTGTCGGTCTATTTCACTCTCATTTAGCCGATTTCGGCGACATCTTTTTGCTGCAGAAGTTGACCCCGACAGATTAGATCTCTTTCGCAAGGGCATATCATAAACTTTTATACTTATCCAACTCACAGCACTAACAATTGAAACGTTTTCACAGCTGCAATTATCACTATGCGTGAACTTTGGCTGCGAGTATATAGATGAGCATAAACTTGGTTACAATATAGAATATCTGTGGTAGAAATAAATAATATTATTTCTGAAAGCAATATTTAACTCAGCTAAAACATAATATTTTTAAATGCTGATATGGAGGATTGCACGTTAACCGTGGTACCGAAAATTTAAATGGATATATAACAGTTGTAACGTTAAGAAAGCTAATATTATAATCATTATGTGTAATTTTTTTGGCGATTTTATGTGTAAACTTTGCCTGGGATTATATAGCTAGGTATAAGCTTTGTTAAGGATGTATCTGTGGATATAATGAAAAATATTGTTTCCATGATACTTAACTAAAAAAAGTTTATTTTTAAATGTGGATACCGAGGATTGCAACATAACCGCGGTGCCATAAATTTATGTAAATATAGCAGTAATCTACGACTTAGTCCTCTTGGAAGTGTGCTGAAATATAAAAATTCGTTACCAATAATCACAGCATCTCAATTTTTTCTATTTATTTATTTTTTGTTTTTTTATTTTTGTTGTTTGGATATTGGTTTTATTTTATGTTGATACACCATCAATTATTCCTGCTTTAAAATAGAAATTTACGTGAGTTGGAGCTACTCTTGATTTCAAATGGTCGTATCATTACTGTCATTATTTCAGTCAGATATAATTAATTCAAAAATGTCTAAATGTGATCACGGTACAGTATATGTACTAATGTGCATGTAACTCAAGCAATTATTTCTGAGTGGCAAAATTATTGCAAGTTGTATGTAAATCGATTGAAATGCAACCTGACAGCTATGACAGCTGATATGCTATGTTATAGGACAAAGGGACGATGCTTTTAGCTTTATAATTTACGCGGTGTAGCATTAGGATATGAAATTTTTTTTATTTGAGTTTCTTTCAATATATCCGTATTTTCTATGTAATTATTTGAGTCGCATGTACCTGAATTTTCGATGCCTAGTTATATTTACACCTTATAGCCACGAGACATATTAATCGAATAAAGTACTTCCAAATATGTGCAATTCCGCACAAGTCATTATGAAAGTAGTATGTTTTATTACTTGCTGATATTTATAATAGCTGTTTTTCAGACATCGCTCCTCAAGAAAAAGTATTGGCTATTGGGCTGTATTGTACAGCATTCACGTAGCAATTTTGTTCCAGAGACAAACTGTATAACAGTCTACCAGAGACAATACATGGCTTCAATATTTGTAATATAACTTTTTCGTAATTCAAGACCGTACGATTCAAGTAA
>JARYHS010011408.1:252736633-252762262 GCA_031002005.1 Vandiemenella viatica | reverse complement strand
TTCCCAAAATCACACCAGGCGAATGCCAGGATGGTTCACTCAAAAGACCATGATCGAATTCCTTCCGATTACTAAATCCCAGTCCTTTACTACCTATAATGGCCATAAGAAAGCTAATGAAGGTCTGTCTACGTTGCTGCTATATGCGAAAGTTAAAGGCACGTAGCCGGCCTCGGTAGCGTAGGGGCTAGCGTGCTAGCTCCGAGTGCCGAAGGTCGCCGGTTCGAATCCGGCCGCGAGCATGGATGTTAAGTGTTGTGTGTCTGTGTGAATGTCCTGTCCGTCCTGTGGTGTCTTTACTTAGGAATCATAGAACCTACTGGAGAAACTAATTCACATGAAGAGATACCGTAAACACATTGAGCTGGCTGAATGGCTTAGTCGCCGAAAGCCGTTAAAAAAAAAAAAAAAAAAAGGCACGTAAATATGGTCATGAATAGGAGTGGAGAATGGCAATATGTCTTGATCTACAAAATACATCCAAAAAATGTTTTCTCTATCAAACCCCTCCTGAATAATTATCAATAACGTGTACATTCTCTATAATTTTTACGGACTTAGTTTCCCTCTTCCTTCGACACGTTTCATATTTTCAATTTTCGTTAAATCAGAAAAAAATAAAAAAATAAAAAAAAAATAATAAAAAAATAATCGTAACACTAGGAGGACGCGGGTTCAAATCCGCTTTTGGATATTCAGATTTCGGTTTTCCCTGGCTTTCCGAAATCGCTCCAGGAAAATGCTGGGACGGTTCCTTCAAAATTCCATGGTCGTATTATTTTCCAATGCTTGTCTGCAAACTTGTTCCGCAGTTTAGTGACATATACACCAATGCGACATAAAAAAAAATTAAATTGGCCTTTGTATAATTAAGATATGATTGTTGATTTAGTTATAAATTCGAACTTAAAAATATTTAACAAATATATAAGTAAATCAACCAAATAGGTCAAGCCAAAAATTCCATGACAAATTTGTGTACTGTGGTTGTAATCTGAAGATACAACTTGATGCAATCTGAACTTCACATCCTCCTGAACTGATTCAACAAGGGGCCGTTTAGACGGACGTGTTGCTTTTTAGCAGACAGACAGGAGCCATCACTCGGATGACGTACTTCGACAAAAAAAGGGTAAAAAAAAGCTAAAACGCGCCAGTTCCCTCTCAACTGGTGAATTTCTGAATGTGACAGGTCACTGATGTTCAATTGGAGGAAAAAACTGAGCAAGGGAAGCGATGAAACTGAAGGCCTGTTTATTTTTGTCTTTTTTTATTATTATTTTTCCAATGCAGCAGAAACGAACGTCACTCGAATGAGCACGTCAGTCAAGCTGGCCGGGACAAGCGCAGCTGCCGAACGATGACGCGTTTCGGTTTCGGCTGGTCTCCAGCTTCCTGTCGGATTACGGGGGGTATTTATTTTGTACGGAACAGCGACAGACAACATGCTGTTTCTACCTGCTGGCGCACAAGGCTGATGGAGGAGTGATGACACAGCAATAAACAGGAGCAGTAGCAGTGCAGTGCAGTCCCGTAAAATGAGAAGGCAGTATCTTCAAAATAAGTGATAGGTATTTTCTGAAAAAATGTTTTAACGCGAATATATTACCGAATTCAGGTTGTTAGTACCCAGTTATCAACATTTCAGTGGCCTCTTCTTAGAACATCCTAAGTATTTAAAGCCGTATACATTTCTGCCCTAAATTGAGCAGTCGGTTCCAAAGGACATTTTAACATGCTGGCAACCACCGAAGAAGAGGAAATACGCGTGTTTATGTTTCAATCTCTTAAACGAATAATTTGAGGAGTGTTGGAATTAGTTTAGCCAAGAATGGCATGAAACTATTATGAGATTTTAACACTGATTTCGTTCACGATTTTTATCGATTTCCACACGACATAGTGTATGCAATTAATACAATAGTTAAATGTTATGTATATTTTGTTAAGTTTCGTTGTGTAAGTTATCTGACCCAGCCGATTTCTTAATAAAAAAAATAGTTTTTCCTTTTTTTAGAAAATATCAAACGGTTAACCCATAAGGCTGAGATTATTTCCTGATATCCTTCTGTGATATTCACAGGAATTTTTACAAGAAATAAATGAATTTAAGAACTAGACCAGTTAAGAAACGTTAAAACTCTGGAGTATTGAGAGGAAAAGTAAGTTCTTGTTTCAATCAGCAGGCAATTATAGTTCAGGAATTGAATGAGACTGAAAGACGGAAGTTTCTTAGCAATGAAAAGATTAAAGAAGCTGTTGTCAGTTCTATACTGTAAAAATATTCAGTAACTCCTAATAGAGTATTTAATTCTATCAGCAATTTCTTATTTTCAATTTATTTTCTAGCTTAAAAATATTTTAAGTGTTCGTCATTTGCTAGCTGTTGGACTTGATCCAGAGGTATGTTGTTTGTATCATAATACCAGAGTTCGGACTTCTTAAATTATTGTGCAATAGACTGAATACATTAAACATATAACTACCCAAAAAAAAAAAATAAATAAAAAAAATAAACTTCAAATAAAACAATTTTTAAATTAAGTTCATTATTAGTTTTGTGAAATTATCTTTTGAATGATATGTGTACCGTTAATCAAATACACACACACACACACACACTCAAAATCAGTTGGTAAAATTATCGTGTTCTAGGAAAATAAAAAAATAAAAAATATATTTTCATGAAAAGTTTCTCATTCAATTCCATTAAAAAAAAAGTCAAATAATCAATTTTGTGAAAATCATTCAGTTTATTATTCTGTGAAAATCATGAATTCCAGAAAGATTGTTCCCTTCTTTTCCTTTAATATTTAGAAGACTATGCATAACAGTATATAATGAAAGAATTCACGGATTAGTAATTTGGAAATATGTGAGGGACTAGATGTTTTTCGCCAGAACATGTATTAACCGTAGAATAAATATAATAAAATAAAAACATTTTCAGAATCGGCTGGTTGTCTGCTTTTATTAGATAACCATGGTGATTATTACTGATTGCATAGAGTTTTGTAAGTCATAAGGTAGAAATTTCTACGAAAATTTAAACTTCAAATAATAAAGAGACTTTATAATGAAAAAAAATGTGACAAAATTGTAGACATTTGAACGTTTAATTATTTTGTTTCTAGTATTTATTTGTAAATCACTAGGGGTGGATAAAATGCCAAAATTGTGATTAAGGAACATACGAATAGTAAAATATCTGTCGCGAATAATTTTTATAGAGAATATAAAGAGATACTATAAATTAATTCCGACATAGCATAAAAGTTATCCGATGACTGCATGTAAAAAGCAGGTATTTATTAATAAAAGTGTCGTTGTGCTCAAAACCATCGATATTTTTTTACAAGGAAAAATACTCCACAAGACAATAGCAAAACAATAGAAAAACATTTCCTAAAGGAATTACAGAGCCCGAGAGATTCTTATCACTTGCTATTGATGTGCAGCACACAAGCGGTACAGCAGCAAGTGTCTTGGTAAATATGGCCTGCACCTTGTGACACATGGCCGAACCACAAAACCCTTTCCGGTCTGCCTGTCCTCGACACTCGCCCAACTTTTTCCGGCGCCCTTTATAAATCCTACATGTGCTCCGCAGCTCCTCTCCATTTTTTCCATAAGTTGTCCGCTCTTTTTCCCGGGAGCGTTGAAGCCCAATAACAAGTTGTCAGCGGCAGGAGCCAGCTCCAATTGTGGGAAGGAAGCATGGGGCGGCTCCCGCCACGGCACTCCAACGCCCCAATAGGCCCGCACACTTATCGTAACGAGGACTTAACGACAAACCAATTGGCAGAGTCAAACGGAAAATAGAGTCTCATATTGTTCTAGCTGGAAATAATTAACGATAACAAAATTGAGAGGCAGCAAACTTTATCTATGAACAAAAAAATGAAGTTTTATTTCGTTTTAGTTTATCTCCACACATACACACACACACACACACACACACACACACACACACACACACACACACAACACGGGTAAACTTAGTAATTGTTTTATCTTTCTAGAAACAGTAACCTATCCTTACATGGATGTATTCTGAAGTATAGCTCAGGGCATAAAAAAATTACACTTTGACTTGAGAAGTAGATTGATGTCATTTCATATGTAGCAGGCTAAAAGAAGTTATCACTTTTATACTTGAGCGGTTTGGTGGCTCGGTGGTTAAGGTGTTTGACTGGGGATCGAAAGGTTCCGAGATCGAATCCTTGTCTCTCCGACCTTCACCTCTGGCACAGCTTGCTGCGTAATGTGAAGTACACCTGAACGCTTCCGTGGTTTGGATTCTGTGTTAAATTGTAGGTCACCTCTACCCGGAGGGGTACCGGGTTAGATTAAGGCCGCAACGGCAGGGGTGGAATGCGTACCCAATTAAACTCTTCCACCAGGTCATTACGGCCACACGGAATTATTATTACTTGTATGCTTGAGTAGTTTAGGCCTATTATTATTCAAAACTGGAGTAAGAGAAGCACAAAGTTTTCACATTTCATTAACAAACCCACTTCATTCTGTCTGATAACTTTCGTTCTACGCTAACAGCGTTTGGAAGCGCTTGGGGAGTCTTGAAGTCATAATATTTGCTTTTCTGTACTAACCAAATCTATAATTTCCATGGAATTTTGAAAGAATGACTGCAGCATTATATTTGAAGCATTACCTCTTCCTTATTCCTGACCTATGGTATAACACTTCCTTTCGTTTCAGCAACTAAATTTTTCACTTTACATGGTCTATGACACACTAAGGCTTTGTGATTTCACATTCAGCTCTCCAACTTCCAAGTGCACCATTTCTTTGCGTTATCAGTGCATTCGATTAATTTCAAGAAACGATACTGTTACATTTTCTAACTTGTAGTACTTATTTAAGTAAAGGAAAAGTATTAAGGCAAAGTTGTGTTTTAACTGCGTAAAGTCTGTAAAAAGTTATGCACGTAAAAAGAAATGAATAAACCGCAAGATATCTCGTTTTCTCAATCCGTCAAATGTTATTTGCTTCGGCATTTTCCCGTTGGATTTACATTGATAAACCAGGCAGAATAGAAGAGTATAGATTATAATAAGTGTATTTTTTTAGATAAAGTTGAGGAACGTGAGACTTTTTTTAAATAAAAAAACAGTAACGTCAATAATAAATGATTATAAAATTACACACGTAATGTATCTAGCGAGATATACAGGTTATCCATTGCGACCTGGATGCTTGAGATTAATAGCAACTCTTTAGAATAATGTGTATTAAACACCAAGACATTCAGTGATTCGCAATCCAAACAATACGACCTTACACAAAAGCTAAAATGAACTTACACACAGAAGAATTATAGATTTCCATAGTTAAATGCATACATCAGTTGATGTAGTGCTACCTAACAGGTAAAAGAATTGAACATAGATGAAATGTCAAAAATAAGATGGACAATAATAACTGAATTTTGTTTTAAAGTAGATTTCAAATTTTCTATTAAGCTGCGAGAAAAAAGATTATTGTATAGTTTCTTGACTACATAAAAGGATTCAACAGAAAGCAGGAGAAAAATTACACAAACGTTTGAGCGGAGATTTTTGTGACGGTAATTCTCAATATAATACTTGTTTATATTATTTTATTTATTTGACATATGGTTAAGATTCATAAGGCTAGCTACTAATTTATTTAACACAACAACATAAAAGGTGGGAATATTTTCTTTTGTACGTAAGGGATTTAGAAAACAGAATAAATTGCCAAGTAAGTGATGAACAAATTATCCCAAATTCTTATTTCAAATTAAAATTTGTTAACGGTAAAAATACCTCTCAAAATATTTTAAGCAAAAACAATTAAATTTGGACGCAAGTGTGTATGGAAATTAATACCTAGCAATATGATCGATTTCAATTGAGTTAAATTAATTAATTATTTAAAAAAATGTAATGTTATATTAGTACTCTATCACGGAATCATAAGTAAATTAAAAAATATTACAATGTTTGAATATCGTAGTAAATTAATGTTCTCCATTCAATCAAAACAGCTATGATTATCTGTTTAACATCATAAAAACTAATTAATAATAATATTAAAATAAAGAAACATCGAGATAGAAGAAAAGCACATAAAGAGATGCAGTACTCAACAATATCTCGATACGAAACTTACGGTACATAGAGATTTACACAATAAACCGTATATCTTCACATTTGTGGTCACCAATTCCATTGGTATGGAGGATCGGCATGCCAGTAGATTCTTAGGTAAGAATGCAGTTTGTGGTATCCGAAAAACAGGTGAACTGTATCTTCCAGGTCGCCACATTTATGTTGATGGGAGGTTATCAAATTTACTTTGCTTTTCACGAATATTAACAAGTCGGGACACTAGCCGCAAAAATTTTGAAACGAAGTTTTGACTGACATTATCACCCAGGTCATAATCAGCTGCTGAGCTACTAACTACTGGCACTTTCGTACCGTTTTTGGGATTCCATTCCCTAAATGAAACAGAGACCTATTGTTGACTCTCCACTGTCTGTCTGCCTGTCATACATCTCCAGTATTTAAATGAAAGCTTTGCTTATTTTTTCGACACAAAACTGAAAATTGTATTTAAAATTAATATAAAATTAATTTCCGGAATATTTCTAGACATAAAGGGGATCGAGAATTTTCTCCTACCCTATTATGTGAGATACAGATTGTAACAAGATGAATAGATGGGTCATCTCGTACAATTTAAATTAATTATTGTTTGATTTAATAAATATAAGAAACGAATGGATATTCCTTTTTGAGTTGGAGACAGAAATCCGCGTCTAGCTAAGGGTTGTGTTAGCGTGAGTGACACTCTGACTTAAGCCGGAAGTGTCCGGTAGGTCGAGACAATGAGGGGATTATCTATGACGTTGATACCGGTGAGAAAGGCTGGACGCTGGGAATTTTGCGGATGGAATTCTTGAATGGGCGTTTGCACGGTATCGTGAGAAAAAGTTATTTTCCACGTGTCCTCCCGAACAATCCCGACAAAACCCGAAGACTCTTAGCAAACGAGAGGCAATGTATTAGCCAGCGTAGAGGGGAGACTTTTACGAAGCCAATCCGATGCGTTTATTTCCTCACGTAATTGGAAATTTACAATTTTTGTATTTTCCATGCTGCTCGCCGAGGAGAGACGAGCTCTGAGAGGCTAGAAGAGGTCACTCCGTCCAAAACGATCGCTCTGGTCACTGCTAGCCAGAGCAGTATTGATGGTTCAATCCTGGAGGCTTGGATGACTGAGTGCCAAGTCCGGTCGATGTTGTCACTTGTGCTGGTTGACGTGACAAGTGCCTAGCATTGCCTGAATCGGTGCACTGTTGATAGGTGGTAGCGCTCTTGTTGGGACGCTTCGTGCAGCCAGACAGACACGGTAATTATACCTCCAGAAACAGTGTGTACTCAGACGAATCAATGAGATAGCCCTGACTGTGAGTTCTTATGCCGCCGGACATATCCTGAGCTAGTTGTGTCTAAAAGCCGAGTGCTTTTTGGTTTTTGCTATCCAGTTTGAATTGAAAGACTGACTTCGATGTTTAGAAACATTCAATAACTGTTATTTGTGGGAACAAATCAACTCCCTGGCGACCTATGTAATCCAGTTAAATCTGAGGTTTTCATGTTATCGTTGTAATACAAGAATCACTCTCATTATGCATAAGAGAGTAACTCTTTGTAATGTACATGTATTGCAATTTCTTAGCTTCAAATAACAATAATTGTTTGTTTGCTATTTCGCATCTGTAAGACGAGGTATTGCATTGAATTGTATTTTGCACAGACAGATGTTTCAGATTAATGATAAATATACCTCTATCTGTAAGCATTCATGAGTACCCAATAAACCATAATTTTAGGATCTTTTCAAATATTAATAACAGAAGTAATGGTTTCGCCTCTGTTTCCTGAAATTAATATATGTGCTTTGCATAAGGTACTGGACGGTGGCGATTTAAATGATGCAAGGTAAGCAATTAATCCCCCCACAGACAATCCGCTACAAGATGTTTCAAATTCGTTAATCAGAGAAGTAAGATATTTGTCTTTTTTTTTCGCTTTAAAATAAATATATAAGCGGCATCAATTTTTTTTCATTTTAGACCATTCCAGTCTTCTAACGTATTTCAAAGAAATACTAGATAGGAACTTGAAATTTGGTCCCCGTATTGCTCATATTCTGTATTTAAACAACGAATACTAAAAACAATTACACCTAGTTTCAATGTTTTGAGGAAAACAATCAAAAGTTTTTATTTTGTGGTTGTTTTTCCCTATATTAATAATATTTAATTGAAAGTGATTTTAATTCAGATTACCTTGTAGTTTTATTGGAGCCCTACGATTGCACCAGCTGAGCGAAGGCACTGTGTTGGGAGTCGGTGAACTGAGTCTACTGCATAATCTGAAAAAGAGCCAAGCATTGATTTTTGTATCAGGTGTGACTTCCTTCTTACCTACCTAGTAAGGTCATTTGAGTACGGTACCCTCCTTGCTTGACAATCCATGGAACTTGCCAACTATTTCCACAGCCGTACGCTGGGCGGCATTCGAACCTGGCGCAATTCAACAACCACTGAATTCTAACAGTGAATTAGATTTAATTCGCTGTCTTTATTAAAACTTTTCGTGTCCACTCGGATTTCAGTTTCTTCTTTCATGACGCTGTCTCAATCGCTGATAGTGTGGGCCACGATTACGGTAATTTTGTCATCTGCTACAGAGTTGGCAATGTCCTGAAATAGACAATTTTTACACGCTTTATATTAGCTTGACCTGTATGAATGTAACGGAATCTTCCACTCCAATTTTCGCGGACTTCTAAACGTCAGAATTGTTTAAAATTTTTCACAAGTTTCAAGATCTGATGACAATACAATAATTTCATAGCTAACTCATGCTATTCTCATTACTTTGAACTGAATGTAACAGATTTTTCTAATTAAATTTTCACCCACTTGCAGATGTCCGAATTGTTTGAAATTTTTCCCACGTATTAAGAACCAGTGGCACTGCAATAATTTCACAACAATTTACTGATATTCTCATTACTTTGACAGTAAAAACAGAAAAGTAGTTGAATGTTTTGATTCAATTTTCACCCACTTCCAGACGTTCTAATTGTTTTAATTTTTTCATACCGGTTAAATACAATAATTTTTAAGCTATGTCCTAGTATTCTCATCACTATGACAGAAATAACGTTTTAAAAAATTAAAAGAAAACACGTTTTTCGTAGCAATGTAAACAAAAATTTAAAATCTTCTTTAAATAAAGATTTTTTCAGCAGGTTTACAATTCAGTATGACTTAATTTCTTCAATAATCTTAAAATAAGATTAAATTCATTGACCAAAAAACTAATTTTAATGTAAAAAACGAACGAGGGGTGCTCTCTACTTACTTTAATAATGAATCTACCTTTAGAAAATAGCTTGCGTTAAAAAAATTATACACAACTAATATCTAGCACCCAACACTTTTTTGCAATAATTTTTTGCTCAGTGATTTATACTTATTTTAAGCTAATTCACGAAATTAAGTCAAATTTAACTGCGGGACACACTACAATTTTTTCTAAAAATTTGAGGTTGTACGCAACGTAACGTAACAGAATGGTTTAGAATGGTCCAAGAGTCAATAGCACGGTATCTGAGGAAGATATCGGTGATGGTCGAAACATCACCTATTCCAAAACTTATTTGTCTGGAGTTCCGAGAGAAAAGGATGGTTTTCCGTCAGCTTCATAGAAAATGTGGTATATCTGTTAGGTTAAGTAGCCAATACTCTCGCGGATAGCTTTGACGTTGGACAATCGCCTGGTTACGCAGATGTTCTCAACAGTGACGGATCTTTGGCTGCCCTCACCATTAACGACCGTAAATGCAAATGACCGCAGCTGGTTGCAGATTGCGCTGACTCAGCAGCTGCCGTTGACTCCGGAGGGCCACGTGTCTACCCTCCACGGACACGTGCAATACGCGTGGCCGGTGTTCTTCGCGGCCGGCCACCCGCTGATGCACGGACGCCGATCAACAACAGATTCTTCCGGCTCAATTACCATCTGTGGACGACATGTCAGGGCTACCTCGGCCGAGGACTCTTATGGCACTAGAAACTCGCGACGGCAGCGTACCAATAATAACCGGATTCCTGGTTCATGGAAATTGCTGTTGACTATTAATTACTAATCAGGCGTCCCAAAGATTTTAAAAATCTATAGCTCTTAAATTTCAACGATTGGGTTTTAAACTTTATCTCACAACAGTTTCATTACATCCACAATTTTATTAACGGTAAAAAATAAAGGAATCAAGCCATTGCTTTCATTAAGAACATATTACCTATCTCGAAAAAATTGCACTTACTTTTCTTTTCGGGTTTTGTGCTGAATTTTTCTTACTAGCGATATCAGGCATTTCGGCCCCAAGCTGGGGACTTCGTCAGGGCTGATTCAAGTTAGAATATTCGCTTTGTTTTCGGGTACGCTAGATGAACTGTATTCTCTGGCAGAGATGTTTGCACACCATAGAGCGATCTGGTAGTTGTTGCAACGCGTTAATTTGCGAGTACGCACTTCCACATTTCACTGAAACGTAAGATGGTGACTGTGGTTTGAGTAAAATTTTGAAGTGTGTATCCGCAAACGAAAGCGTTGCAACAACTACGAGATCGCTCCATGGTGTGTCAACATCTCTGGAACAGCGGACACTCTTGGGCGGAGAAACAAGGAATATAAACAGTTCATTTAGTGTACTCAAAAACGAATCGGATAAATTAATTTAAAGCAACCATGACGAAAACCCAAGGTTGGTACTCAAACGTTGGCATCACCAGCAAGAAAAACGCAGCTCGGTAGCACTATCATAAGCGTGGTGCCACAATTTGATACTGGATTCTTATGTAACTTGAGGAAGTTAGAAAGTAAATAACAATTTTTTAAAAAATCTCGCTTAGTTTTCGAAATATAGAACCTCAAAAATCAGTTTTTAGTATAGTCCCTTGTACTTTTGGTAACGTTTTTCTTCTGATCCAGGCCGTATTTCAAACTAACCACAACCGCTAGGAAGAAAACAAAACACCTATTGTGTATGTGCACTGTGTAGTTCCTTGTAAATGCTTTCGTGATTTTTTTTTCTGGTCCAGACCGCATCTTAACCTAACCTCCTCGCCTTTCAGATATCATATCTCAAGAACTAAGGGAGATATCAAAAAATTGTATTCTTTATTTTAGATTTGTCTCGTCGGGTTACATAATAATCCATCATCAAATATGGCGTTGGCTAAATTTTTCTTCTGGTTTAGGCCACCTCTTAACCTAACCATCTCAATTTTGAAATAAGACATCTCGATAACTAAACGAGGTATCAAAAACATTTTCTATCTGTTATTTACTTGTTTCATTCCCTACATAAGAATTCATTATCAAATTGCGGCACTAAGGTTATCGTAGAACCGTCCGCAGCACAAAACACGAAAAGAAAAGTAAGTAGGCTACAATTTTAAAAAATGACACATGCGAAGATAAGTATGAAATTTTATACTATCACTTTCGGTTGGGGAATATTTTTCTCTATCTGAATGACAGCCAGTGATTAAAAATACATGTGCTTACGAATGTATAGGGTTAACATTAGAGTAACGTTTTTCGACGAAATAGAGCGCTTAAAACAATCAGATTTACTGGCGGTTAGTGAGCATTGTGTCATCTACCTGCGAATCGTTACCTGCCTTGCAACCTAGCAGTGCTATTAAGCAGATCGGGTGGAGGTTTTTTTGTCCTTAGACATTTTCTCTCTCAGTCATTGTGGAGTGACATAGATTAACGTTTGGTTTCGTAGTAGTAAATACTTTTTGGATTCGGTCTGCAGTGTCTTTGGTCTCTTGCTCTGGTCACCAGCTAATTCGTAACTGCCAAGTAGATTGATCAGAATGTTGGTGCAGCAAAGTGTAGCACCTTAAAACTTTATGGCCAGCAGTCAGGAGAGTTCGGCGATCCGCATTGTTTACAAGCATCATGGACTGCATCGGTAGCAAAGCACGTAGACAGATGTAGGACCACTTCAGATCTTTTCGAGTGGAATTTATATCCTAATTCCTGATTTTACATAGCCTCACATTTTTTCCTAAAAAAGGCCCTCAGTATCCTTAATTTTTTTTTTAAATATTTCCTTATCGCCAAGTATATTTAATAGATTTTGTTAATTGATCCTAAACAATTTAGCAGTTCTGAAATGTCCTTCTAATTAAAATCTATCATCTGCAAGTAAATTCTGATTACGTTTGATTCTCGTGTTCTGTTTATTTTAAAGTACTGCGCTCCAGAAAACTGAATAACAAAAAAACATAAAAAAACGGAATATTAGGTTTTGTCAGATTTTTGCGAAAGGAGTGAGCGTCTGAAAGTGTCCATGCCCCACAATTTCCATATTTGAAGGTTTTTAATTGCTTGCTTTTTCCGATGGTACATATAATACATTAGCTATTTCTGTAGATTTTGATTCGAAACATTAGCTCTAAAAATTTGAAAACCCCGTCCTAAACGCTGCGGCAGTTTTTGCGGGGCTCCCGTTCAAATAAAGAGACACACGCAGCCTGGTTACAGATTTATAATAGTAAGTATAGATAACTTTCATCCTCGCTATCAATCACAGTATTATGCGTTACGTAGCGTCTAGGAATGTTTCCAAATTTTTTGAGTCTATTGAAAAGTATTAATTAACTAGAAGTACTATTTTTTCATCGTAGATGAAGGCGTAATAGGTTTTCAAAATAGTTCTTCAGAGAAAGCAAAAATAAATTTATGTCCTACGAAAATCTGCACCATTCAATTAAACAGGGAATATGTTGATACGTTACCGGATTTGTGGTGACAATAATAGTCTGTTTGATGTGCTAGACTGGCTGCTATTTGGAAATTCAATATTATCTTTGGCTCAGTTGAGTGACGAGAAAAAAAATATTTCCAGCTGTGTGAGTATGTCCAATAAAACCATTCCCTTAAATACGATTGTAGATAAATATCAAATTTAGAGCTTTTAAGTCTTCCCAGAGTTACCTGAGATACTAAATAATAACTTTTATTTTGTTAAAGTTTTCAAAAGCGGAAACAGATGACATGACAATTTAGAACTGACGGCTTTTGTAGACGGAACAAAAAAGTGTAATGCCTGTTAATGAAATACAATAACTTTTTTCAAAAACACAGCATTTGCGAATCAACTTAAGTATAAAATACTGACGTAATTTTCTTGGCAGTTGCTTCTACAGCAATAACAAACACGTATACACCCGTGATTTAGCACAATGAATGACTAAATTAAAGAGACCAGCATACCAGTAATAATCCGTATCACAAATAAAGTCAAACTGACACAGAAAGAAACATGATACAGCCAAAAATTAACGAATTTTTTAGTAATTTGTTTTATGAAGAGAAAAACTATAAAAATTCATAAAAACTTATGGATAGTGATTTCATAAATGCATTTACTTTATTTTTTTATTTAATTATTTTTATTTTTTTTGTGGAATTTTATGCTTACTGATCCCAAGACTATCATTTTCCTAAGCAGTAGCTGCACCTGGTTCAATCTAGTGGAAACGAATGATGTACCTTGCATGATACATTGTCGCTATATAATAAGTTGGGAAACTAACCACCATTTTCCTGTGGCTTAGCGACAAAAACAAACATTAATTACTAAAAAAATTAAAAAGTTAAATGAATTTCCTTAAAACCAATTGTATAAAATATTTTAAAGTGATTCGTAAAACAAATAACTGGTGTCCGTTGAGCGACGTACGTTTGACAGTTACGCTAAATTGTTAATTAAAGTGACCACGTATATTCGAACAACACAATCAATCATGTGAGTTGTAACAGAAACAGAACAGGAGCAGCTACCACCCAAGTCGATATTCAACGTTTTGATTGCTTTGTATTTCATTTGGACTATACGTACAATAAGTCAGAGTTTAATTAAAAAGAGAAATGCTAATCTAAAACTGTTGTACAGCAGCAGAAGCAAGAACGCAGTAGGGAAGTGAAGTTCACGAATGCATTACTTACCAACTGGGCAGTACGTTGCCATTTATGAAGCTGTATGTATTCAGAACGTTAACCATCAATTACCAGGAATTACAATGGAATGAGTAATGGCAGTGCGGTCAGGGGAAAGAGAACAAACATGGCCCGGAAATTAGCCCTGACTGCCGCCGATCACTCAATCGTTCCACTATTCCCCCTCCCCCCCTTTTCCCGGGTAGCCTTAATGATGAAAGACAATCTGTCATGCCACAAAGATACCTGTACCAGCGCCGCACCGCGCAAAAACACAATTAAGCTTGGGACGCGTCCGTTAGTAATGTCAGAGCTTGATCCAACATGGCTGCCAGCCTCAAGCCCTGGCGCGCGTTACATAAAACATGCGGCGGCTGAGTTGGTAGTTCGCAGGCGAGTTGGTCCCGGATAAATCAGAGCCGGCAGACCGGTCATCTGCACACAATGCCGCCTCTGTGTGTGTGTATGTCTGTGTGCATTGCAGCCGCCGCCAATTCGCCGCCTCCTTGTCCGCATTCTATTCACAGCCGCCACATCCAGCTCGCATCTGTCTACGTCACGCGGCGAGCCACAGATGAAAAACTCAGCGGGCAGAGAGCATTCACGCTGGCCCGCCGGCTGCGGTAGCGCCGCCGGTGGAGGACGGAAGTTCTGACGCATTAAGGTAGAAACGTGCTGGTATACAGGTAGCGGCGGGATTGACGTTGGAGGCCGGGCTCATTACAGTTTCCAGTGTGCAGCCTTCAATTCGTTGCTGTCTGCCGGAGGCAGTAGAGCCATGTGTCGTCGGAACGACTGCTGGGAAACAATGCTCAAATAAAAAGGGTGGGGAAAACAGGTAACTATGCGACGAAAAGGAAGTCGTAGATCTGCCGTTTACGGAACGGGAACAATGAGATACTTGGAAACTTTCTGGAGTTTCTCAATTCCGTAGAGAATTCAAACCAGTAATAAATTTAGTAAGTTTATGCAGCCGTCGAGACTTTCTTCCGTGGATGTGACCAGAGAAAGTAAGCTTTTAGAGGCACATTTTATTGAAGCTGTTCTTGTTCAGAGGCTTTAGGTTGGTTGTCTTAGAATATATAAAATATTACGTTGTCTTAGTTATTTTATTTTGAACTACTATTAAATTAAATTCCGGAAAAAGCACTCTAAACACATTAAATAAACAAATTAGTGAAATGCAAAGAGCTGATAATATTTAGAAAAAGATTTCATAATTCCATGGTTGTATTAAATTCTAATAAACAAAATTTAAGATGCTTTGTCATCAACGTACTGAATTTAGACCTGCAAAAGTAGCAAAACAAAGTCCTTGGAAGATTATTACTAAACTAAGTAATGAGTTCATAACTTATATATTCTCATATCATGACTCATATTGATGTTTTATAGTTTCTATTCGTATAATTCTGGCTTCATTCCTAAGCTAATTTGTTGTCTCTCATTTAATTTTTCTTTGGATTCGTTTATGTAGTTACTATCACTATTCTTGAACCGTTGTCAATACACTTTATTGAAGATAGTTTCGAAATAAGACTCGCATTTCGTTGTTTCGAGTTAGGTAAATGATTTCTTGAAACTATTAGTACAGTATAACATATTTTCTCACTTATAATGAGAGGGTGGATTAACAAAAAATTTAGAAACCTGTCGCAATTAATAAATTAAACGTTAATCTAGCCAGAAGCTATTTCTACTATCATGAATTACTTCCCAATTCCAGTTTATATATGTACTGGCTTATTGTTTAGTTTGTTGTTGTGCTGTTGATGACGTACTAATGTCCGTTACGGCGGCAGTGTACGTGCCTACTGACACCGTTAACCACCTCATTAGTTGTGATAAAAAATACCTTTCCATATAGTAAATGCCCGCTTTATTCTTCGAATTTTCGCTACTTCTTCCACACTCGCAAAAGGAGGTAAACAAAATACACATTATCCTCTTTGCATTATGTTTTGATCTCTGCCTTCCGTTTGTACCAATTACAGGTAGTACTCCCACAAAGCACTCAAAAAATGATGGAAACTACAGTTTCAAAAACAAATAACGATCATTTATTTTATTGATATATTTTGTGATTACCTACGTTTCCTGTAATCTTTCTCAGATTTTTTAATAAACTTCTGTGTTACTTATAACCTATCAAAAGTATTAGGTTATGTTATGACCTGGTTCTGTCAACTGCTACAGAGAGTAGATCGTGACATGAATTTAGGAATTTAATCCTCGTCAATAAACAAATGGCAACATACAGTTTTAAACGATCGTCGCATTATAATTTTTTATATATTCATATTTTTTAAGTTACGAACACAACAGATAATTGCCTTTTAGCGGACATCGAAGTTACACTTTCTTTAGAGAATATAAGTGAAAATAAAATAAAATTCAATTATTTATTTGAAATTTCCACTTTCCTTTAACAATATAAGCGCAAATAAAGTTAATGCAGTCATACATTTGAAATTTCGTGGTTAGTCAAGCAGCGCTCTGAAGGCGACCAGAGTAAACTGAAGGTTCGGGTAACATCGCACTCACCGAAGGTTTCCGAATTATCGAGGTCGCGTCCAGTCTCCTTGTTTGAAGCATTTTATTAAAGTGAGTTTGTGACTCTATTCTTAGACGAAATTCTTGTAGTATGTAAATTATTATAAAAACATCTATAGGATTGTCTCTCCGATTACACACATTATTTGTTGTTACGTTTTCTGGTGCTTTGGTTGATCCCATAAATATGATTCTTTTTCCTTAGGGCTGCTTTATTTGCTGCAAGTCTTAGATCATTCATAATCTTTTCTCTCATTTTCTTAACTATTCTTGGGAATCCATTAACTATATTTTTTAATTCCTCTTTCTCATTTGTAACAATCCATTTTCTCTTATAGCCTTGATCTCTGATGATCCTGTTTAATAAGTCACTTATTTTATAGCATCTCATGATATTGTGTCATAAAAAAACATAAAATCTTCTTACAAACCTTTGTTTTCTTTCTTCTTTTTCCACGTAAAGTTATACTCAAGAAGTTTGTATTATGTACATTTTTCGTTTTACGAACAAATTACAGAAACAGGGAAAACATTTTTCGAAACAGAAAATAAATGTTTTAGGCTCTGTAGTTTCCAAATAAAAGTTTTATTTCCAATTGTTGGTTCCTAAATGTTTCGGTTTTTTTTTAAAATAATTCACCATTTTTAAAATTTCACACTAAGCATATATTCATATTTATCTTTCTCGATTAAAATTAAACACTTCTGACTTTGCAATAAGATACGTTTATGAAGCACTAGAGTTTGCCAGCTGCTTTGCGCGTGATCCTCGATGTGTGTAATTTTTTTTTAATACCAAATACTATCACGGAGATGCAAAAAAATCACAGTTCCGTGTAGATGAAGGCTACAGATAATATTTATTTAAGGATAGCAAAGATAAATACTTTTTTTTACTATAGCAAACACACAAAAAAGAAAAAAATGCACCGTTACATTCAGATTACAGTAAAGCAAGTATGGATGGGGAAAATATTTTTTAAAAAAACAACTACTAAAGACTATGTTTGTAAGAATGGAAAGCAGACATTTCGCCCAAAAATATTTTTTTATTAATTTGTATGAACTGTACAAAAACTGAATCAACAGTAGCCAGTTTTGTTGACACTATTTAGCCTGGTAATGACGTTGTGCGATTGGTTGCCGATCGTTGCGATTGCGCAGTATCATTGCTTCTCACTTACTGACTGGGAGTTTTTTTTAATTTTCTAATTCGTGTTTTATATTTATTATCGCTGACTGGTTAATGAAATTGGCTGGAAAACCGAGTCAATTTAATGAGAAATTATTCTCCTAATAATTTGTTGGTTTCCTATGCATTTAATTATATCTGCTTTCTTGTATTTCCTTGGGCTGTAACGGTTACTTCTGCATCAGGAGGGTTGTAATGCACCCTGCAGCAAAACATTCAGTCCTATGGTTAAGTTTTGTATTTTTCAGGCTGCTTTTCAATTGCACGCAAACAAATTCAACGTTTATCGCCACCATCAGCGAACCGCCATTATCCACTATCATAACTATATCCTGCTAAATAGTGTGAGCGAAAATTATTAGTGCCAATCGAATTTATAGGCATTTCATATAAAGTGAAAATAAAATATTTCTCGACATATGTCTGCTTTCCATTGCGACCAAAATAGAGTTGTAATTCGTGGGTGTTTGTTGTAGTGTCTACACATATCGACATTAAACGGAAAGATGTGTAACTTGAATTATATCTACTTTTTGATTACATTTTTTGAAGCATATCTATGAAGTAATGGTTTGATTAACATATTATGTTTAATTTAACTAAGAATATTTCAGAAAACCGAAGAAATAAATAACCACTTAAGAATAAACAAAGTAGTGCAGTAGTGAAATCTTTGGAGGCCCTTAAAGCATAAAGATGTTTACGTAAATTAAATATTGTTCACGCTGATTATATTTACTAAACTTATTCCGTTTATTTTAATTTTTAACACTTCAGATAACTGAAGGAAAAAAACAGGCGAAATCCAAAAACAAAACTGAATTCAAGGAGTAGTGAATATTTCTTGAAAGAAGTGCTAATCTAAAATATTGTGTGATCGATGGCTTTTTTTTTACCTATTTATAATTATTATCATTTCTTGCTCCGTTACCAGTTCAGGTTGATTCATAAGATACTATTTTAAGTTAGATAGTAAGATTTTGAACGGTGAATACCCTATCCAAATTGGTGCTGTAGTTATTCAGTGATGTCCAAACAAACCCTCAGACAAACAGAGCTCGCTTAAAATTTGTAATTGGGTCTTCTTCAAAGGTTATGTAGAGATGAATTATGTATTCACGATTTACATCTAAATAGCAAAGGCTGAAAATTTTTGGTTGATGACACGAACAATTAGACTATTGTGTATTTTTAAAACTGCATTCTAAGGTGACAAGCCATTTAAAGAACACAGTTGGGAATAATTTACTTAATCTTCTGATATAAAGATATGAGGTTTTTGCAGAAATTAATTTGATGTTTTAACAATAATACTTTAAAAAAATAGGGGATATGAGGAATATGGGAAAAACAGTTTTTTAATTTACTTTACCAATTTGCTTAGATATTACAGATGCATTGCTGTTTTATTATATCAGCGATTTAAAAAGAAAAATTTGTAATAAATAAAACATGTGGCATTAGAGTTAGAAGAAAAATTTTTTTATGAGAAGCGTGCGGTTGAAAGTTATTTAGCAATTGTATACTACAGTTGTGGTTGAACTGAAATTTAAATGGTGTCCAGAGTCTTGCTTGCGAAATAATTAAGAGATTAACACTATTATAATAGAATAAAGTCTTCCAAATATGACAGTGACTTGTTCATAAGTTATGAGCTTTGACATGCCTTATAATTCCAGTTATTGTTTTAGATTAAATTTGTTTTTGATTTTTTTTTACTCTGGCATGTTGTTTTAACTGAAATCCCGCTACATTTGCTGTACTATAACTTCCGCTGTCAGTATATGATGGTTTTGTGATCTTCAGTTAGTTGTTATTAACTTAGATACAATGTTTCTACTTCGTGTAATTTACTTGTATGCATAACCGTGCCTTCACGTTTACTGACATGTTTCAATATCTTTGCAGCTCACTGTCCTAGAAACAGCAATTTCCATATAGTCCATTACGTTATTCATTTTCCCACAGTGTTGTAGATTTTAGCGTATAATACATTCCCGATATCAATCACGATTGACATGACGATTATCTCTGCAAGACTGGCAAAACCAATCACTCTGTTACAAATGAACTGTATACAAATTAGTTTGCTTTTGACTGTATCAATGAAAACAAATCCGCTCACACTGTGTCATATCAATTTGAACACAACGCAAAATTACGCTATACTAGGGCAATGTAAAATATAGATGGATACTCTTGAAAATGATGTCCCATTGCCGGAATATACATCTTAAATTTAATGAGTTTAAGCGTGATAATGTCTGTTTTTGTTAAAGCTCTTAATTAATACCAATCAAATGATACTGTCTTGAAAGGCACTATTATTAAAAAATTTCTTTTCATTGTACTACCGTTAAAAATGATTCACTGTTTTATATTCACTACTTGACGTTAATTACAGAAATAAACCGAATATTTAAAATTCACTTAATAAAATATTGCTGAAACACTAAAAATCATTCCAAACACTGTTTCGGAAAACTACTATAACAATGCTAAAGAATAAAAGTACATTGCGGCTAAAGTTGTATAGCCTATGTAAATACACTATTGTTGGACTAGAGAAGGATGGAGTGCTACCCTATACTTGCCTCATTATTGAACTACTATTGAAGATATTGGTTACTCCAAAAAGGAATTCGGTCTTCGAATAACGATAGATGCTTCCAAAAAATGTAAGTTAAATGTTTTAATATTATTTCTAGGAGTTGATTTTTCGTGACAAACGCTTTTTCTCCCCTTATACGTAAACAAAATTGATAAATGAAGCAACAGTTTAAAGATCAAGTTCATATGAATTGTTAATTTGGAGTTGCACATAGTTTTGTTTGTTTATAATTTGAGGTTTTGGCCCTGGGGTTTTTCCTCTTTATGCGTAGACACGGCATGGGGGATATGTTATCTGTTCTATGGCGACTCGATTCAGTATTACAATTATTTCCCTAAATATTTAAATTAATATAGTGTCATACTTAACTTTTCACGCTGTGGAAAAAATCCAGTATTAAATGAAAGTCAGGGGTTATTTTCATTTTTTGTGTTAGTTTTGATTTTTATACCATCAATGTAGTGTACTTTTTTTTTTCATTTTTTTAAAAAAATTTAATTATTTAATTTAATTGCAATGGAGTACAGGCTCCGGTGGCAATTTCCCTACACCCCCATCTTCCCCCTATCCGGCACCCAACTACATTTGCCCTCTACAAATTTTAAATTTAAATTCTTTTAACGTTTTCGGTAAATTATTTATCATTTTTCTTGGTAACTCATTCCAATCCCTGACAACCTTACCTAAAAAAGAGAATCTTCCCATACCCTTGTGCCTGAAATCGAGTGCCAGCTGGTGGTCATGGTTATCTTTTCCCTTCCATGCACTACTTTTCATACCTATTGCAATATCTTTCCATGCCTCAACGCCAGTTTATGCCCTGTACACTCCCATGACCCTCCTCATCCTCCTCCTGTCTTGCAATGAATCCCATTCCAGCTCTTTTATCATATCCGCCACTGATTGCATTCTGCGATAATTTCCAGAAACAAATATAGCAGCCCTTTTTTGCACCCTCTCCAACTCCTGTATTTGATACGTAAAATGAGGGTCCCATACTACACTACCATATTCGAGCAATGGTCTGACCAAAGTTTTACTGCAGGAAACGCTATTACATAATTAAATCAGATTTAATTATCTATCTTTTTGACGAAATCATCTACTCAAAATATGCTGAACTCATTTTTTCATCTCCACATACAACTCACGGACTCGTTTATTTGCTTCTTCAACTCTAAACTTTTTATAGCACTATAGTTCTTACAATCTTCGGACAAATTTTCTGTTAAGGAATTTAACCATCAATTATTTCCCAAAATGTCACCTGCATTGCATTCCGTTATTCGCACCTTTTTCTTTATGGCCTCCCCAAGTCCCTACTAGTCAAACATTAGTTTCATATATTGCTGTGCTTAATATATTCAGCGATATAAAAACCTATCTCACAGGTTGCAGTCAATATACTGCTACAATAAATGTAAAATAATATTTGGGAACGATAGGCCCTTCTCTCATTTTGAATGATGTTAAACTGCTCTATATTTCTTACCATTTGCACAAGTCGCTTGTAACCTTGCTACTTTTTTTTCAAATAATTTTATTTTTACTTTATAACTGTTACAATTTTCAAGATAAGTTTGATGTTGAAATTGTAGAATAAGAACATTGAAATTTACAAGGCATAATTAGTGCTGCAATTTTTATTAATTTTTCTGCACTCTGATTCCAACTGCGAGTTAATTTGTACAGTAGCTGCTAATTCTCTTTGCTTGGCTCGTTTTTCACTATTGAAGAGCCACTCCTGAAATTTTCAGACTGAAGCGAGCGCAGGTTGGACGTGCGAGCGTAATGATGAAGCGTGATGCGCAGGAAACGAGGCAGAAGCAAGATGTATGCGTTTCCGTCGGCCCAGAATCGCCCCCTTAATGCGTGTCCATCACGCCAAACTCTAATTAATTTCGTATTACGGGCGAGCTTAATGGCGCCCGTCGGGCCCCCTGGTGAGTAATAACTCGACAAGACAGATCCCACTTCATACATATGGAGCGAGCGCGCCTCGCTGGCAGGCTGTCACAAAGAGGTTTTGCTTTGCAGTTTTAATCTTCTAGTTTGGATTGTTCCTACATTAATGTAACAAACTAATAATAAAACCTTAACTTGATTTACCGGAAATGCTGTGCAGAGGTTTTGGCTGATATATTGCAGCCTTTTTCGGAGATGTTATATCCGTTTACTTGGCAACGAGCGCCAAGCGTCATAGATTATATAGTCCGTTCAGTTAACATAGGCGGCTCAAGGTCAGTCTGCTCTATCCCCAACCCTCTGCCCTTACTCCTACATGCGAAGTGGTGATTTACCACTCGCCTGTCAGGACATAGTGGTCAGCTTGGAGAGGTAGGAAGGAAGGGCGGGGTGAGGTGAGGAGTTGGGCAGGGGTAACATGACTTTCAGCCGCCAGTTCGGGGTGAACGGGGTATAGCTCGCTGTCGTCTTTGAAGTTGTTACCTTCCTACAAAATTCCTGTTGCCTTATTCAACTGTCGAGGCGGCCACTAGTATTTTCTACGCAGCAGCCTTTAGTTCTCAAATTTCATGCCCATCAAGCTAAGAAATAATTTATTCCTAAAATAGATTCGGTAAGGTTTATTGTATTGATTTTAACGTGTACCTTTTTTTTGCCTTTTTGATAATTATACTCTATGATCTGAAAAATAGTGTTGTGTGCCATCTATTAGTATTACAGTCCAATGTAAACAATAATGTAAGAAATGAAACTTTGTTCTTGCTGTATGGTCGTGTAACAAAGTGCTAATAAAAAAATCTAGAACTATATATATTCCGTATTCCAGACTAGCGAACATGAACTGATAAGACACTTTTGCTGCTGGTTATAGTGGGCATGTCACTTATGTTATATTGAAATACATTTCGTAGTTGATATGTTTATCGCAAGAATATTCCATTAATTGCGAAGCTAGTCTTCTCCAAACACATTTATTGTCCCATCCAAATATAACGTGGTATTTAGTTGGAAAACCTGATTCTTCAGTTTTACGCACAATGGCCGTCTTCCATCTAACAACGTGATCAGTTGGTATGTAACTGTATTTATTATGAGTCAAATGATCTCTACATACAATAGAATTTGTCAAATGGCTATAAGACGCTTTGGAAATAAATATACCTAGAATGTGAGATACTTTCAAACGAAACAAGATATTTAAGCTGTTTTAAATAAATAGTCGCTTAGGAACACAACATTCTTTTACATGATACATTAAAGTATTACCCAATATTTCATTTAAGAAAAAATTAAAAATATGAAATTTTTATATAAGACGCTTCAGAAATAACATCTTCAACCCCGGTTCGACCTTTTAGACGTTCTACACCTAACCTATAGCTCTGTGAAAGATAGTTTTGTAAATACGAACTACAATGAAGCATTTCCGTGTTTCGTACGTTAAGCCTGAAGGCCCCGGTTTCACTCTCTCCTTCTTCATCTGTCTTTTCACACAACACAAACATAACTCTATAGGCCTGCTGAGCATACACATTACCACAGTCATCCACAGTTACAATGACGCATACGACCATACTCACCGGAAAACCACTCAAGTCCATAATCCCAAGAGAGTTCCCATCATCCCTCATGGGAACTGCCTACGCCAATATCGGGTATGATATCATAAGAAGAAGAAGAAAAAAATACCAGAAGCGATGAAGAGTGTACAAAATCATCTTAAACATATCTGTCAGGTCCATTAATAAAACTTTCTTTATTAGTAGTAAGTCTCTCCGCCGAGGAAATTACTTTTGCCTTGCTACCAAGTCAAATAACAACAGAAATTTTCATCAATCTCAGTTATTCCAGAGGATGACAGCGGCGAGTGATTGAAACTGCACCCTTCAGGGAATTATATCGCCTCGCTCAGAGGACGAAAGTGTTTTCTTTCACAGAAGCAATTCCTCATCTTTACCGGGAGCTGTCTGAGGAGAATTCGCAGGATGATTGCACGCGAGCTCGGTTGATTGTAGCGCCTAATAGCGTGCTTGCGTTCTGACGTGTATTACACGGTGATCAGGCTCCTAATGCTCTAGATCCTACGTACATAATAACCGGGAGCCTGGCGGATAGCTAAAGGGTAGAGACTGCGCCGCCGGTAGCGATAACTGTAATTTACGGGAGAGTGTGATTAAAATCTCGCAAACAGGAATTGCGGCAGATGATTATCGGAGGCGAGTGGGGTTTGCTAATTAGTTTAGATCGGGGCCCCGAGGGGGAGCTGGCGGGAAACGACGGCTGTCAGGCCGAAATGCGGGGCATTAAGATGGAACTTGATGTTGACAAGGACGTGTTAATCAAGGGCTTTATACCTGCGGAAGTAACATTAATTCCGGATAATGCCGGTAATACGGCGCGAGCTGCAGGCTACAAATCGCCGGGCGCGCCGTTAATGTCTTGGGGGCAAAATAACTACCAAACTACTTGCAGCTAGCGCTGTAATAAACGAAATACTGCCGGCGGCAGTGGACGGCGAAACGCGAGCACGGAGCATTGCGTGGGAACGACACGAATACGGAACTCAAGCAACGGGGAAGATGGAAATCACGATTTCAAGGAAAAACATGAATTTCCTCTAATCTCGAAATACAAATATTAACATCTGTTCGGTAAAAGCAGGTTTTTTTTTTGTCTGTAATACTTGACTTAAATAACTAGTCATATCTCAGACCCAGCCCTCTAATCTTTATATATAAAGATGAATGTATGTATGTTTGTTTGTTTGTTTATTGGTTTGTTTGTTGGTTTGTTTGTTCTTCATACAAATCAACAGTTTTCATCCGATCTCGATGAAACTTTGCACACTTACCCTTTGAAACAAGGAGAAAAATACTGTCTACATTTGGTTGAAAAAATTATCTGTATAAATAACACATGTTGTGTCATAACTTCGAAATACGGCGATAGACAGACACGTTGGATGTGGACGTCTCCAGACCGTGTTTCCGTGTAGTGAACTGGCAGCTCAATGCCAAGTCGCTCGCGACCTGCCGTAGCGAGCGGTCGCATCACACTTTTCCTGCTGTGCCGTGTGACAAGTGCCTGCAGAGTAAATAAAAGCAAAGTATAGTGAAAACCAACAAAATGGAAGTGAATCAATTCATACGAAAATCAACGCTAAAATTCTCCTTTGCGTATGGATATATGCGTCCGAAAGCAGTTGAAAATCGATGAGT
>JARYHS010011408.1:252657403-252735633 GCA_031002005.1 Vandiemenella viatica | reverse complement strand
TTCGAAATTTGAATACCAACTGAAGACAATACTTCCGAAAAATCTTAAAGGCGAGAAATGGTGAAGTTGTGAAATCTTGTTTTTTTTTTAATTTTACTTACTGAATATTATATATGACAATTTAATAAGATTCTTATAATAATTTTAACGGATACCAATGATAATAAAAGGTTTACATAACTTAAAGATAAGACTTTTTGATAATAACAAAATAGCTTCAGGATGATAGTAGAAAAATCTGATTTCGTATAAAATGTGCAATTCTTATTTTTAACCGATATAAATACTGTTTTACATCAAAGCATAATAATCTTGACGTAATTTATTCATCATTGTCACTAAAGTTGCGTCATAAAGACATTGCTGGTTGATGCTAAATAGAACTTTACATATTTTAGAGTAATCTTTCAAGTTTACTTCTTTCATTGTATTCGGTAAGGTTTATTATATCGATTTCAACATGTACATTTTTTTTTTTCCTTTTTAACAATTTTTTTTACTTAGGGCTTTACGCCTCGTCGACAGCTAAGGTCATTAGAGGCAGGATAGGACTGGGGACAAGGAACAGGATGGAATTCGGCCATTGCTTTCTTTGAAGGAAACATCCTTGCATTCACCTGGAGTGATTTGGGGAAACCACGGAAAACCCAAATCTGGATGCCCGGATGGGGATTCGATCCGGCGTCCTCCCGAATGCGAGGCCAGAACGTTAACCGTTCACCGACCACGCTCAGTTTTAAAAATTCTACTCTATGATCTGAAAGATATTGTTGTGCGACGTCCATTAGTATTACAGTTCAATGTCAACGATAATGTAAGAAATGAAACTTTGTACTTGCTGCATGGTCGTGTAACAAAGTGCCAATAAAATAATCTAGAAGTATACATATATTCCAGATTACATGAACTGATAAGACACTTTCCTTTTGGTTATAGTAGGCATTTCGCTTATATTATATTGAAATCCATTTCGTATTTGATATATTTGTGGCAAGAAGTTTCCAGTCATTGTGAAGCTAGTCTTCACCAACGACTTACAGTGTCCCATCCAAATATAACGTGGTATTTCGTTGTAAATAATGATTCTTCAAGTTTACACACAATTGTCGCTTTACATCTAATAACGTGATGAGTTGGTAAGTAACTATATTTATTATGAGTCATATGATCCCTACAGACAATCGAACTTGTCAAATGGGTATAAGACGCTTTGAAAATAAATACACCTAGAATGTGAGATACTTTCAAACGAAACAAAATATTTGAAGTTGTTTTAAATAAATAAACGCTTAGGAACACAACATTCTGTTACATTAAACCATTACGTAAAATTTCATGTAAGAAAAAATAAAAAAAATATCAAATTTTTATATAAGACGCATCAGAAATAACATCTTCAACCTCAGTTAGACGTTCTACACCTAACCTACGGCTCTGTCAAAGATAGCTTTGTAGATACGAAATACCCGTACAATGAAGCATTTCCGTGTTTCGCACTTTAAGCCTGAAGGCCCTGGTGTATTTCGGGAGAATAGACCAGACTCCCGGTATCACTCTCTCCTTCTTCATCTGTCTTTTCATAAAACACAAACAAAACTCTATATTGAATTTAGGCTACACATTATCACAGTAGTCATCCACACTTACAATGACGTATGCGACCATACTCCGGGAAAGACAGTGGAAAACCAAAAAAGTGCATAATACCAAGGGAGTTCAAATCATCGCTCATGGGAACCGCCTTCGCCAAAAGTGGGTATGGAATCATAAGAAGAAAAAAGATGCCAGAGGCGATGAAGAGCGTACAAAATCATCTTGAATATATCTGTCAGATCCATTAATAAAACTTTCTTTATTAGTAGTAAGTCTCTCCGCCGAGGAAATTACTTTTGCCTTGCCACCGAGTCAAATAACAACAGAAATTTTCATCAATCTCAGTTATTCCAGAGGATGACAGCGGCGAGTGATTGAAACTGCACCCTTCAGGGAATTATATCGCCTCGCTCAGAGGACGAAAGTGTTTTCTTTCACAGGAGCAATTCCTCATCTTTACTGGGAGCTGTCTGAGGAGAACTCGCAGGATGATTGCACGCGAGCTCGGTTGATTGTAGCGCCTAATAGCGTGCTTGCGTTCTGACGTGTATTACACGGTGATCAGGCTCCTAATGCTCTAGATCCTACGTACATAATAACCGGGAGCCTGGCAGATAGCTAAAGGGTAGAGACTGCGCCGCCGGTAGCGATAACTGTAATTTACGGGAGAGTGTGATTAAAATCTCGCAAACAGGAATTGCGGCAGATGATTATCGGAGGCGAGTGGGGTTTGCTAATTAGTTTAGATCGGGGCCTCGAGGGGGAGCTGCGGGGAAACGACGGCTGTCAGGCCGAAATGCGGGGCATTAAGATGGAACTTGATGTTGACAAGGACGTGTTAATCAAGGGCTTTATACCTGCGGAAGTAACATTAATTCCGGATAATGCCGGTAATACGGCGCGAGCTGCAGGCTACAAATCGCCGGGCGCGCCGTTAATGTCTTGGGGGCAAAATAACTACCAAACTACTTGCAGCTAGCGCTGTAATAAACGAAATACTGCCGGCGGCAGTGGACGGCGAAACGCGAGCACGGAGCATTGCGTGGGAACGACACGAATACGGAACACAAGCAACGGGGAAGATGGAAATCAAGATTTCAAGGAAAAACATGAATTTCCTCTAATCTCGAAATACGACTATTAACATCTGTTCGGTAAAAGCAGGTTTTTTTTTTTAACTAGTCATATCTATCACATCTCAGACCCAGCCCTCTAATGAAACTGTATTTTAAGAACTATGTTTAGCGACATGGCAGTTGATTAATTACGGATTTATATATTTTTCGTGTAATTAACTGTGAATTTCTGTATATTTGTCGTGCAAATAAACATTTTTTTATGGAGAGAAACTATGGAAATGATAGACCCTGTGTAATACGACCAATCAGGACCGGCATTGGGAAGGGGGGGGGGGGGTAAGCGGGTCAAAAGTACCCGGGCCCGCCGGCTGATGGGGGGCCTCCATCACCGACTGTAGGGGCCTTCAGGGCGCGAAGCCTAGAATCCGCCCATCGTCGCCTGGTTTGTAGAGCTTTTTTTTTTTTAAAAAAAAAAAAAGGTCACCCATTTTACCCCGGGCCCGAAATTCCTTGCGCCGGCCCTGCGACTAATGACAGTATTATGTTTCAAACATTAATTAAAAGTTAATTAATTGCAAGTATTTATGTTAGCCTCTCTGTATGGAGAACAATTCTCAACAGTTCGGACGGGTTTATCTTCATAATTTTGTGTGTAAATGCATATAAACAGTATTAACTTTCATGCTAAGTTGTTTTCTAATGATTGTGAGTGATTTTGTACAATTCGCAAATATTTTTGTGTGGAATTCATTTTTAACGTATTTTTAATGCTCGAGAGACGTCTGTTGCCTTTCTTTGCGTGGTTCTGGATGTTTGGATAGCGTCTATTTAAGCGACCGGCAGAGATGAGCGATTAGTTACAGTTTCGAGTGTTCAGTCGCTGTATTTGTGCTTTAGTATCTTTGGACGAGTCTATTCTGTCTTATCAGCGTGTAATAAAAGAAGTTGATAGTTGACGTCGACATTGATGACTTAGGTGATCCAGTTTTGAGGACAGAATTTGATAGAGTTTTGAATGATTTGAAATCAAGTAAGGCAGTTGGAATTGATGAGATTCCTGCAGAACTTTTGAAATAACTAGGAGAAAAAGGAACACAAAGATTATTCAAACTCATATCAAGAAGTTATGAAACAGGAGATATTCCCACTGATTTTAATAAAAGTGTCATCTTCACAGTTACAAAGAAAGCACAAGCTGACAGATGTGAGAATTATCGCACTATAAGTGTAACATCACATGCTTCAAAATTACTGACCAGAATAATATGCAGAAGAATGGAAAGTGTAGTAGAAGGGATAGTAGATGAAGATCAGATTTGGTTTAGAAAAAACCGCGGCACAAGAGAAGTAATTCTAGCGTTAAGATTATTACTTGAAGGGCGGATCAAGAGAAACAAAGTTACTTTTATGGCGTTTGTTAATTTAGAAAAAAGCTTTTGACAATGTTAGATTGGACAAGATGTTAAAATTTTTAAAAAAGTCGGTTCTAAAATATCGAGGTAGAAAGATACTTTATAATATTTATAAGAATCAAGTAGTTATAATAAAAGTAGAGAATCTTGAGAGATATGCGTCAGTTAAAAAGGGTGTGAGACAAGGTTGTAGTCTGTCTCTATTAATATTCAACTTGTATGTAGAAGAAGCAAAAAAGGAAGTTAAAGAAAGATTTGAATATGGCATAAGTGTTCAAGGAAAAAAAATCAATATGCTACGATTTGCTGATGACATTAGCAAAACTGGTTGAGGACATTGAGATGTTATTGAATATCATGAACAATATACTGAATGAAGATTTTTGACTAAATATAATCCAAAGCAAGACAAAAGTAATGAAATATAGCAGAAATGATATAAATCACACTAGTTTAAATATAAAAATAGGGTCAGATGCAAGGCAGAAGTTAGTGAATTTTGCTACTTAGGAAGGAAAATTACAACTGATGGCTGAAGCAGGAATGATGTTAAAAGCAGAATAGCTGTAGCCAAAAGAGCCTTCATGAAAAAAAGAAATCTTTTAGTTTCAAATCTTGATCTAGGACTCAGAAAGAACTTTTTAAAATTCTATGTGTGTAGCACATGGCAGCGAATCATGGAATTTAGGAAAACCAGACAGAAAGAAAATTGAAGCATTTGAAATGTGGTGTTATGCAAGGAAGCTAAAAATTAAGTGGGCGGATAAAGTACGAAACGAACGAGTTTTGGAAATGATGGGCGAGGAAAAAAGTTTGTTGAATAATCTATCGGAAAGAAGAGGCAGGATGGTAGGTCATATTTTGAGACATGCAGGATTGGTTAATTTGTTAGTGGATGGAAAAGTCGAAGGTAAGAACTGCAGAGGAAGACAGAGATTAGAATATATTAAGCAGATAATTGAGTACTTGGGTTGTAAGGGGTACGTTGAGATGAAAAGGCTAGGGCAAAATAGGAAGCGACGGAGGATTGCATCAAACCATTCGAGAGACTGATGACAGCAAAGAAAAAAATCTTCCAGCTCACGGCGAAATAATTATGAATTGAAAGGCGATCCGTTGACGTCATTTAATAGATCTATTTAGTCCATTCAGAAGCAGTAGTAGTCAATAACCTTTGATGGGAGATAAAACCATCTAGCGACCAACGATAGCATCCTGTAAATTGGAGGGCGAAGTTTTTAAAGGAAATCATTAATTGATGTTAGGACGAATTAGTTAATTATCGAAAGGCGTATCGATTCGTTTGCATTATGAATTTTGCAGACGAAAACGAATTGCTTGGCCCTGACGTAATGAATTTTACTGATGCAAGTTCATGATTTGATGCATTTTTTTTTTTTTTTTTTTTTTCAGAAAACCTTCTTCGACTTTGTATCACTCAAGCCCCTGTTTAGTGAAATTCTAGAGTACGTTATATCGGTGTAGATTTATGGATTTTAACGAATATTTCTAACTGTGGTACGTCATGGTAGACGGAGAAACCTCTTTTAATGTAGAAGTGACATCGGGCGTCCTTCAAGGAAGAGTAATAGGAACACTTCTTTTCTTAATTCTTATAAACGATATCGGAGACAGTTCGATTATGTTGCAGTCATCTATAGAGAAGTAAGGAATTCAAAACCACCTGCAATGTTATTTCGTCATAGTGCGTCGAATAGCAACTTAAGCTGAATTGTAAAAACTTCAATGCAATGCGAATAAGAATCCGTTTGTTTAGGCATAAAAGGCATTAGTTCAGTTACTGAAATGAAAGTAACTGGGCGTAGCAGTACAAACCAACTTAAAATGGGACCTGCATATAAATTTGGTCTTAGGTAGAGCCAATTCTAGATTGCTATTCCAAGGTCGAATGTTAAAAACTGTAATGCACAAACAAAACAGATAGCGTACAAAAAACTCGTTCGTCCACATTGGAGCTAATGTTGTGCCATTTGGGATCAGTTTCGTAGGGGATTGATCGACAGTTTGGAGAAAGTACTGAGAAGAGACTCCAGTCCTTACGAAAGCGTAACAGATTTTTTTTTTTTTATCTGCTTAACGTCTCTCTAACAGCGAGGTCTTTAGAGACGGGAAAGGATGGGGGGCAAGGAATGGGAAGGAATTCGGCCATGGCCTTTTGAAGGAAGCATCCCGGCATTTGCCTGGAGTGTTTTGAGCGTAACGGAGTTGGTTCGTAGACTGTGCTGGGATTTTCTGACAGACAGACGCCGTAAGTTTCGTACATCTGCTTCCAGTTACGAGTGTGATGAAATACTTGGTCCACTAACCTATTTGAGCCGCAACGATAGAGGAGATCAGATTAGAGAAATGAGGTGCCACACTGATGCTAGTATCGATTCTTTCTTCTTTCGTGGCAATTGGGATAGGAATGCACAAAGTACAGTTTAATTATGGTACATGCACACTCTGCCACCCACAATATTATGAGTGGCAGTCATATATTATGTAGATGTAAAAGTCTGTTGAATAGAAAATTGAGTTACTATATGATGCAGAGCCTATTATCAAATAATTATCTTGTTCATAAGCACATTTAACATCACAAAATTAGCTATTTAATATCAAAACTCATGTCCTGAAGGGTAATACTGCTGATTTTACTTCACGTGTGCGGGCATTTTAAGCAAATATTAAAAAATGAATTCACCGTGTATGTGACATATTTAATTGTTTATCAGTAGATCTAAAAATTGCACTTCAAAAATGGTAATCTATTATACCTAAAACATTAAAAGTGATATTAACTTCTTTTACCATGATGAGAGCAGAATGATTCCACTATTCAATTGTCTTCGTCGATTATACGAATAGTAACGCCAAATTGTAGAGCGAATAAGGTTGTTTAACAATTGTAGCCAATACGCATTCACATAAAAAATAATATTCATGCTCAGTGGTTTTAGTCCCTGGATGAAGCAGCTGTAGAATTACTGTTTCATTAAATCATTCCTGTGGACTGCAAAACTATTTTTCTCACTCCGTAATTTCAGAAATGAAATAAATTACAGTAATTTGTCACTGTCAACTTAACGATGTCGGCGCTTGGTCACTAATTTCAACCCTCTGAGGCACTTCAATCAATATTACTTTGAAGAGAATTCGGAAGGCATTAGTCCAAGGAAGCATTAAAAGTGTTGTTTACGAATGACATATCAGACCAAATGGTTGTACGAGTTTCCTGAGAGCCATACGCTTGACTTATTTGTCTTCGGAAAAACTGTAGTTGTATCCCGCAATATAAATAAATCCACTTTATTTTGTGAATTGACTATAACCTAAATGACTTCAATAAATACCTACTTCTGTACCCCAAGATTACTCCTGATCCAAATGCAATGGGCACCGAGAAACAAAAATTCAGTTTCTAAAAATCTTCTGCTCTGACAGAACTGTAATTAATGGTCTCTATTATCATGTTAATATTTCTCTAGATGTAAGATAATCGTTAAAGTATGAAGACTTTTATGTTGGATTTTAGTTTTATATTATTCAGTCAAAGCAACAAATAATTAAGAAGTGAACGTAATTTCATTTATTCTATTTTTCTCCACCAACGTTCATTTTTACATAAAATGTTGTCAGTGTTTACTTTGAGGGACGCTATATATTCTTGAATAATCAGTGTAAAAATGTCGAATTTCTATTTTAATGAGTCACGTTTTATTTTTTAGACATTTTAAAGCTGAAGGCTATTTTCACTTAATTACTTTAGGTGATAAGAATAGTACTTTAATCTTATTTTGCTTTGGTTTAATGTCTCGCCAACATTGAAATTCGTTAGACATGATCTACGATAATAGTGAGAAATCAACGTTGTTATTTAATGATTCTAATATTTTTTAACTATTGTTTTCTTAATTACGTACATTAGGTGTAAAACAGAATATCTTCACAGAATTCGCTTTATGACTAATGAAAACCATCTAAACGCTATTAATCAGGATATTCGATAGTATCACGATGGTATTTGAACCAACACAGATTAATTTGAAGTCCACTAAAGTGACTTAGAAATGCGTTCAGCCAAACTGAACAGTAATGGATGTTGGGTCTGATGTGAATGAGAGCTATACATTAAATATGACATAACAGTTTTTGTGTCTCGCCCGTCATATTTATAAACTTATTTTTCTGTAAAAACTACGGGAAACACCGTACCTCATTAAAAACGTCAACCTGCAATGGTTCTACCTACAAGCCTATCTTCAAACATAATCTGTAACTCAACATTTTTTCTTAACCGGAAGGGAGCCACAAGCTTGTGGTATTACTGTGGGAGTACTGAAGAAAAATGACCTGTCAGACATATCTGATTAACATCGCCATTAAGTTATAACAAATGCGGTCATTAGATTGAACACGCATGTCCGCGGGTATATGTTTACGCAACATTTGTCCGACACAAATTACTGTAGGAGAAAGAAATTGTAAATTAACATTCTTCAAGTAAACCATGAGACGCATTTAGGAACATAACTCTTTCGGACTAAAGCGCCAAATGTATCTAGGCCTCCTGAACCGACGTGCGAGGTGATGAAGGAGTGGCATAAATTAGACGAGCTAGCAATCAAAACACTCTTGAGAAATGTGCTTCAGCTTAATAACATATTCTTGTGGCACACAAAATATGCTAGCACGCTGTCCACCCGCGGTCTATCGTTACATGTTGAACTTTAGTTTGCATAATTGCATTCTCACTTTATCATATTTTATGAAAAGCCCCGGCCGGCGCCACAATGGCATCGTAAAGCACGGAGCACAATAAGCACCAATTTATTTTGACATGTCTATCCGGCGTGGAAAAAAAAGGACAGGGAGAAAGAGCGACAGCGAACGCGGGGGAAAGCGTAAAAAAGAACACAAACGTGCGTGCCGAGGCCTTCAAGTAAATTACACGGCACGTCACCTGTTTGATGAACGGCCGCGAACCATGCGCACGGAAAGTTCTTATGACACATAAAACAGCGGGCTAAATCTACGTGTTTTTATTATTAACGGCCTGTCAGGGAATCCAGTATTAAAGGCCGTTTAGGAGTAGCGCAAGTGATTAATATTCTGGCTGATTGGACGTTGTGTGGACACGCGTATATTAGCCACTATAGATTACAGCGCCCGCGGCAAAGCTGACGACGAATGCGTGAACATTGCGTGTGGTGCGTGCGACGACGACTGAAGGACGCAGTGTGTGACCTCAGTGATTTTCAAGCTTTCATTATAGGCGACCCCTTTCTAGGGATTGCAATCCAGCAAAGCGGGATCCCGCATCATTAGACAGTCTGGCGGATCCCACACAAAATTAAGCGGGTCCGCAAAATGCGGCGAAAACGTGTATCAGTCTGCGTGACTTGCTACCCCACTCGATCTGTATCGGATGTTTTGCACTGTTTGCCTGTACCCTTGAAGTTGGCATTTGACTCGAGTGAACAAACTTTTTTTTTTTTTTTTTTATGGCTTTCGGCAACTAAGCCATTCAGCCAGCTCAATGTGCTTGTGATACCTCTTCCTGTGAATTAGTTTCTCCAGTACGTTTATGATTTTTAAGTATAGACATCACAGGACGGACAGGACATTCACACAGACACACAACACGACCTTCGGCACGCGGAGCTAGTGCTCTAGCCCCTACGCTACCGAGGCCGGCAAAACAAACGGTTGTTTTTGTTAACCTTCGTCATTCGTAAGTAAATAGATACACTTCTACGTATTAATCAAAACTTACGTTTATTTGGAGTACACATTTCTGTAATTTGAGTTATATTGCGTATTTAGTACGATTTTCTAACTATGTAACTATTAATGTGTCGCACACGTTATCTGAAATACACAGTTACAGCTTTTTTTTCACGGTTTCATTATTCCCATTTTCTGTATTTGCAGATAAAGTAATTGTGACAATTTCCTTATTTGCGGCTGAAAATTTGATTATTTGTTGATACGAAACTAATGTTATCGTAATTTTAACGATCGCTTACCTATTTATTTAGCAGCTATCAAATGGCAATTGTACATCCTTTGACTTATTGCTGTTTCGCCCGCTGCCTCAATGCGTTTCTTTGACGAAAGCCGTCTGTTTAAATGTGACACTCAGGCTTTCCATTAATCCCTCTTCTCCTTATTATTATTTCGACTAAAGGCAAAAAAGTTATAATGAAGTTTTCACGGGTGTATCGAAGAATTGTGTTGTAGGAACGCCATACTTCGATGGCTGCCGCCGCCGTCTTCCTCACGTGTTTTTACAATGATATCCGGAGATACAACCTATGAGGACTTCACTGCAATCATTCGCCGAGAGTCTCCTTTCATACTAAAAAGTAATAATTTTAACTCTAAAAACGTCGCTACGCCACATAATTAAAGCCGAAATACTTGACAGTTTAAGTGTTGGTGAGTAGTTTCTTTTAATAACATCGAATCAACTGTAAGATCAATTAAGGAATCAGGAAATATAATAATGAATCCCACAAAAACACTTCTTGTAAAAAAAGGCCAAGTCTCGTGCTTGTGCAGTGAGAAAAAGTTATGAGATCTTCTTCTGAGCCAAGTCTACACTTTACAGAGTTTGTTCACTTCACTTTGTGAAATTGAATGTTTTCTCTAATGTTATGGAACGTTTATTTAGAATTAAATAAAAGTCTGGTAACTTGGCCATTAAGAAAACCATGTTTTTAAACTTATGTGATGTATTGTATGGCACATAATATGACCTAACACTTAATATTTTCCATTTTTATTATTTATTTAAAAATTGATTTATATTAAAAACAAAAATGTAAAACCTCGAAATGTACTTAAGACATGCTAAAAAGTTTTCATGTCATTTTGCCAATTAAAATATTGTTAACTGTTAATTTTTATTATTCAACATTAAAATTTATTTATTAATTTAATGATTATTTAATTTATTAACGTTTTAAGTAACTGTGTTTTAAATATATGCGTTAAAAAATTGTTTGCGCCAATCCTGCGCGGATCCAGCGGGATTGAAAACACTGCGGGATTGCAGTCCTTACCCTTTACAAGTAAAAAAAAAAAAAATTGGTGACCCAACATGTCTGGAAAAATACTTTGGTGACTCCCCAGATTCGTAATAAAACTATGTCAGTGATTTAAAAAAAAAACGACGTATTTAATATTCCTTTTATTGCGACTACACCTAATGATTGAAAAATCAAACGCTGTGCAAGGCAGTCGCGGGCACTCTGTGGGCAGAGATATATTCTTTGCCGCGGTGGCGGCGCGGGAGGCGAGAAGGTGTGGTCAGATTCCACACAGGAACAGTTTTGTTTTCGTTCACTGCAATCAGTCGCCCGAGTACTCCAACTAATACGAACTAGCTTCGCTGCGAGCGAGGATAAAATGGAGTTTTGAAAAGATCTGCACGTCAGCTACAAGTGACAGTGGCGGAAGCCAATCAAAGCAGCAAAAGAATTAGACTTTATGACGACAATTACCTGAAATGTGGTAGAAAAAAGAGATATAGGCTCCAATTAGAAAAGATTTGGTTATTTGTATCTCGAAAATACAACCACGATTCTACAATTTTTTTTTTTTTTTTTTTTTTTTTTTTTTTTTTTTTTTTAATAAACAGGCACAGGCTTCTCACTGAAAATTTTGTACTTTTATATTATTTTAAGATCTACAAACCTTGCTTTCGACGTTTACCTGGCTTGCAACCACCATTCCCTGAGCAAGACTTCGCGATTCCCCTGGGGATGCGAGCCAAAGGTTGAAAATACACGGCCTTAGATGACACTCGCTCTCAGTCAACGAATTTCCGTTGGATACTGGACAGATAAACCACATGAGAATAACTGCTGCGGTAGATCTCGTTTTAGGATCTACAAAACTTTTGAACTTCCTCGCTCCAACCTATTATTAGAAAAGCGCTTGGTGTCTGAACGTACATACATCACGTTGCGCTCTTTGAAGAAATTGGCTGTCCCGATCCTGCGAGTCCTAGTCAAATAATTAGCATAGATAGTGAGAGGTGACAATCGGGGCCTATATTTGGGAAGACGCGGGTTCAAATCCCAGTCGGGCCATCATGATTTCGGTTTTCCATTGTTTCCTGAATCCACTCACGGCGAATATCGGAATGGTTCCTCCAAAAGTCAACGGCAGAATTGCTTCCCGTTTCTTATCCCCCGTCCTCCCATGCTTCTAACTATCTCGACGTAGACGAGAGGTAAATCTCCAAAAAGTAGTAAGAAGGTGTTTTGTGGTTAGTTCTGTCTTAAGTGACAACTCGTTGGAACAACCTTGGTAATGTAATTTACTACCATACGATCCTATTTTAAGCTTATACAATGAATAACCTACGCTCTTAAGCCGTTTATTCATCATGTTCATTTAGGAGAAAAATGGATTTCCAGATTTATGAACAAAAGGAATAGTTTAATCAAGTATAGAGTTCGTATGGATGAGATACATGAATAAGATAGGATGGCGAATAATTTCCAGACAGCACAGTTTCGAGATCCACAACTGAAGATTGCCTTCTACTTCACTTCTATACCTTTATCTTGTGCATTGGGAGATCGTTGTTTTCACTATATGGGCTGCATTATCTCCAGCGAGTCATTTTAGTAGGGAGGTAGAAACGCAATCAGTGTAAGAGGATCAAAAAATTTTGCGTACCTTCTTTCCGGGCCTTGATAGAAATAAATGGATTCTTCGAATTAAATGGATTCTTCGAATTCAATGAACCATGCGTTTCACTCCTGATCTGTAAAGTTCTTACTGGATAACTGAAAATGTAGACCGAGTGAAGAACCACAGGAAGGTACTGACTGCAGCGTAGCACCTCATTTCCTTTCATGGCCCGTTAAATAGATTTGAGATGACAGATTTACCGCAAGATTCTCTCGCATTTCCTCTTCCATTCAGTAGTGGGTGCCTTGGTGGGCAAACTACGTTACCTTTCATACCTTTATGATTAATAATGATAGATTTTTAATTTTTATGAAGGAGTGAAAATTTATTAATTTTGCAAGAATCTCGACGTTAGTTGAAATTTAGGAAAAATTGTCACAATATGACATATTTTCTTATCATTGGCGATTACAAGTCTGAGCGAATTTACCGTTAACATTAACACAAATTGGCAAAATCATAAAAGCAAGAATCAGAGGTACAATTAGCCGTCATGAGCAAGCAAACAATTGTATATTTACTTTTAAATATATCTCAGAATCAAAATGCAAGAAATAATGACAACTGGAAACAATGAAAAATACAAGTTAGGACGACCTCAGACAAAGGCATCATAATACTGTGACTTTACAGTTAAAAAGAAAATCATGGGCGCCACGAATGAACAATATATCATTCGAAAATAACTAGTTCTGGAAAATTATGCCGCTAGCTCAGGGGTTTTTACAATTACAAAGTGAGAACATGGATCTATCCTCTCAAAGTCGTTTAAGTGTTCTGTTTCACGGAATGCACAATCAGATGGCTTGGTCGTAATAAGTTACCATTGTACTTCTGCGTCTGATGTCTGCGGTGACCGGAGATGACACACGGTATGTGAGATTATCTCACACGGCGGCTACAGACACGTTCTGTCTGTTAATGCGCATCATCGCATTACTGGCGGTGTCGCCGTGATAAGCCTGCTCCAGCAAGGCAAGCTGTCAGCCAGAAATCGTACAACGGCAGTTGACGAGAGAAGCCAACTTTCCATGTCCACCTCAGACTAGACTCGACTAGAATCGCAGGCAGAATGTCCAGCTCCTTGCTCTTCGGTCCACGAGGAAAACTTCTCACTCCGCCCCTTGTAGTCTCGAAGCTCACATATAACAGAAATTCCCAGGATTTTAAGTTATACGCTCATTTGGATTGGATCTTCAGGTCGGCACCTAATGTCACGTGATGTCCCCGATATCTGATTTGCCCAGCTCATACCACAGAGGTCGGACATATTGGGCTAAGTTCGCCGGGGTGAGAGCACATTCGGGTGTCGGGCGGCAGGCATTTCCCGCCAGGTGAGTGACCCTGTTGACCACCCATCCCCAGGGAGCAGAATGTGTGGTCCGGAAAAAACCCAGATCCGCGACTCCCTGTCGCCATGGTTCGGGAAGACCACGATTAGCTTCAAGCCTAATCAGCTCAATAATTCTTTAATATTCGCTTTACCAAGATACACTGTATGTTCACCATTTCATTACAGCCCTCACTTGGAATCTTGCGTAGTTTATAAAATTACAACAAAAATCTATTTAGGTGGTCGCCCAAGATTTATGTAAATTACTCTAACATTATGACATATATAATTAAAAAATGCACCTTGTAACGTGGCGACAGCGCGTCATGTTACAATCCCTGCTCTCTAGGCAGTCACTTCTTTCTTAACATTCGGTTGCGCGAAAAGAAAGCCATCCGAACGCTCTCGCGTTATTTGAATCTAGATCCACAAGGTGGTATGACTCATATTATGGATTGATCTGCAATATCGCCCTTCCTCAAGCCGAGGCAAACGTTAATATGATACACATACTGTGCACCAAACTTAGCCCCACAGGCAGGTCATAGGCTATGGTTTCAGACGACTTAGAGAGGAATTACAAAATATCTCTATTTCACTTTCCATAAAAGAAACATGTGTCCCATTTGGAAATCGACTGAGTGATCAAGAATCAATTCAGCTCGCCTTTGGAGTAAATTTTACTGCATAATTATATATCACATGTGTCGTCTGTAACACGAAGGTTTCGGTAACTCTAGGGTTCGGTGTTCGGAAGGACACTGGTTCAAATACCCGACCGGCCATCCATATTTCCATTTTACATAGTTTTCCTAAATTATTCCATCCAAATGACAGAATTGTTCCTCCAAAAGTTAATATCAATGTCCTTCCCGTTCCGTGTACCCAGTCCCTTCCCGCCTCTAATGTCCTGGACAACAACGAGACGTAAGTATTAAAAAACAAAAACAAAAAAGAAAGAAAACCGTGAAGTTTGATTGGATTCTACCGTACGAAGCTTATCGAGCCTTGTTCCATTGGTAGGACGATTTGTTGCTTAAGAGTTGTTTGTAAATATTTATTGTGAGTATTGTTTTGTGTTGTGTAAGAACATGAAAGAAAGGAGAGGGTATAATCTGTTGCTGGCCCCCTGATCCGAAAGGCACCGAGGGTGCTAAGATTAACTTCCCCGTCTCACGATTCATCAACATCAGTAATGTCGTATGCCCTCATGACGTACAACTCGTGTGTTTAGTCCAGTATTTCAATTCAGATCGTCCTGATTAAGACTGTGCACCACCTCTGCCACCCTAGTGACAAAGTTTCGAGTGATAAACATTTCTACCTTAAATGGCGTTTGAGCTATCTTGATCTTCATGGAAAGCTGAACAACATAGCGAAGACTCACCGACACCGGCCAACATCAACATAAATGTTTGAAGTTCTACAGAAAGTGCATCTGCGTAATTTAAACCGCTATCATTCATAAAAATCTCTTTTCATCTGGAACCTCCAGCAGTCTACTGATTCTTTAAACTGTTCATATAATTTCATCTGAAGTTTTGAATAACCACCAAAATGCTAATGTCAACACCGTTAATAGAATTACTCCTTTATTCGTATTTCTTAGAGAAAAGAAACTCGAAGAGAAAATCAGGATTCCTCCTATGAGTTAACCTTAAAATATGTCGAACTGTTATAAGTTGTTATCTTTGTTTGTCGCTGATCATATTCAGAAAGTAAACAGAAAATTCATCACTACATCATTAGAATAAATCGTCATTAAACAGATTCTGTAGATTTACACAGAAAAGGGAAAGAAATTGAATCGTTATAAAAAAGCAAAAATTTTGAGAAAAATTTTGGTTTAAAGAGAAACGGAAATAACCCCCAAAAATGTTGTGAATTATTATAATTAGAAAATGAAAAACTTTCTGACACTATTAGATAAGGGAACTTGATTTTTAAAGACACTTGATGGGAATATATATCTACAGATATACTCTGTAATTCACAAAATTGTGGGTGGCAGAGGGTGCTCAGCAACCAAGCTAATCTCTTTGCTGTGCATTCCAATCCCGAATGGAACGAGGGAAAAAGAATTCATGTAAGAATCAGTGCGGCACCTTATTTCTCTAATCTTATCTTTCGTGTCATTCCGACTCAAATAGGTTGGTGGACGAAGTATCTCACTACACTCGTAAGTGAAAGTGGGAGTACACATGTTTACCAATAAGTTTAAACGAAACGTGCGTCGTCTATCTACCAGAGACTCCCGGCCCAGTCTACTAATCTGTTCTGTGACGCTTTCATAAGGACTATAGCAAGTGGTCACGAATCGAGCAGCTCTTATCTGTACTTTCTCTATACTGTAAATCAACCCCTTACGAAACGGATCCGAAACGATACAACAGTAGTCCAATTGTGGACGCACAAGAGATTTGTACGCTATCCCCATTGTTTGTTCATTACAATTTTTCAAGACTCGACCTAGGAATCGCAGCCTGGAATTAGCTCTACCTACTAACGAATTAATGTGTAATTCATGTTCCTTTGTACTGTTATATTTCATAGAATCGACCATATCAATAACTGAACTGTTTACCTCGTATTTCTGAACAATCGGATTATTCTTGTTAGTTATGGTCTGTGGTCATTGTCTTGCACTTTTTACAATTTAGTGTAAGTTGCCATTCAGCGCACAATGCCAAAATAACATCCAGATCACGCTGAATTTCTAAGCAATCGGCCAAATTCCTTACTTCCCTATCAGGCCCGCCGCTAGCTGTTTCAACGCCCGCGTGCAATACCGAGTATGCCGCCCCCTGTCTAACTACAGCCAGTGGTGTGGATTTAGGAAATTTCCGAACCGGGTCAAAAAACTGTGAGATTGCCGCCTCTTCGAACATTTGCCGCCCCCATTGTTGTTGTTGCCATCCTGCCCAAAGCAGCTGTTGAGCTAAAAAAAAAAGGTCGCCCGTTACATAATACGCCGCAAATTTCGTCGCGGCGACAATGGAGTGGCAACTATCGCGGGGCGGCGACTGTCGATCGATCGTTTTGCCGCCCCCCTCGATGTGCCGCCCGCGTGTGGTGCACGCCTTGCACGCCCGCTTAAGGCGGCCCTGTTCCCTATAAATAACTGCGTCATCAGCAAACAATCTAAAAATGCTTTTCACTTTGTCTCCGAGATCGTTTATAAAAATTAAGAAAAGAAGTGGTCATATTACGCTTCCTTGAGGTACACCCGATGTAACATCTAGTTTAGAAGAACTTTCTCCTTCAACGACGACATACTGCGACCGACCAAAATCTTTTATCCATTCACAAAGCTCATCCGATATACCGTACGATCGAAGCTTCGCTAAAATGATGAAGTAAAAAAACTCGAAAGAAAGATTATTTTAATAAAAGTTCCTAAACACAAAGTAAAAATGGGACATTACTAAAATGTTCTGAAGAATTCATGAGTAGGTTTGTCTATCGAATAGCGATCTAGGAATTCGAGTGGTTCCAGAAGACAAGGTAACAATAAAACTCTCTGTAGTCATGAAAGAAGAAAACCGTAATGAAAAGATGACGAGTCATTAAGAACAAAGGAAAAGAAAGAAAGTGGTTCTCTGCTGACGAAGTCGAAATGAAGAGGAATGTATGTTTTGTAATGTTTAAGTGCTCTTATCTTCCGCTGGTGTGTAAACCATAAACAAAGTGTAGATGGTAGCCAAATGGCGGTTGGTTTGTTGGGCTTTTTACAAGTGGATGTGTATTTAGATTGAGTGACCTGACCGACATTCATTTGCTTCTGTTCTTCCTTCTGGAATCTCTGTTGCGTCTTTATGCTTCTTCCATAGCCATCTATTAACGGCGATTGATTATTTCTGACACCACGTGGTTCCGGACACGAACGTTACTTGTGGAACAGCACAATAATATCTCAGTGTTGAAATATTTGACTAGACTTGTGGATAAAGTATTTAGCGCCCATGGAGATTGCGACAAATACCGTTGATAGTTGGACAGGAAATTCGATTCCTCATCTAGCGTTCTACTAAGAAAGTAACGTTGAATGTAAATGCTATCCAGAAGTCAGTCAGTTGTTAGATGTTATTGACAGTACGAGGTTGGCGCCTACGGCTATAAGCAGTGGTTTCGAACGTCTAAATCAGTAATGCCGCTAATATCGATATATTTGTACCCAAAATCGAAATATGAAAAAATACAACCGAAAAACCACATTTTGCTGCGCAAGATGTGCTGTCGAATAATTTATATCAGTTTGACACCAATTTTACAACCAGACTTGGAAAGTCAAATCTTGCTATCAATTTGACGTCAACCTGTGCAGCAAATTGATGCAATCTGCTGTCGCAACTGAACTACAAACTAGTCATCAACAGTCGGAAAGAAAATTTTGGTTACAACTTGCATTCAAAGATGGACTTGATTTTCATATTACCTTTTTAGCTTCGTGTAGTATAAATTGAAGTCAGAAGATTTTTTTTATGTTGAAGTATGAAATAGAAATTATTTAATTTTATTTAAAATTTCAATACATTACTTCATTAAATTATTTTAAAGTTTTTTTTCTCTTCGGCAAATAATAGGGAAATTCCGGGATATATTATAAATTTAAAACTAATACCAGTATTTTTTAAATAAAAACTTCATATCAAAAATAAGCAGTACTCAGTACTATTAAATCCTAATGAAAATAACATAAACAACAGACTTAGTAATTTGCAAATCGTTTATTAAGTTAATTAACAAAAATATATTAATCTCAGTCAAATAGAAACACAACCATAATTCTGCTTAATTTTTACAATCTTTATGATCGTAACAATATTCTTTGGACACAGGCGCTGTCATTTTTAATTAATTTCGAAATCATAACAATTAACGTCACTAAGCTGGCTTTTTGTATGTAATAGACCAGTGATTGGTTCAGTAGACAGCCTTCTTCCATGTTTTGTCTGAATAAGATTAATACGCGAGAATATGCGGTCAACATTAACGGATGAATGGAACAGCGATAAAATACTAAATATGAAAGGAGACGAGATATACGGAACATTTTGCAAAAGGTGACTAACTACTATCGCATACTCTATCGAATAATTCTCAGTAAAACATAAACGAAGTGGGTTGCAAACATTAAAATGTAAAATCGGGAAAAATATTTGGAAAATTTCGTTGTATTCTCAGAAATCGTAGAAAAATGGTTAAATTTAGATATTTAGGTAGGACTGACTCCATATCGGTAGAAGGCGGTAACTACTCGATGATGGTTCTATCAATGCTGATACTCAAGACAGCTGGATTTGTGTCATATCCATTCAGTTCTTACCAGTCAACAGTAAATCGCTGGAAGCTACTCAGCGTTCCTGAACTGAATAAACCACTTCCTCTGTATCAGCGGTGACTATGTGGAATTTACCGCTGTAGTTTCACGCCAATCTAATATTCACAATAGGACGACGGTACAGAGTTCATGTACCCACAAAATTGCAAAATCTTCTTAGAATTAAGTAATTTAGTTATTTTATGTTAAAATCAAAACTTTTTGATTTGTGGTCAGCTTAAGCTTGTTATAGTAAACGTTTGGGGGATGGGCTCAGTTTTGCACTGAACATATGAAATTGTAACATGATTAAACATTTACTAGCGTCATCATCATTCAGTTCAATTATTAAATGATATGGCCTCTTACAGTTACGAGTTCAGGTAGAGTTTGAGCAGTAATCTCCGGATTGAACAATTTTTGGTGATCCTCTGCCATTTAATTCCAACAGTCCTGCGTATGTTCTTGTTTCATAGGGAATACATGGATTCAAATCCCCGTCCAGTCACCCAGTTTTCAATGGTTTCCCGAAATCACTCCAGGTGAATGCCAGGATGGTTCCTTGCCGAGGCCATGATCGAGGTCTTTCCCGTTTGATGCCACAAGCGTTTACCGCGGAAAATATTTTAATTTTGAGCTCCAGCGACAGATGAAATAGACCGACCAGACAATTTTCTACCGTAGCTGCATAATGAAACATACTAAGTGCATGATTTTTTTTCCTATTGCTTTACGCCTCGTCGACGACGAGGTCATTAGAGGCGGGATGGGACTGGGGACAAGGAACGGAAAAGAATTCGGCCATGGCCTTTTGAAGGAAACATCCCGGCACTTGCCTGGAGTGATTTGCTTAATCCATGGAAACCCAAATCTGGATGCCCGGACGGAGATTCGAACCGGCGTCCTCCCGAATTCGAGGTCAGAACGTTAACCGTTCACGCACTACGCTCGGTTTGATACTGTGAAAACCCCGTCAAAATCAGTTCTCCAGTTTTCAGGTTACGCCGGTTTTTCGTAAAACTTTCTTAGTAGAACGCTAGGTGAGGAATCGAATTTCCTGTCCAACTATCAACTGTATTTGTCGCAATCTCCATGGCCGCTAAATATTTTATCCACACGTCTAGTCGAATATTTCAACCCTGAGATATTATTGCGCTGTTCTACAAATAACGTTCGTGTCCGGAACCACGTGGTGTCAGAAATAATCAATCACCGTTAATAGATTGCTATGGAAGAAGCATCAAGACGCAACAGAGGTTCCAGAAGGAAGAACAGAAGCAGATGAATGTCGGTCAGGTCAGTCAATCTAAATCCACATCCACTGGTAAAAAGCCCAACTAACCAACCGCCATTTGGCTACCATCTACACTTTATTAATATATTTTTCTCGGGCTTCCAGCCGTGTTAATATATCATATTTGCGGGACGTTTCGAAGGCGTCCATCTCTGCCTCCATTCTCAACCAAATGTCAGTGTATAACTGTTTGTTTATTCAGCCGCTGCTACGGAAACGGTGGGAAACAAAAACCAACACAACGCGATTACGTCATCCGCTCTTCTGCTCGTTACCGGCGCGAAACTGTTTCAGCATTTTAATCGCCGGGTTCCAGGCCGCACTGAGTTGATAGCCAGTGTCCCTGTTGACTAATAAATCAGTTAATCTTATTTCTACAGCCTCTGTAATAACGCTGGCCCAAAAATCTTTGACCCGGGCTAAAATGGTTGTTTTTTCAAATTCAAAAGTGTGATCTTCTTGCACACTATGTTCGGCCACCGCAGATTTTTCTTCTTGCCCAAGACGAACATTTCTGGCATGCTCTACACATCGCTGCACAATGCATCGCTGCGTCTGTCCAATGTAGCCGCGGCCACATTCACATGGTATATAATATACACCAGGGGTTCGTAAACCTAGGTCATCTTTAACGCTGCCGACCAAGTTACTAATTTTAGTGGGTGGTCTATAAATTGTCTTGACTCCGTGTTGTGATAGCAGTCTACCTATTTTGAAACTTAGGGCACCCACAAACGGCAGAAACGCAAGGCCCTTGGTATCACTCTGATCTCTCCGTCGATTTTCCTTCTGTTTAAACGCACGAGTAATCTGTCCCTGATTGTAACCATTACTTAAAAACGTTTTCCGGAGATAGTCCAATTCACCAGCCAGGCTATGTTTGTCACAAATCCTTTGTGCTCTGTGTACCAAGGTAGTTAATACAGAGTTTCGTTGTGCCGGATGATGACAGCTGTTGGCATTTAAATATAAGTCGGTATGGGTAGGCTTCCGATACACAGTGTGTCCCAGCGAACCATCAGCACGTTTAATAACAAGCACATCAAGAAACGGCAGGCAACCGTCCTCCTCCAATTCCATTGTGAACTGAATATTTTCATGGATTGAATTGAGATGCGCAAGGAATTGGTCAAGACTGTTTCTGCCATGGGGCCAAATCACAAAGGTATCATCGACATACCTATAAAAACACTTCGGCTGGAGTGGTGCGTGGTTTAGTGCCTCCTCTTCAAAAAATTCCATGAAGAAATCAGCAATGACAGGAGACAACGGCGAACCCATTGCTACACCGTCCACTTGTTCGTAATATTCTCCTTCAAACTTAAAATAAGTGGTTGTCAACACATGGTGGAAAATATCAATCATTTTTTGATCAAAATACCTTCTTAACAGATCTAAGGAGTCGACCAAGGGAACACGAGTAAAAAGAGAGACCACATCGAAGCTCACCATTAAATCACCAGGATCTAACTTCATGTTCTCTAAGATTTCCACAAACTCACTGGAATTTCGAATACTGCGATGAGCCTTCCCTATGAATGGGTTGAGAATATCTTTGAGGTATTTAGCCAACAAGTACGTAGGTCACACTTTTGAATTTGAAAAAACAACCATTTTAGCCCGGGTCAAAGATTTTTGGGCCAGCGTTATTACAGAGGCTGTAGAAATAAGATTAACTGATTTATTAGTCAACAGGGACACTGGCTATCAACTCAGTGCGGCCTGGAACCCGGCGATTAAAATGCTGAAACAGTTTCGCGCCGGTAACGAGCAGAAGAGCGGATGACGTAATCGTGTTGTGTTGGTTTTTGTTTCCCACCGTTTCCGTAGCAGCGGCTGAATAAACAAACAGTTATACACTGACATTTGGTTGAGAATGGAGGTGAGTTGGACGCCTTCGAAACGTCCTGCAAATATGATATATTAACACGGCTGGAAGCCCGAGAAAAATATATTAATATTCAACGCCGTGAAAAATTACGATCCTACATCTACACTTTGTTTATGGCTTACACACCAGGAAAAGATAAGAGTATTTTAACATTACATAACAATCATTCTTCTTCAATTCAAGTTTTCAGATTATGAAAACCCGTTAGAAATTACTACTTTCTGCGCGATGCCAGAACAAACAGACATATTTGAGATACACTTATGTGGTAATTAATGCGCATGTTTTGATTTTCAAATTTTAAACTAGGTACACATGTTTCTCAGAGGGTGACAAAACACTGCACGCGTAATCTGAATTTATGTCGACATGGCTCGGGAACCGCTGGATTCTCTACTAGTGCATAAGAAACAGTTAATATGCTAACAATGTGAGAAATACAAAAATAAGTGTATGCTACTTCAGACTATATAGAAAGCTTTTAATAATGCGACAGTGAGAAGCAACTTACGTTTGTTACACCGCAGTTCATGTAAAAAATTACAGATTTTCAAGGAGTTTTGAAAATTGTGCAAAACAAGATCCTAGGAGTATAATGACGCACAGTGATCGTTTATTTATTGGAGTTAAATGCAGTTTCTGACAATGTACAGACCATATTCGTAAGATTTATAAAGATATGTTTGATTTTGCGAAGAACTGAGAAATTAAGAAAAAACGTTTCAATTTTTCAATGAAATCAATTTATGCAAAACTTACTGATTGAAATTTGAAGGGGTTTCTATCAGCGTACAACCAATGGACCCAGGAATAAACGAGATTATGTTTCATTTTGATACGGCGCTGAGAACCAAAAGAATTAAGATAAACATGTCTGAAAATTAGTATCCATTTTTCGTTGCCAAAACAACTTGTTGGATTTTAATGACGTTTCAATCAATGCACAGTCATGCTCGAGGAATAAAACAAGGTCCGTTTCACTATAGCGTGAAGTCGCAGAGCTGAAAAATTAAAGTAAGGGTGTTTCGAATATTATTACAGTCCCATAGAAAATTTTCTTCTCGCATTCAAATTCGTATCAACGATTACAATATTATTCGGAATCAAATTGAAATTATTTAGACTGAGATGGGGGGAGACCGTAATCGCTCTGCTACCTATCATTCGGGAGGATGGGGTTCAAATCCCATCCGTTCATCCTGATTACTGTTTTCCATGGTTTTCCGCGTTCCTTTGAGGCGAATGTTGGGATGGTTCCCTTAGTGTAGCTAGGCTGAAAAGGATCTCCATGATCGTTCAGCAGCCCGCCTACAAGCCTTCAGCTGGGAGGAATGAAATTGGAAAAAATATTCAGGATTGAAGTCTTTAGGCTCTAGGTTGAACTGTAGGATTCCCGGGTTAGTTCAGATAGAAGGGAATTGAGCATCCACTAATAAACTCCTTCACTAAATCATTATGACCACACGAAAATATTATTATTTAATTACAATACAGTAACATTATCAGCCCCCTTCAGGGAAGGAGCAATTAAAGGTAGTTGTTAGAAAATGCTGATCATTTAGTACTTTGTACTAATTTATTAACATGTTAATCGCTGGTCCTATATTTTTTATTATATTTGCAAATTATTATTATCAGTCGTTTAACTACACTGTAGAGCCACAGAAACTGGTATAGCCATGCGTATGCAAACACATAGATATGGAAACACTCAGAGTACGGTGCTGCGGTCGGCAACGCCTATGTACAGTAAGACAACAGGTGTCTGGCGCAGGCGTTAGATCGGTTACTGCTGCTACAATGGCAGGTTATCACGATTTAAGTGAGTTTGAACGTGGTGTTATAGTCGGTGCACGAGAGATGGGACACAGCATCTCCGAGTTAGCGATGAGGTGGGGATTTTCCCGTACGACCATTTGACGAGTGCACCGTGAATATCGGGAATACGGTAAAACATCAATTGCCGCGGGCATGGATGTTAAGTGTTGTGTGTCTCTGTGTGTGTCCTGTCCGTCCTGTGGCGTCCGCACTTTGAAGACTATATAAACACTGGATTTAACTGATTCACTGGAAGCTTTAATATATAACACATTGAGCTGGCTGTATGGCCTCAGCTGCCAAAAGCCATTAAAATAAATAAATAAAACATCAAATCTCCGAAATCGCTGCGGCCGGCAAAAAATCCTGCAAGAACGGGACCAACGACGACTGAAGAGAATCGTTAAAAGTGACAGAAGTGCAACCCTTCCGCAAAATGCTGCGGATTTTAATGCTGCGCCATCAACAAGTGTCAGCGTGCGAACCATTCAACGAAACATCGTCGATATGTGCTTTCGGAGCATAAGGCCCACTCGTTTACCCTTGCTGAGTTCACGACACAAAGCCTCGCCTGGGCCCGTCAACCCCGTCATTGGACTGTTGATGATTAGAAACATGTTTCCTGGTCTAACGAGTCTCGTTTCCAATTGCATGGACGTGTACGGGTATGGAGACAATCTCATGATTTCATGGACCCTGTATGTCAGCAGGGGACTGTTCAAGTGGATGGAGGCTCTGTAATGGTGTGGGGCGTGAGCAGTTGGAGTGACATGGGACCCCTGATACATCTCTGACATGTGACACGTACATGCGCATCGTGGCTGATCACCTGCATCCATTCATGTCTATTGTGAATTCCGACGGACTTGGTCAATTCCAGCAGGACAATGCGACACCCCACACGTCCAGAATTGCTACAGACTGGCTCCAGGAACATTCTTCTGAGTTTAAACACCTCCGCTGGCCACCAAACTCCCCAGACATGAACGTTATTGGGCATATCTGGGATACCTTGCAACGTGCCGTTCATAAGAGATCGCCACCCCCTCGTATTCTTACCGACAGCCCTGTAGGATGCATGGTGTCAATTTCCTCCAGCACTACTTCAGACATTAGTCGAGTCCATGCCACGTCGTGTTTCGGCACTTCTGCGTGCTCGCGGGGGCCGTACACGATGTCAGGCAGCAGTCCCAGTTTCGTTGTCTCTTCAGTTTAGTTTTTGAGAATCGTCACTAAATTGTATTACTTACCGCATTTGGTAATTGGGTGGGGTGGGACTTTCTCCACCAGCGAAATACTGTTACTGTCCTGTTGAAATTTGGATTAACTGCTTCCTCATAGTGTCCTCTTCACGTTTAGCACTCTCCTTTTCTGTAAAAGTCGCCACGAATTAAATTAAAAATGCCGAAATATGGGATGCTCCGCAACCGCGAAATGTTAGCAGCACTGAAAAAATGACACAAAAATTATCGGTACAGGGATCATATCAACCTAAATAGGTTCGTTTTGTCATAGTGATCATGGTTAGGTTGAAATTCGGCCAGGACCAAGAATAAAAATTTTACGGGTAATTCGTTCTGCGGCAGGCCATGTCGCAAACCAGAGACAAAATGTGCATTTGTTTACAACTGAAGCAATCGATTATCTCTGATTGCTTATATCGATTCCAAGATGGTGAGCCTTATAGTACTGCATTTCGAATAAAAATTTTGTATCTGTTAATTTTATGCGACGTTTTACAACGGAGCGAAGCTAAAACGGCAAGAAAATATTACAACAATGAATTAAACCAACATTTCAAGAGATTATCACTGATTTCGCAGCGCTGGCGGCAACTAATAGCAGCGCTGCAGTGTCATATTTAGGCATTTTTAATTTAATTCGTGGTGACTTTTCCGGAAAAGGAGAGTGTACAACGTGAAGAGGTTACTATAAGGAAGCAGTTAATCCAAATTTCAAAAGGTCAGTAACAGTATTTCGCTGGTGGAGAAAGTCCCACCCCACCCTGATAATTTTTTCACTATGCAGAGACTGCAGATAAATATATCAAAACTCCGTGGGAATAAGACCTCATTTGATTCCACAAGTATTTGTAAAATAAAACAATAAATAAAAAACAGGTGAACGCATTTAAAGAGAACAGCTAATTGTTATTACTTCAGTAGTTCATTTAGATAATATGAAGGATCATAAAAGACTATCCGAAAAAGACTTCAGAAAATGGTTTTAATAACTGCTGTATGTGAAAACTTCGATGTACAACTGTTTGACTGTCGAAAAAATAAATTTGACAGACAAGTCGTTACCTCTCTGACATTAAATAAACTGGAATGTTTTTTAGGTTATGAAATTAGTGAACTGCTAAAGAAATGCTGAACTGCAGGAAAGACTTGGGAGAACTATTTCTTAATTGAATCAGTGAAGGTCTAATAGTCGGCACGAGAAGAATCATGAGTCTTGTTGTGTGTCTGGAATTCTGTCTCACTGCTGGTATGCTCTAACGAACGTGTGACTTTCGTCGTCTCTGCTATTAGAGCCATCGGTCGCAGTCCTAACTCACAGGCTGGTCTCGTAATTTGGTGACTACCACTCGTAACTAGCGCTATACGCTACAAGACGACTTCTCGGTTGGAATTCACTCGAACGTCGTGTCTCACTGAGTTTAACGATCCGTGAAGGAACGCGCCATTCGTCTGTGTTCCTTTGTGTCGCGTTTCGACCGCTAGCCACAAATATACTTCAATAGGGCTGTAGCAAACCGTATGTATTCGTTACTGAGTAACGGGTTCGTCGCCTGACCCGAAGTACCGAATTGTTACTCGTATGTTTCGTTATTCGCATGTTTCGTTACTCGCATTTGTCGTATAGATGTCAGTTCGATTCGATAAACCGACGATCACGACGTATCATGCATCATTCATTTCGTTACTCGCAGTTGTTGTATGGATGTCAGTTTGATTCGAAAATCGAACAAATAGGAAGCATCATATAGGAACTGGAACGGTTCGCCTAGCGAATAAATGAACCTGAATGAAATGAATGTTTGATCATCGTGTTTAGCATATTTTTGGGAATTGTGATTTGAATTCGCAAGGAAAATGTTTAAGTACAATCATGTTGCGCGTACATTATTTCAATATCATTTAGTGTTAAGTGTTGATATTTTTAACCAGATAAGTAATTCTGAGAACTATTTTGTAGTTTTGCATTTGTTTAACATTAAAATACGAGGGTGAATCAAATATAAACAAGACTTTCGGCCGTTCGGGCGCAATAGTGGTGGGAGAACGTTCCCGCTTCGTTTGGCGATAGGTAGGTTTGTCAGGAGTGGGGGAAGACCGTTAGCCCCCCCCCCCCCTCGACTCGCTCAGTGCCAACCGTCACGATGTCGGAGCAAGAGGTACACTCGTCGATTGCGCAACGTGTTATAATCAAGTTTCTCGCTGCAGAAGGCGTAAAACCGGCAGAAATCTTGAGGAGATTGACTGCCCAGTTCGGGAAAGAGACACTGTCGCGAGCCAGAGTGTTTGCATGGCATAAACAGTTTGTGGATGGTCGTCATCATGTTGAAAATGAGAGCCATAATCGCAGACCCCGCACCAGCATTACAGAGAACAACATCAGCTGTGTTAGACGGCTTATTGAAGATGACAAGCGTCTTACCACTTCTGAAATTGCAAGTAAGGTCGGAATAAGTTATGGGAGCACTTACTCCATACTCACAGAGGAGCTTGGGTACCGTAAGGTGTGCGCCAGGTGGGTTCCTCGCCTTCTCACAGCAGAACAGAAATTGAATCGACTTCAGGTGTGTGAGCGTCTTTTGGCACGATTTCGGGAAGAAGGGGACCCATTTCTGACTCACATCATCACCTGTGATGAAACTTGGGTGCACCACTACACCCCTGAGTCCAAACAAGCGAGTATGGAGTGGAGAAAAAAAGGAGAACCTGGACCAGTGAAAGCCAAGTCACGACTATCGGCTGGCAAGGTTTTGGCTACGGTTTTTTTTTTTACCAGCGTGGTTTGCTGCACCTCGATTTTTTGCATGAGCGCAGGACAATCAATGCGGCCTACTACTGCGACATTTTGAGTGAGGTCCGACTTGCATATCGCCGCAAAAGACGAGACCTACCGATGAGGAAAGTGGTTATTCTCCATGACAATGCTCGCCACCACACAGCATCCTTAACCAGGGAAAAATTGGAGAAACTGGGGTGGGAGACACTGGACCACCCTCCTTACAGTCCAGACCTGTCACCCTGTGACTTTCATGTGTTTGGTCCTCTCAAGGAAGCTTTGGGAGGTCAAAAATTCAACAGTGATGCTGAGGTGGAAGCCTACGTGCGCAATTGGCTGCAGACACGACCTGCATCTTTCTACATGGAAGGAATTGGGAAGCTGCCTATCCGCTGGGAAAAATGTGTTTCTAAAGCAGGAGATTAGGTAGAAAAATAAGATATGTACTTTTTTGCACTTAAAATAAAAATAATATTTTAAAAAATAAAGTCTTGTTTATATTTGATTCACCCTCGTATATGGAGCATAATTTGTAAATAGAATATTTGAATAGATAATTTGAGATGGTTATTGTTTTGTTATTGCTCATAACTTGGTGAGATTTTATTTATTTGAAACATTTATGAAATGCGTTTACTCTAAGATGCGATATTTTATTTTACAGCGCAAATGAACAATTTATTTAAACTTTACAAAGTACGAACGACGTTATCCCGTAACCTGTACGCGACGCGACTCGATACGATGCCTGATAATAGGGCTCGATTGTGTCCGAAGTAACGAGTAACGAAACTATACAATAGTAACGACGTGGTCCTGTAAGCGGCGCGACTTGATACAATGCTAGCTCTCGATTGTACCAAAAGTAACGAGTAGCGATACGATAGTAACAGGGTTATTAACAAATACATACTGGTAGACAATTTCTCGTTACTTTTACAGCACTATACTTCAAACTCTTCACAGATGAATTGATTAGTTTTGCAACCATGAAAGAAGTTTTTTAATTGAAAAAAAGGAGCAAGGAATCAGTTTTTGTTATATGTAAATCCTATCTGCTTTATTATTATGCAAAGGTGCCTTAGTTCTAAGTAGGAAGAAATTAGTATGGACTAGATAACCCGTGCAAAAATTTCGCGAACACGATGAACAGTAAGGTTGGTGATTTGTAATAGGATGAAAGAAGAACCGCCTCATTTGGGTCAATTGTTTATATGTTTAGTGTAATAGGAACGTAACAAAAGTCAACGCTAGCGAAGCAATTTTCCAATATCGCTGTGATGTGTGGTGCTGCTATCTAGAGGCTTGATTCTGAACTGTCTTATACGCGCGACTTTCACAGTTATTACTTTTGTCCTTCAGAGGTCAAATTCCAAAAAATTTCGTTCTCAATTCATAATGTTGCCTGAGTAATGATCTTAATCTTTTGAATGATACCTCATTTGACGATTTCAGATAGGTACCAAGGAGGATAAATGGCTCGTGAAAAAAAAAGGAATGCAAAAAATTATACTTTTGTCCTTTAAAGATCGAAATTCAAAAAAAAAAAAAAAAAAAATCTTAAAATATGATTTCTCCAAAACGGGGATCTTAATACTTCATTTTTCGATTTCGATTAGATATCAAGGAAGATAAATGGCTCGTGATGAAAAATATGTTATGTAAATAATGATATATTTGCCTTTTAAGGGTCAAATTCAGAAATATCACTTTCTTAAGATATGGTGTGACCAAAGCGGGATCTTAATCTTTAAAACGATACCTCATATATCTATACCGGTTAGATATCAAGGGAGATAAATGGCTCGTGGCACAAAAACGCGTTGCAGAAATATTAATACTTTTGCCCTTTAAGGGTCGAATTCCGAAAAATTCCTTTCTTAATATATGATGTCATCAAAGCGGAAATCTTAATCTTTAAAATTATATTTTAATTATTGATTTCAGTAGAAAGATAAATGGCTCCTGACACAAAAAAAACACATTTTAGAAATATTGACATTTTTGCCCCGTAAGGGTCGAATTTGGAAAAATTACTTTCGTAAAATATGATGTGACCAAAGCGGATATCTTAATCTTTAGAATGATACTTCATTTATCAAATTTAGTTATGTATGAAGGGAGATAATAGCTTGTGACAAAGAAACAACTTTTACAAATAATATATGTTATTACTCAACACCTGAGCAGAAGAAAGCTTTGCATTGCATCAATCCTCGTTTGAGAGATAAAATCTTTTTCAACAAAGATACAATGAAAACTTCTTGCAGTAACATGGACAAAATCATCGGACGGAACGTGATGGATGAGCGGTTAACGCTCTGGGCTCGCATTCTGGAGGACGGCAGTTCGAATCCCCGTCCGGGCATCCAGATTTGGGTTTTACATGGTTTCCCCAAATCGCTCCAGGTGAACGCCGGGATGTTTCCCTCAAAAGGGCCATGGACGAATTCCTTCCCGTGCCTTGTCCCCAGTTCCATCTCGCCTCTAATTACCTCGACGTCGACGAGGCGTAAAGCCGTAAGTAAAATAAAAAATCATCGGACACGCAATTTATGTGGTGTATCTCTGGAGTATAGAAGTTGTATTCCTCTGCAGGTATCAATTCGAATCCAGCTCATCAGCAAAATTCATAACTAGCAATGCTTATCTTGTGTACGTGTAGCAGTCAAAGCCTTGAAGGCTTCGTGGTGCGGGCTCTAATCTAATAATCACTCAACAATTATTTTATGGTTTACTATTTGTGGTTGGTCTGCCCTCTTTTATTAGTATTCGGCCAATTATTACCTCGGAGTGTTGTAATAACTGCAGTTTTACTTAGTAGATAGCAGCATGGTAGTTAACCAGTTGATGGTCCTCCCCACCAGGTCAACAGGGCTTTCAAATAAAACAAAAATAAATAAATACGAAAAACAGTATACAAACCAAAAGAGGGATGAATGAAAATAGAACAGCATTTAAGGAAATAATGAAATGTCAGGCGTATTCCAAGGGAAAGAAGAATAGTTCAAAGGAAGAGGCGAAGCAACAGTGGACAAAGCAATAAAATATAGATATTTACTGAGAAGATTAGGAGACAATCGGTAATAAGGCGTCTATGAAAATGAAAGTTATTGGGTTTTTTTTGCCGCTTGTCGACTTGGTGGAAGTAAGGAACGGATGTAATGTACTAATTTAAGACAAATATCATACTAAAATTATCCCCGCAGCATTTGAACCTCGTTACAATCGACTCCAATTTTGAGCCTTGGCAGACACACAAATTTCAATTCCTAACACGTTTCTCGTGATACTGTAACGACATGAGATGCCCTTTTTTTAACTTCTTCGACTAAGAGATAACATTTAATTTAAAATGAAGGAAATGGGCGGAACTCTGTGTGTTACAATCCTGTTGTGAAACTCCATATTTTGTTTCCCAGACATATGCGGATATTGACAGTGGACAGATGAGCGGAGATGCTGCTCTAGTTACTCTCATAATGACCAGACAGGATGGCGCGAAGATCTGGTCACTCTTATAGTGAGAAACATCCTGGCAGGGCTTCTTTGGTTCGGATACATCATTCTTACTCTACGAACCAGATGTATTAGTGTGAGAGACATAAAAGATTATAAAAAAGACAGAATAGTGTGCTGATGTTACCTACTGTCTCGCCCAATAACATAGAAGGACTCTTGAGGCGTATGACGTATGAATGAGCGTTGTAAGTTTCCTCCAATAAGGGAACGTTGTTAATAAAACGTTGTTAAATTTTGTAGACATTCTGTCTAATATGGGAGCGACCCGACGTGGCGGGAGAGAAGCGACTCGACCGATTGGATGCTGCAGACGCCAGGGCGGTTCCTAAGGACGTCGCCGAGGTGATCTGATGAAGGGCCGCGATCATTCACGGTTAACTCCTGGGCCTGCAGAATACAGTGCAACGAGGACCGCAGTGAGCCGCTTTCCTTCTTAACTTTTTGTCAACTTAGTATATTTTTGTGGTTATCGGAGTCCTTGAGTCCTTATATCTTCCAGTGACTGGTGCTGCCTGTTTGACTGCTGAGAAATCGTAAAGACAATTTACAGCTGTTAAATATTTTTAAAGTGTTCTTGCCTACGGTCACTCAATGCCCTACAACACCCTGCGTACAGAAATTTGCGGTATAAAATACATGCGTGCCGAACTTCCGAAGTCTGGACCATAAGGTAAGTCTGAGGTATTTTCAGAAGGTTTTTTGTTGTTTTGATTTTGTTTTGTGTTTTTTTGTTTTTGTTTTGTTGTTTTTTGTTTTTTTGTTGTTTTGATGCGTAGTTTTGTTGAAGTAACTGGCGCCCATGGACTAAAACGATAAGCCAACAGTAAGCAATTGTATCGTATTTCAAATACTTTTTTTTTTGTTGTTGTTGTTTTGCATCTTAAATGTAGTGAAATATGCTTAATAAAAAATTGTAACTTCAGTAATATGGTGATTTTAATTGTTGTTTAGTTGCAAGATAATTTTTTTCCCCTGTAATTAGTAGACCGACTAGTGTAGGGCAGTGGTGTCTGAATGCCAAGTACTTACTTTTTGTTTATAGAGATTAGAGGTACACCACGATCATTGTTTGAATACATGTTCATTGATGAACAAATTGTCAGGTTATGTCTTTCTTAGCATACGTAATCAATTTTGAAAATTTGATCATCATTCTACTAATCAAAATTTAAATCAATAAAATTATAATTAATTTAATTAGTAATTAAACCCTGAAAGTAAAACAACTCTTCAGTAAGCTCGTTGAAAAATTTCGTATTAAAAATATTTACTATATTTAACACAACGAAAGAACTGTAATCAATCTTTGAATCATTAACTGTCAACCAATTAATTTCCATCATTTATTAAAGAAATGTAACATTTTAACGATCATATTCAATAACGGGTATGGCTGTTAGAAGGAATATTCGGTGTAGATATTTGGTGCTAAGCCAGCGCATAAATTAACAAAACAAATGTGGACCGTACTATCCAGCTTGCGGCAGCGCACGACTTTATGAAAGCACCTGCACCTACCTGGAGTCCGGCATTCACTTTCAAGAGCAGGCGGTGATTCACATTTAAGTCCCAGCCGACCTGTAACCAAGTCTAACGAGAGAAACAAATCAGCAGGCCAGGTTATTAACAGCTTTAGCAGGAGGACCCGGCGTAAGCGCCCGGGCTTTGCCGGGGCTCTGCAAGAAGGCCAGAAGAGGCCCGACCATTGTGCAGGGCGTAATCCCCGGGTGCGAGGACATAACTTGCGAGCAGGGGAATCCCCCCACACCTTGCGCTAAGCCGCAGGTGCCGATTAATGAAGTGACTGCAAACACCGCCAGACCGCCTTAATAACGGTTCTGGGTCGGCCCTTGGGCCCTATTTATTACCCGCCCGCTAAGCGCGTGCGAACGCTTTTAAGTGCCCGGCGGGTGTTCATTTCTTGGGTCGAGGTATTTGGACCGGGATCTGCAAGGGCCTAGACTGCTTTACGTACTCACTATACGTTTCGCTGTAAACAGCGGTTCGCCCAGGATGGAGGATTAATAGAGCTCTTGAAACAGAAGCACAGCTGGAACCATGTGATACCAACAGCGACCGAGGACCTTTCTCCGCTTTCTTTCCCGTGAATCCATTGTACGAGGTAACATTCTCTAAATGTTTCACTACGCTACTTTTCCAACCAGCGTCAGATCAATGCACTTAGTACAGAAATAATATTATTCGTACTCTTCCATTGTTTGCTTTGTCATCTTACTTTCTTTCATTAGCCACGGGAGAAGGAGAATCCTGTTTTTCTTTAATTCAGTGCCTCGCTGTATTAGAACCTTATCATATAGTATGAACTGTCAGTAAATTTTATTTACAGTATATTCAGAGGAAAGAAACAATAATTCAAGTAGGAAAATAAAATTGATTGAAAAACTAATGCTCCAAATATAATAAAACAAACAATTTTGCCAAGTTATAAAATTTACCTCTCCCTGGTTAGATTTGCTCATTTTTTTTGTGTTTCTTTTTTGTCTTTTTTTGTTTTCGTGATTTAGAAATCACTTAGCTCTAGTCATTTGACATATTATTTAAAGTTATTTCTTGAACACTTCCAGTTATTGGTTTATAATGAGCAACGACATGCAGTACGTTTATGTTACGAGTAAAGCTATTAAGCTATTTTTTTTATTTTATTTTTTTTTTTTATTTCATTTTGCTACTTTATATTTGCGAATCTCTTTCTAATTAGCTATTCTCGTACACAGCAAAATATTATTTTTCAGTTTTACATGCTACCAGATATTCACACAAATAATGATTAAAAAAAATCGTATATTTAAATTCACGAATCTCATTTTATCAATGTTTTAAGTAATAACTGAGAACTCTAACTATTTAAAGAAGAATTACTAAGTGGAAAAATAACTCAAAATGTTCTTTTAAAGGTAGCAAGTGAAATTGTAAGACCAGTAAAATGCTATTCCCTCTAGTTACATGATTTATTTACTATGAGTTAATTAAGGCAGGCAAAGCTGTTTGGATTCCTCAGTAATAAAACAAAAATCGTAGTTATGTTGTTCTGTTTTTGTAATGGATAAGAAATTTTCCCGAAACTACTTTAGATTTAAATTAAACCACGTAAAAACTATTTTTTTTGTAAATTTGTTGGCAGTAATCACTGCGAAGTCAAACTTCCGTATGAGGATGTCGAGTCAGGTAATTCTTTTGCAGGCTTATTTATTTTCTTCTAAAACGCTCAATGATACAACAATAATAAAAATACAGTGATAATTCACATTTAAAAAGACAATGTACTTGTAAAATAACGATATGTATAGATATCAGCGGCTACGAAGTTGAATATTTGGGAATTCGTAGATACTGTTATATGTTAGAAAGTAATGTACCTAATGGGAACACAAAGAGCAGCAAACAGACAGATAAAAATATCGCCCGCGCACCTTCTGTGACCTGCTCACATTGTGATTCCCTGCCAGGACAATGCTTAATGGGAAGAGGTCAACTCTACCTTTTAGTAGCAGTTTCAAAGGGACGTAATTGAACTTGCTTTTGGGACAGAGAAACATTTACGAAATTAAGTGAGTTTTAGGGAAACATTTAAATAAATGGATTAAATGCACATAGCAACGAGGGTTAATGCCTGAAAGGTAATTTTCCCGCATCCCTACCAGAATCTACGAGCAAGAAACTCGTTCAAACCAATGAAAGAGTGCCAAGAGTTACGTGTGAATGCTAATTTTAATTTAGCCTACAGAGATGTTGTGTGTAAATCTTGCTCTTAATGACGTCTTCTTGCTTTCTCCACATGTCAAATCCCGGAGCCGCGGAAGTAGTTGCAAAGACGTAATTGGCGAGTTTGTATCTTCCTCCCGGCGGAGATCTATGGAGCACTCAGCATGCGAGAGGAAGACGAGAAGCTTCATCTCCATCATTCACTTTGGCTTCGTCAACGGGGAACATCTGCTGCAGTCTCGTGATAGATTCATTCTGCTTGGAGATTTATCCACTCACTACTGACGTAGTAGACGCACAGTGGCCGATACTTCGTCACCATAGTTAGCTATGTTTGGTAGCTAGAAAAGTTTTTAATTAACTTATCCCTGTTGAGTGATGTATCTAGATAATTTATGATTTATTTAGCTACTTCACATACTGAATGGCTAACATTCTAGTACAATCATCGTTCCAAAATCCGTTCACTGCAACAACGTTATTCTCTGCACCCAGTAACGTTCCTTATGGTGGAAAATTGTAGCCCTCAGTAAATGGTTTTAAGACAGATCAAATTCACTGATATGTCGCGAAGATTCTCTTGTTCACAGTTTGTTTTATACCCACCAACTACTATATACTCTATTGGTTCTTTATGCTCAGTAACTGGTTAGCAAGCTATTGGTTGTATTTTCCATGACATTAATCTTATAAATTGAGTAGTTGCAAGTTCCACTTTTTTGCTGAACTATTACAGATTCTGACAAAAATTAAATTAAATTAAATTAATTTGTTATGGTGCCGAAATAAATTTCATGTTGATGATTTTCCAATTCTGGGACTTTCAATAAATTCAATGCTAATGTATCTTGCTTCATATTTTAATTTGTTTGGATAGTAAACACCCAATCACTATCCCCATGTCTTTAAATGTCAACAACTGTAAATATTATTTTTAACAGAATTAGTTGGCTACGAACAATAGTTGCAGAAAGCACAATGACCAACAACTAACGTAAGTTAGTATTACAATATATATGTCAGAAATAGAATAAAACCGGGAAACTCATGAGCGAACGCTGTATCTGGACTGATGACTCTAAGAGGACACATGATTTCATGATGGGATTGGCTGATGATTATGTACAGGTTGTATGTGTGTTGGAGTAATCTAAGATAACTATAGCGTCGTCTGGGGGACACACCGTCAAGTCGTGCAGTGTTTGTTCACTATACCAGAAGGCAAAACACGAAGGTGGTCCTCACATCGTCGTAGCATTCCACAACTGAGACAACACGCTATCAGTTATTTAAGTGGGCGCCCGGCGTGTTTCTTACAAAATGGTTTGAGAACTGGACGCAAACATTTACGTTCTATTAATTCTGTATTGAGAAAGAGTTCAGTTGCATTAGATTTGAATTTCGGCACTGACGCAAAAACAGCTCTTGTTGATTACGCAGTTTGAGGCTAGTCTTTTTGCACACATATTTGGCCACCAAAGAGTTTCCTTGTTTCATTCCATTTCCTATATACTCTACCCGATCAAAAATATGTAGACACCTACCTGAAACGACACTTAAACTTTACCTGTGTCAGGTTATCTATTATTAGACCTTAATATAGGATGGGTCCACATATTATGTGGACTGTTAGTATTCACAAACCATAGCGTCCAAAACGTAACCTTACGACAGTGTGCCTTGTAATGCTGATCAATCAATCATCGCCACCGAGCTGGTGCCTTGCCGACGCAAAACATAATGGTTTAAAAAGTGTTCGTATCCTTCCTTTAGAGTTTTCTTAAGCGCAATAAGAGGACCAAATTATAATGACGAAAATCACCCACTCCTTAATTCACTGTTGGCACTTGATATCGTGGCAGATAACGTTTTACAAACATCCATAAAATCCAAACTCTCCCATCGAATTGCTATAGGAAATGGCGTGGTTAATCATTCCAGTTCACTCGTTTCCAACCATCCACTGTGCATTGGCGTCCGTCTTTAGACCACCACAAGCTTTGCTTAGCACTGACTATACGAATATTTCGCTTATGAGCAGCAACGAAAAGTATTTGTGCTCGCTGGACTGCTGGTAATACTTTGAAACTCACAAGTGATTCCTTCCGCTGATTTATTGCAGTATTTTACAACCTCCCTATGCAATGCTCGATGGTTCCTGTCAGTCGTTAAATGAGGCCTACCTGGTCTTGGTTTAGCTGTGGTTGTTCCTTCACGTTTCCACTTCACAATCACATCAGCCACAATAGACGATTTGGGCAACTGGATGCCCGAACGGGGATTCGAACCGACGTCCTCCCGAATACGAAGCCAGAACGTTAACCGCCCACCCACCACGCTAGGTCCCTTTTTTTATACTGGCTGATCCACCTGTTGTGACATCTAACGTTCGACTCCGCATTACATTGAGGTTTCCGGGTAGTGTTGATCAGGTAATATATATATATATCATAAAGCGCATTATGTGAAGAAGAGAATTAGAATAGAAATTTTCGTCAGTACATCTTTCAAAGCAATTTGTCAAGGAACTCGCTGGATTGTTCTTTCACATAATGCCGATTGCAACCTAATTAATTGGTTTTTCAATTAACAGGTCACTGTAGTCTTGTCTACAAGTGATTTTACCTATCACCGAAGGGTAATTATTAACACAGCTTCTGAAGTAATTGAATAGTTCACTGAAATATCAAGACCGATGACACATTTTTCATCTAGCTATTTTTATTTAGGCCAAATCATCATAACAAAACACGGATAAGCATCAACTTCGTCCAGAGATACTAAAGCACATTCTAAAATTCCAGGAAATAAAAACTGTTGAACTACTCTTAAAACAAATCTTGTAACTTCTCAAAAACAATTACCAAAACCATCCGTGGCTGCCAATCCACTAGTTTAAATAGACGCTAGAGAAACATCCAGAAGAGGGTGTCGGCAGACGTTTCTCGAGCGCTAACAATCACGTTGACCGTCAGATTAATTTAAAAACTATTACATCTTGTAAACAATCACTTAAAATCATTAGAAAACACGTTAAAAAGAAAATTAAAGTTATTCACATGCATTTAAATATAAAACTAACCACATCAAACACTCCAACTAGCCAAAATTTCGTCCTCAAAACACCGTGGCTTATAAAACATTTATAATTACAGTTCACAAACATTCAATATCTCACAAATTATACTACTTGTGATCATATTATATAATTTACAAAGTCTCTTTGCATAAAAGCAATATTCATTCACAGGGGAAAAAATGCACAAATTAATAATCAATCAATTTTCATCTCTCTATACTTAATTCCTAAGATTAAAATTCACAGGAGGCTGAGTTTGAGAGCAATTATAAACTTCTTATCCGTTTTTTATATCGGGTTTTGTAAGTATGCAGAACTCTCTTCTCGCAAGCATTATATTTATTTTTAACTAATTGTTGTCTTATTTCTCACGTTCCTTTCAGTTTAATTTATGAGTTACCATTTCTGTTCCGATGGTGCTTGCAGCCTTAACGACGGATTGGCTGCGCTGGTGGGGATGTAGATATGTGGAGAGAGGAGTGAGGGGCTAGGTAATGAAGATTTATCTCGGCCGGCGGTGGGCGCGGTTGGAGCTTGTTACTGCGGCTCGGGGCTGATGGATAGCGGCCATCCCCGGCTACAAATCCCCGCCAGACGCCCTCACAAGCAGTTACTGGCGCGGCCTGTCAGCGGGGGCCTCCACTACACCGGCAAGTGATCGTGTCGGCACTGACTACTCCACTTTTAGTAGATCACTTACAACCTGTTAGGTCATGTCGGTACCCAGCCATGGCGCTTACGGTGTGCGTGAAGGAGAGTGTCATACATCAGCTTAAAATCACTCAGAGGGTGGTCTAGCACATATAGTGGTATAGGAAGGGACTTTTATTAACTTTTTCTTAACAGAAGAGCACTTTGGGAGCGTCCATAAACCACGTATCTCCATTTTGGCCTTCGGCGAACCCCCCTCTACCCACGTAGCACGACGTGGCGTTTGCCTCTACCCCCCTCCTCCCCCCCTCCCTCAACGTAGCACGCAGCTTTTTCCCCTATTGATTCCAGAAGACATTTTGTACTGTTTTTCTCTTGTCAGACTATCGTAAAACAAAAACGGAGATAGTTAAATGACGGATATAAATATTCACACGTTGTTGTGTGTGCTGTACCTCATTTTAACTGTGACAAATAATATAAATGAAAAGGTACGTGGTCTGCCTCGGAACCCCCTTCCCCCCCCCCCCCACCTACGTAGCCCACTCCAGCTTTCCTGCCAAACCTCCCCCCCTTTTTAGAACGAGCCACGTAGTTTATGAACGATCCCTTATTAACTTCATTTTAAATCATTTTCGTAAAACACATAAGATTGTTTTCAGGCGTAAATGATTCTGATGGATTCATTACCACTAAAGAAGCTTAGAATGACGATAATTTTAAGGTGTATTTTGTATGCTCTAAAAATTGTAGTTAAAAAGATAATTTTTGTGATGTTACGCCATGTGCTCCGAGGGAGTAAACATGAAAATTTGAAATTGTTAATAAACGCAAAGGGTTTCATAGGGTTTTGATATTACAGGTTGCTGTCAACATTGAGAGGCCCTTCATGGATATAAAATTGAGTAATTAAATAAATATACTTTTTCGCAAGGTAAAGAAAGTCCAAATCTGTTATAAAATAGGTAGTAGACTGCAATTAGGTTTAGAAAATATATAAAATCACAATTATTAAAGTTTAAAATTTTGAAGAGATAAGTGGAATTTTCTAAATTTAATTGTCAGGGTATTATCGATTACCCGCGCTTAAATGTTTACATCACGAAGATGAATTAAACATTAGTAGAATCACCGATGAGAGCTAAACGAGGTCACAAAATTTCGAACAAGTTGCCCTAAGAAACATGTATGAGTTGCAACTTAAAATAAAAAGGAGGCAGATATTAATTTTAGAAATTACGGTCTGGCGTCAGATTCATGAATTTTCTAATAAATGAGGTTAGTAGGTATCTTGGTCTGGCCTCGCATTCGGGAGGACGCGGGTTCGAATCCCCGTCCAGGCATCTAGATCTGAGTTTTCCATGGTTTCCCCAAATCACTCCAGACGAATTCCGGAATGCTTCCTTCAAAAAGGCCATGCCCAAATTCCTTCCAGTTCCTTGTGCCCCAGTCCTATCCCACCTTTAATGACCTTAGCCGTCGACGAGGCGTAAAGCAATAAGTAAAAAAAAAAAAAAAAAAGCATCTTGGAATTTTGCTCAGTCTTTCGTAAATTTTCAGTAAGATTAGTCCGCAGCAGATCGGGTGTGCAGTTCGATGAGGCAGGCTGGCCTGAACCTGTTGGACTTATGAAATTTCGTGTTTGAGGTAACAACACCAAAGGTTTAACAGTCATTCGTAAGCTATGCAAAATTAACAAGATCCGGAAAATGTTCATTCACTTTGTCGGGGGGAGTGATGAACCAAATTGTAATATTGTGTCTCCAAGTGATGTTTAATCTACCTGATGTCTTCGTCAAGGATGTGTGTGTCGTTAGATCTAACGTGCCATAAACTTTTCAGAATATACAGTTTTCACTGAAGTGGCTTTCTTTTATTTCAAATGTGCAACCTGCTACCTGTTAGCTATTACAGGTTAGTGTAATAGCTTGGCGACCGATTGACTTTTCAATGAACCATGCATCTCACGGATCCGATTTTTATGCACTGAAAGTATCAGTAACGGTCACAGAGGTTATCTGACGAGACGGTTGCCAGATTTATACAGGATTAATCTGAAAGAAATAGTATATTTAGCATTTTTATTTCCCAGAAACTTTAAAAGATACAAATAAGTGCAGCACATCACAGGGTAGAGGAAGATTAACGTCTGTAAGCCCCGCATATTAGCTCTATTCACTGCTGCAAACGGCGCAGTTATCTGTTTCCGTGGAAACGGTGACGCCACATGAGCTATCGTTTTATGTGCTACAGTATGAAAAAAGTGAATCCTTTGTGGAGTACAGCGTGCATTCTGTTGTAAATTTAATGAAGTACCGTCTCGCCATAAACAGATTTATCTACTATTCGCATCAGGAATTCGTATAGGGGCATATGCGAAGGGAAAAGAAGTGGTCATCCTCGATCTTCATTTTTTACACGCTTTATATTAGCTTGACTTGTATGTATGTATGTATGAATGTAACGGAATTTTACAACTCCATTTTGACCCACTTCCCGATGTCCGAGCTGTTTGAAATTTGGCACACATATTAAGAACCGGTGACAATACAATAATTTCATGGCTATATCCTGCTATGCTCATTACTTTGACAGTAACAACAGAAAAGTGAATGTCGTGGAATTTTGCAATATAATTTTAACCCAATTCCAGATGTCCGAGTTGTTTGAAATTTTGCTCACGTATTGATAACTGATTACAATACAATAATTTCATTGCTATGTCTTGATATTCTGATTACGTTGACAGTAAAAACATAAAAATTTTGCACACATTTTAAGAACCGTTGACAATACAGTAGTCTCCTAGCAACGTCCTGCTATTCTCGTTACTCTGACGGTAACAATAGAAAAATGGTTGCCATGTAATGGAATCTTTCATTTCAGTGTTTACCCGCTTCCTGACGTCCGAATCGTTTTAAATTTTGCACACTTATTAAGAAACGATAAAAAATCAATAATTTCACTCTCACCACGTTGCCAGTGTATCCTATACTTGATGGGATTACTGAGTAGGCAAATGCAGCCGCGACATTAGTGCACAGGTGCGATTCCAGAAATCTTCGTCATTTGGCGGCCACACCCTTCGGAGATTTCCCACCCAATATATAGCCATCATCATCATCATCGTTCTCCACTTTCCCGGGTGTGATCTATGAGCCTTGGTTGCTGTAGACGATCGTCTTCGGCTGTCTCCTAACCAGAAAGGTTTCTCTGTCTGAAGTCGCTTAACGTTATGTTGAATAGTAAGTATTCGAAATATTACTTTGTTCTATTATAGAAAAGTAGCCTTCCTCGTTTACCGTGCTATTGGATCTCTTGTTGAGTTGACCATTTAATTGTAATTAATAATGAAACTACAACTCAAAGAAAAAGAGAGATTGGCGAAGAAAAGCCAACAGTAAGAAACATATTTTTTAAACTATCTGAACTAAAAAGTTAAAAATAAAATTGTAGTTTAAAAAACTAAAATCACGCTTTCGTAGTAATGTGAACTAAAAGGTTAAAAATAATATTTAAATATAAACATTTTGTTTAACTGTGATAGGACGTCCCACAATTCAGGATAAATTTTTTTTTGAATAAGCTTAAAGTATAAAGTCACTGATTACAAAATTAACTTTAATGTTAAAAAAGCGTGGGGTGCGCTCTACATAACTTTTGACAATGACTCTGTCTTTACAAACAGCCAACGACAAAAAATATAAGACAACCGAAATAGCACCCCATGCTTTTTTACATTAAAGTAAATTTTGTAATCAATGACTTTATTCTTTAAGCTTATTCAAAAAAAATAATTTATCCTGAATTGTGGGACGTCCTATCACTGTTAAACAAAATGTTTATATTTAAATATTATTTTTAACCTTTTAGTTCACATTACTACGAAAGCGTGATTTTAGTTTTTTAAACTACAATTTTATTTTACTTATGGCTTTACGCCTTGTCGACGTCGAGGTCATTAGAGGCTGGAAGGGATTTGGGGCAAGGAATTTGAAGGAATTCGGCCATGGCCATTTTGAAACGAAGCATCACGGAATTTGCCTGGAGTAATTTGGGGAAAACCGTGGAAAACCCAAATTCGAACCCACGTCCTCGCGATTGCGTTAACTGCTCACCCACCACGCTCAGTCTGATCTTCAAACGAAGATTATAAACATATCCGAAGAGCTTTCACATGGAGCCTTCGGAAATCCTCTACAGTAAAACTATTAATCTCCCTCTATCCTGTGATATGTATCTTTTATAGTTTGTAAGGAATAGAAATGCAAACTCTTCTCCTTCTTTATGAATAATGCTGATATTTAATGATAAAAACTACTACTTTCTTTCTTTCAATACGTGTCATAAAGTAACGGGAAATAGCTACATAGTGGGAGGACAACAAATTAGAAATTTCTTGCTTTGAACATCATCATAGCAATTTTGAGCATCATAATACTCAACCGGAACATCCGTTAGAATAGAAATGAACAAAAAATACAGTCTTTGACTATAAGCTGTTGCTTGTTTGTGTCTTGTCCGTTAGATTCTACGACGTTTGAAGTTTTATCAATGAATGGAATAAGTGGCAATGTTCACGGATTCTGCTTAGTTGTGAGCACTTTAGCTTTCACACAATTTTGAATTTAGTTACTTTACTGTTTTCAGTTTTCAATGCTAGAGAAGTGAATTTGTTGTGAGCATACTGGTAAATTAATAAAAAATAGAGCAAGAGATAACATGTAAAAGAAATTGTTTGGTAGCATTAACATTATATGTTGGTCATCATATGACCGCCGCTCTCTAATTTTTCTTAAACATTTAATGGTGCAAACTTCGCACTACTGAATACCTTACCTTTACGTCATGTGCAAAAAGTTAAATTTTCTAAATTGTTACTGCTGCATTGTTAGTAAATAAAAGCGAACTTGTGTTTCGAAAAAAAATTTAAAAAATTGGCCAGGAAGATCGATGAGGGAAAATTCTGGTCTAGAACAAATTTCATTAGTGATTCCGTTTCATTTCAAGTCCACTTTCTAGGATTGAAAGTCTAACAAATAGAACAAAGACATTTTGTACTTGCTCGAGCTGTTAATGAAGTAAAGAAGAATTATTGCCATGTGATGCGAAATATGGTCGGATGGTTAAGATGAAGTTCCCAGTTTACCGTCCCGTAAAGTGACCTTTACCTCTGCAAGAGCTGTGTTTTCTTCGTGTGAAGTTCCCTAGGATGCTGCATGTTTCCGAATCCATGTAAATTATCAGATCATCATTAAATTAGGTGAATTGCGCGAATAATGAAACTTTCTGAGAAAGTTGTTTTATCTAAACTAAACTTTGGAGCCTTCTGGCAAATACTGCCAGGATGATTTACATTTTTCGTACTCGGAACTACACACTTCTTACAGTATCGGATAATAGAATGTGACCAGAAAGAGGCTTTTGTTTTTTCCGCATCAAAGAGCTTGTTGCAGACAGCTGGACGCTGGATAAAGAGAGATTCTTAAACCGGATGTTACACGTTGTAAAACAACAGGCGTTGTTCTTATCAAGGAGTAACCGCCAGTGGTACGAGTTTTCAGTAAGATTTAGCTTAGGCTGTGCCAAGATAAAATGAACAGTGGCATGGTCCACCCGAGCGAGAAGTAATCATCCAGTTTGAAGACACCGCACGGTCGTGCAAGGAAGAATTGGATTCAGTAGGCCTACTGCAACCTGCATGTGTGAGCGATACAGTTTGGAAAAGAACAGTGTGATAATAATTTCCTCCTGCCACTAACTTACGGCGAAGTACAAGTGGCATTGGCCCCATGGTAGAGACAACCTAGATAAGTTTCTCCTTCACTTGAACAGTATCAACAAAAACATCGACGATGGAGGTTGAAAAGGAAGGCCGCCTGCTTTTTTGGACATTCTTATTAAAAATAAAGCCGATGGAACTTTAGGACACACGGTGTATAGAAAGTTAACGCACACGGACCTGTACCTAAACGCGCACAGTCATCATCATTCGGCACAGCGCAAGACAGTACTAACTACTCTTGTGCACAGAGCGCGGGCAATATGTGATAAAGACAGCCTTACTATTGAGTTAAAACATCTACGTGATACCTTCAGAAACAATGGATACAATGAACATCAGACCCAGTTGGCATTCCGGGAAATGAAACTTAGGCCTAATAAACACGATAATGGTCCACACGATAACTTAGCCTTCTTTCCGTACTCTCGCGCCACAACATCGTGGGTTGGAAGGGCCCTTGCGAGAAATGGCGTTAAGACCATTTTCCTACCACCACCAAATTAAGAAACATTTTGCGCTCTCCAAAAGAAGACCTTGTGCTTCGTACACCGGGAGTTTATTGCATCCCGTGTTAATGTGGAAAGAAATACAGCGGCCAGACAATACGGTGCGTACAACAACGTTGTTTGGAACACGCCCGACATGTTCGCCTGGGGCAAAAAGACGGAACATAGTTTGGCAGAAGGACATGGAGTCGATTTCGAAGCAACTAAGGTGCTGACACATGCGAGAGGCATCTGGGACAGCGTCATTAATGAAGCGTTTGAAATTCGCCTCTCGTCTGATTTGGTTAACAGGGATTGTGGGTTCCAGATAAGTGATGCATGGATTCCTGTTATTGAGGCTGCTCGTCACCAACGCTCTGCTTTTTGTGTTCCGCGGGCGTCTAATAACGTCTTAGATTCTGCTAGGCAACATAACAACGTCTGTCGTTGCCATGCCAGTTTTCAAACAACGCGCTCAAGGCAGACTTCAAGGCTTACAACAGCACCTGAAGATGGCGACGAAGGTTTGCCGCAGAAATATTATGCATCAATAATAATATTACTCGGTTTGTTCCCCGAGAAACGTTTATAAATAAACAACGCCGAGAAAAATTGCATTTAGGTATTAGGTATTACTTTGTCAGTTTCCATTCCTTTGTTGGTTTCCTCACAGCTATCAGTTTATCAGAGGCGGCGTGAGTCACAGAAACAAGCAATATGATCGTGAGAGGTATTCACGACAACATAACTTGGTTAGAAAGAGCTTTTCCTCTCAAAACCTGGAGTTTTATCTACGTAAAAACACTCGGTAATACAGGGTATAAAAGGAAGTTCCATGAAACAATTTTTTTGTTTTAATTATGCGTCCAGTTTATATCCCAACAGGCGTTTCGATAGAAGAACTCTAACACAACCGGGAGATAAAACTTACAGGCAAAGTACATGCGCACAAACAATTTCCGCAAGGTGATCTCAAAATCGGCCTGCAACATGCAACAGCTCGTTTGTTTCAAAGTGATTTTGATCGACGAATCAAGTCAACAGCATTCAGACACTGGCACTTTCGCTTATTAGACACTCGGGTTGTTAAATGAACGACCGGGCCATTTGGCAGTCGCTATAAGGCGATTGTGCCACGTTAATTCACTGTACCTACAAGTGAATCATAACAGACTTTTAGTATTCATAGCCTTATGGCCGACGTGCGAAGTTTAGCACGGCGCGCGCTCTAATCTGATCTCAAAATGAAATGCTTTGTGGCTCTTAATTCGGTTTTAAAATATTCATGTATTCTTATCCTACGACCGAAGTTATCTTAACTGCAGATCTCGGGGCGGAGGAGAAACCTAAGCGCCGACCGTTTCGGCAAGAACAAGGCGATATCGTGAGCATGCGCACTTGCCGATAAAACAAACTGCCTCGCCCTGCCCGCATTCGGTGAGTAATGATCCGGAAAACAAGTGAGACAGTGAGAGCTCCGCCCGCCGAACACATGCCGCCCGCCTCCAGTAAAAAATTCCTATCCAGGATACGAGTCGACTCGGTGGAATGCGTTACGGGAAGTCAAGGAGATGTATCAAGGAGGGATGTAATGAATCTCCGCATCCGCAAGTGCGGAACTTTGGCGTGAAATCCTACATCCGCTTTCGTATTCGCATCCGCAATATTTATTTACATTGCAATATATATTATTCTTTTCTCTTTATACGATACTAGCAAAGTTTCCGCCGTTGTCCGGTACGATATAGGTTGATTTACACACACAGTAAACATTGAAGCTCATAAAAGAGGTCAGTTGTTTGCACTTGTGAATTAAATTTCATGTCAATCTCTCCATTTTTCTATATGAATTTAAACGGCTAACACCCGGTGAAGTAGAAAAGAGATGGGGGTGATCTATTCCTACAATATTTTTAGCCAAGATATCAGGAACATGTGTACTAAGTTTCATCATAATAATCACAGCGATTCGTGCAGCAATAGAAACAATGATTTTTTTCAGGAAATGTGGTAAAGACAGAATCGTTCATCAATAAGTTACAAAAAAATAACACTACGTCAACACTAAACACTAAAGGTAAAGGTTAAACAGTGCACTTTCATGTTCAAACTCATCAAATATGCATTTCTAAATATCAACTGCAAATATAATTTCACAAACATCACAGATTGAAGCAGTGCGACCTCAAATAGTAACTTCAAGAAACAAAGAAGATATCGAAAGGTTTTTTCATTATATTATTAAAATTAATATTTTCCACTTTACGTAGTTTACTCCTCCCATTCGATATAGCCATGTATGGGGTTTAAAGACTAAAAACCAAAATTTAAGGAAGTAAAAGTTATATGCGATAATATGGCTTTTATTTTTTACGATGTATGTCGTATGGATCGTATTTTTTTTTTTTTTTTTTTTTTTTTTTTTTTCAGGCTGTACGTTCAGATTTTCATTTAGCGCTCCGGCGTTATATTACGTTGGAGCATAAGTCATACCAAACAATACAATTAAGATTCTAATCTTTGAAACGGTGAAAAAAACACATCGAAATCTGCGCAGTAGTTTTTAAGTTTTTCTGGTGCACGTATATCCGATTTTCGTTTTATAGATATGGCCATCGTCTCTTAGCTAACAACGATGTGGTTGTTTTTTTCTAACTATCTTGCATTAAAAATAACAATTAACTAAATGGTGTTATTTCCTAAGCGTCGAATTTAAAAGTTTAAATTTGCATGTAAAGTAAAGCGCCTTCTTCACGGTCCAACTAACAGGACGTGCATGTAAAACTACAATAGAATGCGCTCACCCATTCACGCTAGTAAAGGAGTCCAACAAAATGTTCCAAGCAATCCTTTCCACTCGTACTTTCTCGCGGCACACCATGTGTCCCTATCACACACTCGCAGGATTTTTCCTCCAATTATGATCTAACACCACAGCTTGTTGGACAGCAAGGACTCGTGTTGGTTGTTTGAGAGTGCCAACATCCAACACGTCCTGCATGTAGTTCTCTAACCCTTTTTAGGGCCCATCAAGGTTCTTTACCGAAAATCGGATGAATATAGGTCCTACAAGTTGTACTGTGAATGGGCCGCTAGAGCGGTGGAAAGGCAGGTGGCGGGCACGGATGTGTGCGGTGGCGTGGCCTTGTGCTTGACGCTTGAATTAGTCGAGCCACGAAATCTAGCAAAGTTCACATGACAAAGATTGTTATTTAGACGTGTGCTTCGTTATTTAAATAATTTAATTCACTTGTGAAATCATCCCATGTTTTTTGCTGTTGGTGGTATTATATGGAAATACACGTTACTTCTGAAAAATGTAGAATTTCTCATACAAAATGTTTATTGATTTTAAGTTTATTTTTGATAAAATATTAAAATCTAAATAATTATAAATTCATCTTTCCACTTTCGCATCCGCAAAAATGACTTCCGTTACAATCCTAGTATCAAAGCACGCAATAATTGAGACATCAACAATGTTATAAGGTTTGGGTTGATTTTAGGACGTAGAAAGTAAGCGTGGTGAGTGATCGAAACGAACGATCTGACCTCGCATACGGTAGGCCATCCAGATTTCGTCCCCCCCCCCCCACCCCTAAATTGCTCAAGGAGAATCGGCGATGGTTCTTTTTTTTTAAAAAAGGATATGACCGAGTTTATTTCCTTTCCTTACACCTAATCCGCTAATGACCTCGACGATGACGAAGCTTAAAGATATGAAAGGAAGCTGAAAAGGTAAGTGGTCGTTTACAAGACACTTTTCAATTGGGATTTTATGGGTAGTAGTCATTGTCACCTTTTTCCTATTTGGTTGTGCCCGAATTTGTCCACTTCTCTTGTCGTTTTCGTCTCTTCTCCTCCTGTAGGCGACCACCCCTCTCTCTCTCGTCGACATGTGATCAGAAGAGAATCAGAAAGTCAAAGCGCTCAATAATTCAATGCAGACTGGTTGGCTTTCATTAAAAAATCGTATCTGTTGCCCTGTACGAGAGGGTACCAAAAAATAACCGGAATAGCATTGGTGTGGGCGGAACTTGTGTGGTAAGCGTTTCTGCCGCTAGGCGTTTATAGCGCAACTCATTGTCAGTTCAGTGCCGCCTGTGTTGTCGACCTGGCTTGTTCTCTTAATCTGCAGTTTTTTTTTTTTTTTTTTTTTTTTTGCTAGTGCTGTTTTGTCATTGTTTCGTTTTTGATGATGGCAAGTATAAGCGAACAACGTGCAGATGTGATTTTTTTTTTAATTCAGTAAAAATGCCGCTGAAATTGTTTTAGTTTTGAAAACAGCTTACAAAGATGACGCTATGGGAAAATCTCAAGTGTACGATTGGTTAGCTCGGTTTAAAAATGGCGACATGTCGATTGATGACAAACCTCGTTCTGAACCTCCCGAATCGACGAAAATGTTGAAAAAATTTGAGAGCTTGTGCTCTCAGACCGTCGACAGACAATTGATCAACTGTCAGAGATTATTGGTTTATCTTGGAGCTCGATTCAGCGAACTTTAACGGAAGATACGGTAGTGAAAAGGAGTTGCTGTCAAGTTTGTTCCTCGGGCTCTGACTGACACTAAAAAAGAACGTAGAGTTGAAACATGTCGTGCTTAGAAATAACGGGCTTGAAATTGATCCAGATTTTCTGTCGAAGGTCATTACTGGTGATGAGTCATATTGCTGTGGTTACGACCCAGAAACCATGCAACAGTCAAGCCAGTGGAAGACGTCATAGTTACTCGTCCAAAACAACGTCGTCAAGTCAAATCAAACATCGAAACAATGCTCATTTTCTTTTTTGATGCCAAGGACGTAGTTCATTCAGAGTTGTTCCCCCACATCATACCGTCAATCAAACCTTTTATTTGGAAGTTTTATGAAGACTACGAAACAATGCAACAGTGTTCCTAAAAAAAGACCCGATTTGAGGTAGACGGGAGACTGGTTCTTCCACCGTGGCAATACATCTGCACACACAGCTGTCTCTGTTAGGCAGTTTTGGGATAAAGTTTCCGCTGCCCCGCGCACCTTTCTCGCCTTACCAGTCTCCGTGCGACTTTTTCTTATTTCTATGCGTGAAAAAGGACATGAAATGACCCAGATTTGACAAGATTGAAGAGGTCAAGAAAAGAAAACGAGGGAGGAGTTGTCAGCCATATCTAATGGTGACTACAGTAAACAGTGGAAGCACCGGTCGGTCAAATGTATTAGTTGTAATCGACAGTATTTGGAAGGGGATAAGGTTTTTTATTTAAATTGAATATATATAGCTGTTAAAATATAATTCCGTTTTTTTTGGGTACTCCCTCATATGTAGTATTCCGTTTGCTCTTGCGAAACTGTCGTGCCGCCTTAATCTTGAGGATGAAGAGCTTCTCTTACCCTCCTTTACTTGATGCGGGCGTCTTCCCTGACCACAAATAGCTCACCTGCTTTAAGGCATTTCTACTGTCGACCTTTGGAGAGCAGGATACCCGGCGCCAAGTTGTTCTGCTGTTCGCAAATTCGGCCACTGTAAGCATATTCACTTACGCAAAACTTTTCCTTGAATTATTCCGTTTAAAAAAGCATGTGGTGGTGACTGTGAACATCACAATATTGAAGTCATTATAACCGGGAGAGGGTTGACGAAAGTAACGGGAAGGAATTAGGCCATTCACCTTGAGAAATTTCTGAAACCAAGTAAGAAAAATGATTACCGAATAGAGAATCGCACTTGAGTCTTCGTGGCAAACCTTTAACCACTATGGTTGACAGAAAAATAACGCGTTCTTCCTGTATTTCTTTCATATCCATGTAAGTAATATATTAGCTATGGGACTTGGATGGATATTATTAGAATTAGAAGTAAAACGTGGACGAGAAAGTCAGATCATCACTTGACTTCAGATATAATGTAGTCTGAGAAGCTTCTTTTGTAGATAAGGAAGTCTAAAATTACCGAGGAACATACTGACCATGTTTCCTCAAACGTTTAATGAAATATTCATAAAATTCAAGAGTAGGTGTCTAGGAAAATTGCCATCGAGCATCTAGCCCGTCATAATTAATTAATAGTAGTGACTGAACTGAACAACATTTTGTTTTTACCGTCGTTTGCTATGTGGTTTACCTTAGCAAGTAACGACAGTACGTTGACCTCCTGTGCTTAAAATTTGAAAAAAATTTATTTCTCATAAATAAACGACACTAATATATTTTCATGTTTTCGACGAATGAATGACTAGAAAAGGGCTACAGTTCGTGGATTCGCCATGATATCCAAAGAAGGAGAAAAACAAGAGCTGACCGGCGGATGAGGTATCTTATTCTATTCGATCTCCGCAACAACTTCGCCATCAGTCTAACAGAAGGGAAGAGTGGACTTGAACTTCGACCTTGCGTGAGGCTAAATCACGTCTGCTGCATCATGCTTTGGGTCCTGCGCTGTATAATCCATTAAGTGTTCAGTTATTATTTATATGCTTGGGAGTTGTTTACACTCTGATGAAATTTATGTTATACCTGGTAGAGGAATGTATGTGTTTGTACCCTGAATAAATTCAAGTTTTAACAAACAAACAAAAAAATAAAAAAAAAACCCATAAGGATGCTTATCAGGGAAGCCCCGTATCTAAGTATTACACATATTTAATTTCTAGTTGATATTCTGTCCACGAAGATAATTATTGTGCCATAAATATTCCCGGTCGTGGAAAAGCCACTTAAACAGTAACACTATATTATTGGATCCACACTTTTTCCTTGTTACGTTTCGAAACAAACATCCCTGGGCCCAAACGTTGATTGACTATAATTCTCTTTGGAATATAAATATTCATTGGCACATTTAAATCACCTACTCGTTCAGTCAATGAGTGCTCAAGGATGATGGCTGCTGCCAAAGTATTACAGTAATTAGCACCGAAAAATAAATCAACTGATACCAAAAAATGATAAATTCATATTTAGGAATCATAAAACCGCTTACTGATTGATCTTAAACAGAAATATTAATATTAAACACAGGTCGGTAACATAGTCAGTCAAAAAGTTCGGTGTTTTTATGTCAGAGGGAAGTTAGCTGCAGACAATCATTTTAATTACTTTGGTAACGGGGATAGGTCTGTTGTCAGACAGTCAATTACCTACAATGGATTAATTTATCTCATTAAGTAAAAACTGATATAATCGATACTGAAAACTAGGAAAGTCACCAAATAACAGTAAAAATGGCAAAAATAATATTAACAAAATGGAACGGTATAGCAACAGAATATCTTTTATCAGGATGAACTATATAAAATTATATCCTGACTTCTTTACATGATGATAAAGTTTTTATTCCTCAAGAGAAATAAAACCTAAAGGGAGTCAAATATTCTATGTTTGGAAATCCACAGGTAACAAACATTCTCTTAAAACTTTTACGCATCCAGAGCCGCTTGTAAACCACAGTAACGATTGGCACCTAAAATTCACCATACAGCAGGCACATGCCCCCATATACAGTTTACTGGGAAGTTAAAACACAATATGAAACCGTTTCACATAGTGCAAAATGACAATATCTCTTTGTGTAAAGCGTCATTTTTTTGAATCCTTATAATTTCATCATTTCCATCCATCCACATTTTACAGTCTCGTCATTCCACCATTGGTGTTGAAATTTACAGGGAGATTTGTTGTATTCAGATACCTCATCTAATATGGTATCGTGGAACTGATATAAAAAATGCAGTTAATATTGTTTTGATAAATTTTTATTTGGTTGTGTATTCTACATGAAATAATCTGGCAAAACTTGTTTTGTATAATACACTTTCGCAGTTTTTTTTTTTTTTTTTTTTTTTTTTTTACATTATTCAGTTGCCAACTAACATTATTTTGCGCTCCATATAGGCAAGTTTTTAATTCATTTACATAAGTACAAAAAAGTACTTGATGTAAGGAAATGAGTTCGTAGTGCGGTAGTTATGAAATTGAAAGACGTTAGTTGCGGAACATTTTAACATTAATACAAACTGAAACTGAAAAACGGAAGCTGTGGAACCTTTTAACTTCTATGCACATTGACTGATATATGAAGTAATTGCGATGGCTCAACTAGCTATTTTTTCCCCCATTAATCTCCTGTATGTTTCCCAACTAATGTTGCTCAATATATTAAAACGACTTCCAGCAACTTTTTCATGCAGATCTGAAGGCTGTGAGAAATCAATAACAACTACTATTAATTGCAGAACATAATCATGTGAGATAACAACCATGAATCAGATTAAACTTTTGTTCCAGAATCAATTTTTAAATTTCACAATGTATGATTCCTAATTTACTTTTGAATAATTATACACATGAAGTTTTATTTCTTAATATTTGTTAGGATCCTGTATTTCCATTCCCTACAGTTAAATTTAAAGTAATTAAACCTATGTTCAAAGCATGGGGACTAAGTAACTAGATTTCAAATGTTGGAGAAACTGAATTTATAAAACCACTAGTCGATACCCGCGACTTCGTACGCGTGGACTTAGAATTTCATTGCCAGAATTGAATCTAGAAAGCTGTTAGTAACTTAGGATTGGTCCCACACAACACCGAGTCGGCATAATATGACAGGAAAGCTATCACTATATCTTCTACAGTCAAACCTGTCTCATAAAGAGAATCAGTTTCAACATATTTACAAACAGAAAAACAAACCAAGGTGCGGGATTGTGGTGGGAGGAGGTTAGTTAAGGTCAGCATTATTTCAGCTTGGTCTTTTCATCTTCTGCATGAGCATCCGATTCTTGGATTTTATAATAACTTTAGCTGTTCGCGCTCTGCTAGAGCTACCACTTAGGCCAGGTTTACGCCCGCAAGGCATATCGAAAAAGAACACAAAATAAACTGGCACCACAAACATTTAGAAAGACACAAAGTATTTGTACAGTGCACATCAAATCGGTATCTATACTAAAATACGTTTTGTCTCTAAACGAAATCTAGAAACAAATCATAGACTAACAGATTGCGCGAGAAGCACAGCTTGAGCAACCGATTAACACACTCATCCGTCCGTCTGTCACCATTCGATAAGTTCCAAAACATCGAGACTAAAACTGTTATTCATGCCGAAAAAAATGAGTGTGTTCATCCTACGGATATAAAGTATTTCCTTGTCATATTCCAACAATGTAGTTATAGCCATTTCAACGACAAAATGTAACAAAAAGACAGAGGCATACTTTGCATTGAAGTATTATTATTGCAGATCACACACACACCTGACTGCGACAGAAACAACGACTTAGTGATCAATACAGCGTAAAAAAGTGTACACCTACAAGATTGTTATACCGCGTACGATTTGCCAAGCATTTCATCCCTAAATTTGTGATACGTACAGTTTAGTATGTAATCTGAAAATCTGACCATCCAGGCATGCCTCATACGATCAAAAACAATTCTTAAAAATATGTGCCTCCATCGGGCTTTGAAACGAGATCTACGGTCCAGACATTAGTAACCAAGCACATTAACTACTGAGCCCTCTGTACTGCAGGTACTACAGAGTTTTACACATCCTAAGCGTCGGTCTATGTTCGTTCCGGTAATTTTTTGAAATCACATGACGATATGTACCATTTATACAGAAAAAGTGTCCCATGTCCATTCTAATACAAAATCACTTTTCCTTGTGAAATTTCATCACGATCAGATTAGTCGTTTAACCCAAGAAACGTAACAAAAAAGACAGACAGACAGAGAGATATAGTTACTTTCGCATTTATAATGTTAGTATAGATATTCAATTAACATTAAAACTTGACGCTCCAAAATATACAAAATGACCGTGGTGGGTGAGCGGTAACATTTACGAAATCCAAATTTCGTTTTCCCCAGGGTTCGTGAATTCACTCCAGGCGAATGCCGACATGGTTCCATAAAAAGGCCATGACCGAATTTCCTTCTCGTTCCTAGCACATGTACCCGCCCAGCTCTAAATACCGGACATCGACGAACCATAAAGCCCGAAGAAGAAAAAAATACCAACTGATTATGTCAAAAAATATGCTTTGTCTTTAGAAGTTTAGTGAATTGACAATCTCGAATACTTCAAATCATGTTAATGAATTGGATACAAAGTCAGAACGACATTGCGTAATATCAGAACAAGCATCTCATTGACCTAGTAACGCGTTAACCTGTCGACATTAGTAGAAAAATTGTAGCTGATTTAAAATTAATTTTCTAAGCCACTAACCATTACCATAGAACTCCCTTAATTGGTTCCGACTTGTGATGTGGGACTAGCACACAACGAATTAATTGATTGATTACGAATCCAATTTGATCATGCTGATAGCTCTAGGCAAACATTAGCTTTATAACCCCTTAATGAATTATGAGATTAATTTTAGAAATAGTCATCATAATTTCGAAACTTGAAGTATAATAATATCGTGTCCTGGTGACAGGAATTCCATTGCCTGTGCATTCCGCCGCTGCCGCAGCCACCTTAACCTAAGCCAATAGTCATACTTGGTACAGGGGACATACAGATTAACGTGAAACCACAGAAGTACTTCACATTAAATAGCAAGCTATGCCAGAGGGGAAGGGCAGGTTGAGGGCCTTTTAAAATCTTCACCGAGACAGGGATTCGAACCGGAGACGTTTAGAGCCCCAGTCAGTCACCTTAACCACTTATTTATTTTCTTTTTGTTTTAAAAGATAGCTTCTCTTTTTTTGCCATCCCAGAGATCTGTAAGTTGTGTTTCTGTTTCTTCGAATTTGTCTGTACTATATTATCGTTTTTTTTTCAGTGAGGACAATACAAGACGGAGACAACTCCCATGCCCTCGGCCGGACTCGAATCGGCGACCCTAGCAACGCGAGGCAAGCTCGCTACCAGGGCCGGCAACCACTGAGCCGCCAGATCGCTGAACTTCTGATAAATCAGCTCATCTTGTTCCCTGCACTTATCCCGCTGTAGTAAGATCGCCATTTTCGGGATGTGACGTGTTTGGAATTTGGCCGGCTTGTCGCAGTCTGACGCCTCCAGGGGAAGAAAGTTGTGTTGCCATCTGTCTTCCAAACCTGTAACTATGTTCTGTGTGGGCTGAGAGTATTTATGTTTGGCTGGCTTCGGTAGCGTAGGGGCTAGAGTACTGGCCTCACGTGCCGAAGGTCGCCGGTTCGAGTCCGGCCGAGGGCATGGGTGTTTCAGTGTTGTGTGTCAGTGTGAGTGTCCTGTCCGTCCTGTGGTGTCCTTACTTAGAAGTTCCAATATATATACGGATGACTGATTCACTGGAAGCTATGATAATCACCTTGAGCTGACTGTATGGCTTCAGTTGCCGAATGCCATTAAAAAAGAGTATTTATGTTTGTGTAATATGTAGTTTATGAGGCAGAGATTGAGGATTGTCCCAGCACTCTTCTTGGTGATTGCTGAAAACCACCTATAATGCAATAAGAGCGGTCGGTATGCAGGGACCAGGACTTATCCTGCCCCGCAGTACGCAATACTTCCACCCATTCAGTGTCGACGCCTTAACGTACTGAGCCAAAGTGATGGGTTTTCGGTGAATCAACTCATGTTACGATAATTTTGATTGGGTACTTCTCAAGAACATTAATATTTTTGAACTGAATAAATGATTTAATAGCAATTTAAAAGAAAACTGCAACAGACAAATCATTAGGACACTTGCACGATAATCATGCCTTAAAGGAAAGTCTCCTTTCAGTAAAGCCTGTACCATGGGTCTGATCTGCAAAGTAATCACTCTGGGAAACTTTTAAATGTTACGATACCGTACTGAGCATCACGCCCTGGTCTCACATTAAGGACACAGGTTCGAATAACCATCAAGCTGTCCAGATTTCGGTTTTCCATGGTTTCTCGAAATTACTCAAGGTAATTGCCAGGATCGTATCCTCAAAATGCCATGGCCGAATTCTTTCTCTTTCCGCCTCTAATGACCTCCACGACGACGAGGCTAAAGTCAAACAAAAAAAGGGCTGATGTCGTTAAATGGTTGTACCAATAAAATCCGAATGTCAATATCAGCATATAAGAAGCCACTCCAATTTGACTGTGAATATTCATACAACTGCCTGACGAAGTTTTCCACAGTTTCCGTTATTTAGCAAAGTACACCTCTCTGCAGGTCAGAAGCCCCTTGGGAACCAGATATTACACAGTACAAGTCAGAGAGGTATCGACTTTATTCAAAATCCAGCACAAGGAATACACGGTAACGTCTGCGCATGGCATTCTTGAAGACAAGTATTCGATCCAAAATCTGAATATCCAGATTTTTATTTCCATTCTTTATCCGAAACTGCTTTAGATGAATTTTGCGATAATTCCTTCGTAGAAAGCAATACGCAATTACTTTAGCATTCTTTGCCAACACTCTATTTCCGACAGTAACTTCTCGTCATTGACCAACCGCAAAGTCCTATTGCTACATGACTTGAACTGATCGTTGACATTATAATTTAGAAATAGACTCATCTTCTTCGCAGCAATATATAATTATTCAGGGTACTATTTTAAGCTTTGGGTTTCATACTGTCTCTACGGACGAATACATCAGAATAGATCAAACTTGTGTGCAGAAAGCAGTTGGAAAGTAATTACTCAGAATTGCATAACGAGCAAATGTAATCGTATGGTGACTTTGATCTAAGTAACCTTTTCTGGACATTTCGAAAAATATATGTTAGTTCCAAAAATATTAATTATTAACAGTTTTGTCACTGGTTCTCCCGCGTGGACTACGGTATCCACAGAAATGCAATTGCCCTTAAATTTCTTCTATCTGAAAACTGTTAATGTTTGTTAGATTTACAGTAAATTAAATTCCACAATTTCGTAACGCATACTGGAGTGAATTCACTATCGTTTTCGGTGTATTCTAACATAATTTTCAGACAACCGAATAAATAACAAAAGTTACCTGGTAAAACACAATATTAAGAGAATCTAAAGGGTTTAGCGTTTTTGTATGCTGTAACGTGATCTTTGGTGGGTATCTTACAAAGAAGTGTTTATCTGAGATACAGTGTGATCTTTTCTCCGTACGAACAAACTAACATTTCTTGCTCCATTCATCGGACACGTAGAGTCACAAAATATATCCCAAATTTTAAGCTGCCCGACCATAAGTTTTCAAAATACAAAAACTCCATCCAGATTAGTACTATACGTTTTTGTGTGATGCTTGGAGCAAAGGGAAATACAGACGCAGACTACTTACGGGTCTAAACAATAATTTTGTATATTATATTTTAGTAACCTCACTCACTCACTTCGATAGCTATTGGCTGTATAACGGTGACGTCATGCACCGTCCTTCGCTCGCAAATTAACAGCGTCCAGAGATGTTACTAGAATTTCGAGGTTATGTGCACAGTTAAAGAGCTAAGAAACTGCGGTGAAAAGATGTGGCAGAATGCTCTTTCATTAAATTTGCTTTTCCTAGCATTTCATTTTATGTTAAATTCTTCAATTAGTTAAAAACATATCGCACAACTTAACTGCTGAAATTTTCGACAGGGATCCATTAGGGCGAAACGCAGGTCAACTTCGTATTTTTGCCAGATCAGGTCAACCCGTCATAACCTTCGACCCTAAAAACTGGAAATATTCTAGACCCATGTCGATTCCCAAAACACGATCTTGGCCCTACACCTGTTATGTGCATTGAATAACTTTCTCTTTAAAGAATTTAGACTCTGAAGTGGCTGAGAATTAAGTTGATGACACTCATGCGTCTGTGGTGGATTTGCCAAAACGTGACGGTAGAGGCGCGAAATACGTGGCGGTTGTGACGAGCGCAGACGTGGTCTTATAAATATTGAAGTCACGCTCCGCGGACTTGCCAGAGCTCGTTATTAAATACTCGACTCCGGCGTCTGTCCGCCCCACCATAAATCTGGCAGCCTCTCTTCTCACCCCTGCCTCCACCCCTTTTTCCCGCCCCCGGCGACTCCCAAGGCACCCGCCCCCAGGCCGGTAGTTATTAGTCCCGGAAGGGGCGTCCTCCCAGGCGCTAGAATAACTAATGATGTCGTGCAAGACGGTAATGAAAAATTGGGTCAATTAAGTTTCATTACTGATTCATTACGGGTCCTTTCCGCACGCGCTCCCCGGAGCACCGCCCCCGATAATTAATTCCAGGGGGGCGGCGTTGGCCACTCGCCTCCCCCACCCTCCGCCCTGTAGTCGTTTATTCCGAGGCGCGCGCCGTCCGCCCCCAAACCTTTCGAGGTGGAAGAAGCTCCTGTAGCGTGGTCTAGGAACCACTGTGCGAGAACCTCAACAGCATGGATGCGTGATTCATCAATTTCGGAAGAACAATGCCCTGAGGGTAGACGCAATGTCTGAACTTGTTTGCATATTAAAATAAGATACTAACGCTATGCAATAAGTAAGTTTCCTCTTTTTTCGGTCGAACTATAGCCTAAAAGTAATTACATTGGTGTTACATGCGTCAATCAGGTTGTAGCTTACTATCGTAATCCACATATCGGTATAAAACTCAATAAAATTTTCCCTAACGAAACGACTGATCTATCTTTACTTTGACGTGCAATTATCAAGTGTTTATTTTCAATGATCGTGTGTTAACCTAATTATATTAATTTTACCTCAGTATGTCTTTTTGGTCGTTTCCAGCCAGGACGAGAACATTTTACGTCTCCCTTTAAACTTAGTTGATTTTCAGTGTTAGCTCTCGGATGTCAAACCGAGCGTTGTGGGTGAACGGTTAACGTTCTGCCCTCGCATTCGGGAGGATGCCTGTTAGAATCCCCGTCCGGACATCCAGATTTGGGTTTTCCATGGTTTCCCCAAATCACTCCATGTGAATGCCGGGATGCTTCCTTCAAAAAGGCCATGGCCGAATTCCTTCCCGTTCCTTGACCCCCGTCCCATCCCGCCTCTAATGACCTTAGCCGTCGACGAGGATTAAAGCAATAAGAAGAAGAAAAAAATGGATGTCATTTTTTTTTTTTTTTAAAAAAAAAATAACGGCTTGTTTCCGCTAGTTTCTTCCTCTTACAATATCTTGAAGAAAATGTTTATACTACCTTGTCTTATTTTCTACTGTTTTACTCGTCGATTACGTTTTCATCAATAACTTCAAAAGTTAAACGAACAGTACGTTTACTTCACAGCTTTTCATTCTTAATCACAAACTAATTACAACTTCCATTTCCCGCCGTATTCTTACGCCATCCTAGGCTTTTTTTCTTTTCTCTTCTCCATTTTCGAATATATAATTATTCATTTTCTTCGGGCGGAGAACCAAGATAATACATACAGTAGCGGAAGCCTTCGTAATAATTAATGTGGATTTTCCTGGAATCCTGGTTGGATCAGCCGAGCCACGGTATACGGAAAGGAGGACAGAAGCACTTGAAGCATATCTCTGATTGCAGGAGATTTGAATAAGCACACGGCGTCTATAAAAACAGTTAGTTACAAGCTCATAGCGTTTCCACTTCAAGAGTGAAATCAGATATTGATTACCCATCTACCCGCTTAAAAAAGCCTTCTTTTCAATTATTCAGTTTAAGGTTCAGGTGTTAGTCGCTTCGTTTTCATTTTATAAATATCTGTAATTTTTCAAACAGTTAAATACTGTATAAGTATTCCAACAGTCAATTACAAACACCAATCATGAATGCGAATTTGAATATATCACGTTCCCATGATTCTGTATAGAGACGAAATGTTCTTGACGTTGTTGAAGTGATCTGGTAAGTGCTCACGCCACGATTTATTCACACGCTGGATTGCTTGCGCCCGTTTGTACGAGGGCCCATCTACTTCTCGATACCGACCGGGGTCGCCGCCCCTGTCGGTGATTCAACTCCGGGCCCTCCATTCTGGAGCGAAGCACTCAACAGTTTGAATTACTGCAGCTCGTACAGCGATTATCACAGCGGAATACTGCTCCCGCTGATGACGGCGGTTTCACAATGATCCAAGGGAGTAACGCACGCTTAACTAACACCGGCCGCGATTAAACGCGATGGCGATGACGCGTGCTCACTTATTGATTTACGGAAGTGAGCAGAGAGAGAGCACTCGGGTTGAGGTGGGGAGAGAGTCTCTTGATATACGACAGCAGGCTGGAGTCAGGAGTCGCAGTGGAATGCGCGTGGGTCCCCATCGGAAGATACGATAAGAGCTGTCTCGGAGATGAAACGAGCGGGCGGACAGGATAGGAATGTCATAAATAGAACGCTGCTCCCTGTCAGCCGGAACACGCCACTGTGCTGTGTCTTCTGTTACCGTTCTACGATGCTCTCGTCCTGAAGTAATCCTCATACCACACACGTTAAAGCCAAGTAACTTTGCTTTGAAAATTCAAGTTCAAATAATTCGCTGACTCACCAGAGTAATGGACCTCACGTCACGAACGAGGTCTCCAACATTCACCTCCACAAACACACGATATAAAATAACACAAATACACAAAACTGAAATTTTTCTTGATCACAGGACCTGGAAACTTATCGGTATCGATTATAGATTCTTAGATGGTTCGTGGTTTTAAATTAATATAATAAATAACTAGTCCACGATCAAGTTTCAAATTTTAACTTATTTTATTTTCATAAGCACGTCGAACTTCAAAGATACTGGACACATGTCAACAACTCCAGCGATTTCAGTCGACAGTTCTTCGAAAGACGATACAACCAAAACTGTTCGTTCAAACTGTCTTTGGCCGTCGTAAACTGAATCTGTAAAAATCTCTGTAGAAAACTGTCTCTGCTGATCACATTATATAAGTTCTATCGAAAGTTCTAGAACACTACAAAGGCTTCCGACAGATATTTATCGAACATTAACAATACTTAAACAATTAAAAACATTTATAAACGTTTCTCTGGAAACAAACCGAGTAATATTGTTATTAATGCACAATACTTGCAAGACTTGCAACTGCACCTGAAGATGGCGACGGAGTTAAAGTCACCGAAATATTGTGCATTAATAACAATATTACTCGGTTTGTTTCCCGAGAAAGGTTTATAAATAAACAACGCCGAGAAAAATTACATTCATTTATAATTAAAAACATATTACAAACAATCAAAATTCTTTACAATCATTGCGAAATGCTTAGCAATGAAAATTAAGGATACTTAAACACAAAATTGGCCACATAAATCATTTTAAACTATAGCAAATTGCCCTTTAGACATTGTAACTTGCCTTAATACTTGGAATTACAAACATTTAAGCAATTCTCTTGAACAGTTCTGTCCTTAACCACTTTAAATGATATTTACATAATTTCTTTTCATAAAACAAAGTATATTAACACTGATTTACAGTAAATTGCAAAACAAACATACAAGATTATTCAATCAAATTCTAGCTTCCTACAAATGCTTCATAAAATACAATTCAATTTAAAGTTTTGGTTTGAGGGATGTTAAAAGATGGCAAAACTGCCCATAAATAGCTAACATTAGTTTTCAAGACACATTCGTCATTTTCAAGTCATACGAACCAATTCATTATTACACGCTTTATATTAGCTTGACTTGTATGTATGTATGTATGTATGAATGTAACGGAATTTTACAACTCCATTTTGATCCACTTCCAGATGTCCGAGCTGGTTGAAATTTGGCACAAATATTAAGAACCGGTGACAATACAAGAAATTTCATAGCTATATCCTGCTATTCTCATTACTTTGACAGTTACAAAAGAAAAATGGTTGAATGTCGTGAAATTTTGCGATTTAATTTTAACCCAATTCCAGATGTCCGAATTGTTTGAAATTTTGCTGATGTATTGATAACTGAATACAATACAATAATTTCATAGCTATATCTTGATATAGTAAAAACAGAAAAAATTTGCACACGTTTTAAGAACCTTTAACAATACAGCAGTCTCTTAGCAACGTCCTGCTATTCTCGTTACTTTGACCATCTCCAGTTTCCCGGGTGTGATTTACGAGCCTTGGTTGCTGACGACGATCGTCTTCCACTGTCTCCTATCCAGAAAGGTTTCTCTGTCTGCAGTCACTTAACGTGATGTTGAATAGTGAGTATTCGAAACATTACTTCGTACTATTATAGAAGAGTAGTCTTCCACATTTACCCTGCTATTGGACCTCTGGCTGAGCTGCCATTTAATTGTATTTAACTCGTGGAAGTAATAATTAAAAATGAAACTACAACACAAAGATAAAGAGAGATTGGCGAAGAAAAGCCAACAGTAGGAAACATACTTTTGAAACTATCTCAACTAAAAAGTTAAAAAAAAAAAAAAAACAGCGTGGGGTGCTCTCTACACAACTTTTGACAATGACTATACCTTTACAAACAGCGAACGACAAAAAATATAAGACAACTTATATAGCACCCCATGCTTTTTTACATTAAAGTTAATTTTGTAATCAGTGACTTTATTCTTTAAGCTTATTCAAAAAAATTAATTTATCCTGTATTGTGGGACGTCCCATCACTGTTATATTTAAAGATTATTTTTAACCTTTTAGTTCACATTACTACTAAAGCGTGTTTTTAGTTTTTTATACTACAATTATTATTACTATTATATTTCGACTTCAACTATATTCATTTTCCATTTATCGTTAGAGGGCCCTTCTATTAATCAACCGGATATGTCTCACAAGATGCAGGTTTCTCTACACTCGACTACCATTTCCAAAATTTCAGTTTGTTCTTTTATCTGTAAATGTAGTTTCTAATTATTTTGAAATTGCACATTTGAAATGATGCAGATTTCTTTTCTGCCTTACCCGGTGTCCATGTTTGATCTCAGTGTCATGAAGTGTCTTTATCCATACCTATTGTTTGAGAACCGTCGAAAAGCTTTCACTTTTCAAAGAAGACATTTTCCGTTACCGCTGATGTGCTGATGATTTCTGTTACAAAAAAGACGGAAACAAACGCCTTGCAACTGCATTATCTGCTATTGGCTTTCAATGCATTGTAGGTTTAATCCCAGTTATTTATAGGCCTATTATTTGTTTCTTTGTTCAATCATCTAGTCTCGTCGATGAGTGGTTTGGGAGAGCGTAAGATCGATCTTTTCCAGTCATTCATATTACTGGTTTCCATGATTTTCGAAAATCAGTCCACGGGGATGATTTTGTTTTCGGAAGGTCATTACCAAATTCTTTCCAAGTTTTTTACTCAGGCTTCTCCCGGTTTGAATCATCTCAACGTTGATTAGCAGTAAATTCCAAATAATAATAATAATGATAATAAAATATCTTTCTTCAGGTAGGAAAAGTTTCTCTTACTATAGAACATCTGTACATTTTATCATCGATCAATTCATTTGATACATTTTACGTTCGTTAGTTCTGTTGCTGTCAAAGACAAAAAATGCTGTAAGCATGGACGCTGAAATTGTGGTCACAGAGAGACCATACGTGACACAAAGAAATTGGTAAACTATTAGAATCTGGAACCTGTGCTCGGGGTGAATGAGGTGTTCGCCAAATAGGCCCAATGAGCCAAAAACTCGGTCAAGAAATGCCGAAGGAAAATCATTTTACATTAACTGGAAAGCACGTTACTGACATCATCCAGCCATTTTGGAAACTTTTATCACTAAACACCAACGATCAGTTTTGAATGAGAACCAGAAAAAGGGGTAGCACCCTAAGGCCTATTACTACTGTCGGAAGTTCAGGTATCAAGAACGATTCATGCATTGAATATGTATATGATGGTCTTACTAGTCTTTTGTTACTTCGACATTGACGAGTCGTAAAACAAAAGGGAAAAGATCGGTTGCGAAACCAAAGCACATATGGCTGGGAGACATGCCGAAGTGATCCAACGCCGGCGATGCGAATCGCGGACACCTGCCAGAAGATGGTGGCTTAACAAGAAGGAGTGTGTGCCGCTTTACTCAAGCTGGGTTTCTTCCGAGAGTCCGTACCTTTAGTCCAGCGGATATGGCTGAGGAGGGTCATTCTTTCAAGTGTTAATTCTGCGGTTGGGATGGCAGCCGGTGGCAAAGTAGTTCTGGCTTGGTTCTTGAGGTGGACATGAGCCCCCGAGGATGGATCTTAGCGTCGATGAGGCGGCCAGTGGTGAGGCGCAATGCCGATCCTACAAACTCCGTTGGTCACAGTAGGAATTAGGCCGCAACTGCGCAGGGGCTGGCTAATCCACTTGTCGTGATTAGGCAGCGCGGAAGACGGCGGTGCATGATGGATGCGCGTGGTTTTTGATGGCGGCCATCCATCACGGCTCAGCCGCTAAGCCGCGGTGACACCCGCTGCGCCCTTCTATCGGCCAGCCGGCCGTCCTGTCAATCCCCCTGCCGGTGATTGATCGCCGCTGCGACTGGTCCGACTCCTTGTTTGTTTTATTCCCGCGGTGCCTGATCGACTCCGTGACAATGTGTCGGCGTCAAACAACGCTCCCGACAGCGGGACACTCGTCGCCCGCACCGCTGGTTAATTGATGGCTCTGCCGGCCGTGGCGCAGCACTTCCCGCCAGCCTCGTTATCTCTCCATCTTCGATTATCCACATCAATCCCTCTTCTTGTCACATCTCGTTCGATCTGCAGTATACACTCCGTTGGCAACCTACCTGTCTTTCATCTGTAAGATACAGTTGTTGATCTTCATCTTGGATTATTTCAAGCCAGTGACAGAATCTGTTTGGAATTCAAGCCTCTACAGAGTATTTTATGTTTCCGCATCTTATGCCGTTGTCAAATTCTTTCTTCGGACCTGTTTACTTTTATCCATCTGGCTCTACGGCATCTTTACCTCTAAGCCTCTTTACTTCAAGCTTCAACTTACACCTTCACATTGGCACTCTTTCTGTCCTCATCATCTTTGTGTGCTTATACCACTGATGACTCGATGTTTCTATTATTTTTTTTTGAGTACGTTCCTCATCTATTCTTTGGACATGCCTTTACCATTTCAATCATCTTCTTAATTAACATCCATTTCGAATGAATAATTCCTTCATTTCACCTCCTCGTTCTCAATACCTGCATACTTCACATCATTCATCTCCTCATAAAATATACTTCTACAGATGTAACACTTTTTCGTCTGTCATTTCATCTGTTTCCGCTCCACACAATAGCATGTACAGTAATTACCTATAATTTTTTTCGTAATTCTTCAGTTTTTATCTGACCGTAGAATTTTATTTTGTTATTGCCTGTCTTGTATTAGTTTATATCAGATTTCTAGCTTATTCCAACTTTCTAACGAAGTTGTTAACCTTTAAGTAAATATATTACCAGAACCTCTATACTTCCGCCTGGAATCTGCATACCTTCCTCCGTTCTTCTAGCATTAGAACATTCTGTTGTTGAAAAATTTAGTTTCAGACCAATGTTGCTTCTCATCAGGAATTCATACATTAACCGTCATACCTGTATGTTGTCAAAAAATAATTGTAATCAAAAAAGGATCTTTGGAGGAAATTTCTATTTATATAAAATTATTATTCAAGAATTGTTACCGAGCGTGGTAGGTGAGTGGTAAAGCTGTGACCTCGAATTTGCGAGGACTCAGGTTTGAGTTCCCGTACGACGTCCATATTTCGATTTTCCATCGTTTATCCGAAAACGCTCCTGGCGAGCTTCGGGATGATTCCTTAAAAAGACCATGCCCGAATTCCGTGTTAGTCATTGCTCCAAGTCCTTTTCCCACCTCTAATGACGTCGACCAGGGCTAAAATATTTATGTGTAAACAGCACAGGGGTTAGGTTAAAACAATATAATTTTCAGAAAGCCTAGATAAACACAGTAGTTTGAAATGAAAAAAGTATGAAATTTGGTCAATCAACGACAATAATGCAATATCTGATTCATGAGACTTAGATATTTTTTTTGTAATGGCATTGTTTTGCTTGTGAATATTTATTGATATTAACTAGTTGATGAAAGGTATGAAGAAAAAGGGGAATTCCATGGTAACCATGGCAACGCAGTTCCTTTCTTTTTTTTTTTTAATTAAATGAATAGGCGTTGTGGTTGGGTTAAAATGTGGCCTGGACTAGAAACAAAACGTTACCATAGGCACAAGAACCTATACATATAACCAATTTTTTGCTGTCGACATTTCGAGGGCTAATCGAAATATTAAAAATTTTTACTCTTTCTTTCGATTCTTTTCGTTGAGTTAAATAAGAATCGATCATCAAATTGCAACACCACGGTTTTGATAGTATTATCGGAACAAGCAGTAAGTAATTTAATTTGATTTTCTTGTAGATTCAGTTACTGTTCGGCAAAATAGCATGCATGCTACCTCTTTATTTTATTCTCCTTTCAATACAAATACCCTTCTCCTATTCCGTAATACTAGGATATCTGATCCTGTTTTTTTTTTGACATCTCGCATAGTTCTCGAGATGTTGAATGCTATAAATCAGTTATATTTATACTTCATTAAACTTTTGGCGACGTTTTTCTTCTAGTCCAGGCCGTATTTCTGCCTAACTACCACAGCTAGAAAGAAAACAAAACACATATTGTATATTCACCGTGTAGCTCCTAGTGACCTCGGCTAAATTTTTTCTGGTCCAGGCAGCATGCCAATCTAACCACCTAAATTTTTAGATACGACATTTCAAGAACTAAGGTAGGTATCAAGAAATTGTATTATTTACTTTCCAGTAGTCTTGTCAAGATCCAGAAGAAATCGTCGTAAAATATGGGATATTCTGGTCCAGGCCACTTTTCAACCTAACCGCCTCAAATTTGATATACGATATCTCGAGAACTAAGGAAGATATAAAAAAAATTATGCTTATTTTAGATTTGTCTCGTCGAGATATATAACTATTGTAGTGAATAGGGTCACTACATCAGTGTCAGTCTATAGTTTTTTGTTGTGAATGGCAAGAGTGGCTGGATGAGACAGGGTATGCCACTTATTGACAGAATATTGAGGTGTGTTCTCTCTTTTCATGGTGAACGGTGGGGGTTGATAAGTAGCTGAACTCCTGATTGGCCGATGGAATGTCGCGCGCCAAATGGACAAAGGATGCGCTGGCGGCCGGAGAAGGACACTTGCCCACAGGTGGTGGAACTAACAAAACGCTGTGTCACCTCTTGATGGTTGCAGAGCAGAAGCTTGGTTATGAAGTGTAAGGTTATGAGTCTAAGTGTGTTTTCAGCGGGAAGTAGTGCAGTGGTTGAACCTATGGTTTAACAAAGTTTACGGTTGCTTGGCGCAGCGGTCGACAAATGATACCGTGGCTTGGTGCAACTATGCACAACCTCATACAGCACCAAGTAAGAAATTGATAAGGTGATTATATTTTTACCACTGAAAATGTTTATGGATCAAGACTCCAGTAAACGTTCCTGGGTGAAGCAATTCACCAGATGAGAACTTCTCATGCCTATTTAAATTGTATACGTATTATTTGAGCTCGTCGGACAATTTGTATTGAGTATTAACAGCGTGTAAGCATAAGCATTTAGTAGTCTCATGTAGGGTGGCGCCCATGGTATACAGTGTTGTTTTATATTTGATCATCATGTAAAAGAAAATAATTGTCAATTCTGTTTATAATCAAAGGTATGTTTCATATGTTAAACTAAATGTTTGCTTTAATAACTAATTCTTTGTTCAGAGTGAATCTGTTCAGTTCCCTGCCAAGATGAAATGCTTAAAAGATATCATTACAAGAAATTTTGATCTAAAATTAAAATATTAAATTTTCATAATTTTCGTTGCTATTTAAGCACAAAGCCGGTCGGACCGTTACACTATCGACCATAAAATTTATGAAATTTCAGTGGCTCGGATATCATCCTGTTCAAAAAGCTCCAGTTTATTTTTTTTTTTTTTACAATAAATTTGTTCGTAGGCGTATGAACTATTATTGAAAGTGGTAACTGAATGGCACAGGCGCGACACTCAGTCTACACCACTGTTTCCATGGAAACGAATCTGTTACTCTCGCGACCTCGGCTCGACGCTGCCGTGACGGGCACCACGTCACCGTTGATCATACGCCAGCCACTGTTTTCTGGAGCCTATTCACGCCTGTTGCTCGCTTCTCATCGTGGAGTACGAAGGCGAGCAGACGCTCGCAGATCCTTGCAGTCGTATATCAGCACTGTCACCCTCGGGAAAATAAATTCCTTTTCCGATAATACAGCTATAAAACTCAATTTATGTTCGCTGGCGGCGAGGGTAAAAGAGCGGCGCGCAAGTTGAGGCGATGAAGAATATATTGTGGGAAACGATGAGTGATGGAGAGAGAAATTTCAATTCTCGCACAAATCCTTGGGTCAAATTCTATATAAGTGTGGTTGAATTCTAACGTGGAGTTTGAAAAACGCTCTTGGCGAGACTCTACAACATGGATTTTCAAAACACCTAAGGTACTGCAAAAAATTAGTTTTTCTCTCATGTCAATATTTATGGTTTTGTGTGACAGGTATTGCTACATGCAGGCAAAGCAACAAATGATCAGCTCAAATACATGGATTTCTTTTTGTTTATGACTATTCGCGTCATCGACATCGATGTCATTAGAGTGGGAAAGGACTAGTGGCAATGAACTGGTAGGAATTTGACTATGGCCATGGCATTGTGAAGGAACTATCGCGGCATTCACCTACTGTAGAGTGACTTAGGGAAATCATTGGAATGTGGATGCCCAACAGGGATTCGAGCCATCGTTCTTCCAAATTCCATGCTCGAGCATTACTGCTTATTCACCGAGATTGGTCCAATACAAGTACTGTACATAGACCTATACATGAAAAATATGCTGAAGTTATGAAGGAATCAGACTTCAGTTGAATTTAGAATATCCATGTTGCCACACCTCCAAAGAGTGTATGGCGAGATTTTTCTTTAATTTCTTCATATAGTTTCAACGGGTATTGTCGAATCTGATATGAGTAGCACTAAGATGTTTTTATATAAAACTGAGTTCAACTGGAGGAATATTTTTGTTTTGCTTGCGGCACAATGATGACGTTTAGTTCTTATATTGTTTTCTGGGTTCTGTTAGCTCTTACATCATCCCCAGTTCATAATGATAAAAACATCCCTCCACGTGGTACATGAATTATATTCTGACTACTTCACGTACCTCGTTGTAAACACTGTGGTAACATTGCTCTTGTAAATATCTAATTTCCCGTAAAATGCACCATTACTAGCGTCAACCAACTATTCTCTTTCATTATTCCACGCTTATGCGATTTAATATATTGAATTCAATCTGTGGTAATATGGGGAATTGGATCGTAAGCACTAACTTCCAATTTAGGGAGATTAGGACTGACGAAATGGGAATATCTATCTTACCTTCTTCCTACCTCCGTGTGATTTGAAGGGCATACCGAAACCAGCTATTTGCAACAAGTTCGACGATTTCAAAATAATAATAGTACAACAGTGAAGTTGTAAAAAATAAAAGAGGCAGAATGTTGAACTAAAATCAGGGTCAATTAATGCGCAAAAAGTGCTGTTCCTGATCAGCCAACATATAACCGATACTGCCAAGACTCCGCTGATGGCGCACCCTGCTACAATGGCGAAATGGGTTTTGGAATTTTAATTGCGATGGAGTATACACTCCAGTCGCAATTTCCCTGCACGCCCTTTTTTCCCTGGGAGGAAAGGAGACGGGAGGGGAGCGTCTCCCCTATTCTAATATTAATTTTAAACTCATTCATTGTTTTTTGCGATATTATTCATCTCTTCCCTTGGTAATTAATTCCAACCCCTGTCTCCCTTACCAATGAAAGAAAGTTTTCCCATTCCATTATGCCTAATATCGAGGTGACAGCTTGTAGTATAATCATATTTTTTTCCCACTCATCACTCTTAATTCCACCGTCAATATCTTTCCACGGCTTATCACCAATATATGCCTCCCACCACTATCTTCATCCTCATCCTATCTTTCAAAATGTGGGTCCTACACTACACCGCTATATTTAAGCAATTTTGCCATCTACACTCCTGGAAATTGAAATAAGAGCACCGTGAATTCATTGTCCCAGGAATGGGAAACTTTATATACACATTCCTGGGGTCAGATACAACACATGATCACACAGACAGAACCATTGGCAACAGAGCATTCACAATGTCGGCACTAGTACCGTGTATATCCTCCTTTCGCAGCAATGCAGGCTGCAATTCTCCCATGGAGACGATCGTGGAGGCGCCTGTGGAACGGCATGCCAAGCCATTTCCACCTGGCGCCTCAGCTGGACCAGCGTTCGTGCTGGACGTGCAGACCGCGTGAGACGACGTTTCATCCAGTCCCAAACATGCTCAATGGGGGACAGATCCGGAGATCTCACTGGCCAGGGTAGTTGACTTACACCTTCTAGAGCACGTTGGGTGGCACGGGATACATGTGGACGTGCATTGTCCTGTTGGAACAGCATGTTCCCTTGCCGGTCTAGGAATGGTAGAACGATGGGTTCGATGACGGTTTGAATGTACCGTGCACTGTTCAGTGTCCCCTCGACGATCACCAGAGGTGTACGGCCAGTGTAGGAGATCGCTCCCCACACCATGATGCCGGGTGTTGGCCCTGTGTGCCTCGGTCGTATGCAGTTCTGATTGTGGCGCTCACCTGCACGGCGCCAAACACGCATACGACCATCATTGGCACCAAGGCAGAAGCGACTCTCATCACTGAAGATGACACGTCTCCATTCGTCCCTCCATACACGCCTGTCGCGACACCACTGGAGGCGGGCTGCACGATGTTGGGGCGTGAGCGGAAGACGACCTAACGGTGCGCGGGACCGTAGCCCAGCTTCATGGAGACGGTTGCGAATGGTCCTCTCTGATACCCCAGGAGCAACAGTGTCCCTAATTTGCCGGGAAGTGGCGGTGCGGTCCCCTACGGCACTGCGTAGGATGCGACGGTCTTGGCGTGCGTCCGTGCGTCGCTGCTGTCCGGACCCAGGTCGACGGGCACGTGCACCTTCCGCCGACCACTGGCGACAACATCGATGTACTGTGGAGACCTCGCGCCCCACATGTTGAGCAATTCGGCGGTACGTCCACCCGGCCTCCCGCATGCCCACTATACGCCCTCGCTCAAAGTCCGTCAACTGCACATACGGTTCACGTACACGCAGTCGCGGCTTGCTACCAGTGTTAAAGACTGAGATGGAGCTCCGTATGCCACGGCAAACTGGCTGACACTGACTGCGGCGGTGCCCAACCGCTGCGCAGCTAGCGCCCTTCGACGGCCAGCACTGCTGTTTCTGGTGTGTCCGCTGTGCCGTGCGTTTGATCATTGCTTGTACAGCCCTCTCGTAGTGTCCGGAGCAAGTATGGTGGGTCTTACACACCGGCGTCAATGTGTTATTATTTAAATTTCCAGGAGTGTATTTCTCTTACTACTCTAGAACATCATCCACTCCGTTAAATGAAGAATTTTGAAACTACCAACTGCCCAATATATCCTGCCCAGTTGAGCTTATCATAAAACGTTATTCCAAGATATTTTTACTTTAAATCTTCAACTAGCAATTCTTTCCCCAACCTATGGTCAAAATCAACCTTCAGTTTTTTATCTGCGCACTTAACAAGCTGACTCTTCTTTGCATTTATCTTGTTGACGTATCCAGCTTGATATGCTGGCCAGATACACCCTGCAGCTGTTCACATTCTTCTCCTTTTTTGATCCGATTAAAAGACGTTATTTCATCTACACTGCTGACAATGCTACGTAATACAAACGGTACAATGGGGAAACGCGTTTTTGAATAAAGTATTCATCAAAAATATTTGTTAATGACTCGTGTGTAATTTTATATTGGTAATGTTATGCTTTAAACGACTAATTCTGAACGAAGTGATGGAAATTCAGAAAAGGAAATTTAAAATTGTAGTAGCCTACTGTACCAGTGAATTGGAATGACTGATATGTGAAAAATCATACAATGGCAATAAGTTTTCACAGTATTCGTGATAATGTGAATAACATACAGCAATCGGACTAGACACTTCTACCCCAAGTTTGGAAACGATACGAAAAAGTGTAAATGACAGGTATGTTCAATAAACAATGTGACACCTTTCTACAAAAGTCCTGGTACATAACAGTCCATGTTATGATGATTGTACTACCTTCTAATCCAGTCTTGAATTTACACGTCAATTACAGATAAAACTGGCAGCATGATTTATCCTTTCGCCTAATTATTCCTCTTGATTTCTGAAATTAGCTCAAAGTACCAGATTGCCATTTCGCCACGAATAAAAATTCGATGAACACGTATAGCTTTCATTTATTAATTTCTCTGAATTTAGAAGTAGCTTGATCTACATTTAAGTAACAACACTAACACAAAGACAGAATAGTAATTTGACTAATGCATAAAATTATTACACCAAAAGACTGACTTCACGAAGGTTGTCTTTCAGAAACGAATTTGCCAGTGAAATCACAGTGCCAAAACATCGATATCCTTTACGACGACTGAAGGCCAGGCTAACTGTTGAGCAGATATTGTGAATCCTAATTAAAACACTACTAAAACGACTTTAAACGCTAAAAGAAATAATTCGAAACCTCTTAAAAGCAATCTGAATTCGATAATCTGTATTGATCGAAAGCAAATTATAATGCTCTGGTGCTATTTTGGCGTCCCAAAATTACTGCTTAAAATCAGAGGTTTTCAACCTTTTTTTTTCGCCTAATGCCCCCTTTCAGGAAAAAAATTGCTCATCGCCCCCCTTTTTTTAACAAAAAATTACTCACCACCCACTTTTCAGAAAAAAATTACATCGACGCTCTTCTTGTAATAAACAATGTAATCCATAGTGCTTCAACTTTTTTGGCTTGTAACCCACTCTTTGAAACTGAGTTTTGATGAAGAGTAGCATATTACGTATAGAAAAACGAGTATAGGTTTCTAAATTTATTTTATTAAAAATATTAACAATATTGGTATATTATTCACAGTTTAATTAACAAATAGATATTATGAAATTTTTTTTGGAGAACTCAGTGTAATGACGCTAATATTTCGATGTTTGGTGACATATTTGCTATCAGCGATCTTAAATCGCTCCGTTACCCGATTGAAAATATGTTTCTTCTTTTACATAATAAATTGCGGACTACGCTCCGCCCATCCTGATCTGGGTTTTCAATGGTTTTCCCAGATCGCACCATACGAATTCCGGGATGGCTCCTCAAAAATAGCCCATGGATGCTAATAGGTGTTTGGTTGTATGAAATAACCTCTGGAAGATTCACTTTTCTTATGTATATTTTTCCGTGCTCTCTATAACAACATTACAGAACAAGACATCGTATCGATTCAAAGATACTAAGTACAAACATAGAAATGTTCCAGCGATTCTAACTTTTAATTAACGTACGACTCCGTCAAAACTAAAGCTAACTCGTCTCTGGCGTTTGCTTGATACAGACGTTTCAGAAATTTCCTGAATAATTCAAAAAGTTCCGACCGACATTTCTCGAATTCTAACAATACTTAAACAATTAAAATCACTTTAAAACAATCATAATTCATAGAAACTCATTCAAAATATACATTAAACAGACGTAAATGAAAAATAAAGATATTTAAAGGCATTTAAAAACAAACTGATCAACATAAGAGAGCCCGAAGAGTTGAGAATTGTCCATCAATCATCGTGGCTCACATCAACACTTTAATCAATGTTTCACGCTTAATACTGCTGTCCTTGAGCACATAAAACAATATTTCCATATTTTTTCTCCATAAAACAATATTAATTTATACAAATTCACAATCAATTACAAAAATGTACAAAACCGTAATTAATCAACTCCCAGCTTGCTGTACACAATTCTTAAATTAACATTTTGTTGGTGTAAGAATTCAGAGTAATGCTTGGAAGGGAAAAGATGACCATGACCACAAGCTGGCACTCGATTTCAGGCACAAGGATGTGGGAAGATTCTCTTTTTTAGGTTGTAGTGAACAGGGTCACCACATCAGGGTCAGTCCATAGTTTTGTTGTGAATGGCAAGAGTGGCTGGATGAGACAGGCTATGCCACCTATTGACAGAATACTGAGGTGTGTTCTCTCTTTTCATGGCGAACGGTGGGGGTTGACCAGCGGCTTAGACATCTAATTGGCCGATGAATTTCGCCCGCCAAAAGAGACAAAGGGTGCGTCGGTCGCCGGAAGAAGAGTGACACTGGGCCACAGGTGTCGGAACAAGCAAGACCTCTGTGCCACCTCTCAGTGGGTGCAGATCAGAAGCTGTGTTAGGAACTGTAAAGTTATGAGTCTAAGTGTGTTTTCAGCGGAAGTAGTGCAGTGGTTGAACCTATGGTTTAACAATGTTTACGGGTGCTTGGCACAGCGGTTGATCCCGTGGTTCGACAAAGGATACCGTGGCTTGGTGCGCCTATGCACAACCTCATACAGCACCAAGTGAGAAATTGATAAGGTGATTATATTCTTACCACTGAAAATGTTTATGGATCAACACTCCTGTAAACGGTCCTGGGTGAAGCAATTCACCAGTTAAGAACTTCTCATGCTATTAAAATTGTTTTTATTATTTGAGCTAGTCGGACAATTTGTATTGAGTATTAACAGCGTGTAAGCATAAGCATATAGTAGTCTCGTGTAGGGTGGCGCCCATGGTATAAAGTGTTGTTTTATATTTGATCATCATGTAAAAGAAAATAATTGTCAATTCTGTTTATATGTTAAAATAAATGTTTGCTTTTATAACTAATTCTTGTACAGAGCGAATCTGTTCAGTTCCCTGCCAAGATGAAATGCTTAAAAGATAACAATACAAGAAATTTTGATTTTAAATTAAAATATTAAATTTTCATAATTTTCGTTGCTATTTAAGCACAGAGACGGTCGGACCGTCACAAGGTAAGGGTGTCATGGATTGGAATAAGTTACCAAGGGAAATGATGGATAATCTGCCAAAAACGTTGAAAGAATTTAAAGTTAAAATTTGTAAAGGGCAAATGTAGGTGGGTGCAGAAAAGGGAGAAGATGAGTGTTTAGGAAAATTGCCACCGAAGCGTGCGCTCCATTGCAATTTAATTAAATATTAAATTTAAGGTCCGGGACTGAGGGCCTTGATTACGCCTCCTGCCATATCCCGTATATCCCTTCCTATGTAAACGCTGACACATTAGGATAGTTGCAATGCACTCTCCACCACTCACTTTTAGAGAATCGCGGAGTAATAATATTAGTAGTAATAGTAATTTGGGCTACATATGATTATAGGAATGCAATTAAAAACTTCTTTAATGCTTGGAACCAAATATAATACCATTGGCTTAAATAATTCAAATTTGACTAAAGGTAATTCGAAAGATAGTTGTTTCGTAACAGTCGATGATTAATGTGTAAATTTGTAATGTCATTGAGGATTGTAGTGACGTTTCGCTCCAGGCAACGTATTTGGATCACTTTGAGGCGATATCGCTTTAGCAATCACGCATACCTCCTCGATCAGGCATGAAGAACTCTAATCTGGTAACAAAGCATCCTGTACCCGATACATTTCTGTGAATTGCAGAGAACAGACGTGGGCGGCAGCTCTCCAGCCACTGTACGTTCACTGTTGCACACGCGGCTGACAGTGCGAGGCAGTAAGCACGTGGGACCGTCGGTGTTCCGGAGGGCTTAAGCCACGCGGATTAGCGCCACTTACGGCCTCGTGCCGATAAACAACGAATCAATTCAATGGCCAGCCATTTGGGGAAATTTGCCGGAATGGCATACCTGATTTAACAGCCAATGAGATAAAATAATTCGCAGTATTATTAGCCCACGCTCGTTCAATGAGACAGCTCCAATGACTGCTGCATAATACTGTTTTCACATCAGACGAACCATTCTGCAGTACTTCCCATGTTATGTCCCACAGAAGGACTATATGAATTACAGTCATATATTTTGCACTAGAAGAACAAGTCGATACCAAACTATTATTCCTTGTTCCAGAAGATAATCTAATGGATTTCTTCGCGGAATAGCATTGTTGGGAAAAAGAAGTATCTTAATTATATCACTAAAATCTGGATAACTGTTGATTCTAACAAAAGCTCTTGATAACCTTATACCATAAGTTAATTTAGCATTCCATATCGCATTTAAATAAATGCCGAATATTTTTTTAGTAGTAAAAGGCCATTGCTCTTTCGTTTTGTGCTGGCTCGGGATTTTTTTGAGTTGTATAGCAACCGTACTTGCCTTATTGTTCTGAGAGTGTTTCATAAAGTCGTATAATATGATGTTTTTATTAGTTTTTTTATGTAGATTCCTAAGGTTTCCACGCCCGTCTTTGCTCATAATTAGATTCCGGGGTATGCCACGTTTCTTTATTTCATAACCTGAGCTTTCGGCTGTCATTCTACAGTCTGAAGGTAGAAATGAGGACACTTACACGAATATTTCGAGCTATCGCCTATAGTGAATCCGACCCGAGAAAATTCGCCTGTATCCCGTACATACATGGTATCACTGACAGGATTGGGAAAGTTTTAAAGCGGGTGGAGGTGCGAACAGTG
>JARYHS010011408.1:252455398-252656403 GCA_031002005.1 Vandiemenella viatica | reverse complement strand
ATTTTATTATTATTATATTATTTTCGCTTATATCACTATTCGAAGAAGATGAATAGAAGAAATATTTATTTTAATCCAGTCCTTAGTACATTAGTGCCCACAGCACTGTGATAAAAAATAGAAGAAGAACATCTTATTTATTTACAACAAAGAATAATACACCTAATTTCTTAACCTAAATGCTTGTCGATTTGAGAAGAAATTAAAGCCGAAGAAGGCAAAGAAGGTGAGAGAAATGGACGGCTATAAGGGGAGGAGGAAGCCGATGGAAAAAAAAAAAAAAAAAAAAAAAAAAATAATGCCTAAAGAGCTTGCTTACGAACGTCGTGGTCTCCGGTTCAAATCTCTGTGGAGGCCAAGATTTTTAAAAATTGTTTTTCATCGTAAGAGTCAGGCCTGGGCCGTAGGTTATTTGGATTGAATGTTAAACTGTAGATATTATAAAGTTAGGGGTGCAATGCGAGGTAAATCGTAGGTAGTCTTGCAATTTTGTAGGTGTACACTTTTTTACGTTATAATGATCCCTCAGGTGTTGTTCGCAGTCAGTGTGTGAGTGTGAACCACAGTAATACTAATATAAATACGGAAGTAAGTCTCTGTCTTTTTGTTACGTTTTGACGACTATATGGCTATATCGTTGTGATGGAATTTTATAAGGAAAGCTGTATGAAGGGCACAGGATATTTTTTCCAGTATGATTAACAGTTGTAGTCACGAAATTTTGAAATCTTATCGAATATTGACAGAAATATGTTGGAAATTGATTCTCTTCAAGAGGCATGTTCGACGGTAGAATGATATAGTGATAGCTTTCCTGTCATATTATGCCGACTCGATAATGTTTGGGACCAATCCTTCGTTACCAACAACTTTTTATATTTAATTCTGGCAAAAAAATTCTTAATCCACGCGTACGAAGTCGCGGGTACGAGGCTAGTGAAACTATATTTTAAGAACTATGTTTAGCGACATGGCAGTTGATTAATTAGGGATTTATATATTTTTCGTGTAATTATCTGTGAATTCCTGTATTTTTGTCGTGCAAATGAACATTGTTTAGCGACATGGCAGTTGATTAATTACGGATTTATATATTTTTCATGTAATTAACTGTGAATTTGTGTATGTTTGTCGTGCAAATGAACATTGTTTTATGGAGAGAAACTATGTAAATGATAGACCCTATGTAATACGACCAATCAGGGCCGGCGTTAGGGGGGCGGGTGGGGGGAGGGTAAGCGGGTCAAAAGTACCTGGGCCCGCCGGAGCCTAAAATTCGCCCATTGTCGCCTGGTTTGTTGTAGAGCTTTTTTTTTTTTTTTTAAAAAAAAAAAAAAAGGTCACCCATTTTACCCCGGGCCCGAAATTCCTAGCGCCGGCCCTGCGACCAATGACAGTATTATATTTGAAACATTAATTAAGAGTTAATTAATTGCAAGTATTGATGTTAGCCACTCTGTATGGAGAACAATTCTCAACAGTTCGGGCGGGTTTATCTTCATAATTTTGTGTTTAAATGCATGTAAACAGTATTAACATTCATGTTAAGTTGTTTTCTAATGATTGTGAGTGATTTTGTACAATTTGTAAATATTTTTGTATGGAATTAATTTTTAATGCTCGAGAGACGTCTGTCTGTTGCCTTTCTTTGCGTGATTCTGGATGTTTGGGTAGCGTATATTTAAGCGACCGGCAGAGATGAGCGATTAGTTACAGTTTCGAGTGTTCAGTCGCTGTATTTGTGCTTTAGTATCTTTGGACGAGTCTATTGTCTCTTATCAGCGTGTAATAAAAGAAGTTGATAGTTGATGTCGACATTGATGACTTAGGTGATCCAGTTTTTGAGGACAGAATTTGATAGAGTTTTGAATGATTTGAAATCAAGTAAGGCAGTTGGAATTGATGAGATTCCTGCAGAACTTTTGAAATCACTAGCAGAAAAATGAACACAAAGATTATTCAAACTCATATCAAGAAGTTATGAAACAGGAGATATTCCTACTGATTTTAATAAAAGTGTCATCTTCACAGTTACAAAGAAAGCACAAGCTGACAGATGTGAGAATTATCGCACTATAAGTGTAACATCACATGCTTCAAAATTACTGACCAGAATAATATGCAGAAGAATGGAAAGTGTAGTAGAAGGGATAGTAGGTGAAGATCAGATTTGGTTTAGAAAAAACCGCGGTACAAGGGAAGCAATTCTGTCTTTAAGATTAATATTTGAAGGGCGGATCAAGAAAAACAAAGATACTTTTATGGCATTTGTTGATTTAGAAAAAAGCTTTTGACAATGTTAGGTTGGACGAGATGTTAAAATTTTTTAACATCCTTTATAATATTTATAAGAATCAAGTAGTTATAATAAAAGTAGAGAATCTTGAGAGATATGCGTCAGTTAAAAAGGGCGTGAGACAAGGTTGTAGTCTGTCTCCATTAATATTCAACTTGTATGTAGAAGAAGCAATAAAGGAAGTTAAAGAAAGATTTGAATATGGCATAAATGTTCAAGGAAAAAAAATCAATATGCTACGATTTGCTGATGACATTAGCAGAACTGGTTGAGGACATTGAGAAGTTATTGAAAATCATGAAAAATATACTGAAGGAAGATTTTTGACTAAATATAATCCAAAGCAAGACAAAAGTGATGAAATGTAGCAGAAATGATACAAATCACACTAGATTAAATATAAAAATAGGGTCAGATGCGAGGCAGAAGTTAGTGAATTTTGCTACTTAGGAAGGAAAATTACAACTGATGGCTGAAGCAGCAATGATGTTAAAAGCAGAATAGCTATAGCTAAAAGAGCCTTCATGAAAAAAGAAATCTTTTAGTTTCAAATCTTGATCTAGGACTCAGAAAGAACTTTTTAAAATTCTATGTGTGTACCACATGGCAGCGAATCATGGAATTTAGGAATACCAGACAGAAAGAAAATTGAAGCATTTGAAATGTGGTGTTATGGAAGGAAGCTAAAAATTAAGTGGGCGGATAAAGTACGAAACGAACGAGTTTTGGAAATGATGGGCGAGGAAAGAAGTTTTTTGGAAGAGTCAAACGGAAAGAAGAGGCAGGATGGTAGGTCATATTTTGAGACATGCACGATTGGTTAATTTGTTAGTGGAGGGAAGAGTCGAAGGTAAGAACTGCAGAGGAAGACAGAGATTAGAGTATATTAAGCAGATAATTGAGGACGTGGGTTGTAAGGGGTACGTTGAGATGAAAAGGCTAGCGCAAAATAGGAAGCGATGGAGGATTGAGTCAAACGAAATAATTATGAATTGAAAGGCGATCCGTTGACGTCATTTCATAGATCTATTTAGTCCATTCAGAAGCAGTAGTAGTCAATAACCTTTGATGGGAGATGAAACCACTCAGCGACCAACGATAGCATCCTGTAAATTGGAGGACGAAGTTTTTAAAGGAAATCATCATTAAGTGACGTTAGGGCGAATTCGTTAATTATCGAAAGGCGTATCGATTTGTTTGCATTATGAATTTTGTACACGAAAACGAATTGCTTGGCCCTGACGTAATGAAATTTACTGATGCAAGTTCATGATTTGATGCATTTTTTTTTTTTTCAGAAAACCTTCTTCGACTTTGTATCACTCAAGCCCCTGTTTAGTTAAATTCGAGAGTACGTTATATCGGTGTAGATTTATGGTTTTAAACGAATATTTCTAACGGTGTGGTCGCAGTACGTCGTGGTAGACGGAGAAACCTCTTTTAATGTAGAAGTGACATCGGACGTCCTTCAAGGAAGAGTAATAGGAACACTTCTTTTCTTAATTCTTATAAACGATATCGGAGACAGTTCGATTATGTTGCAGTCATCTATAGAGAAGTGAGGAATTCAAAACCACTTGTAATGTTATTTCGGCATGGTGCGTCGAATAGCAACTTAGGCTGAATTGTAAAAACATCAATGCAATGCGAATAAGAATCCGTTTGTTTAGGCATAAAAGGCATTAGTTCAGTTACTGAAATGAAAGTAACTGGGCGTAGCAGTTCAAAGCAACTAAAATTGGACCTGCATATAAATTTGGAAATAGGTAGAGCCAATTCTAGAGTGCAAGGTTGAATGTTAAAAATTGCAATGCACAAACAAAACAGATAGCGTACAAAAAACTCGTTCGTCCACATTGGGCTAATGTTGTGCCATTTGGGATCATTTTCGTAGGGGATTGATCGACAGTTTGGAGAAAGTACTGAGAAGAGACTTCAGTCCTTACGAAAGCGTAACAGATTTTTTTTTTATCTGCTTAACGTCTCTCTAACAGCGAGGTCTTTAGAGACGGGAAAGGATGGGGGGCAAGGAGTGGGAAGGAATTCGGCCATGGCCTTTTGAAGGAAGCATCCCGGCATTTGCCTGGAGTGATTTGAGCGTAACAGAGTTGGTTCATAGACTGGGCTGGGATTTTCTGACAGACAGACGTCGTAAGCTGCGTACATCTGCTTCCATTTACGAATGTGATGAAATACTTGGCCCACTAACCTATTTGAGCCGCAACGATAGAGGAGATCAGATTAGATAAATGAGGTGCCACACTGATGCTTGTATCGATTCTTTCTTCTCTCGTGGCAATTGGGATAGGAACGCACACAGTACAGTTTAATTATGGTGTATGCACACTGCCACCCACAATATTGTGAGTGGCAGTCATATACACTCCTGGAAATTGAAATAAGAACACCGTGAATTCATTGTCCCAGGAATGGGAAACTTTATATACACATTCCTGGAGTCAGATACAACACATGATCACACAGACAGAACCGTAGGCACATAGACACAGGCAACAGAGCATGCACAATGTCGGCACTAGTACCGTGTATATCCTCTTTTCGCAGCAATGCAGGCTGCAATTCTCCCATGGAGACGATCGTAGAGGTGCTGGATGTAGTCCTGTGGAACGGCATGCCAAGCCATTTCCACCTGGCGCCTCAGCTGGACCAGCGTTCGTGCTGGACGTGCAGACCGCGTGAGACGACGTTTCATCCAGTCCCAAACATGCTCAATGGGGGACAGATCCGGAGATCTCGCTGGTCAGGGTAGTTGACTTACACCTTCTAGAGCACGTTGGGTGGCGCGGGATACATGTGGACGTGCATTGTCCTGTTGGAACAGCATGTTCCCTTGCCGGTCTAGGAATGGTAGAACGATGGGTTCGATGACGGTTTGAATGTACCGTGCACTGTTCAGTGTCCCCTCGACGATCACCAGAGGTGTACGGCCAGTGTAGGAGATCGCTCCCCACACCATGATGCCGGGTGTTGGCCCTGTGTGCCTCGGTCGTATGCAGTCCTGATTGTGGCGCTCACCTGCACGGCGCCAAACACGCATACGACTATCATTGGCACCAAAGCAGAAGCGACTCTCATCACTGAAGACGACAGGTCTCCATTCGTCCCTCCATACACGCCTGTCGCGACACCACTGGAGGCGGGCTGCACGATGTTGGGGCGTGAGCGGAAGACGACCTAACGGTGCGCGGGACCGTAGCCCAGCTTCATGGAGATGGTTTGCGAATGGTCCTCTCTGATACCCCAGGAGCAACAGTGTCCCTAATTTGCCGGGAAGTGGCGGTGCGGTCCCCTACGGCACTGCGTAGGATGCGACGGTCTTGGCGTGCGTCCGTGCGTCGCTGCTGTCCGGATCCAGGTCGACGGGCACGTGCACCTTCCGCCGACCACTGGCGACAACATCGATGTACTGTGGAGATCTCGTCCCCACATGTTGAGCAATTCGGCGGTACGTTCCACCCGGCCTCCCGCATGCCCACTATGCGCCCTCGCTCAAAGTCCGTCAACTTCACATACGGTTAACGTACACGCTGTCGCGGCATGCTACCAGTGTTAAAGACTGAGATGGAGCTCCGTATGCCACGGCAAACTGGCTGACACTGACTGCGGCGGTGCCCAACCGCTGCGCAGCTAGCGCCCTTCGACGGCCAACACTGCTGTTCCTGGTGTATCCGCTGTGCCGTGCGTTTGATCATTGCTTGTACAGCCCTCTCGTAGTGTCCGGAGCAAGTATGGTGGGTCTTACACACTGGTGTCAATGTGTTCTAATTTCAATTTCCACGAGTGTATGTAGATGTAAAAGTCTGTTGAATAGAAAATTGAGTTACTATATGATGTAGAGCCTATTATCAAAAAAAAATTATCTTATTCATAAGCACATTTAACATCACAAAATTAGAAATCTAATATCAAAACTAATGTCCTGTAAGGTAATACTGCTGATTTTACTTCACGTGTGCGGGCATTTTAAGCAAATATTTATAAAAAATGAATTCACCGTGTATGTGACATATTTAATTGTTTATCAGTAGATCTAATAATTGCACTTCAAAAAAGGTAATCTATTATACCTAAAACATTAAAAGTGATATTAACTTCTTTTACCATGATGAGAGCAGAATGATTCCACTATTCAATTGTCTTCGTCGATTATACGAATAGTAACGCCAAATAGTAGAGCGAATAAGGTTGTTTAACAATAGTAGCCAATACGTATTCACATAAAAAACAATATTCATTCTCAGTGGTTTTAGTCCCTGGATGAAGCAGCTGTAGAATTACTGTTTCATTAAATCATTCCGGTGGACTGCAAAACTATTTTTTTCTCACTCCGTAATTTCAGAAATGAAATAAATTACAGTAATTTGTCACTGTCAACTTAACGATGTCGGCGCTTGGTCACTAATTTCAACCTTCTGAGGCACTTCAATCAATATTACTTTGAAGAGAATTCGGAAGGCATTAGTCCAAGGAAGCATTAAAAGTATTGTTTACGAACGACAGATTAGACCAAATGGTTGTACGAGTTTCCTGAGAGCCATACACTTGACTTATTTGTCTTCTGAAAAACTGTAGTTGTATCCCGCAATATAAATAAACCCTCTTTTTTTGTGAATTGACTATAACCTAAATGACTTCAATAAATACCTATTTCTGTACCCCACGATTACTCCTGATCCAAATGCAATGGGCACGAGAAACAAAAATTCAGTTTCTAAAAATCTTCTGCTCTGACAGAACTGTAATTAATTGTCTCTATTATCAAGTTATACTTCTCTAGATGTAACATAATAACTATGAAGACTTTTATGTTGGATTTTAGTTTTATATTATTCAGTCAAGCAACAAATAATTAAGAAGTCAACGTAATATCATTTATTCTATTTTTCCCCACCAACGTTCATTTTTACATAAAATGTTGTGAGTGTTTACTTTGAGGGACGATATGTTCTTGAATAATCAGTTTAAAAATCTCGAATTTCTAGTTTAATGAGTCACGTTTTATTTTTCACGCATTTTAAAGCTGAAGACTATTTCTACTTAATTACTTTAGGTGATAAGAAAAGTACTTTAATTTTATCTTGCTTTGGTTTATTGTCTCGCAAACATTGAAATCCGTTAGCGACGATCTATGATGATACTGAGAAATCAACATTGTTAATTAATGATTCTAATATTTTTTAGCTTTTGTTTTCTTAATTACGTACATTAGGTGTAAAACAGAATATCTTCCTATAATTCGCTTTATGACTTAGTAAAACGATTTAAACGCTATTAATCAAGATATTCGACAGTATCGCGATGGTATTTGAACCAACACAGATTAATTCGAAGTCCAATAAAGTGATTTAGAAATGCGTTCAGCCAAACTGAACAGTAATGGATACTGGGTCTGATGTGAATGAGAGCTATACATTAAATATGACATAACAGTTTTTATGTCTCGCCCGTCATATTTATAAATTTATTTTTCTGTAAAAACTACGGGAAACACCGTACCTCATTAAAAACGTCAACCTGCAATGGTTCTACCTACAAGCCTATCTTCAAACATAATCTGTATCTCAACATTTTTTCATCACCGGAAGGGAGCCACAAGCTTGTGGTATTACTGTGGGAGTACTGAAGAAAAATGACCTGTCAGACATATCTGATTAACATCGCCATTAAGTTATAACAAATGCGGTCATTAGATTGAACACGCATGTCCGCGGGTATATGTTTACGCAACATTTGTCCGACACAAATTACTGCAGGAGAAAGAAATTGTAAATTAACATTCTTCAAGTAAACCATGAGACGCATTTAGGAACATAACTCTTTCGGACTACAGCGCCAAATGTATCTGGGCCTCCGGAACCGACGTGCGAGGTGATGAAGGAGTGGCATAAATTAGACGAGCTAGCAATCAAAACACTCTTGAGAAATGTGCTTCAGCTTAATAACATATTCTTGTGGCACACAAAATATGCTAGCACGCTGTCCACCCGCGGTCTATCGTTACATGTTGAACTTTAGTTTGCATAATTGCATTCTCACTTTATCATATTTTATGAAAAGCCCCGGCCGGCGCCACAATGGCATCGTAAAGCACGGAGCACAATAAGCACCAATTTATTTTGACATGTCTATCCGGCGGAGAAAAAAAAGGAGAGAGAGAAAGAGCGACAGCGAACGCGGGGGAAAGCGTAAAAAAGAACACAAACGTGCGTGCCGAGGCCTTCAAGTAAATTACACGGCACGTCACCTGTTTGATGAACGGCCGCGAACCATGCGCACGGAAAGTTCTTATGACACATAAAACAGCGGGCTAAATCTACGTGTTTTTATTATTAACGGCCTGTCAGGGAATCCAGTATTAAAGGCCGTTTAGGAGTAGCGCAAGTGATTAATATTCTGGCTGATTGGACGTTGTGTGGACACGCGTATATTAGCCACTATAGATTACAGCGCCCGCGTAAAAGCTGACGACGAATGCGTGAACACTGCGTGTGGTGCGTGCGATGACGACTGACGGACGCAGTGTTTTTCAAGCTTCCCTTTCTAGGGATTGCAATCCAGCAAAGCTCGATCCCGCAATCCCGCGGGATCCCGCATCATTAGACAGTCTGGCGGATCTCGCACAAAATTAAGCGGATCCGCAAAATGCGGCGAAAACGCGTATCAGGCTGCGTGACTTGCTACCCCACTCGATTTGTATCGGATGTTTTGCACTGTTTGCCTGTACCCTTGAAGTTGGCATTTCACACGAGTGAACAAATGTTTGTTCTTGTTAACCTTCGTCATTCGTAAGTAAATAGATACACTTTTACGTATTCATCAAAACTTACGTTTATTTGGAGTACACATTTCTGTAATTTGAGTTATGTTGCGTATTTAGTACGATTTTCTAACTATATAACTATTTTTTATGTGTCGCACACGTTATCTGAACTACACAGTTACAGCTTTTTTGTCACGGTTTCATTATTCCCATTTTCTGTATTTGCAGATAAAGTAATTGTGACAATTTCCTTATTTGCGGCTGAAAATTTGATTATTCGTTGATACGAAACTAATGTTATCGTAATTTTAACGATCGCTTACCTATTTATTTAGCAGCTATCAAATGGTAATTGTATATCATTTGACTTATTGCTGTTTCGGCCGCTTCCTCAATGCGTTTCTTTGACGAAAGCCGCCTGTTTACATGTGACACTCAGGCTTTCCATTGATCCCTCTTCTCCTTATTATTATTTCGACTAAAAGCAAAAATAGTTATAATGAAGTTATCACTGGTGTATCGACATATAGTGTTGTAGGAACTCCATACTTCGATGGCTGCCTCCGCCGTCTTCCTCACGTGTTTTTACAATGATATCCGGAGATACAACCTATCAGGACTTGACTGCAATCATTCGCCTGAGTCTCCTTTGGTACTAAAAAGTAATAATTTCAACTCTAAAAACGTCGCTACGCCACATAATTAAAACTGAAATACTTGACAGTTTACGTGTTGGTGAGTAGTTTCTTTTAATAACATCGAATCAACTGTAAGATCAATTTAGGAATCAGGAGATATAATAAGGAATCCCACAAAAACAGTTGTGAAAAAAGGCCAAGTCTCGTGCTTGTGCAGTGACAAAAAGTTATGAGAACTTGTTCTGAGCCAAGTCTACACTTTACAGAGTGTATTCACTTCACTTTGTGAAATTGAATGATTTCTCTCGGTGTTATGGAACGTTTATTTAGAATTAAATAAAAGTCTGGTAACTTGGCCATTAAGCAAACCATGTTTTTAAACTTATGTGATGTATTGTATGGCACATACACTGAATATTTTCCATTTTTATTATTTATTTAAAAATTGGTTTAGATTAAAAACAAAAATGTAAAACCTCGAAATGTACTTAAGACATGCTAAAAAGTTTTCATGTCATTTTGCCAATTAAAATATTTTTAACTGTTAATTTTTATTATTTAACATTAAAATTTATTTATTAATTTAATGATTATTTAATTTATTAACGTTTTAAGTAACTATGTTTTAAATTTATGCGTTAAAAAACTGTTTGCCGCAATCCCACGGGATTGAAAACACTGCGGGAATGCAGTCCTTACCATTAAAAAAAAAAAAAAAAAAAATGATGACCCAACATGTCCGGAAAAAAAACTTGGTGACTCCCCAGATTCGTAATAAAACTATGTCAGTGATTTTAAAAAAACGACGTATTTAATATTCCTTCTATTGCTGCTACACCTAATGATTGAAAAATCAAACGCTGTGCAAAGTAGTCGCGGTCACTCTGTGGGCAGAGATATATTCTTTGCCGCGGTGGCGGCGCGGGAGGCGAGAAGGTGTGGTCAGATGCCACATAGAAATCAGTCGCCCGAGTACTCTAACTAATACGAACTAGCTTCGCTGCGAGCGAGGAAAAAATTGAGTTTTGAAAAGATCTGCATAGCCCTCCACGTCAGATACAAGTGACAGTGGCGGATGCCAATCAAAGCAACAAAAAAAAAAAAAAAAAAAAAAAAAAAAAAAAAAAAAAAAAAAAAAAAAAAAAAAAAAAAATTAGACTTTATGACTACAATTAACTGAAATATGGAGAGATATAGGTTTCAATCTGAAAAGATTTGGTTATTTTTATCTGAAAAATACAACCACGATTCGACAATTTATTTTAAAAAAATAAGCAGACATAGCCTTCTCAATGAAAATTTTGAACTTTTATGTTATTGTAGGATCTAAAAACCTTGTTTTTTACGTTTACCTGGCTTGCAACCACCATTCCCTTAGCAAGACGTCGCGATTCCTCTGGGGGTTGCGACCCAATGGTTGAAAAAACACGGCCTTAGATGACACTCGCTCTCAGTCAACGAATTTCTGTTGGATACTGGACAGATAAACCACATGAGAATAACTTCTGCGGTAGATCTCGTTTTAGGATGTACAAAACTTTTGAACTTCCTCGCTCCAACCTATTATTAGAAAAGTACTCGGTGTCTGAACGTATAAAGCTGGGTATCCACTACGCGCGGCAAACCCTCGAACACTGGCTCGCACGGCGATACCTGGCTTGGTTTCAGGTATCGCCGCGCGAGCCAATGTTCGTGGGTTTCTGTTGACGAGCGCGGCTGCCGCGCGAGCCAACGCTGCCCAGCCAGAGTCGCGCGGTAAGCAATGCAGGCACAGTGAGATTTCGCGACCATTTTTACTAGACTTCCGCAAGTAGGAATATGAGTGGTGCTACATTCTGTCCTGCAGGCTACCATATGGCTTATATTGTAGACATACATAGCACAAATCGATAAATTACACCGTGGGGATCATTATAAGTGTTAAATAATAAATACCTTCCAGAACCAGTAATAAGACTTAGCTATTCTTGATCTTTCTCTTCTGTATGATGCCAGAAGCGTAGTCATCTTCTTCTTTAAGTCGGAAACGCGTAAGGGGGCATCCATAAATTAATAAATTACGTGAGGTGAAATAGGGGGGGGCAGTGTAATCTCACCAAGGGGGAGGGAGGATCAACGGAAATCTCACGTGAGATGTTTTAAAATTGGGTAGGACTGTAGAGTTAAAAAAAAGGTCTACAAATGGCGCGAAAGTCGACTTTAGGGAGGAGGGGGGGGGTATTTCATAGAAAAGCGTCGGTGAGACCTAAAAAAAAGTCTCAAGAAGCTGCGAAGACGATCTGTGGGAGGGGGGGGGGGGTGTCTAACGGGAACAACCAAATCTCACCAGAAAAGGGGGGGGGGTCCGAAAATCCGGAAATACACCTCACGTAATTTATGGATGTCCCCTAAGCCCATTGCTGAACTTACCTCCTTCAATGCATCGTCCCTCAGCGTTTTGTTGTGGTAATCTGCACATTTACTATTCCACAAAAAAAATTTCGCACCATACAGCTGTATTACAAATCGACACTTTTCGTTGTTCATAGTAGTAAACTGTCGCTGTGCCGCGCGAGCCAACTCCAAGAAAGACACCGCCGTCCCAACTGCGCGCGAGCCAATTAGTGGCGGGCCTTTGCCGCGCGCCTAGAGACCGACAGAGAATGGCTCGCAGCGCGGCATGTTCGACCGGGCCAATGTTCGAGCTGGCTCGCGTGGCAACAGCGTATCCATTATGCGCGGCTGCCGCGCGAGCCAGTGTTCGAGGGTTTGCCGCGCGTAGTGGATACCCAGCTTAATACATACATCACGTTGCGCTCTTTGAAGAAATTGGCTGTCCCGATCCTGCGAGTCCTAGTCTAATAATTAGCATAGATAGACCGACTCTGGCAGGTGAGAGGTGACAATCGGGTCTGATATTTGGGAAGACGTGGGTTCAAATCCCAGTCGGGCCATCATGATTTCGGTTTTCCATTGTTTCCTGAATCCATTCACGGCGAATATCGGAATAGTTCCTCCAAAAGTCAACGGCATAATTCCTTCCCGTTTCTTATCCCCCGTCCTCCCAAGCCTCTAACTATCTCGACGTCGACGAGAGGTAACTCTCCAAAAAGTAGTAAGAAGGTGTTTTGTTGTTAGTTCTGTCTTAGGTGACAACTCGTTGGAACAACCTTGGTAATGTAATTTACTACCATACGATCCTATTTTAAGCTTATACAATGAATAACCAACGCTCTTAAGCCGTTTATTCATCATGTTCATCTAGGAGAAAAATGGATTTCCAGATTTATGAACAAAAGGAATAGTTTAATCAAGTATAGAGTTCGTACGGATGAGATACATGAATAAGATAGGATGGCGAATCATTTCCAGACAGCACAGTTTCGAGATCCACAACTGAAGATTGCCTTCTACTTCACTTCTATACCTTTATCTTGTGAATTGGGATATCGTTGTTTTCACTATATGGGCTGCATTATCTCCAGCGAGTCACTTTAGTAGGGAGGTAGAAACGCAATCAGTGTTAGAGGATCAAAAAATTTTGCGTACCTTCTTTCCGGGCCTTGATAGAAATAAATAGATTCTTCGAATTAAATGGATTCTTCGAATTAAATGGATTCTTCGAATTAAATGGATTCTTCGAATTAAATGGATTCTTCGAATTAAATGGATTCTTCGAATTCAATGAACCATGCGTTTCACTCCTGATCTGTAAAGTTCTTACTGGATAACCTAAAAGGTAGACCGTGTGAAGAACCACAGCAAGGTACTGACTGCAGCGTAGCACCTCATTTCCTTTCATGGCCCGTTCAATAGATTTGAGATGACAGATTTACCACAAGATTCTCTCGCATTTCCTCTTCCATTCTGTAGTGGGTGCCTTGGTGGGCAAACTACGTTACCTTTCATACCTTTATGATTAATAACTGTAGATTTTTAATTTTTATCAAGGAGTGAAAATTTATTAATTTTGCAAGAATCTCGACGTTAGTTGGAATTTAGGAAAAATTGTCACAATATGACATTTATTTTCTTATCATTGGCGATTACAAGTCTGAGCGAATTTACCGTTAACATTAACACAAATTGGCAAAATCATAAAAGCAACGCTCAGAGGTACAATTAGCCGTCATGAGCAAGCAAACAATTGTATATTTACTTTTAAATATATCTCAGAATCAAAATGCAAGAAATAATGACAATTGGAGACAATGAAAAATACAAGTTATGACGACCTCACAAAAGCATCATAATACTGTGATTTTACAGTTAAAAAGACAATCATGGGCGCCACGAATGAACAATATATCATTCGAAAATAACTAGTTCTGGCAAATTATGCCGCTAGCTCAGGGGTTTTTACAATTACAAAGTGAGAACATGGATCTATCCTCTCAAAGTCGTTTAAGGGTTCTGTTTCACGGAGTGCACAATCAGATGGCTTGGTCGTAATAAGTTACCCTTGTAGTTCTGCGTCTGATGTCTGCGGTGACCGGAGATGACCCACGGTATGTGAGATTATCTCACACGGCGGCTACAGACACGTTCTGTCTGTTAATGCGCATCATCGCATTACTGGCGGTGTCGCCGTGATAAGCCTGCTCCAGCAAGGCGGCAGCCAGAAATCGTACAACGGCAGTTGGCGAGAGAAGCCAACTTTCCATGTCCACCTCAGACTAGACTCGACTAGAATCGCAGGCAGAATGTCCAGCTCCTCGCTCTTCGGTCCACGAGGAAACTTCTCGCTCCGCCCCTTGTAGTCTCGAAGCTCACACATAACAGAAATTCCCATGATTTTAAGTTATACGCTCATTTGGATTGGATCTTCAGATCGGCACCTAATGTCACGTGATATCCCCGATATCTGATTTGCCAGCTCATATCACAGAGGTCGGCATATTCGGCTAAGTTCGCCGGGGTGAGAGCACATTCGGGTGTCGGGCGGCAGGCATTTCCCGCCAGGTGAGTGACCCTGTTGACCACCCATCACCAGGGAGCAGAATGTGTGGTCCTGAAAAACCCCAGATCCGCGACTCCCTGTCGCCAGGGTTCGGAAAGACCACGATTAGCTTCAAGCCTACGCAGCTCAATAATTCTTTAATATTCGCTTTACCAAGATACACTGTATGTTCACCATTTCATTACAGCCCTCAGTTGGAATCTTGCGTAGTTTATAAAATTACAACAAAAATCTATTTAGGTGGTCGCCCAAGATTTATGTAAATTACTCTAACATTATGACATATATAATAAAAAATGCACCTTGTAACGTGGCGACAGCGCGTCACGTTACAATCCCTGCTCTCTAGGCAGTCACTCCTTTCTTGACATTCGGTTGCGCTAAAAGAAAGCCATCCGAAAATTCTCGCGTTATTTGAATCTAGATCCACAAGGTGGTATGACTCATATTATGGATTGATCTGCAATATCGCCCTTCTTCAAGCCGAGGCAAACGTTAATATGATACACATACTGTGCACCAAACTTAGCCCCACAGGCAGGTCATAGGCTAAGGTTTCAGACGACTTAGAGAGGAATTACAAAACATCTCTATTTCACTTTCCATAAAAGAAACATGCGTCCCATTTGGCAATCGACTGAGTGATCAAGAATCAATTCAACTCGCCTTTGGAGTAAATTTTACTTCATAATTATATATCACATGTGTCGTCTGTAACACGAAGGTTTCGGTAACTCTAGGGTTCGGTGTTCGGAAGAACACTGGTTCAAATACCCGAACGGCCATCCAGATTTCCATTTTACATAGTTTTCCTAAATTATTCCATGCAAATGACAGAATTGTTCCTCCAAAAGTTAATATCAATGTCCTTCCCGTTCCGTGTACCCAGTCCCTTCCCGCCTCTAATGTCCTGGACAACAACGAGACGTAAGTATTAAAAAACCAAAACAAAAAAGAAAGAAAACCGTGAAGTTTGATTGGATTCTACCGTACGAAGCTTATCGAGCCTTGTTCCATTGGTAGGACGATTTGTTGCTTAAGAGTTGTATGTAAATATTTATTGTGAGTATTGTTTTGTGTTGTGTAAGAACATGAAAGAAAGGAGAGGGTATAATCTTTTGCTTGCCCACTGATCCGAAAGGCACCGAGGGTGCTAAGTTTAACTTCCCCGTCTCACGATGCATCAACATCAGTAATGTCGTATGCCCTCATGACGCACACCTCATGTGTTTAGTCTAGTATTTCAATTCAGATCGTCTTGATTAAGACTGTGCACCATCTCTGCCCCCCTAGTGACAAAGTTTCGAGTGATAAACATTTCTACCTTAAATAGGCATTTGAGCTAGCTTGATCTTCATGGAACGCTGAACAACATTGCGATGACTCACCGACACCGGCCAACATCAACATAAATGTGTGATTCCTCAGACTTCCACGGCCATCTTTGTTCATGATTAATTGACTTTCGGGTTTTGCCGCGTTGTTTATTTCATTACCTAAGCTTTCGGCTGGTATCCTCCAGCCTTCGTCAGAGATACTGTTTATATTGACATAGCAACGAGCGCCAAGCATCGCAGAGTAACAGGACGCTATCTTCGTTGACAACAACTTCAACGAAGATAGCGGCCTCTTACTCTGCGATGCTTGGCGCTCGTTGCTATGTCAACATAAACAGTATCTCTGACGAAGGCTGGAGGATACCAGCCGAAAGCATAGGTAATGAAACAAACAACGCGGCAAAACCCGAAAGTCAATTAATCATGAATAAATGTGTGAATTTCACAGAAAGTGCATCTGCGAAATTTATAAAAATCATTCATAAAAATCTCTTTTCATCTGGAACCTCCAGCAATCTACTGATTCTTCAAACTGTTCATATAATTTCATCTCAAGTTTTGAATAACTACCAAAATGCTAATGTCAACACCATTAATAGAATTACTCCTTTATTCGTATTTCTTAGAAAAAAGAAACTCGATGAGGAAATCAGGATTTCTCCTACGTGTTAGCCTTAAAATATGTCGAACTGTTATAAGTTGTTATCTTTGTTTGTCGCTGATTATATTCGAAAAGTAACCAGAAAATGCATCACTACATCATAACAATAAATCGTCATAAAACAGATTCTCTAGATTTACACAGAAAAGGAAATAAATGGAAACGTTATAAAAAAGCAAAAATTTTGGTATAAAGAGAAACGGAAATAACCCCAAAAAATGTTGTGAATTATTATAATTAGAAAATGAAAAACTTTCTGACACTATTAGATAAGGGAACTTGATTTTTAAGGACACTTGGTGGGAATATACATCTACAGATATACTCTTCAATTCACAAAATTGTGGGTGGCAGAGGGTGCTCAGCACCAAAGCTAATCTCTTTGCTGTGCATTCCAATCCCGAATGGAACGAGGGAAAAAGAATTCATATAAGAATCAGTGCGGCACCTTATTTCTCTTATCTTATCTTTCGTGTCATTCCGACTCAAATAGGTTGGTGGACGAAGTATTTCACTACACTCGTAAGTGAAAGTGGGAGTACACATGTTTACCAATAAGTTTAAACGAAACGTGTGTCGTCTATCTACCAGAAACTCCCAGTCTAGTCTACTAATCAGTTCTGTGACGCTTTCATAAGGACTGTAACACGCGGTCACGAATCGAGCAGCTCTTCTATGTACTTTCTCTATACTGTAAATCAACCCCTTACGAAACGGATCCGAAACGGCACAACAGTAGTCCAGTTGTGGACGCACAAGAGATTTGTACGCTATCTCCTTTGTTTGTTCATTACAATTTTTCAAGACTCGACCTAGGAATCGCAGCCTGGAATTAGCTCTACCTACTAACGAATTAATGTGTAATTCATGTTCCTTTGTACTGTTACTCCCAAATATTTCATAGAATCAACCATATCAATAACTGAACTATTTACCTCGTATTTCTGAACAATCGGATTATTTATGTTAGTTATGGTCTGTGGTCATTTTCTTGCACTTTTTACAATTTAGTATAAGTTGTCATTCAGCGCACCATGCCAAAATAACATCCAGATCACGCTGAATTTCTAAGCAATCGTCCAAATTCCTTACTTCCCTATAAATAACTGCGTCATCAGCAAACAATCTAAAAATTCTTTTCACTTTGTCTTCGAGATCGTTTATAAAAATTAAGAAAAGAAGTGGTCCTATTACGCTTCCTTGAGGTACACCCGATGTAACATCTAGTTTAGAAGAACTTTCTCCTTCAACGACGACATACTGCGACCAACCAGTTAGAAAATCTTTTATCCATTCACAACGCTCATCCGATATACCGTACGCTCGAAGCTTCGCTAAAATGATGAAGTAAAAAAACTCGAAAGAAAGATTATTTTAATAAAAGTTCCTAAACACAAAGTAAAAATGGGACATTACTAAAATGTTAGTCATGAAAGAAGAAAACCGTAATGAAAAGATGACGAGTCATTAAGAACAAAGGAAAAGGAAGAAAGTGGTTCTCTGCTGACGAAGTCGAAATGAAGAGGAATGTATGTTTTGTAATGTTTAAGTGCTCTTATCTTCCGCTGGTGTGTAAATCATAAACAAAGTGTAGATGGTAGCCAAATGGCGGTTGGTTAGTTGGGCTTTTTACAAGTGGATGTGGATTTAGATTGACTGACCTGACCGACATTCATTTGCTTCTGTTCTTCCTTCTGGAATCTCTGTTACGTCTTGATACTTCTTCCATAGCCATCTATTAACGGCGATTGATTATTTCTGACACCACGTGGTTCCGGATACGAAAGTTACTTGTGGAACAGCGCAATAATATCTCAGTGTTGAAATATTTGACTAGACGTGTGGATAAAGTATTTAGCGCCCATGGAGATTGCGACAAATACCGTTGATAATTGGACAGGAAATTCGATTCCTCACCTAGCGTTCTACTGAGAAAGTAACGTTAAATGTAAATGCTATCCGGAAGTCCGTCAGTTGTTAGATGTTATTGACAGTATGAGGTTGGCGCCTATGGTTATAAGCAGTGGTTTCGAATGTCGAAATCAGTAGATATGCCCGCTAATATCGATATATTTGTACCCAAAATCGAAATATGAAAAAATACAACCGAAAAACCACATTTTGCTGGGCAAGATGTGCTGTCGAACAATTTATATCAGTTTGACACCAATTTTATAACCAGACATGGAAAGTCAAATCTTGCTACCAATTTGACGTCAAACTGTGCAGCAAATTGATGCAATCTGCTGTCGCAACTGAACTACAAACTAGTCATCAACAGTCGGAAAGAAAATTTTGGTTACAACTTGCATTCAAAGATGGACTTGATTTTCATATTACCTTTTTAGCTTCGTGTAGTATAAATTGAAGTCAGAAGAATTTTTTTATGTTGAAGTATGAAATAGAAATTATGTAAGTTTATTTAAAACTTCAATTACACTACTGCATTACATTATTTTAAAGTTTTTTTTCTCTTCGGCAAATAATAGGGAAATTACGGGATATATTATAAATTTAAAACTAATACCAGCATTTTTTAAATAAGAACTTTCATATCATGAAAAAAGCAGTACTCAGTACTATTAAATCCTAATGAAAATAACATAAACAACAGACTTAGTAATTTGCAAATCGTTTATTAAGTTAATTAACAAAAAGATATTAACCTCAGTCAAATAGAAACACAACCATAAATCTGCTTAATTTTTACAATCTTTATGATCGTAATAATATTCTTTGGAGACAGGCGCTGTCATTTTTAATTAATTTCGAAATCATAACAATCAACGTCACTAAGCTGGATTTTTGTATGTAATAGACCAGTGATTGGTTCAGTAGACAGCCTTCTTCCATGTTTTGTCTGAATAAGATTAATACGCGAGAATATGCGGTCAACATTAACGGATGAATGGAACAGCGATAAAATACTAAATATGAAAGAAGACGAGATATACGGAACATTTTGCAAAAGGTGACTAACTACTATCGCATACTCTATCGAATAATTCCCAGTAAAACATAAACGAAGTGGGTTGCAAACATTAAAGTGTAAAATCGGGAAAAATATCTGGAAAATTTCGTTGTATTCTCAGAAATCGTAGAAAAATGGTTAAATTTAGACATTTATGTAGGACTGACTGCATATCAGTAGAAGGCGGTTACTACTCGAAGATGGTTCTATCAATGCTGATACTCAAGACAGCTGGATTTGTGTCATATCCATTCAGTTCTTACCAGTCAGCAGTAAATCGCTGACAGCTACTCAGCGTTCCTTAATTGAATAAACCACTTCCTCTGTGTCAGCGGTGACTATGTGGAATTTAACGCTATAGTTTCACGCCATTCTAATATTCACAATAGGACCACGGTACAGAGTTCTTGTACCCACAAAATTGCAAAATCTTCTTAGAATTAAATAATTTAGTTATTTTATGTTAAAATCAAAACTTTTTGATTTGTGGTCAGCTTAAGCTTGTTATAGTAAACGTTTGGGGGATGGGCTCAGTTTTGCACTGAACAATGAAATTGTAACATAATTAAACATTTACTAGCGTCATCATCATTCAGTTCAATTATTAAACGATATGGCCTCTTACAGTTACGAGTTCAGGTAGAGTTTGAGCAGTAATCTCCAGATTGAACAATTTTTGGTGATCCTCTGCCATTTAATTCCAACAGTCCTGCGTGTGTTCTTGTTTCATAGGGAATACATGGATTCAAATCCCCTTCCAGTCACCCAGTTTTCAATGGTTTCCCGAAATCACTCCAGGTGAATGCCGGGATGGTTTCTTGCCGAGGCCATGATCGAGTTCTTTCCCGTTTGATGCCACAAGCGTTTACCACGGAAAATATTTTAATTTTGAGCTCCAGCGACAGATGAAATAGACCGACCAGACAATTTTCTACCCTAGCTGCATGATGAAACATACTCAGTGCATGATTTTTTTTTCCCCTATTGCTTTACGCCTCGTCGACGACGAGGTCATTAGAGGCGGGATGGGACTGGGGACAAGGAACGGGAAAGAATTCGGCCATGGACTTTTGAAGGAAACATCCCGGCACTTGCCTGGAGCGATTTGCTTAATCCATGGAAAACCCAAATCTGGATTCCCGGACGGAGATTCGAACCGGCGTCCTCCCGAATTCGAGGTCAGAACGTTAACCGTTCACGCACTACGCTCGGTTTGATAATGTGAAAACCCCGTCAAAATCAGTTCTCCAGTTTTCCGGTTACGCCGAGTTTTTCGTAAAACTTTCTTAGTAGAACGCTAGGTGAGGAATCGAATTTCCTGTCCAACTATCAACAGTATTTGTCGCAATCTCCATGGCCGCTAAATATTTTATCCACAAGTCTAATCAAATATTTCAACACTGAGATATTATTGCGCTGTTCTACAAATAAACGTTCGTGTCCGGAACCACGTGGTGTCAGAAATAATCAATCACCGTTAATAGATGGCTATGGAAGAAGCATCAAGACGCAACAGAGGTTCCAGAAGGAAGAACAGAAGCAGATGAATGTCGGTCAGGTCAGTCAATCTAAATCCACATCCACTGGTAAAAAGCCCAACTAACCAACCGCCATTTGGCTACCATCTACACTTTATTAATATATTTTTCTCGGGCTTCCAGCCGTGTTAATATATCATATTTGCGGGACGTTTCGAAGGCGTCCATCTCTGCCTCCATTCTCAACCAAATGTCAGTGTATAACTGTTTGTTTATTCAGCCGCTGCTACGGAAACGGTGGGAAACAAAAACCAACACAACGCGATTACGTCATCCGCTCTTCTGCTCGTTACCGGCGCGAAACTGTTTCAGCATTTTAATCGCCGGGTTCCAGGCCGCACTGAGTTGACAGCCAGTGTCCCTGTTGACTAATAAATCAGTTAATCTTATTTCTACAGCCTCTGTAATAACGCTGGCCCAAAAATCTTTGACCCGGGCTAAAATGGTTGTTTTTTCAAATTCAAAAGTGTGATCTTCTTGCACACTATGTTCGGACACCGCAGATTTTTCTTCTTGCCCAAGACGAACATTTCTGGCATGCTCTACACATCGCTGCACAATGCATCGCTGCGTCTGTCCAATGTAGCCGCGGCCACATTCACATGGTATATAATATACACCAGGGGTTCGTAAACCTAGGTCATCTTTAACGCTGCCGACCAAGTTAATAATTTTAGTGGGTGGTCTATAAATTGTCTTGACTCCGTGTTGTGATAGCAGTCTACCTATTTTGAAACTTAGGGCACCCACAAACGGCAGAAACGCAAGGCCCTTGGTATCACTCTGATCTCTCCGTCGATTTTCCTTCTGTTTAAACGCACGAGTAATCTGTCCCTGATTGTAACCATTATTTAAAAACGTTTTCCGGAGATAGTCCAATTCACCAGCCAGGCTATGTTTGTCACAAATCCTTTGTGCTCTGTGTACCAAGGTAGTTAATACAGAGTTTCGTTGTGCCGGATGATGACAGCTGTTGGCATTTAAATATAAGTCGGTATGGGTAGGCTTCCGATACACAGTGTGTCCCAGCGAACCATCAGCACGTTTAATAACAAGCACATCAAGAAACGGCAGGCAACCGTCCTCCTCCAATTCCATTGTGAACTGAATATTTTCATGGATTGAATTGAGATGCGCAAGGAATTGGTCAAGACTGTTTCTGCCATGGGGCCAAATCACAAAGGTATCATCGACATACCTATAAAAACACTTCGGCTGGAGTGGTGCGTGGTTTAGTGCCTCCTCTTCAAAAAATTCCATGAAGAAATCAGCAATGACAGGAGACAACGGCGAACCCATTGCTACACCGTCCACTTGTTCGTAATATTCTCCTTCAAACTTAAAATAAGTGGTTGTCAACACATGGTGGAAAATATCAATCATTTTTTGATCAAAATACCTTCTTAACAGATCTAAGGAGTCGACCAAGGGAACACGAGTAAAAAGAGAGACCACATCGAAGCTCACCATTAAATCACCAGGATCTAACTTCATGTTCTCTAAGATTTCCACAAACTCACTGGAATTTCGAATAGTGCGATGAGCCTTCCCTATGAATGGGTTGAGAATATCTTTGAGGTATTTAGCCAACAAGTACGTAGGTCACACTTTTGAATTTGAAAAAACAACCATTTTAGCCCGGGTCAAAGATTTTTGGGCCAGCGTTATTACAGAGGCTGTAGAAATAAGATTAACTGATTTATTAGTCAACAGGGACACTGGCTATCAACTCAGTGCGGCCTGGAACCCGGCGATTAAAATGCTGAAACAGTTTCGCGCCGGTAACGAGCAGAAGAGCGGATGACGTAATCGCGTTGTGTTGGTTTTTGTTTCCCACCGTTTCCGTAGCAGCGGCTGAATAAACAAACAGTTATACACTGACATTTGGTTGAGAATGGAGGTGAGTTGGACGCCTTCGAAACGTCCCGCAAATATGATATATTAACACGGCTGGAAGCCCGAGAAAAATATATTAATATTCAACGCCGTGAAAAATTACGGTCCTACATCTACACTTTGTTTATGGCTTACACACCAGGAAAAGATAATAGTATTTTAACATTACAAAACAATCATTCTTCTTCAATTCAAGTTTTCAGATTATGAAAACCCGTTAGAAATTACTACTTTCTGCGCGATGCCAGAACAAACGGACATATTTGAGATACACTTATGTGGTAATTAATGCGCATGTTTTGATTTTCAAATTTTAAACTAGGTACACATGTTTCTCAGAGGGTGACAAAACACTGCACGCGTAATCTGAATTTATGTCGACATGGCTCGGGAACCGCTGGATTCTCTACTAGTGCATAAGAAACAGTTAATATGCTAACAATCTGAGAAATACAAAAATAAGTGTATGCTACTTCAGACTATATAGAAAGCTTTTAATAATGCGACAGTGAGAAGCAACTTACGTTTGTTACACCGCAGTTCATGTAAAAAAAATACAGATATTTCAAGGAGTTTTGAAAATTGTGCAAAACAAGATCAGGAGTATAATGACGCACAGTGATCGTTTATTTATTGGAGTTAAATGCAGTTTCTGACAATGTACAGACCATATTCGTAAGATTTATAAAGATATGTTTGATTTTGCGAAGAACTGAGAAATTAAAAAAAGTTTCAATTTTTCAATGAAAGCAATTTATGCAAAACTTACTGATTGAAATTTGAAGGGGTTTCTATCAGCGTACAACCAATGGACCCAGGAATAAACGAGATTATGTTTCATTTTGATACGGCGCTGAGAACCAAAAGAATTAAGATAAACATGTCTGAAAATTAGTATCCATTTTTCGTTGCCAAAACAACTTGTTGGATTTTAATGACGTTTCAATCAATGCACAAGTCATGCTCGAGGAATAAAACAAGGTCCGTTTCACTATAGCGTGAAGTCGCAGAGCTGAAAAATTAAAGTAAGGGTGTTTCGAATATTATTACAGTCCCATAGAAAATTTTCTTCTCGCATTCAAATTCGTATCAACGATTACATATTATTCGGAATCAAATTGAAATTATTTAGACTGAGATGGGGGGAGACCGTAATCGCTCTGCTACCTATCATTCGGAAGGATGGGGTTCAAATCCCATCCGTTCATCCTGATTACTGTTTTCCATGGTTTTCCGCGTTCCTTTGAGGCGAATGTTGGGATGGTTCCCTTAGTGTAGCTAGGCTGAAAAGGATCTCCATGATCGTTCAGCAGCCCGCCTACAAGCCTTCAGCTGGGAGGAATGAAATTGGAAAAAATATTTTAGGATTGAAGTCTTTAGGCTCTAGGTTGAACTGTAGGATTCCCGGGTTAGTTCAGATAGAAGGGAATTGAGCATCAACTAATAAACTCCTTCACTAAATCATTATGACCACACGAAAATATTATTATTTAATTACAATTACAGTAAACATTATCAGCCCCCTTGAAGGAAGGAGCAATTAAAGGCAGTTGTTAGAAAATGCTGATCATTTAGTACTTTGTACTAATTTATTAACATGTTAATCGCTGGTCCTATATTTTTTATTATATTTGCAAATTATTATTATCAGTCGTTTAACTACACTGTAGAGCCACAGAAACTGGTATAGCCATGCGTATGCAAACACATAGATATGGAAACACTCAGAGTACGGTGCTGCGGTCGGCAACGCCTATGTACAGTAAGACAACAGGTGTCTGGCGCAGGCGTTAGATCGGTTACTGCTGCTACAATGGCAGGTTATCACGATTTAAGTGAGTGAGTTTGAACGTGGTGTCGTAGTCGGCGCACGAGAGATGGGACACAGCATCTTCGAGGTAGCGATGAGGTGGGGATTTTCCCGTACGACCATTTGACGAGTGCACCGTGAATATCGGGAATCCGGTAAAACATCAATTCACCGAAATCGCTGCGACCGACAAAAAATCCTGCAAGAACGGGACCAACGACGACTGAAGAGAATCGTTAAAAGTGACAGAAGTGCAACCCTTCCGCAAACTGCTGCGGATTTTAATGCTGCGCCATCAACAAGTGTCAGCGTGCGAACCATTCAACGAAACATCGTCGATATGTGCTTTCGGAGCATAAGGCCCACTCGTTTACCCTTGCTGAGTTCACGACACAAAGCCTCGCCTGGGCCCGTCAACCCCGTCATTGGACTGTTGATGACTGGAAACATGTTTCCTGGTCTAACGAGTCTCGTTTCCATTTGCATGGACGTGTACGGGTATGGAGACAATCTCATGATTTCATGGACCCTGTATGTCAGCAGGGGACTGTTCAAGCGGATGGAGGCTCTGTAACGGTGTGGGGCGTGAGCAGTTGGAGTGACATGGGACCCGTGATACGTCTCTGACATGTGACACGTACATACGCATCGTGGCTGATCACCTGCATCCATTCATGACTATTGTGCATTCCGACGGACTTGGTCAATTCCAGCAAGACAATGAGACACCCCACACGTCCAAAATTTCTACAGACTGGCTCCAGGAACATTCTTCTGAGTTTAAACATCTCCGCTGGCCACCAAACTCCCCATACATGAACATTATTGAGCATATCTGGGATGTCTTGAAACGTGCTGTTCAGAAGAGATCTCCACCCCCTCGTACTCTTACGGATTTATGGACAGCCCTGAAGGATGCATGGTGTCAGTTCCCACCAGCACTACTTCAGACATTAGTCGAATCCATGCCACGTCGTGTTGCGGCACTTCTGCGTGCTCGCGGGGGCCCTACTCGATGTCAGGCAGGAGTACCAGTTTCGTTGTCTCTTCAGTGTAGTTTCTGAGAATCGTCACTAAATTGTATTACTTACCGCATTTGAGAATTTTTTCACTATGCAGAGACTGCAGATAAATATATCAAAACTCCGTGGGAATAAGACCTCATTTGATTCCACAAGTTTTTTTAAAATAAAACAATAAATAAAAAACAGGTGAACGCATTTAAATAGAACAGCTAATTGTTATTAGTTCAGTAGTTCATTTAGATAATAAGAAGGTTCAAAAAAGACTATCCCAAAAAGACTATCCCAAAAAGACTTCAGAAAAAGGTTTTAATAACTGCAGTATGTGAAAACTTCGATCTACAACTGTTTGACTGTCGAAAAAATAAATTTGACAGACAAGTCATTACCTCTCTGACATTAAACAAACTGGAATGTTTTTTAGGTTATGAAATTAGTGAACTGCTAAAGAAATTCTGAACTGCAGGAAAGACTTGGGAGAACTATTTCTTAATTGAATCAGTGAAGGTCTAATAGTCGGCGACGAGAAGAAACATGAGTCTTGTTGCGTGTCTGGAATTCTGTCTCACTGCTGGTATGCTCTAACGAACGCGTGACTTTCGTCGTCTCTGCTATTAGAGCCATCGGTCGCAGCCCTAACTCACAGGCTGGTCTCGTAATTTGGTGACTACCACTCGTAACTAGAGCTGTTCAGTACAAGACGACTTCTCGGTTGGAATTCTCTCGAACGTCGTGTCTCACTGAGTTTAACGATCCGTGAAGGAACGCGCCATTCGTCTGTGTTCCTTTGTGTCGCGTTTCGACCGCTAGCCACAACTATACTTCAATGGAGCTGTAGCAAACCGTATGTATTCGTTACTGAGTAACGGGTTCATCGCCTGACTCGAAGTACCGAATCGTTACTCGTATGTTTCGTTATTCGCGTGTTTCGTTACTCGCATTTGTCATATAGATATCAGTTCGGTTCGATAAACCGACGATCACGACGTATCATGCATTATTCATGTCGTTACTCGCAGTTGGTGTATGGATGTCAGTTCGATTCGAAAAAGAACAAATAGGAAGCATATGTAGGAACTGGAACGGTTCGCCTAGCGAATAAATGAACCTGAATGAAATGAATGTTTGAACATCGTGTTTAGCACATTTTTGGGAATTATGATTTGAATACGCAAGGGAAATGTTGAAATACAAACATGTTGCGCGTACATTATTTCAATATCATTTAGTGTTAAGTGTTGATATTTTTAACCAGATAAGTAATTCTGAGAACATAATGAGTTATTTTGTAGTTTTGCATTTGTTTAACATTAAAATATATGGAGCATAATTTGTAAATAGAATATTTGAATAGATAATTTGAGATGGTTATTGTTTTGTTATTGCTCATAACTTGGTGAGATTTTATTGATTTCAAACATTTATGAAATGCGTTTACTCTAAGATGCGATATTTTATTTTACAGCGCAAATGAACAATTTATTTAAACTTTACAAAGTACGAACGAAGTCATCCCGTAACCTGTACGTGACGCGACTCGATACGATACTTGATATTAGTGCTCGATTGTGTCAAAAGTAACGAGAAACGAAACTATACAATAGTAACGACTTGGTCCCGTAAGCGGCGCGACTTGATACAATGCTAACGATCGATTGTACCAAAAGTAACGAGTAGCGATACGATAGTAGCAGGTACTTATTGGTTCAGTAACGAATACATACGGGTACACAATTTCTCGTTACTTTTACAGCTCTATACTTCAAACCCTTCACGGGTGAATTGATTAGTTCTGAAACCATGAAAGAAGTTTTTTAGTTGGAAAAAAGGAGCAAGGAATAAGTTTTTGTGATATGTAAATCCTATCTGCTTTATTATTATGCAAAGGTGCCTTAGTTCTAAGTAGGAAGAAATTAGTTTGGACTAGATTACTCCTACAAAAATTTCGCGAATTCGATGAATAGTAAGGTTGGTGATTTGTAATAGCATGAAGGAAAAACCGCCTCATTTGTATTAATTATTTATTTGTTTAGTGTAATAGGTACGTAATAAAAGTCGACGCTAGTGAAGCAGTTTATTAATATCTCTATGATATGTGCTGCTACTATCTATAGGCTTGGCTCTCAACTGTCTCATACGCGCGACTTTCACAGTTATTACTTTTGTCCTTCAGAGGTCAAATTCCGAAAAGTTTCGTTCTTAATTTATAATTTTGCCTGAGTAATAATCTTAATCTTTTGAATCATACCTCATTTGACGATTTCGGTTAGGTACCAAGGAGGATAAATGACTCGTGAAAAAAAAGTACTGGAAAAAATGATACTTCTGTCCTTTAGAAATCCAAAAAATTCCTTTCTCAAAATATGATTTTTCCAGAACGGTGATTTTAATATCTAGAATACTTCATTTTTCTATTTCGGTTAGATATCAAGGAAGATAAATGGCTCGTGACAAAAAATATGTTTTGTAAATAAATTCAGAAAAATCACTTTCTCAAAATATGGTGTGACTAAAGCGGGACCTTAATCTGTGAAACGGTACTTCATATTTCTATACCGGTTAGATATCAAGGGAGATAAATGGCTCGTGACACAAAATTGCGTTGTAGGAATATTGATACTTTTGCCCTTTAAGGGTAGAATTCCGAAAAAATACTTTCTTAAAATATGATGTGACCAAAGCGGATATCTTAAACTTTAGAATGATACTTCATTTATCAAATTTGGTTATGTATGAAGGGAGATAATAGCTTGTGGCAAAGAAACAACTTTTAGAAATAACTAGCTGACCCAGCAATGCTTCACTATTGCTGGACTTGAGTAGGCACATAGATTAAATGAAAAAATATTTACATATAAATTTTAAACTGCTGTTTCATTCATTTTCAGTTGGAAAGGGTGAGAGGGGATGCGCTTTGTAAAACATATGGAGGCAGTATTTTTCTGTTTGTTTCAAAGTATAAGTGTACAAATTCTTATCTAAATCGGATAAAAAATGTGGTTTTGCCTAAATTATGGGGTTTTATGGGGAATAGGGGTTGACTTTTTTGATTTTTTTTTTCACAGGAACCTTCGCAGACGCACACTAGAAATCTCTCCAAAGTTTCATTGCAATCAGATAAATGGTATAGGAATGCATAGAAGACGAACAAACCCACAAACATTGATTTTTATATATAAGATATATGTTATTACTCAACACCTGAGCAGAAGAAAGCTTTGCATTGCATCAATCCTCGTTTGAGAGATAAAATCTTTTTCAACAAAGATACAATGAAAACTTCTTGCAGTAACATGGACAAAATCATCAGACCGAGCGTGATGGATGAGCGGTTAACGCTCTGGGCTAGCATTCTGGAGGACGGCAGTTCGAATCCCCGTCCGGGCATCCAGATTTGGGTTTTACATGGTTTCCCCAAATCACTCCAGGTGAACGCCGGGATGTTTCCCTCAAAAGGGCCATGACCGAATTCCTTCCCGTTCAATGTTCCCAGTTTCATCTCGCCTCTAATGACCTCGGCGTCGACAAGGCGTAAAGCCATAAGTAAAAGAAAGAAAAAAAGTATCATCGGACATGCAATTTATGTGGTGTTTCTATGGAGCATAGAAATTGTATTCCTCTTCAGGTATCAGTTCGAATACAGATCATCGGCAGAATTCATAACTAGCAATGCTTATCTTGTATACGTGTTCCAATCAGGACCTTGAAGGCTTCGTGGTGCGGGCTCTAATCTAATAATCACTCAACAATTATTTTATGGTTTACTATTTGTGACTGGTCTGCCCTCTTTTATTAGTATTCGGCCAATATATTTTTTTTTTTATGGCTTTTGGCAGCTGAGGCCATACAGCCAGCTCAATGTGTTATATTAAAGCTTCCAGTGAATCAGTTAAATCCAGTGTTTATATAGTCTTCAAAGTGCGGACGCCACAGGACGGACAGGACACACACACAGACACACAACACTTAAACATCCATGCCCGCGGCCGGATTCGAACCGGCCAATTATTACCTCGGAGTGTTGTAATAACTGCAGTTTTACTTAGTAGATGGCAGCATGGTAGTTAACCAGTTAATGGTCCTCCCCACCAGGTCAACAGGGCTTTCAAATAAAACAAAAATAAATAAATACGAAAAACAGTATACATACCAAAAGAGGGATGAATGAAAATAGAACAGCATTTAAGCAAATAATGAAATGTCAGGCGTATTCCAAGGGAAAGAAGAATAGTTCAAAGGAAGAGGCGAAGCAACAGTGGACAAAGCAATAAAATATAGATATTTACTGAGAAGATTAGGAGTGAATCGGTAATAAGGCGTCTATGAAAATGAATGTTATTGGGGGTTTTTTTTTGCCGCTTGTCGACTTGGTGGGAGTAAGGAACGGATGTAATGTACTAATTTAAGACAAATATCATACTAAAATTATCCCCGCAGCATTTAAACCTCGTTACAATCGACTCCAATTTTGAGTCTTGGCAGACACAGAAATTTCAATTCCTAACACGTTTCTCGTGTTACTGTAACGACATGAGATGCCTTTCTTTTTTAACTTCTTCGACTAAGAGATAACATTTAATTTAAAATGAAGGAAATTAGCGGAACTCTGTGTGTTACAATCCTGTTGTGAAACTCCATATTTTGTTTCCCAGACATATGTGAACTCAAATAAGAAAAGTAAACCGGCCAAGGCTTGTTTGGTTCGGATACATCATTCTTACTCTACGAACCAGATGTATTAGTATGAGAGACATAAAAGATTATAAAAAAGACAGAATAGTGTGCTGATGTTACCTATTGTCTCTCCCAATAACTGAGAAGGAATCTTGAGGCGTATGACGTCCGAATGTGCGTTGTAAGTTTTCTCCAATAAGGGAACGTAATAAAACGTTGTTAAATTTTGTAGACATTCTGTCTAATATGGGAGCGACCCGACGTGGCGGGGGAGAAGCGACTCGACCGATTGGATGCTGCAGACGCCAGGGTGGTTCCTAAGGACGTCGCCGAGGTGATCTGATGAAGGGCCGCGATCATTCACGGTTAACTCCTGGGCCTGCAGAATACAGCGCAACGAGGACCGCAGTGAGCCGCTTTCCTTCTTAACTTTTTGTCAACTTAGTATATTTTTGTGGTTATCGGAGTCCTTGAGTCCTTATATCTTCCAGTGACTGGTGCTGCCTGTTTGACTGCTGAGAAATCGTAAAGACAATTTACAGCTGTTAAATATTTTTAAAGTGTTCTTGCCTACGGTCACTCAATGCCCTACAACACCCTGCGTACAGAAATTTGCGGTATAAAATACATTCGTGCCGAACTTCCGAAGTCTGGACCATAAGGTACGTCGGAGGCATTTTCAGAAGGTTTTTTGTTTGTTTTTTGTTTTGTTTTGTGTTGTTTTTTGTTTTTTTTTGTTTTTTCTTTTTTTTTTTGTTGTTTTTTGTTTTTGTTTTGTTTTGATGCGTAGTTGTGTTGAAGTAACTGGCGCCCATGGACTAAAACCATAAGCCAACAGTAAGCAATTATATCGTATTTCAAATACTTTTTTGTTGTTTTGCATCTTAAATGTAGTGAAATATGTTTAATAAAAATTGTAACTTCAGTAATATGGTGATTTTAATTGTTGTTTAGTTTGTAACGATTCGCTAAGCTCCCTGTTACATATCACTTTTTATTGTATATAAAGTAAAGGATTAGAATATTTTTCCATTTCTTGGGATGTCCACTGTATGTTCGAAAGATGCGCATGAAAGGGTGAAAGGCAAGGATTTTACGCTTCAGTGAAGGGCAGTCTGGCTGGCGCCTTTTTGGCAGAATGGTAAGAGGATTAGGGGTTTCTGTCGGGCAGGCCGTGAACAGAATTCCTTCGTCCCGAAGGAGACATTGGCTCTCGAGGATTGCCGAAACTTAACGTGGCCAAGAGAAGCCAAAGAATCACATGACGTCAGATGTTCAGCCAATCACAGGGAACATAGTACTAAGATTCGGGGAATTATATGTTCTATGTCGTCTTCGAGCCACAAGAGGCGGAGTTAGAGTTTACCTCCGTGGCGGCAGAAGAGGACGAGGAGGACACTTCCTTCCAGTCGGGAGGCCAGCCAAGATCACGTCCATTCCGGAGCCCAGACGAGTCGCTGGCGACTTGGGGTCCATGTGTGCTGGGCTGACTTGTGTCCTGGAGACCATCTGAGGCGCACTTCTAACTTGCGACTTGCCGCGTACTGCTGGCGTGGTCATCTCCGCCCAGCGCTACCTGCCGTGGAACGGTAATGTGTTTCTACGAAGCCATTCAGCCTGCAACTCCCTTTGAAACTGTACCCTTAAGCGCATCTGAGATAAAGATCCTTGCTCTGATCTGATAAAACCACTGAGCTAGACTGTGTAACTGTCGAATGACAGGTTAATCATTCGTGGCGTCTCAACCTATTAAAATTCATTACTGTTTGCTATCATCATAACTGGTAACATACTTTGTATTAGAATAATTGTGAGATTTTTAAAGTACAACTATACTTGTTTGCTTGCATTTAAAGGGCTCATTGTACGTCTGAGCGTTGCTTAGAAAATTGCACAACCTCTTGTTTATTAACGTAATGGTAAATACGCTCAGATTTGTAGATGCCATTGTAAAAAATCTTTATTAAAATGTCTTTTTGTGACAGTTTTCAAATCCCAAAGTCATCCACTTCTCATTTGAATAATTTACATTTTGATATTCAATTATAGTACCCTGTATAGCGTAAAATATTAAGAATTAATTAATAATTCTCCCCCCCCCCCTGGTGATACGCTACAAGTTGCAAGATAATTTTTTCCCCTGTAATTAGTAGACCGACTAGTGTAGGGCAGTGGTGTCTGAATGCCAAGTACTTACTTTTTGTTTATAGAGATTAGAGGAACACCACGATCATACATGTTCATTGATGAACAAATTGTCAGGTTATGTCTTTCTTAGCATACGTAATCAATTTTGAAAATTTGATCATCATTCTACTAATCAAAATTTAAATCAATAAAATTATAATTAATTTAATTAGTAATTAAACCCTGAAAGTAAAACAACACTTCAGTAAGCTCGTTGAAAAATTTCGTATTAAAAATATTTACTATATTTAACACAACGAAAGAACTGTAATCAATCTTTGAATCATTAAATGTCAACGAATTAATTTCCATCATTTATTGAAGAAATGTAACATTTTAACTATCATATTCAATAACGGGTATGGCTGTTAGAAGGAATATTCGGTGCAGATATTTGGTGCTAAGCCAGCGCATAAATTAACGAAACAAATGTGGACCGTACTATCCAGCTTGCGGCAGCGCACGACTTTATGAAAGCGCCTGCACCTACCTGGAGTCCGGCATTCACTTTCAAGAGCAGGCGGTGATTCACATTTAAGTCCCCGCCGACCTGTAACCAAGTCTAACGAGAGGAACAAATCAGCAGGCCAGGTTATTAACAGCTTTAGCAGGAGGACCCGGCGTAAGCACCCGGGCTTTGCCGGGGCTCTGCAAGAAGGCCAGAAGAGGCCCGACCATTGTGCAGGGCGTAATCCCCGGGTGCGGGACATAACTTGCGAGCAGGGGAATCCCCCAACACCTTGCGCTAAGCCGCAGGTGCCGATTAATGAAGTGACTGCAAACACCGCCAGACCGCCTTAATAACGGTTCTGGGTCGGCCCTTGGGCCCTATTTATTACCCGTCCGCTAAGCGCGTGCGAACGCTTTTAAGTGCCCGGCGGGTGTTCATTTCTTGGGTCGAGGTATTTGGACCGGGATCTGCAAGGGCCTAGACTGCTTTACGTACTCACTATACGTTCCGCTGTAAACAGTGGTTCGCCCAGGATGGAGGATTAATAGAGCTCTTGAAACAGAAGCACTGTTGGAACCATGTCATACCAACAGCGACCGAGGATCTTTCTCCGCTTTCTTTCCCGTGAATCCATTGTACGAGGTAACATTCTCTAAATGTTTCACTACGCTACTTTTCCAACCAGAGCCAGATTAATGCACTTAGTGCAGAGATAATATTATTCGTACTCTTCCATTGTTTGCTTTGTCATCTTACTTTCTTTCATTAGCCACGGGAGAAGGAGAATCCTGTTTTTCTTTAATTCAGTGCCTCGCTGTATTAGAACCTTATCATATAGTATGAACTGTCAGTAAATTTTATTTACAGTATATTCAGAGGAAAGAAACAATAATTCAAGTAGGAAAATAAAATTGATTGAAAAACTAATGCTCCAAATATAATAAAACAAACAATTTTGCCAAGTTATAAAATTTACCTCTCCCTGGTTAGATTTGCTCATTTTTTTTGTGTTTCTTATTTGTCTTTTTTTGTTTTCGTGATTTATAAATCACTTAGCTCTAGTCATTTGACATATTATTTAAAGTTATTTCTTGAACACTTCCAGTTATTGGTTTATAATGAGCAATGACATGCAGTATGTTTATGTTACGAGTAAAGCTATTAAGCTATTTTTTAATTTTTAATTTATTTTTTTATTTTATTTTGCTACTTCATATTTGCGAATCTCTTTCTAATTAGCTATTCTCGTACACAGCAAAATATTATTTTTCAGTTTTACATGCTACCAGATATTCACACAAATAATGATTAAAAAAATAGTATATTTAAATTCACGAATCTCATTTTAGCAACGTTTTAAGTAATAACTGAGAACTCTAACTACGTAAATAAGAATTACTATATGGCAAAATAACTTTTAAAGGTAGCAAGTGAAATTGTAAGGCCAGTAAAATGCTATTCCCTCTAGTTACATGATTTATTTACTATGAGTTAATTAAGGCAGGCAATGCTGTTTGGATTCCTCAGTAATAAAACAAAAATCGTAGTTATGTTGTTCTGTTTTTGTAATGGATAAGAAATTTTCCCGAAACTACTTTAGATTTAAATTAAACCACGTAAAAACTATTTTTTTTTTTTTGCAAATTTGTTGGCAGTAATCACTACGAAGTCAAACTTCCGTATGAGGATGTCGAGTCAGGTAATTCTTTTGCAGGCTTATTTATTTTCTTCTAAAACGCTCAATGATACAACAATAATAAAAATACAGTGATAATTCACATTTAAAAAGACAATGTACTTGTAAAATAACGATATGTACAGACATCAACGGCTACGAAGTTGAATATTTGGGAATTCGTAGATAATGTTATATGTTAGAAAGTAATGTTCATAATGGGAACACAAAGAGCAGCAAACAGGCAGATAAAAATATCGCCCACGTACCTTCTGTGGCCTGCTCACATTGTGATTCCCTGCCAGGACAATGCTTAATGGGAAGAGGTCAACTCTACCTTTTAGTAGCAGTTTCAAAGGGACGTAATTGAACTTGCTTTGGGACAGAGAAACATTTACGAAATTAAGTGAGTTTTAGGGAAACATTTAAATAAATGGATTCAATGCACATAGCAACGAGGGTTAATGCCTGAAAGGTAATTTTCCCGCATCCCTACCAGAATCTACGAGCAAGAAACTCGTTCAAACCAATGAAAGAGTGCCAAGAGTTACGTGTGAATGCTAATTTTAATTTAGCCTACAGAGATGTTGTCTGTAAATCTTGCTCTTAATGACGTCTTCTTGCTTTCTCCACATGTCAAATCCCGGAGCCGCGGAAGTAGTTGCAAAGACGTAATTGGCGAGTTTGTATCTTCCTCCCGGCGGAGATCTATGGAGCTCTCAGCATGCGAGAGGAAGACGAGAAGCGTAATCTCCATCATTCACTTTGGCTTCGTCAACGGGGAACATCTGCTGCAGTCTCGTGATAGATTCATTCTGCTTGGAGATTTATCCCTCGTAGTAGACGCGCAGTAGCCGATACTTCGTCACCATAGTTAGCTATGTTTGGTAGCTAGAAAAGTTTTTAATTAACTTATCCCTGTTGAGAGATGTATCTAGATAATTTATGATTTATTTAGCTACTTCACATACCGAATGGCTAACATTCTAGTACAATCATCGTTCCAAAATCCGTTGACTGCAACAACGTTATTCTCTGCACCCAGTAACGTTCGTTATGGTGGAAAATTGTAGCCCTCAGTAAATGGTTTTAAGACAGATCAAATTCACTGATATGTCGCGAAGATTCTCTTGTTCACAGTTTGTTTTATACCCACCAACTACTATATACTCTATTGGTTTTTTATGCTCAGTAACTGGTTAGCAAGCTATTGGTTGTATTTTCCATGACATTAATCTTATAAATTGAGTAGTTGCAAGTTCCAGTTTTTTGCTGAACTATTACAGATTCTGACAAAAATAAATTTCATGTTGATGATTTTCCAATTCTGGGACTTTCAATAAATTCAATGCTAATGTATCTTGCTTCATATTTTAATTTGTTTGGATAGTAAAAACCCAATCACTATCCCCATGTCTTTAAATGTCAACAACTGTAAATATTATTTTTAACATAATTAGTTGGCTACGAACAATAGTTGCAGAAAGCACAATGACCAACAACTAACGTAAGTTAGTATTACAATATATATATCAGAAATAGAATAAAACCGGGAAACTCATGGGCAAACGCTCTATCTGGACTGATGACTCTAAGAGGACACATGATTTCATGATGGGATTGGCTGATGATTATGTACAGGTTGTATGTGTGTTGGAGTAATCTAAAGCCGCGTATACACTTGAGCATTTGCCCCGAATGAGCATACGGGTTGAGAGGATGGGGGGCGCACGGCCACCCCCCACATAGCAGTGGGCCACTGTGTTCGGACCCCATGCGACCCGAACAGGGAACCCAGTCTGCTTTGCGCAAGTGCTGAGTACACTGCAATGGTTAACCGGAATTTGTTACCAGTTATTGTTACATGTATTTGTTGCAGTGTTCGAACAAGAAATCGAGAAAACGGTGGTGGAAAAGAAAAATGTTTCAAGAGAGGTTCAACGCTTTACTATTAAAAACAATAGGACACGAAACAAATGAAAACTTTAAAAATTTTACAAGAATGTCACCTGAGGATTTTCAGTTTATATTGAATAGTGTCAGGACTACAATTGAGAGGCAAGACACAACATTTGGAAAATCCATAACTGCCGAAGAACGCCTAGCTGCGATTTCTGGCTTCAGGAGATTCGTACTCGAGTTTCCAGTACCTCTTTAAAATTTCAAAACAAGCAATTGGCAGAATCATACCTGAAACCTGTCAAATTAGGCACGAGACACGTGTGTCTACAGCAGAGGATTCACTGAAACTGGAGGGGGCAGTCGGCTCATATTGTTCGGTTCGACCGCATACACAAAGCGCGTACCCACTGAGCACTTTGAAGTACCGACAACCCTCGGATCGGGCTGAGGCATGCGGACCTATTCTGCTCGCCCCGTATACATCTGAGCAAACGCATGCTCATTCGGGGCAAATGCTCAAGTGTATACGCGGCTTAAGATAACTATAGCGTCGTCTGGGGGACACACCGTGAAGTCGTGCAGTGTTTGTTCACTCTACCAGAAGGCAAAACACGAAGGTGGTCCTCACATCGTCGTAGTATTCCACAACTGAGACAACACGCTATCAGTTATTTAAGTGGGCGCCCGGCGTGTTTCTTACAAAATGGTTTGAGAACTGGACGCAAACATTTACGTTCTATTAATTCTGTATTGAGAAAGAGTTCAGTTAAATTAGATTTGAATTTCGGCACTGACGCAAAAACAGCTCTTGTTGATTACGCAGTTTGAGGCTAGTCTTTTTGCACACATATTTGGCCACCAAAGAGTTTCCTTGTTTCATTCCATTTCCTACATACTCTACCCGATCAAAAATATGTAGACACCTACCTGAAACGACACTTAAACTTTACCTGTGTCAGGTTATCTATTATTGGACCTTAATATAGGATGGGTCCACATATTATGTGGACTGTTAGTATTCACAAACCATAGCGTCCAAAACGTAGCCTTACGACAGTGTGCCTTGTAATTCTGATCAATCAATCATCGCCACCGAGCTGGTGCCTTGCCGACGCAAAACATAATGGTTTAAAAGTGTTCGTATCCTTCCTTTAGAGTTTTCTTAAGCGCAATAAGGGGCCAAATTATAATGACGAAAATCACCCACTCCTTAATTCACTGTTGGCACTTGATATCGTGGCAGATAACGTTTTACAAACATCCATGAAATCCAAACTCTCCCATCGAATTGCTATAGGAAATGGCGTGGTTAATCATTCCAGTTCACTCGTTTCCAATCATCCACTGTGCATTGGCGTCCGTCTTTAGACCACCACAAGCTTTGCTTAGCACTGACTATACGAATATTTCGCTTATGAGCAGCAACGAAAAGTATTTGTGCTCGCTGGACTGCTGGTAATACTTTGAAACTCACAAGTGATTCCTTCCGCTGATTTATTGCAGTATTTCACAACCTACCTATGCAATGCTCGATGGTTCCTGTCAGTCGTTAAATGAGGCCTACCTGGTCTTGGTTTAGTTGTGGTTGTTCCTTCACGTTTCCACTTCACAATCACATCAGCCACAATAGACGATTTGGGCAACTGGATGCCCGGACGGGGATTCGAACCGACGTCCTCCCGAATACGAAGCCAGAACGTTAACCGCCCACCCACCACGCTAGGTCCCTTTTTTTATACTGGCTAATCCACCTGTTGTGACATCTAACGTTCGACTCCGCATTACATTGAGGTTTCCGGGTAGTGTTGATCAGGTAATATATATATATACCATAAAGCGCATTTGTCAAGAAGAGAATTAGAATAGAAATTTTCGTCAGTACATCTTTCAAAGCAATTTGTCAAGGAACTCGCTGGATTGTTCTTTCACATAATGCCGATTGCAACCTAATTAATTAGTTCTTCAATTAACAGGTCACTGTAGTCTTGTCTACAAGTGATTTTACCTATCACCGAAGGGTAATTATTAACACAGCTTCTGAAGTAATTGAATAGTTCACTGAAATATCAAGACCGATGACACATTTTTCATCTAGCTATTTTTATTTAGGCCAAATCATCATAACAAAACACGGATAAGCATCAATTTCGTCCAGAGATACTAAAGCACATTCTAAAATTCCAGGAAATAAAAACTGTTGAACTACTCTTAAAACAAATCTTGTAACTTCTCAAAAACAATTACCAAAACCATCCGTGGCTGCCAATCCACTAGTTTAAATAGACGCTAGAGAAACATCCAGAAGAGGGTGTCGGCAGACGTTTCTCGAGCGCTAACAATCACGTTGACCGTCAGATTAATTTAAAAACTATTACATCTTGTAAACAATCACTTAAAATCATTAGAAAACACGTTAAAAAGAAAATTAAACTTATTCACATGCATTTAAATATAAAACTAACCACATCAAACACTCCAACTAGCCAAAATTTCGTCCTCAAAACACCGTGGCTTATAAAACATTTATAATTACAGTTCACAAACATTCAATATCTCACAAATTATACTACTTGTGATCATATTATATAATTTGCAAAGTCTCTTTGCATAAAAGTAATATTCATTCACAGGGGAAAAAAATGCACAAATTAATAATCAATCAATTTTCATCTCTCTATACTTAATTCCTAAGATTAAAATTCACAGGAGGCTGAGTTTGAGAGCAATTATAAACTTCTTATCCGTTTTTTATATCGGTTTTTGTAAGTATGCAGAACTCTCTTCTCGCAAGCATTATATTTATTTTTAACTAATTGTTGTCTTATTTCTCACGTTCCTTTCAGTTTAATTTATGAGTTACCATTTCTGTTCCGACGGTGCTTGCAGCCTTAACGACGGATTGGCTGCGTCGGTGGGGATGTAGATATGTGGAGAGAGGAGTGTGGGGCTAGGTAATGAAGATTTATCTCGGCCGGCGGTGGGCGCGGTTGGAGCTTGTTACTGCGGCTCGGGGCTGATGGATAGCGGCCATCCCCGGCTACAAATCCCCGCCAGACGCCCTCACAAGCAGTTACTGGCGCGGCCTGTCAGCGGGGGCCTCCACTACACCGGCAAGTAATCGTGTCGGCACTGACTACTCCACTTTTAGTAGATCACTTACAACCTGTTAGGTCATGTCGGTACCCGGCCATGGCGCTCACAGTGTGCGTGAAGGAGAGTGTCATACATCAGCTTAAAATCACTCAGAGGGTGGTCTAGCACATATAGTGGTATTAACTTTTCTTAACAGTAAAGTACTTAGGGAACGTCCATAAACCACGTAGCTCCATTTAGGCCTTCTGCGAACTCTCCTCCACCCACGTAGCACGACGTGGCGTTTGCCTTTACCCCCTCCCCCCCCCCCCCAACGTAGCACGCAGCTTTTCCCCTATTGATTCCAGAAGACATTTTGTACTGTTTTTCTCCTGTCAGACTATCGTAAAACAGAAACGGAGACAGTTAAATGACGGATATAAATATTCACACGCTGTTGTGTGTGCTATACCTCATTTTAACTGTGACATATAATATAAATGAAAAGCTACGTGGTCTGGCTCGGAACCCCCTCCCCCCCTCCCCACCCACGTAGCCCACCGCAGCTTTACAGCCAAACCTTCCCCCCCCCCCTAGAACGAGCCACGTAGTTTATGAACGCCCCCTTATTAACCTCATTTTAAACCATTTTCGTAAAAGACATAAGATTGTTTTTCAGGCGAAAATAATTCTGATGGATTCATTACCACTAAAGAAGCTTAGAATGACAATAATTTTAAGGTGTATTTTGTATGCACTAAAAATTGTAGTTAAAAAGATAATTTTTGTGATGTTACGCCATGTGCGCCGAGGGAGTAAACATGAAAATTTGAAATTGTTAATAAACGCAAAGGGTTTCATAGGGTTTTGATATTACAGCTTGCTGTCAACATTGAGAGGCCCTTCATAGGTATAAAATTGAGTAATTAAATAAATATACTTCTTCGCAAGGTAAATAAAGTCCAAATCTGTCATAAAATAGGTAGAAGAGTGCAATTAGGTTTCGAAAATATATAAAATCATAATTATTAAAGTTTAAAATTTTCAGGAGGTAAGTAGAATTTTGTAAATTTAATTGCCAGGGTATTATCGATTTCCCGCGCTTAAATGTTTACATCACGAAGATGAATTAAACATTAGTAGAATCACCGATGAGAGCTAAATGATGTCACAAAATTTCGAACAAGTTGCCCTAAGAAACATGTATGAGTTGAAACTTAAAATAAAAAGGAGTTAGGCAGATATTAATTGTAGAAGTTACGGTCTGGCGTCTGGTTCATCAATTTTCTAATAAATGAGGTTAGTATGTATCATGGTCTGGCCTCGCATTCGGGAGGACGCGGGTTCGAATCCCCGTCCGGGCATGTAGATTTGAGTTTTCCATGGTTTCCCCAAATCACTCCAGGCGAATTCCGGAATGCTTCCTTCAAAAAAGCCATGCTCAAATTCCTTCCCGTTCCTTGTCCCCAGTCCCATCCCACCTTTAATGACCTTAGCCGTCGACGAGGCGTAAAGCAATAAGTAAAAAAAAAACAAAAAGGCATCTTGTAATTTTGCTCAGTCTTTCGTAAATTTTCAGTAAGATTAGTCCGCAGCAGATCGGGTGTGCAGTTACCACTATAGGATGAGGCAGGCTGGCCTGAACCTGTTGGACTTATGAAATTTCGTGTTTGAGGCAACAACACCAAACGTTTAACAGTCATTCGTAAACTATGCAAAATTAACAAGATCCGGAACATGTTCATTGACTTTGTCGGGGGGAGTGATGAACCAAATTGTAAGATTGTGTCTCCAAGTGATGTTGTTTAATCTACCTGCTGTCTTCGTCAAGGATGTGTGTGTCGTTAGATCTAACGTGCCATAAACTTTTCAGAATATACATTTTTCACCGAAGTGGCTTTCTTTTATTTCAAATGTGCAACCTGATACCTGTTAGCTATACAGGTTAATATAATAGCTTGGTGACCGATTGACTTTTCAATTAACCATGCATCTCACGGATCCGATTTTTATGCACTGACAGTATCAGTAACGGTCACAGAGGTTGTCTGACGAGACGGTTGCCAGATTTATACAGGATTAATCTGAAAGAAAGAGTATATTTAGCATTTTTAATTCCCATAAACTGTAAAAGATATAAATAAGTGCAGCACATCACAGGGTAGAGGAAGATTAAAGTCTGTAACCCCCGCCTATTAGCTCCATTTACTGCTGCAAAGGGCACTGTTATCTGTTTACCTGAAACGGTGACACCACATAAGTTGTCGTTTAATGTGCTACAGTATGCAAAAAGTGAATCCACTGTTGATGTACAGCGTGCATTCTATTGTAAATTTAATGAAGTACCGTCTCGCCATAAACAGATTTATCTACTATTCGCATCAGGAATTTGTAGAGTATAGGGGCATATGCTAAGGGAAAAGAAGTGGTCATCCTCGATCTTCATTTTTTTTACTTATGGCTTTACGCCTTGTCGACGTCGAGGTCATTAGAGGCTGGAAGGGATTGGGGGCAAGGAATTTGACGGAATTCGGCCATGGCCATTTTGAAACGAAGCATCACGGAATTTGCCTGGAGTAATTTGGGGAAAACCGTGGAAAACCCAAATTCGAACCCACGTCCTCGCGAATGCGAGGTCAGAGCGTTAACCGCTCACCCACCACGCTCAGTCTGATCTTCAACGAAGATTTTAAGCATATCCGAAGAGCTTTCACATGGAGCCTTCGGAAATCCTCTACAGTAAAACTATTAATCTCCCTCTATCCTGTGATATGTATCTTTTATAGTTTATAAGGAATAGAAATGCAAACTCTGCTCCTTCTTTATGAATAATGCTGATATTTAATGACAAAAACTACTTTCTTTTCAATACGTGTGATAAAGTAACGGGAAATAGCTACACAGTGGGAGGACAACAAATTAGGAATTTCTTGCTTTGAACCTCATCATAGCAATTTTTAGCATCATAATACTCAACCGGAACATCCGTTTGAATAGAAATGAACAAAAAATACAGTCTTTGACAATAAGATGTTGCTTGTTTGCGTCTTGTATGTTGGATTCTACGACGTTTGAATTTTTATCAATGAATGATATAAGTGGCAATGTTCACGGATTCTGCTTAGTTGTGAGTACTTTAGCTTTCACGCAATTTTGAACTTAGTTACTTTACTGTTTTCAGTTTTCAATGCTAGTGAAGTGAATTTGTTGTGAGCAGAGTGGTAAATTAATAAACAAAAATAGAGCAAGAGAAAATATGTGAGGGAAATAGGTTGGTAGCATTAAAATTATATGTTGGTCATCGTATAACCGCCGTTCTCAAACATTTCTGCAACGTTTACTAGTGCATACTTCGTACTACTGAATGCCTTACCTTTACGTCATGTACAAAAAGTTAAATTAGCTGAATTGTTACTGTTGCATTGTTAGTAAATAAAAAGGGAATTCGTATTTTTTTTGGGGGGGGGGGGGGGAGGATTCTGGTCTTGAACAAATTGCATTAGTGAGGACATAAACTCCGTTTCATTACAAGTCCATTTTCTAGGATTAAAAGTCTAACAAATAGACGAAGACATTTTGTACTTGCTCGATCTGTTTATGAAGTAAAGAAGAATTATTACCATGTAATGCGAAATATGGTCGGGTGGTTAAGATGAGGTCTACGGAATCCAGAAGTCCCCAGTTTACCGTCTCGTAAAGTGACCTTCACTTCTGCAAGAACTCTGTTTTCCTCGTCTGAAGTACTCTAGGATGCTGCATGTTTCCGAATCCATGTAAATGAATTGCGCGAAAAAATTAAAATTTCTGAGATAGTTGGCTTATCTGATCTAAGCTTTGGAGCCTTCTGGCAAATACTGCCAAGAGAATTTACATTTTTTCGTTCTTGAAACTACATTTCTTACAGTATCGGATAAAAGAGTGTGACCAGAAAGAGGCTTTTGTTTGTTTCGTGTCAAAGGGCTTGTAGCAGACATTTTTTTTTATTTACCTACAAATACACAGCCTACCACCTAAGAATATATTAGGCCCTATTTGCACATTTTACATGAAGAAATTTTTTACAAGTGCGCTAGTTGACAGTTGTTCGTATCAGGTATATTATCTGGACTCTTGGCTCTGTGGAATGGTACCATAGGTTCCCGTCCGCGCCACGGGGAGGCGGACCAGACTCTACTATCTAGCGCAACCACAAAAACATTAATTGCCAAATAAACAGTAACATCAAATTTAAGGTTGGACAAAAATTTCAAAAAAAAAAACTAAAAAAACTAATACTATTTCACAGATTAACAGTTTACCTCTTCGCTATCGATGTACAAGCATATACAACAATTCTGCTTTCATTTATATTTATAACGCTAAATACTACTACTAACACTATACACTAATACTAAAAACTATACACAAACCGGACATAAAAATTACAAAATTGCACCTCCACCACTGGTATTCGCCTTACACTGCTCTGCCGGATTTCCAAGCAGTAGGGATGGCTACTCTTCAAGTGGTGGAGCGTTCTGCTGTTATGACTTCATTACATAGAATACAAGTCCTAAACTACAATTACAATTCCCGCCCTCCTCCTGGAATTCGCTTATAATCCAGCTACTCTGCAGGTCGTAGGGTGTACCTACTTAATAAACTCCGACAGTGTCGTGCTGTCCAGGTCGCCTCTTCAGTCTTGGCTGACATATCCCTGTCTCTGCTGTTCGAGCTACTCCAGATAGAGCCGCTTGTGGAGCTTCGAGAGCTCGTCGGTCACGCGGGCCAGCACCTGCCACTTTTCCGCATCTTGAATATTTATTTATTTAAAGGTTTATTTAGCCTGGCAAGATTAGGGCTGTCAAGCCCTCTCTTACATCATACCAGGTGTTTACAATAAATAATATACACCTTACACAAACTAACAGTATACAACATTAATGTAACATTTGGCCTAAATCAAATTCAAGAGTAATACTAACAAAAAAAACTTAATAATATTTATGAATAAAATACTAACTTAGAACTTAATAGTATTCGTGTTTAACTAGTTAATAATTTAATGGTATAAACTAATGCAAGTGGAAGTTATAAAAGTAAATGGTACAAACTTAATACTAGTAGGATGCAGAGACAAGACACAAACTAATAATAGGGAAGGCAGAATAAAGAGGTGGACACTGTATACATCAATATTATTCAAATCTAAAATTAGGTTATGTATGGAAGGAGATATCTTTTAGCTAGTGCTGCAATAAATAATGCTTTCTCAAAAGAGTTTTAAATGGGCCGATTTTTTGGGTAGTTCTAATTTTTAGGGGAAGATCATTCCACAGTCCAGCCGCTGAAATGAAGAAGGAATTGGCTAGGATTTCCGAGCTGTGGGAGTGGATGGTTACTATGTTTGAGTTCAGGGATCTTGTGTTAATATTATGGGAAAGTCCTAGGTATGAGATAATGGAACAAAGGTATGCGGGAGTTTTCAGATGTATGAGGCGGTGAAGGAGACATAGAGTGTGGAATCGTCGTCGATCCCAAACGTGGATTGGTATATCTTGCAGCTGATTGCACTCGGGTGTTCTGGCGGCTTCTGTTATGACACAGTGCCAGACCACGTGTTCCGGGATACCGTGCTGTATGCACCACTTAGCCTTATTAAAATTCCCCTTTGGACTCTCCTTTGCGCTTCCTTAGGTTTGACTAATTGAAGTCTATGTGCCCAGCAACTTCCCACATATCCGACTAGTGACGCCAAGATTGAATAATAATATCTTCTTATTGTTTTCATTGGTAGATGAAATCTCTTGTCACCAATACTAATTAGTTTATTTAATACCGCTTTTGCACGGTCACAAACTTCCATGATGTTCTGGGTAAAATTTAGCCGCTCATCTAGAGTTACCCTCAGATATTTGCAGGTGTTAACTCTCTTGATCGAAGAGTTGCCAATCTTAATAATTGGATCTCTCTTGGGCCGTCCTCTCAGCATCATGTATTGTGTCTTGTGCAGGGCAGTTGGAGTTTTACCTCCGAACAACAACTGTCCAAACGCTCCACAGCAGCTCTTATTGTTTTCATTCGTAGTTGAAATCTCCTGTGACCAATACTAATTAGTTTATTTAATACCGCTTTTGCACGGTCACAAACTTCCATGATGTTCTGGGTAAAATTTAGCCGCTCATACAGAGTTACCCCCACATATTTGCAGGTGTTAACTCTCTTGATCGAAGAGTTGCCAATCTTAATAATTGGATCTCTCTTGGGCCGTCCTCTCAGCATCATGTATTGTGTCTTGTGCGGGGCAGTTGGAGTTTTACCTCCGAACAACAACTGTCCAAACGCTCCACAGCAGCTCTTATTGTATTCATTAGTAGTTGAAATCTCCTGTGACAAATACTAATTAGTTTATTTAATACCGCTTTTGCACGGTCAAAAACCTCCGTGATGTGCTGGGTAAAATTTAGCCGCTCATACAGAGTTACCCCCAGATATTTGCAGGTGTTAACTCTCTTGATCGAAGAGTTGCCAATCTTAATAATTGGATCTCTCTTGGGCCGCCCTCTCAGCATCATGTATTGTGTCTTGTGCGGGGCGAGTTGGAGTTTTACCTCCCAACACCAACTGTCCAAACGCTCCACAGCAGCTCTTATTGTTTTCATTCGTAGTTGAAATCTCCTGTGACCAATACTAATTAGTTTATTTAATACCGCTTTTGCACGGTCAAATACCTCCGTGATGTGCTGGGTAAAATTTAGCCGCTCATACAGAGTTACCCCCAGATATTTGCAGGTGTTAACTCTCTTGATCGAAGAGTTGCCAATCTTAATAATTGGATCTCTCTTGGGCCGTCCTCTCAGCATCATGTATTGTGTCTTGTGCGGGGCGAGTTGGAGTTTTACCTCCGAACATCTACTGTCCAAACGCTCCACAGCAGCTCTTATTGTTTTCATTGGTGGTTGAAATCTCCTGTGACCAATACTAATTAGTTTATTTAATACCGCTTTTGCACGGTCACAAACTTCCATGATGTTCTGGGTAAAATTTAGCCGCTCATACAGAGTTACCCTCAGATTTTTGCAGGTGTTAACTCTCTTGATCGAAGAGTTGCCAATCTTAATAATTGGATCTCTCTTGGGCCGTCCTCTCAGCATCATGTATTGTGTCTTGTGCGGGGCGAGTTGGAGTTTTCCCTCCGAACACCAACTGTCCAAACGCTCCACAGCAGCTCTTATTGTTTTCATTGGTAGTTGAAATCTCCTGTGACCAATACTAATTAGTTTATTTAATACCGCTTTTGCACGGTCAAAAACCTCCGTTATGTGCTGGGTAAAATTTAGCCACTCATACAGAGTTACCCCAGATATTTGCAGGTGTTAACTCTCTTGATCGAATAGTTGCCAATCTTAATAATTGGATATCTCTTGGGCCGCCCTCTCAGCATCATGTATTGTGTCTTGTGCGGGGCGAGTTGGAGTTTTACCTCCGAACACCAACTGTCCAAACGCTCCACAGCAGCTCTTATTGTTTTCATTCGTAGTTGAAATCTCCTGTGACCAATAATAATTAGTTTATTTAATACCACTTTTGCACGGTCACAAACTTCCATGATGTTCTGGGTAAAATTTAGCCGCTCATCTAGAGTTACCCTCAGATATTTGCAGGTGTTAACTCTCTTGATCGAAGAGTTGCCAATCTTAATAATTGGATCTCTCTTGGGCCGTCCTCTCAGCATCATGTATTGTGTCTTGTGCGGGGCGAGTTGGAGTTTTACCTCCGAACACCAACTGTCCAAACGCTCCACAGCAGCTCTTATTGTTTTCATTGGTAGTTAAAATCTCCTGTGACCAATACTAATTAGTTTATTTAATACCGCTTTTGCACGGTCACAAACTTCCATGATGTTCTGGGTAAAATTTAGCCGCTCATCTAGAGTTACCCTCAGATATTTGCAGGTGTTAACTCTCTTGATCGAAGAGTTGCCAATCTTAATAATTGGATCTCTCTTGGGCCGTCCTCTCAGCATCATGTATTGTGTCTTGTGCGGGGCGAGCTGGAGTTTTACCTCCGAACACAAACTGTCCAAACGCTCCACAGCAGCTCTTATTGTTTTCATTGGTGGTTGAAATCTCCTGTGACCAATACTAATTAGTTTATTTAATACCGCTTTTGCACGGTCAAAAACCTCCGTGATGTGCTGGGTAAAATTTAGCCGCTCATACAGAGTTACCCCCAGATATTTGCAGGTGTTAACTCTCTTGATCGAAGAGTTGCCAATCTTAATAATTGGATCTCTCTTGGGCCGTCCTCTCAGCATCATGTATTGTGTCTTGTGCGGGGCGAGTTGGAGTTTTACCTCCGAACACCAACTGTCCAAACGCTCCACAGCAGCTCTTATTGTTTTCATTGGTAGTTGAAATCTCCTGTGACCAATACTAATTAGTTTATTTAATACCGCTTTTGCACGGTCACAAACTTCCTTGATGTTCTGGGTAAAATTTAGCCTCCACATCTAGAGTTACGCTCAGATATTTGCAGGTGTTAACTCTCTTGATCGAAGAGTTGCCTATCTTAATAATTGGATCTCTCTTGGGCCGTCCTCTCAGCATCATGTATTGTGTCTTGTGCGGGGCGAGTTGGAGTTTTACCTCCGAACACCAACTGTCCAAACGCTCCACAGCAGCACTTATTGTTTTCATTCGTAGTTGAAATCTCCTGTGACCAATACTAATTAGTTTATTTAATACCGCTTTTGCACGGTCACAAACTTCCGTGATGTTCTGGGTAAAATTTAGCCGCTCATACAGAGTTACCCCCAGATATTTGCAGGTGTTAACTCTCTTGATCGAAGAGTTGCCAATCTTAATAATTGGATCTCTCTTGGGCCGTCCTCTCAGCATCATGTATTGTGTCTTGTGCGGGGCGAGTTGGAGTTTTACCTCCGAACACCAACTGTCCAAACGCTCTACAGCAGCTCTTATTGTTTTCATTGGTAGTTGAAATCTCCTGTGACAAATACTAATTAGTTTATTTAATACCGTTTTTGCACGGTCACAAACTTCCATGATGTTCTGGGTAAAATTTAGCCGCTCATCTAGAGTTACCCTCAGATATTTGCAGGTGTTAACTCTCTTGATCGAAGAGTTGCCAATCTTAATAATTGGATCTCTCTTGGGCCGTCCTCTCAGCATCATGTATTGTGTCTTGTGCGGGGCGAGTTGGAGTTTTACCTCCGAACACCAACTGTCCAAACGCTCCACAGCAGCTCTTATTGTTTTCATTGGTAGTTGAAATCTCCTGTGACAAATACTAATTAGTTTATTTAATACCGCTTTTGCACGGTCACAAACTTCCTTGATGTTCTGGGTAAAATTTAGCCTCCTCATCTAGAGTTACGCTCAGATATTTGCAGGTGTTAACTCTCTTGATCGAAGAGTTGCCTATCTTAATAATTGGATCTCTCTTGGGCCGTCCTCTCAGCATCATGTATTGTGTCTTGTGCGGGGCGAGTTGGAGTTTTACCTCCGAACACCAACTGTCCAAACGCTCCACAGCAGCTCTTATTGTTTTCATTCGTAGTTGAAATCTCCTGTGACCAATACTAATTAGTTTATTTAATACCGCTTTTGCACGGTCACAAACTTCCGTGATGTTCTGGGTAAAATTTAGCCGCTCATACAGAGTTACCCCCAGATATTTGCAGGTGTTAACTCTCTTGATCGAAGAGTTGCCAATCTTAATAATTGGATCTCTCTTGGGCCGTCCTCTCAGCATCATGTATTGTGTCTTGTGCGGGGAGAGTTGGAGTTTTACCTCCGAACACCAACTGTCCAAATGCTCCACAGCAGCTCTTATTGTTTTCATTGGTAGTTGAAATCTCCTGTGACAAATACTAATTAGTTTATTTAATACCGTTTTTGCACGGTCACAAACTTCCATGATGTTCTGGGTAAAATTTAGCCGCTCATCTAGAGTTACCCTCAGATATTTGCAGGTGTTAACTCTCTTGATCGAAGAGTTGCCAATCTTAATAATTGGATCTCTCTTGGGCCGTCCTCTCAGCATCATGTATTGTGTCTTGTGCGGGGCGAGTTGTAGTTTTCCCTCCGAACACCAACTGTCCAAACGCTCCACAGCAGATCTTATTGTTTTCATTGGTAGTTGAAATCTCCTGTGACCAATACTAATTACTTTATTTAATACCGCTTTTGCACGGACAAAAACCTCCGTGATGTGCTGGGTAAAATTTAGCCGCTCATACAGAGTTACCCCCACATATTTGCAGGTGTTAACTCTCTTGATCGAAGAGTTGCCAATCTTAATAATTGGATCTCTCTTGGGCCGTCCTCTCAGCATCATGTATTGTGTCTTGTGCGGGGCGAGTTGGAGTTTTACCTCCGAACACCAACTGTCCAAACGCTCCATAGCAGCTCTTTTTGTTTTCATTGGTAGTTGAAATCTCCTGTGACCAATACTAATTAGTTTATTTAATACCGCTTTTGCACGGTCACAAACTTCCATGATGTCTGGGTAAAATTTAGCCGCTCATCTAGAGTTACCCTCAGATATTTGCAGGTGTTGACTCTCTTGATCGAAGAGTTGCCAATCTTAATAATTGGATCTCTCTTGGGCCGTCCTCTCAGCATCATGTATTGTGTCTTGTGCGGGGCGAGTTGGAGTTTTACCTCCGAACACCAACTGTCCAAACGCTCCACAGCAGCTCTTATTGTTTTCATTGGTAGTTGAAATCTCCTGTGACCAATACTAATTAGTTTATTTAATACCGCTTTTGCACGGTCAAAAACCTCCGTGATGTGCTGGGTAAAATTTAGCCGCTCATACAGAGTTACCCCCAGATATTTGCAGGTGTTAACTCTCTTGATCGAATAGTTGCCAATCTTAATAATTGGATCTCTCTTGGGCCGCCCTCTCAGCATCATGTATTGTGCCTTTGCGGGGCGAGTTGGAGTTTTACCTCCGAACACCAACTGTCCAAACGCTCCACAGCAGCTCTTATTGTTTTCATTCCTAGTTGAAATCTCCTGTGACCAATACTAATTAGTTTATTTAATACCGCTTTTGCACGGTCAAATACCTCCTTGATGTGCTGGGTAAAATTTAGCCGCTCATACAGAGTTACCCCCAGATATTTGCAGGTGTTAACTCTCTTGATCGAAGAGTTGCCAATCTTAATAATTGGATCTCTCTTGGGCCGCCCTCTCAGCATCATATATTGTGTCTTGTGCGGGGCGAGTTGGAGTTTTACCTCCGAACACCAACTGTCCAAACGCTCCACAGCAGCTCTACACCTGGACTCAATTTCCTTCCTGTTCTAACCTTCCATTAGCACGAGCAAGTCATCAGCAAAAGCCACGGATGATAGAAGCCCGTCTAAACCTTCCAATCTTTCCAAGGCACTTTCAAAATTCGTGTCCCATATTTCTGGGCCACCAACAGAGCCCTGAGGGCAACCCTTAGTTAGCTTTTTTTCTATTATTTCTCGGGGCCATCTCAGGGTAGCATATCTATCCTTACAATAATCTTTAATAACCGCGTAAATATCACTTGGCCATTGAATCTTCCTCAAACGGCTAAACAACGCGGGCCACCACAGGTTATCGAAAGCCCCTGAGATGTCCTCGAAAATTCCTACTACATATTCCGACTTATTACTACTTACTAAACTACTAACTCTATTTATAGCGTCCTCGGTTGATCCGCCTGGCTTAAAACCGTATTGATTCTCATTTAACCCATGGGCTTCCCTATAAGCATGCAACCGCTTGATGATTACTTTCTCATAAACTTTCCCCAACACATTAAGTAGGCATATCGGCCTATAGGATTTAGCAAGGGTCGGATCCTTGTTGCCCCCCTTATTCAAGATCACTACCTCACTCTGTTTCCAAATATTAGGCACTCTCCCATACAGGAGACAGTTATTAAATAAATCTGTCAGGGGCCAAACCAGCTGGACCACCAGCTCCTGCAGCACTTCCGCCGGTATACCGTCAGGGCCTGGTGCCTTATTCTTTGACATCGAGTTTATTGCCGCTATTACTTCCTCGACTCCAATTTCACGTGAGGGTACCTCAGTAACGTATACTTGTTCTAACTGTTCTCGCTCAGACTTTTGCTCGTTTGTCTCATTAACCATGGAATCATCCGGTAGTAAAGCATTAAAAAATTCCACTGCCGTTTCGCTCCAGTCGCTGGTCATCCCACAGTCAGACTTCCTGACCGTCGTTAAGGTTGTAGGCGGTCTCAATTTCCCTGCTGCAACCTTGTAGGGGATGCCCCAAGCGTCCGATCTTAAATTAGATAAAACATAGCATTCTCAGCTTCTCATTTTTGTTTTTATTAACAGATCCCCAAATTGCTTCTTCTTCTCCCTATAACTCCCAAGAAGAATTCTTCTATCAGGGGCTACTAGAAACTTCTGGTATTCCCTCCTTAATCTGCGCATGTCACTTCTTAGTTTCTACAAGCTCTTGTTGCAGACAGCTGGACGCTGGAGAAAGAGAGATTCTTAAACCGGATGTTACATGTTGTATAATAACAGGCGTTGTTCTTAACGAGGAGTAACCGCCAATGGTTTGAGTTTTCAGGTTAGGCTGTGCCTAGATAAAATGAACAGTAGCGTGGTCCACCCAAGTGAGAAGTAATCATCCAGTTTGAAGACACCGCATGGTCGTACACGGAAGAATTAGATTCACTACAGCATCCTGCATATGTGAGCGATACAGTTTGCTAAAGAACATCATGATAATAATTTTCTTACGCCACTAACTTACGGCGAAGTACAAGAGGTTTTGGCCCCATGGTAGATACAACCTAATTAAGTTTCTTCTTCACTTGAACAGTATCAACAAAAACATTCAGTTCACGATGGAGGTTTAAAAGGAAGGCCACCTGCTTTTTTTGACATTCTTATTAAGAAGGAAGCCGATGGAACCTTAGGACTCGCGGTCTATTGAAAGCCAACGCACATGGACCAGTACCAAAACGCACACAGTCATTATCACCCGGCACAGCGCAAGACATTACTCACCACTCTTGTCTACAAAGCGCGGGCAATATGTGATAAAGACAGCCTTCCTAGTGAGTTAAAACATCTACGTGATACCTTCAGAAAGAATGGGTACAGTGAACATCAGATACAGTTGGCAGGCAAATAAAATGCAGGCCCAATAACCACGATAATGGTCCACACGATAACTTAGCCTTCTTTCCGTACTCTCGCGCCACAACATCGTGGGTTGGAAGGGCCCTTGCGAGAAATGGCGTTAAGACCATTTTCCTACCACCACCTAATTAAGAAACATTTTGCGCTCTCCAAAAGATGACCTTGTGCTTCGTACACCGGGAGTTTATTGCATCCCGTGTTAATGTGGAAAGAATGCAGACCAGATGATACGGTGTGTTAAACAACGTTGTTTGGAACACGCCCGACATGTTCGCCTGGGGCAAAAAGACGGATCATAGTTTCGCAGAAGGACATGGAGTCGATTTCGAAGCAACTAAGGTGCTGACACATGCGAGAGGCATCTGGGACAGCCTCATTAATGAAGCGTTTGAAATTCGCCTCGCGTCTGATTTGGTTAACAGGGATTGTGGGTTCCAGATAAGTGATGCTTGGATTCCTGTTATTGAGGCTGCTCGTCACCAACGCTCTGCTTTTTGTGTTCCGCGGGCGTCTAATAACGTCTTAGATTCTGCTAGGCAACATAACAACGTCAGTCGTTGCCATGCCAGTTTACAAACAACACGCTCAAGGCTGACTTCAAGGCTTACAACAGCACCTTAAGATGGCGACGAAGTTTTTGCCGCAGAAATATTATGCATCAATAATAATATTACTCGGTTTGTTCCCCGAGAAACGTTTATAAATAAACAACGCCGAGAAAAATTGCATTTATTTATTAGGTATTTCTTTGTCAGTTTCCATTCCTTTGTTGGTTTCCTCACAGCTATCGGTTTATCAGAGGTGGCGTGAGTCACAGAAACAAGCAATATGATCGTGAGAGGCATTCACGACAACATAACTTGGTTAGAAAGAGCTATTCCTCTCAAAACCTGGAGTTTTAACTACGTAAAAACACTCGGTAATACAGGGTATAAAAGGAAGTTCCATTAAACAATTTTTTGTTGTAATTATGCGTACTGTTTATACCCCAATAGGCGTTTCGATAGAAGAACTCTAACACAACCGGGAGATAAAACTTACAGGCAAAGTACTTGCGCACAAACCATTTCCGCAAGGTAATCTCAAAATCGGCCTACAACATGCAACAGCTCGTTTGTTTCAAAGTGATTTTGATCGAAGAATCCAGTCAACAGCATTCAGACACTGGCACTTTCGCTTATTAGGCACTCGGGTTGTTAAATGAACGACCGGGCCATTTGGCAGTCGCTATAAGGCGATTGTGCCACGTTAATTCACTGTACCTACAAGTGAATCATAACAGACTTTTAGTATTCATAGCCTTATGGCCGACGTGCGAAGTTTAGCACGGCGCGCGCTCTAATCTGATCTCAAAATGAAATGCTTTGTGGCTCTTAATTCGGTTTTAAAATATTCATGTATTCTTATCCTACGACCGAAGTTATCTTAACTGCAGATCTCGGGGCGGAGGAGAAACCTAAGCGCCGACCGTTTCGGCAAGAACAAGGCGATATCGTGAGCATGCGCACTTGCCGATAAAACAAACTGCCTCGCCCTGCCCGCATTCGGTGAGTAATGATCCGGAAAACAAGTGAGACAGTGAGAGCTCCGCCCGCCGAACATGTGCCGCCCGCCTCCAGTAAAAAATTCCTGTCCAGGATACGAGTCGACTCGGTGGAATGCATTACGGGAAGTCAAGGAGATGTATCAAGGAGGGATGTAACGCATCTCCGCATCCGCAAGTGCGGAACTTTCGCGTGAAATCCTACATCCGCTTTCGTATTCGCCAATATTTATTTACATTGCAATATACATTATTCTTTTCTCTTTATACGAGACTAGCAAAGTTTACGCCGTTGCCCGGTATGATCTAAATCGATTAGCACACACAGTAAACATTGAAGCTCATAAAAGAGGTCAGTTGTTTTGCACTTGTGAATTAAATTTCATGTCAATCGCTCCATTTTTCCATACGAATTAAAACGGCTAACACCCGGTGTAGTAGAAAAGAGATGGGGTTTATTTATTCCTATAATATTTTTAGCCAAGATATCAGGAACATGTGTAATAAGTTTCATCATAATATCCACAGCGATTCGTGCAGCAATAGAAACAAGGTTTTTTTTTTTCAGGAAATGTGGTAAAGACAGAATCGCTCATCAATAAATAACAAAAACACTATGTCAACACTAAACACTAAAGGCAAAGGTTAAACAGTTAACTTTCATGTTCAAACCCATCAAATATGCATTACTAAATACCAACTGCGAATATAATTTCACAAGCATCAGAGATTGAAGCAGTGCGGCCTCAGATAGTAATTTCAAGAAACAAAGAAGATATCGAAAGGTTTTTTCACTATACGAGGCGCGTCCAGAAAGTAAGTTCCGTTTGGTAATAAAATGAAATTGTACACAGATACAGAAGAAATTTTTATTGCACAAAATTCTACAACTCTTAAACTACTTTTCCACATAATTGCCGAAATTTTGCAGGCATTTGTCATAGCGTGGCACCAGGTTTTGTATACCTTCTTCATAGAAATCTGCCGCCTGTGTCTTCAACCAGTTGGAAACAGTTTCTTTCAGCTCGTCGTCATTGGTGAAGTGATGACCGCCAAGGAAAGACTTGAGATGAAAGAACAGATGAAAGTCGCTAGGAGCGAGGTCAGGGCTGTACGGAGGATGGTGAAACACGTCCCATCGAAATCCCTGTATGAGGTTTTTCGTCAAGTTTGCAGTGTGTGGTCGTGCGTTGTCGTGAAGCAAAACAACACCTTTTGACAGCAGTCCCCAGCGCTTATTCTGAATTGCACGGCGCAATTTCCGAAGTGTCTCGCAATAAGCATCTGCTTTGATTGTTTGACCACGCGGTAAGAAGTCAATGAGTAGGATGCCTTTCCAGTCCCAGAACACTGAGCACATCATTTTCCGAGGTGTCATGATTTGCTTCGGCTTAACCTTTGGTGGGGATGAAGTGTGCCTCCATTCCATTGATTGCCGCTTACTCTCAGGGGTGTCGTAAGAAACCCACGTTTCATCTCCTGTGACTATCCGTCTAAGAAATTCTTCGCCGCTTTCAGCATAACGGGTCAAAAACTCAAGTGCACTACCCATCCGTTGTGTTTTGCGTTGCTCAGTGAGAATCTTTGGTACCAAACGTGAACAAAGTTTACGGAATTTCAGTTGTTTGGTAACAATTTCATGCATCAGTGATCGTGAAATTTGGGGGAAGTCCATAGCGAGAGCACTAATTGTAAACCTACGGTTTTCCTGGATCTTGTCATCAATCGCGTGAACCAGTTCTTCTGTAACCAAAGGTGGACGCCCACTTCGTTCTTCATCGTGCACATCACTACGCCCGCCATTGAACTGTCGGACCCATCTTTTCACCATCGAATCACCCATCAAATTTGCCGATAAATTTCACTTGGTTTCACTTTCCTCGCATTCAGAAACCGAATCACAGACCTGATTTCACAGGCGGCGGGATTTTCAATCAACGCCGACATTTCAAGCAAGCACAACAAAGCGTACGTAACTGACAGGGATCTCCAAATGACGCACGTTCTTCCCCTTGATACACATCGTCTACAGCGCATGTGCGGAACTGCAATCGCAGCTCTGCAGCGGAGATAAATTGAAACGGAACTTACTTTCTGGACGCACCTCGTATTATTAATTAATATTTTCTACTTTACGTAGTTTCCTCTTCGCATTCGATATAGCCATGTATGGGGTTTAAAGACTAAAAATCAAAATTTAAGAAAGTAAAAGTTATATGCGAAATATGGCTATTATTTTTTACGATGTATGTCGTATGGATCGTATTTCATTTTTTGTTTCAGGCTGAACGTTCAGATTTTCATTTACCACTCCGGCGTTATGTTACGTTGGAGCATAAGTCATACCAACCAATTCAATTGAGATTCTAATCTTTCAAACGGTGAAAACCACATCGAAATCTGCCCAGTAGTTTTTAAGTTTTTCTGGTGCAAGTATGTCCGGTTTTCGTTTTATAGATATGACCATCGTCTCTTAGCTAAGAACGATGTGGTTGTTTTTTCTGACTACATATCTTGCAATAAAAATAACAATTAACTAAATGGTGTTATTACCTAAGCGACGAATTTACAAGTTTAAACTTGCATGTAAAGTAAAGCGCCTTCTTCACGGTCCAACTTACAGGACGTGCATGTAAAACTACAATAGAATGCGCTCACCCATTCACGCTAGTAAAAGGAGTCCAACAAAATTTTCCAAGCAATCCTTTCCACTCGTACTTTCTCGCGGCAAAGCATGTGTCTTTATCGCACACTCGCAGGATTTTTTCTCCAATCATGATCTAACACCACAGCTTGTTGGACAGTAAGGACTCGTGTTGGTTGTTTGGGAGTCCCAACATTCAACACGCCCTGCATGTAGTTCTCTAACCCTTTTCACGGCCCATCAAGTTTCTTTATAGAAAATCGGATAAACGTAGGTCTTACAAGTTGTACTGTGAATGCGCCGCTAGAGCGGTGGAAAGGCAGGTGGCGGGCACGGAGATGTGTGGTGGCGTGGCATTGTGCTTGACGCTTGATTGCGTCGAGCCGCGAAATCTAGCAAAGTTCACATGACAAAGATTGTTATTTAGACGTTTGCGTCGTTATTTAAATAATTTAATTCACTTGTGAAATCATCCCATGTTTTTCGTTGTTGGCAGTATTATATGGAAAAAATGTACAATTTGACATACAAAATATTTTTTGATCTTAAGTTTATTTTTGATAAAATATTAAAATCTAAGTAATTATAAATTTATCTTTCCACTTTGGCATCCGCAAAAATGACTTACGTTACAATCCAAGTATCAACGCACGCAATACTTTAGACACCAACAATGTTGTAAGGCTTGGGTTGATTTTAGGACGTAGAAAGCAAGCGTAGTGAGTGAGCGAAGCGAACGCTCTGTTCTCGCATGTGGTAGGCCAGATTTCTTTTTTTTTTTTTCTTCCTAAATCGCTCAAGGCGAATGCCGCGATGGTTCCTTTTTAAAAAAGGATATGACCGAATTCATTTCCTTTCCTTACACCTAATCCGCTAATGACCTCGACGATGACGAAGCGTAAAGTCATAAAAGGACGCTTAAAAGGTAAGTGGTCGTTTACAAGACACTTTTTTGATTGGGATTTTGTGGGTAGTAATCATTATCACCTTTTCCCTATTTGGCATTGTCCCCGAATTTGTCCGCTTCTCTTGTCGGTCTGGTCTCTTCTCCTCCTGTACGCGACCACCTCTCTCCCTCTCGTCGACATGTGATTAGAAGAGAATCAGAAAGTCAAAGCGCTCAATAATTCATTGCAGACTGGTTGGCTTTCGTTCAAAAATCGTATCTTGTGCCCTTTACAAGGGGTACCCAAAAATAAGCATTGCCGTAGGCGGAGCTTGTGTATTACGCGTTTCTGTCACCAGGCGTTGATTCCGCAACTCATTATCAGTTTAGTTCCGCCTGTGCTGTCAACCTGGTTTGTTCTCTTAATCTGCAGTTATTTTTTTTTTTGCTAGTGCTGTTTTGTTATTGTTTCGTTTTTGATGAAGGCAAGTATAAGCGAACAACGTACAGAAGTGATTTTTTTTTTTTTTTTTTAATTAAGTAAAAATGCCGCTGAAACTGTTTTAGTGTTGAAAACAGCTTACAAAGATGACGCTATGGGAAAAAACTCGAGTGTACGAGGGGTTCGCTTGGTTTAAAAATGGCGGCATGTCGATTGATGACAAACCTCATTCTGAACCTCGTGAATAGACGAAAATGTTGAAAAAATTCGAGAGCTTGTGCTCTCAGACCGTCGACAGACAATTGATCAACTGTCAGAGATCATTGGTTTATCTTGGAGCTCGGTTCAGCGAAGTTTAACGGAAGATACGGGAGTGAAAAGTGGTTGCTGTCAAATTTGTTCCTCGGGCTTTGACTGACAATAAAAAAGTACGTAGAGTTGAAACATGTCGTGCTTTGAAATAACAGGCTTGAAGTTGATCCAGATTTTCTGTTGAAGGTCATTACTGGTGATGAGTCATATTGCTGTGGTTACGACCCAGAAACAATGCAACAGTCAAGCCAGTGGAAGACGTCATATTTACCCCGTCCAAAACTACGTCGTCAAGTCAAATCAAACATCGAAACAATGCTCATTTGCTTTTTTGATGCCAAGGACGTAGTTCATTCAGAGTTGTTCCCCCACATCATACCGTCAATCAAACCTTTTATTTGGAAGTTTTATGAACACTGCGCAACAATGCAACAGTGTTCCTAAAAAAAGACCCGATTTGTGGCAGACGGGTTCTTCCACCGTAGCAATGCATCTGCACACACAGCTGTCTCTATTAGGCAGTTTTGGGATAAAGGTTCCGCTGCCCCGCGCACCTTACTCGCCTTACCTGTCTCCGTGCGACTTTTTCTTATTTCTACGCATGAAAAAGAGCATGAAATGACCCAGATTTGACAAGATTGAAGAGGTCAAGAAAAGAAAACGAGGGAGGAGTTGTCAGCCATATCTAATGATGACTACAGTAAACAGTGGAAGCACCGGTCGGACAAATGTATTAGTTGTAATCGACAATATTTTGAAGGGGACAAGGTTTTTTTTTTAATTGAAAATATATAGCTGTTAAAATATAATTCCGTTTTTTTTTTGGGTACTCCCTCATATGTAGTATTCCGTTTGCTCTTGCGAAACTGTCGTGCCGCCTTAATCTTGAGGATGAAGAGCTTCTCTTACCCTCCTTTACTTGATGCGGGCGTCTTCCCTGACCACAAATAGCTCACCTGCTTTAAGGCATTTCTACTGTCGATCTTTGGCGAGCAGGATACCCGGCGCTCGCAAATTCAACCACTGTTAGCATATTCACTTACCCAAAACTTTTCCTTGAATTATTCCGTTTAAAAAAGCATGTGGTGGTGGCTGTGAACACCACAATATTGAAGTAATTATAACCGGGAGAGGGTTGGGAGAAAGTAACGGGAAGGAATTAGGCCATTCACCTTGAGAAATTTCTGAAACCCAGTAAGAAAAATGATTACCGAATAGAGAATCGCACTTGAGTCTTCGTGGCAAACCTTTAACCACTATGGTTGACAGAAACATAACGCGTTCTTCCTGTATTTCCTTCATATCCATGTAAGTAACATATTGGCTATGGAACTTGGATGGATATTGTTAGAATTAGATGTAAAACGTGGACGAGAAAGTCAGATCATCACTTGACTTCAGATATAATGTAGTCTGAGAAGCTTCTTTTGTAGATAAGGAAGTCGAAAATTACTGAGGAACATACTGACCATGTTTCCTCAAACGTTTAATGAAATATTCATAAAATTCAAGAGTAGGTGTCTAGGAAAATTTCCATCGAGCATCTAGCCCGTCATAATTAATTAATAGTAGTGACTGAACTGAACAACATTTTGTTTTCACTGTCGTTTGCTATGTGATTTACCTTAGCAAGTAATGACAGTACGTTGACCTCCTGTGCTTAAAATTTGAAAAAAAAATTATTCCTTATAAATGAACAACACTAATATATTTTCATGTTTTCGACGAATGAATGACAAGAAAAGGGCTACAGTTCGTGGATTCGCCATGATATCCAAAGAAGGAGAAAAACAAGAGCTGACCGGCGAATGAAGGTATCTTTTGACTCTGACTTCATTCTATTCGATCTCCGCAACAACTTGGCCATCAGTCTCCCAGAAGGGAAGAGTGGACTTCAACTTCGATCTTGCGTGAGGCTAAATCACGTCTGCTGCAGCATGCTTTGGGTTCTCCGCTGTATAATCCATTAAGTGTTCAGTTATTATTTATATGCTTGGGAGTTGTTTACACTCTGATGAAATTTATGTTATACCTGGTAGAGGAATGTATGTGTTTGTACCATGAATAAATTCAAGTTAAAAAAAAAACCCTAAGGATGCTTATCAGGGAAGCCCCGTATCTAAGTATTACACATATTTAATTTCTAGTTGATATTCTGTCCACGAAGATAATTATTGTGCCATAAATATTCCCGGTCGTGGAAAAGCAACTTAAACAGTAACACTATATTATTGGATCCACACTTTTTCCTTGTTACGTTTCGAAACAAACATCCCTGGGCCCAAACGTTGATTGACTATAATTCTCCTTGGAATATAAATATTCATTGGCACATTTAAATCACCTACTCGTTCAGTCAATGAGTGCTCGAGGATGATGGCTGCTGCCAAAATATTACAGTAATTAGCACCGAAAAATAAATCATCTGATACCAAAAAATGATAAATTCATATTTAGGAATCATAAAACCGCTTACTGATTGATCTTAAACAGAAATATTAATATTAAACACAGGTCGGTAACATAGTCAGTCAAGAAGTTCGGTGTTTTTACACGCTTTATATTAGCTTGACTTGTATGTATGTATGTATGTATGTATGTATGTATGTATGTATGTATGAATGTAACGGAATTTTACAACTCCATTTTGTCCCACTTCCCGATGTCCGAGCTGTTTGAAATTTGGAACACATATTAAGAACCGGTGACAATACAATAATTTCATAGCTATATCCTGTTATGCTCAATACTTTGACAGTAACAACAGAAAAATGGTTGAATGTCGTGGAATTTTTCAATATAATTTTAACCCAATTCCAGATGTCCGAGTTGTTTGAAATTTTGCTCATGTATTGATAACTGATTACAATACAATAATTTCATAGCTATGTCTTGATATTCTGATTACTTTGACAGTAAAATCATAAAAATTTTGCACACGTTTTAAGAACCGTTGACAATACAGTAGTCTCTTAGCAACGTCCTGCTATTCTCGTTACTCTGACGGTAACAATAGAAAAATGGTTGCCATGTAATGGAATCTTTCATTTCAGTGTTTACCCGCTTCCTGACGTCCGAATCGTTTTAAATTTTGCACACTTATTAAGAACCGATAAAAATTCAATAATTTCACTCTCACCACGTTGTCAGTGTATCCTATACTTGATGGGATTACTGAATTAGGCAAATGCAGCCGCGACATTAGTGCACAGGTGCGATTCGAGAAATCTTCGTCATTTGGCGGCCACACCCTTCGGAGATTTCCCACCCAATACAGCCATCATCATCATCATCGTTCTCCAGTTTCCCGGGTGTGATTTACGAGCCTTGGTTGCTGTAGACGATCGTCTTCTGCTGTCTCCTATCCAGAAAGGTTTCTCTGTCTGAAGTCGCTTAGCGTGATGTTGAATAGTAAATATTCGAAATATTACTTCGTACTATTATAGAAAAGTAGCCTTCCTCGTTTACCGTGCTATTGGATCTCTTGTTGAGTTGACCATTTAATTGTATTTTACTCGTGGGAATAATAATTAATAATGAAACTACAACTCAAAGAAAAAGAGAGATTGGCGAAGAAAAGCCAACAGTAAGAAACATACTTTTTAAACTATCTGAACTAAAAAGTTAAAAATAAAATTGTAGTTTAAAAAACTAAAATCACGCTTTCGTAGTAATGTGAACTAAAAGGTTAAAAATAATATTTAAATATAAACATTTTGTTTAACAGTGATAGGACGTCCCACAATTCAGGATAAATTAATTTTTTTGAATAAGCTTAAAGTATAAAGTCACTGATTACAAAATTAACTTTAATGTTAAAAAAGCGTGGGGTGCGCTCGACATAACTTTTGACAATGACTCTGTCTTTACAAACAGCCAACGACAAAAAATATAAGACAACTGAAATAGCACCCCATACTTTTTTACATTAAAGTTAATTTTGTAATCAGTGACTTTAAGCTTATTCAGAAAAATTAATTTATCCTGAATTGTGGGACGTCCTATCACCGTTAACAAAATGTTTATATTTAAATATTATTTTTAACCTTTAGTTCACATTACTACGAAAGCGTGATTTTAGTTTTTTAAACTACAATTTTATTATGTCAGAGGGAGGTTAGCTGCAGACAATCATTTTAATTACTTTGGTAACGGCGATAGGTCTGTTGTCAGACAATCAATTACCTACAATGGATTAATTTATCTGATTAAGTTAAAACTGATGTAATCGATACTGAAAACTAGGAAAGTCACCAAATAAAAGTAAAAATGGCAAAAATAATACTAACAAAATGGAACGGTATAGCAACAGAATATCTTTAATCAGGAAGAACTATATACAATTATATCCTGACTTCTTTACATGATAATAAAGTTTTTATTCCTCAAAACAAATAGAACATAAAGAGAGTCAAATATTCTATGTTCGGAAATCTACAGGTAAAAACTATTACGCATCCAGAGCTGCTTGTAAACCTTTGTAACTAAGGATTGGCACCTAAAATTTACCATACAGCAGGCACATGCCCCCATATACAGGTTACTGGGAAGTTAAAACACAATATGAAACCGTTTCACATAGTGCAAAATGACAATATCTGTTTGTGTAAAGCGTCATTTTTTTGAATCCTTATAATTTCATCATTTCCATCCATCCACATTTCACAGTCTCATCATTCCACCAGTGGTGTTGAAATTTCACAGGGAGATTTGTTGTATTCAGATACCTCATCTAATATGGTATAGTGAAACTGATATTAAAAAAGCAATTAATTTTGTTTTTATAAATGTTTATTTAGTTGTGTCTTCTACATGAAATAATCTCGCAAAACTTGTTTTGTGTGATATACTTTCGCAGTTTTTTACATTCTTCAGCTGCCAACTAACTTTATTTTGCACTCCATATAGGTAAGTTTTTAATTCATTTACATAAGTACTTGATGTAAAGAAATGAGTTCGTAGCGCACATTGACTGATATCTGAAGAAATTGCGATGGCTCATTTAGTTACTTATTTTTTTACCATGAATCCCCTGTATGTTTCCCAACTAACGTTGCTAAATATAATAAAATGACTCCAGCAACTTTTTCATGCAGGTCTGAAGGCTGTGAGAAATCAATAACAACTACTACTAATTGCAGAACATGATCATGTGAGATAACAACCATGAATCAGATTAAACTTTTGTACCAGAAACAATTTTTAAATTTCACAATATATGATTCCTAATTTCCTTTTGAATAATTATCCACATGAAATTTTATTTCTTAATATTTGTTAGGATCCTGTATTTCCATTCCCTACAGTTAAATTTAAAGTAATTAAACCTATGTTCAAAGCATGGGGACTAAGTAACTAGATTTCAAATGTTGGAGAAACTGAATTTATACTATCACTAGCCGATACCCGCGACTTCGTACGCGTGGACTTAGAATTTCATTGCCAGAATTGAATCTAGAAAGCTGTTAGTAACTTAGGATTGCTCCCACACATCACCGAGTCGGCATAATATGACAGGAAAGCCATCGCTATATCATTCTACCGTCGAATCTGTCTCACAAAGAGAATCTGTTTCAACACATTTACAAACAGAAAAACAAACCAAGGTGCGGGATTGTGGTGGGAGTAGGTTAGTTAAGGTCAGCATTATTTCAGCTCTGCCAGAGCTACCACTTAGGCCAGGTTTACGCCCGCAAGGCATATCGAAAAAGAAGACAAAATAAACTGGTGCCAGAAACATTTAGAAAGACACAAAGTATTTGTACAGTGCACATCAAATCGGTATCTATATTAAAATACGTTTTATCTCTAAGCGAAATCTAGAAACAAATCATAGATTAACAGACTGCACGAGAAGCACAGCTTGAGCAACCAACGTAGCATGAAAGACTAACACACGCATCCGTCCGTCTGTCACCATTCGATAAGTTCCAAAACATCGTGACTAAAACTGTTATTCATGCCAAAAAAAATGTGTGTGTCCTTCCTACGGATATAAAGTATTTCCTTGTCATATGCCATCAATATAGGTAGGGGGTCTATAGCCATTCAGACGTCAAACAAAAATACAGAGACTTACTTTCGCATATGAAATATTATTATTGCAGGTCACACACACACCTGACTGTGAGAGAAACAACGACTGAGTGATCAATACAGCGTAAAAAAGTGTACACCTTCAGGATTGTTATACCGCGTACGATTTGCCAAGCATTCACCCCTAAATTTGTGATACGTACAGTTTAATATGGAATCTGAAAAACTGACTGACCAGGCATGCCTCATACGTACAAAAACAATTCTTAAAAATATGTGACTCCATTGGGATTTTAACCGGAATCTACGGTCCAAACATTAGTAACCAAGCACATTAACCACTGAGCTACCAGCCCGCGGTACTACAGGTTCTACAGAGTTTTACACATCCTAAGCGTGGGTCTATGTTCGTTTCGGTAATTTTTCGAAATCAATTGACAATATGTACTATGTATAGAGAAAAAGTATCCTATGTCCATTCTAATGCAAAATCACTTCTTCTTGTGAAATTTCATCACGATCAGATTAGTCGTTTAGCCCAAGAAACGTAACTAAAAGACAGACAGACAGAGAGAGAGTTACTTTCGCATTTATAATGTTAGTATAGATATTCAATTAAAATTAAAACTTGACGATCCAAAATATACAAAACGACCGTGGTGGGTGAGCGGTAACATTTGCGAAATCCAAATTTCGGTTTTCACAGGGTTCGTGAATTCACTCCGAGATGGTTCCTTTAAAATGCCATGACCGAATTTCCTTCCCATTCCTAGCACATGTACCCGCCCAGCTCTAAAGACCGGACATCGACGAACCATAAAGCTCGAAGAAGAAATAAATACCAACTGATTGTGTCAAAAAAATATGCTTTGTGAATTGACAATCACGATTACTTCAAATCAGTGTTAATGAATTGGATACAAAGTTAAAACGACATTGCATAATATCATAAGTCAGAACAAGCAGCTCATTGACCTAGTAACGCGTTAACCTGTCCTCATTAGTAGAAAAATTTTAGCTGATTTAAAATTAATTTTCTAAGCCACTAACCATTTCCAAAGCACATCCTTAATTGGATCCGACATGTGAAGTGGGACCAGCAGAAAACGAATGAATAGGTTGATTACGAATGCAATGTGGTCACTGTTAGTGCTGATATTTCTAGGCAAACATTAGCTTCATAACCCGTTAATGAATTATGAGATTATTATTAGAAATAGTCATCATAGTTTCGAAACTTGAAGTTAATAATATCGCATGGTTCTAATGCCTTGGTGACAGGATTTCTATTGCCTGCGCAATCCCCGCCTGCCGCAGCCACCTTATCCTTAGCCGGTAGTCCTACTTGGTACAGCGGACATACAGTTTAACGTGGAACCACTGAAGTACTTCACATTACATAGCAAGCTATGCCAGAGGTGAAGGGCAGGTTAAGGGCCTTTTAAAATCTTCGCCGAGACAGGGATTCGAACCGGGGACGTTTAGAGCCCCAGTCAGACACCTTAACCACTTATTTATTTTTTTTTTGTTTTAAAAGATGGCTTCTCTTTTTTTGCCATCCTAGCAATCTGTAAGTTGTGTTTCTTCGAATTTGTCTGTACTATATTATCGTTTTATTTTTCAGTGGGAGCAATACAAGATGGAGACAACACCCATGCCCTCGGCCGGACTCGAGTCGGCGACCCTAGCAACGCAAGGCAAGCTCGCTACCAGGGCCGGCAACCACTGAGCCACCAGATCGCTGAACTTCTGATGAATGAACTCATCTTGTTCCCTGCACTTATCCCGCTGTAGTAAGATCGCCATTTTCAGGATGTGAGGTGTTTGAAATTTGGCCGACTTGTCGCAGAGTCTGACCCCTCCCGGGGAGAAAAGTTGTGCTGCCATCTGTCTTCGAAACGTGTAACTATTTCTGTGTGGGCTGAGAGTATTTATGTTTGGCTGGCTTCGGTAGCGGAGGGGCTAGAGTACTGGCCTCGCGTGCCGAAGGTCGCCGGTTCGAGTCCGGCCTAGGGCATGGGTGTTTAAGTGTTGTGTGTCTGTGTGAATGGCCTGTCCGTTCTGTGGTGTCCATACTTAGAAGCTGCAATATATATACAGAATGACTGATTCACTGGAATCTACCATAATCACATTGAGCTTGCTGTATGGCTTCAGTTGCCGAATGTCATTAAAAAAAAAGTATTTATGTTTGTGTAATATGTAGTTTATGAGGCGGAGATTGGGGATTGTCCCACCACTCGTCTTGGTGATTGCTGAAAACCACATATAGTGCAATAAGAGCGGTCGGTATGCAGGGATCAGGACTTATCCTGCCCCGCGGTACGCAATACTTCTCCCCATTCAGTGTCGACGCCTTCGCGTACTGTGCCAAAGTGATGGGGTTCCGGTGAATCAACTCATATTACGATAATTTTGATTGGGTACTTCTCAAAAACATGAATATTTTTAAGCTGTATGAGCGATATAATAAATATTCAAAAGAAAACTGCAACAGACAAATCATTAGGACACTTGCACCATAGTTATGCCTTGAAAGAAGGTCTCCTTACAGTAAAGCCTGTACCATGTGTCTGATCTACAAAGCAATCACTCTGAGGAACTTTTAAATTTACGATCCCGTACTGAGCATCACGCCCTGGTCTCACATTGAGGACACAAGTTCAAATAACCATCCAGTTATCCAGATTTCGGTTTTAGAAGTTATTCTAGGTATTTTCCAGGATCGTTCCTTCTAAATGTCATCGCCGAATTATTTCTCTTTCCTAGCCCCAGTTCTTTTCATCCTCTAATGACCTCCATGACGACGAGGCTAAAACCATAAATGAAGAAAAGTGCTGATGCCGTCCAATGGTTGTACGAATAAATTCTGAATGTCAATCTCAGCATAAGAAGCACTCCACTGTGACTGTGAATATTCATGCAACTGCCTGACAAAGCTTTCCACTGTTTCCGCTATTTAGCAGAGTACACCTCTCTGCAGGCCAGAAGCCTCTGGGTAACCAGACATTAAACACTACTAGTCAGAGAGGTATCGACTTTATTCAAAATCCAGTCCAAGGAATACACGGTAACATCTGCGCATGGCATTCTTGAAGACAAAGTATTCGATCCAAGATCTGACAATTCAGATTTTTATTCCCATTTTTTATCCGAATCTGCTTTCGGTGAATTTTGTCATGATTCCTTCGTAACAAGCAATACTCAATTCCCTTACCGTTCTTTGCCAGCACTCTCTCCCCGACAATAGTCTGCTCGCAATTGACCAACCGCAAAGCGCAATTGCCACATGACTTGCACTGACTGTTGACATTATAATTTAGAATTAGACTTATCTTCTTTGCCGCAATTTATCTAATTATTCATACTGTCTCTACGGACGAATAAATCAGAATAGAACAAACGGCACTTGGATGCAGAAAGCAGTTTGAAAGTTATTCCTCAGAATGGCCTCCAGAGCAAATGTAATAGTATAAAATAATTTTATGGTGACTTCGATCTAAGTAACGTTTTCTTGACACTTCGAAAAATATATGTTAGTTTCAAAAATATTAATTAATTACTAACATTTTTGTCACCGGTTCTCCCGCGTGGACTACGGTATCATTAGAAATGCATCTGCCCTTTGATTTCTTCTAGCTGAAACTATAAAAGTTTGTAAGATATACCGTAAATTAAATTCCGAAATTTCGTTACGCTTACTGGAGTGAATTCACTATCGTTTTCGGTGTATTCTAACATAATATATTTCAGACAACCGAATAAATAACAAAAGTTATCTGGTAAAACACAATATTAAGAGAATCTAAAGAGTTTAGTGTTGTTGTATGTTGTAAAGTGATCTTTGGTGGGTATCTTACAAAGAAGTGTTTATCTGAGATTCAGTGTGATCTGTTCTCCGTACGAACAAACTAACATTTCTTGCTCCATTCAACCGGACACGTAGAGTCACAAAATATATCCCAAGCTTTAAGCTGCCCGACCATAAGTTTTCAAACTACGAAAACTCCATCCAGATTAGTACTATACATTTTTGTGTGATGCTTGGACAAAGGGATATACAGACGCAGACTACTTACGGGTCTATACAATAATTTTGTATATTATATTTTCGTAACCTCACTCACTCACTTCGATAGCTATTGGCTGTATAACGGTGACGTCACGCACCGGCCTTCGCTCGCAAATTAACAGCGTCCAGAGATGTTACTAGAATTTCTAGGTTATGTGCACAGTTAAAGAGCTAAGCAACTGCGGTGAAAAGATGTTCCAGAATGCTCTTTCATTAAATTTGCTTTTCCTAGCATTTCATTTTATGTTAAATACTTCAATTTAGTTAAAAACATATCGCACAACTTTACTGCTGAAATTTTCTACAGCGATCCTTTAGGGCAAAACGCAGGCCAACTTCGTATTTTTACCAGATCAGGTCAACCCGTCATAACCTTCGAGCCTAAAAACCGGAAATATTCTAGACCCATGTCGATTCCCAAAACACCATCATGGCCCTACACCTGTTATGTGCATTGAATAACTTTCACTTTAAAGAATTTAGACTCTGAAGTGGCTGAGAATTAAGTTGATGACACTCATGCGTCTGTGGTGGATTTGCCAAAACGTGACGGTAGAGGCGCGAAATACAAGGCGGTTGTGACGAGCGCAGACGTGGTCTTATAAATATTGAAGTCACGCTCCGCGGACTTGCCAGAGCTCGTTATTAAATACTCGACTCCGGCGTCTGTCCGCCCCACCATAAATCTGGCAGCCTCTCTTCTCACCCCTGCCACCACCCCTTTTTCCCGCCCCCGGCGACTCCCAAGGCACCCGCCCCCAGGCCGGTAGTTATTAGTCCCGGAAGGGGCGTCCTCCCAGGCGCTAGAATAACTAATGATGTCGTGCAAGACGGTAATGAAAAATTGGGTCAATTAAGTTTCATTACTGATTCATTACGGGTCCTTTCCGCACGCGCTCCCCGGAGCACCGCCCCCGATAATTAATTCCAGGGGGGCGGCGTCGGCCACTCGCCGCCCCCACCCTCCGCCCTGTAGTCGTTTATTCCGAGGCGCGCGCCGTCCGCCCCCAAACCTTTCGAGGTGGAAGAAGCTCCTGTAGCGTGGTCTAGGAACCACTGTGCGAGGACCTCAACTGCATGGAGGCGTGATTCATCAATTTCGGAAGAACAATGTCCTGAGGGTAGACGCAATGTCTGAACTTGTTTCCATTTTTAAATTTTACGTCATAATATACTAACGCTATACAATAAGTAAGTTTCACCTTTTTTCGGTCAAACTATAGACTACGAGTAATAACATTGGCGTTGCATGCCGCAATCAGGTTATAGCTTACTCTCTTAACACACATATCGGTATAAAACTCAATAAAACTTTACCTAACGAAACGATTCATCTGTCTTTACTTTTATGTGCAATTATCAAGTGTTTATTTTCAATGATCGTGTGTTAACCTAATTATATTAATTTTACCTCAGTATGTCTTTTTGGTCGTTTCCAGCCAGGACGAGAACATTTTACGTCTCCCTTTAAACTTAGTTGATTTTCAGTGTTAGCTCTCGGATGTCAAACCGGGCGTTGTGGGTGAACAGTTAACGTTCTGGCCTCGCATTCGGGGCATTCGGAGCATTAGAATCCCCGTCCGAGCATCCAGATTTGGGTTTTCCATGGTTTCCTCAAATCACTCCAGGCGAATGCCGGGATGCTTCCTTCAAAAAGGCCATGGCCGAATTCCTTCCCGTTCCTTGACCCCAGTCCCATCCCGCCTCTAATGACCTTAGCTGTCGATGAGGTGTAAAGCAATAAGAAGAAGAAAAAATGTATGTCATTTAAAAAAAAAAAGAAAGCTCGTTTCCGCTAGTTTCTTCCTCTTACAATATCTTGAAGAAAATGTTTATACTACCTTGTCTTATTTTCTACTGTTTTACTCGTCGATTACGTTTTCATCAATAACTTCAAAACTTAAACGAACAGTACGTTTACTTCACAGCTTTTCATACTTAATCACAAACTAATTACAACTTCCATTTTCCGCCGTATTCTTACGCCATCCTCGGCTTTTTTTCTTTCCTCTTCTCCATTTCCGAATATATATTCATTTTCTTCGGTTCCAACGACCAGTTACCTCTTGCCTCTAGAGATAATAATAAAATGGTGATAGTATTTTCAATTTAAAACAAACAAATACATTATTTGTTTTAACATATTGGAATCACATATTATTGCTACAAGGTTCTGAAAAGCTTGATAAAAGGGACTGAGGCATATGCGATACTAAACTGCTGATCCTCGTATATGTGTTTTGAAAGCTGTTTCTTTATTGTTTATTATTATGAAGGTTCATCAGAATCAATGGCATCTTTCAAATAAGGATATAGATACGTTCGGAATGAACAATTCAGCTGGCAATGATCCGAGATCACGAGGATAACTAAAGGCATTCTTTAGTATTATATTTCTCTCCCTTTGATAACTATGTGGCGTATATTGCACAGCGAGAATTGCCTATTCACAATAAGATTTTCCAAATCTCCAGCACTATGTTATTCAGGTACTTTTTAAATTCAATTTTAGGATATTAACCTGAACGACGAAGGATCTCTGGTTCCGCTGTATGCTAGTTAAACTACGGTACTACGCGCTTTATTTGGTGCTCTTCCCTGTTCTTAAAGTTAAATGTTGTGTGATTCATAGGTAAGAAAAACAAACCCAAAATGTAGAACAATGCTACCATCCCATAGCATTTCAATATTCATGGGAGTTTTTGTTTTTGCTCGTACTATTGTGGAAAATAGTTTTAGTCAAATACTTGAAAATAACATTTTGAAAATTATTTGATTATTCTTCATTTTTTTCAGGTAAGGCCTGCTAGGATCAGTTTCAAATTTTTTTATTCCATTGAATTCAATATTTCTTCATCATTTCACTATGTTTCTTCCTTCTCTCCTCAGATCATATCGAAGCAGATTTCTTTCCTCATTTGCCTTGGAATCCTTCCGTACTTAATGCCTTCTTTCTGACGACTTCTCTTTCCATTATTTCCTCCTCTCTTATCTTACTTACTTCTTTCCAAATCCTTTTTGACCTCCTCACTCCAGCTTGTTGTTGATTTTTTTTCCCGAAATGTAATTGAGTATGTTTTTGTTAATCTGTTATCACCCATTCTGTACATATGTTCAATAAACTGCAATCTCCTTTTTTTTATTGATTCTATAATATTTTCCATGTTTTGGTATATTTCCTTATTACTTCTCAATTTCCATAGTTCTGTTTTTTAACTGGGCCTAAGATTTTTCTCATGATTCTACTTTCCAGTAATTCCAATTTTTCTTATCTGTAGTTCATGACTATGGCATTCACTCGAATTGTGGTTTCACGACTGACTTGTAATTTGTTTTAAGATTTTCAGACTGATTAAATTTTACTTTAAAGTATTCCAGTCAATATTAATTAAAATGTATTGTGAGTTTTTTAAACAATAGTTTAATTCCAGAATAGAGTTTTTTATTGTAGCTTTTAAGGTAACAGCGGAAAATATTAGCCAACAGCACATCGTAATTAGAACTGTAAAGGAATTCCATAATACCTTCTCTACTTTTTATGCATTATCTATCGCCCTATCACTAATGTGTATTTGTTGCGTTTTAAGGAATTTTTAAACACCTGTAGAAACCTAACCTCGGTGTGAAGCTACACATGAAACTTAATTTTCTCTTACCTGATAGCCATTAGCAGTGGATTTGAAATTGTTAATAGTAGATGTGACGGCATTAGGGTGCAAAAACAATGGTGATATACAGTATGTGCGGTGTGTTAGGAGAGGGAGATTCGTCTATTGTGTGTCAACAAGGCGGATGAATACAAATGCTGGAAGGATTGTGCAGTTTTATACCGAATTTGGAAAGTGTCATTGCTATGGGTATTATATCTTCAAGTGGAGAGAAATTTCAGGTAATATTGCGCGTTTTAATCAACAATGCAGCCTTGGAAAAAATATATTTTGGTTTATATGTTTACGTTTTAGTCGTATAAGTGATTGTAGTGTCACAGTACGTGTACTTAATTTTCTGGCATATTTACTTCTTTTTCTATTGCGGATCCCGGCGAAGCAAGCATGATGACTTCTTCAAAAAATAGATTAGTTCTTTGAAAACATATGATCACGAATGTGAAATTTTCTCATATATTCACAAAAAGACGAGAATTATTTAACTGTAGTTAATGACTTTAATGTTTAGTGAGCATATGACTCAGGGCGTAGTTGGGTAACTGAGGCTGTCGTCCCATTTGGGGAGGATGACCGTAGTGACCATTGGCTGTCACCTCGGCTATGTCGATTTACGTAGATTTTCGTAGTTTCCAGTAGTGAGCTGAGCAGTGTCGCACTTTGAACATAGCACCGGTAGTAAAATCTGTCCCACCGGCGCTAATAGTCACCATAGTTTTAGTAATGATAATATTATCCACGTCTCTTAGCTGTTGCTCTTACAGTATATATCCAGAAAACTCTGCCTCTTAATTGTCAGTCCTTCTAGGGAAGTATTATCAGTCTTTTTCGTCCCTTCACCGCTTCTCACAAGTTCTGTTTTGTAAACAATGCGGATTTTTGTTATCTTGGTTCTCCGGGAGGAGAACCAAGATAATACATACAATAGCGGAAGATTTCGTAATAATTTATGTGGATTTTCCTGGAATCCTGGTTGGATCAGCTGAGCCACGGTCTACGGAAAGGAGGACAGAAACTAATAGCGTTTCCATTTCAAGAGTGAAATCAGATATTGATCACCCAGCCAGCACCTTTTTTTTTTTTTTTTTAAAAAAAAAAAAAAAAAAAAAAAAAAAAAACCACGTTGCTTCAATTATTCAATTATTTAGTTTAAGGCTCAGGTGTTAGCCGCTCCGTTTTAATTTTATAAATATCTGTAATTTTTCAAGTAATATAAAAAATACTGTATAAGTATTCCAACAGTAAATTACAAACATCAATCACGAAAGCAAATTTGAATATATCACGTTCCCATGATGCTTTATAGAGACGAAATGTTCTTGACGTTGTTGAAGTGATCTGGTAAGTGCTCACGCCACGATTTATTCACACGCTGGATTGCTTGTGCTCGTTTGTACGAGGGCCCATCTACTTCTCGATACCGACCGGGGTCGCCGCCCCTGTCGGTGATTCAACTCCGGGCCCTCCATTCTGGAGCGAAGCACTCAACAGTTTGAATTACTGCAGCTCGTACAGCGATTATCACAGCGGAATACTGCTCCCGCTGATGACGGTGGTTTCACAATGATCCAAGGGAGTAACGTGCGCTTAACTAACACCGGCCGCGATTAAACGTGATGGCGATGACGCGTGCTCACTTATTGATTTACGGAAGTGAGCAGAGAGAGAGCACTCGGGTTGAGGTGGGGAGAGAGTCTCTTGATATACGACAGCAGGCTGGAGTCAGGAGTCGCAGTGGAATGCGCGTGAGTCCCCATCAGGAGATACGATAAGAGCTGTCTCGGAGATGAAACGAACGAGCGGGCAGGACAGGAATGTCATAAATAGAACGCTGCCCCTGTCAGCCGGAACACGCCACTGTGCTGTGTCTTCTGCTACCGTTCTATGATGCTCTCGTCCGGAAGCAATCCTCGTATCACCCACGTTAAACTCAAGTAACTTTGCTTTGAAAACTCCGGTTCAAATAATTCGCTGAGTCACCAGAGTAATTAACCTCATGTCACGAACGAGGTCTCCGACATTCACCTCCACAAACACACGATATAAAATAACACAAACACACAAAACTGAAATTTTTCGTGGTCATAGGATCTGGAAACTTATCGGTATCGATTATAGATTCTTAGATGGTTCGTGGCTTTAAATTAATATAATAAATAACTAGTCCACGATTGATTTTCAAATTTTAACTTGTTTTATTTTCATAAGCACATCAAACTTCAAAGATACTGGACACATGTCAACAACTCCAGCGATTACAGTCGACAGTTCTTCCAAAGACGATACTACCAAAACTGTTCGTTCAAAACTGTCCTTGGCCATCGTAAACTGACTCTGTAAAAATCTGTCGAAAACTGTCTCTGCTGGCCACATTATATAAGTTCTATAGAAAGTTCTAGAACACTACAAAGGCTTCCGACAGATATTTATCCAACATTAACAATACTTAAACAATTAAAAACATATTACAAACAATCAAAATCCTTTACAATCATTACGAAATGCTCAGCAATGAAAATTAAGGATACTTAAACACAAAATTGGCAACAGAAATCATTTTAAACTATAGCAAATGGTTCTTTACACATCGTAACTTGCCTTAATACTTGGAATTACAAACTTTTAAGCAATTCTCTTGAACAGTTCTGTCCTTAACCACTTTAAATGATATTTACATAATTTCTTTTCATAAAACAAAGTCTATTGACACTGATTTACAGTAAATTGCAAAACAAACATACAAGATTATTCAATCAAATTATAGCTTCATAAAATACAATTCCATTTAAAGTTTAGGTTTGAGGGCTGTTACAAGATGGCAAAACTGCCCATAAATAGCTAACATTAGTTTTCAAGACACATTCACCTTTTTCAAGTCATACGAACCAATTATAATTACTATTATATTTCCACTTCAACTATATTCATTTTCCATTGACCGTTAGAGAGCCCTTCTATTAACCAACCGGATATGTCTCACTAGATGCAGGTTTCTCTACACTCGACTACCATTTCCATAATTTCAGTTTGTTCCTTTATCTGTAAATGTAGTTTCCAATTATTTTGAAATTGCACATTTGAAATGATGCAGCTTTGTTTTCTGCCTTACCCAGTGTCCATGTTTGCTCTCAGTGTAATGAAGTGTCTTTAACCATACCTATTGTTTGAGAACCGACGAAAAGCTTTCACTTTTGAAAGAAGACATTTTCCATTAGTGCTGGTGTGCAGATGATTTCTGTTACCATAAAACCGGATACAAACGCCTTGCAACTGCAATATCTGCTATTGGCTTTCAATGCATTGTAGGTTGAATCCCAGTTATTTATAGGCCTATTATTTGTTTATTTGTTTAATCATCTAGCCTCGTCGATGAGTGATTTGGGAGAGCGTAAGTTCGATCTTTTCCAGTCATTCATATTACTGGTTTCCATGATTTTCTAAAATCAGTCCACGGGGATGATTTTGTTTTCAGAAGGCCATTACCAAATTCTTTCCAAGTTTTTGACTCAGACTTCCACTGGACGCTGAAATTGCGGTCATACAGAGACCATACGTGACACAAAAAAATTGGAAAACTTTTTGAATCTGGAACCTGTCCTCGGGGTGAATGAGGTGTTCGCCAAATACGCCCAATGAGCCAAAAAATCAGTCAAGAAATGCCGAAGTAGAATCATTTTACATTAACTGGAAAGCACGTTACTGACATCATCCAGCCAGTTTGGAAACTTTTATCAGTAAACACCAACGATCAGTATTGAAGGAGGACCAGAAAAAAGGGTAGCGCCCTAAGGCCTATTACTACTGTCGGAGGTTCAGGTATCACCAACGATTCATGCATTGAATATGTATATGATTGTCTGACTAGTCTTTTGTTACTTCGACGTTGACGAGTCGTAAAACAAAAGGGAAAAGATTGGTTGGGAAACCAAAGCACATATGGCTGGGAGACATGCCGAAGTGATCCAACGCCGGTGATGCGAATCGCGGACACCTGCCAGAAGATGGTGGCTTAACAAGAAGGAGTGTGTGCCGCTTTACTCATGCTGGGTCCATCCCACTTCATAACAGCGTCGCGGCCACGAAGCTCCCCGCGAGCACCAGCAAGACTGGCTAAAGACGTTTCTTCCGAGAGTCCGTACCTTTCCTCCAGCGGATATGGCGGAGAAAGGTCATTCTTTCAAGTATTAATTCTGCGGTTGGGATGGCTGCCGGTGGCAAAGTAGTTCTGGCTTGGTTCTTGAGGGGGACATGAGCCCCCGAGGATGGATCTTAGCGCCGATGAGGCCATCAGGGGTGAGGCGCAATGCCGATCCTACAAACTCCGTTGGTTACAGTAGGAATTAGGCCACAACTGCGCAGGGGCTGGCTAATCCACTTGTCGTGATTAGGCAGCGAGTAAGACGGCGTTGCATGATGGATGCGCGTGGTTTTTGATGGCGGCCATCCATCACGGCTCAGCCGCTAAGCCGCGGTGACACCCGCTGCGCCCTTCTATCGGCCAGCCGGCCGTCCTGTCAATCCCCCTGCCGGTGATTGATCGCCACTGCGACTGGTCCGACTCCTTGTTTGTTTTATTCCCGCGGTGCCTGATCGACTCCGTGACAATGTGTCGGCGTCAAACAACGCTCCCGACAGCGGGACACTCGTCGCTCGCACCGCTGGTTAATTGATGGCTCTGCCGGCCGTGGCGCAGCACTTCCCGCCAGCCTCGTTATCTCTCCATCTTCGATTATCCACATCAATCCCTCTTCTTGTCACATCTCGTACGATCTGCAGTATACACTCCGTTGGCAACCTACCTGTCTTTCATCTGTAAGATACAGTTGTTGATCTTCATCTTGGATAATTTCAAGCCAGTGACCGATTCTATTTGGAATTGAAGCCTCTACAGAGTTTTCTCTGTTTCCTCATCTTCTGCCGTCGTCAAACTCTTTCTTCGGCCTTGTTTACTTTTAGCCATCTGGCTCTACGTCATCTTTACCTCTAAGCCTCTTTCCTTCAAGCTTCAACTTACACCTTCACATTGGCACTCTTTCTGTCCTCATCGTCTTTGTGTGCCTATACCACTGATGACTCGATCTTTTTACTTTATGTTTTACGGTTTATCTATTACTACTTACTTAGCATATTCATTTTGCAGCTAATCCTGTCTAAATACTCGAAGCTTGCTCCTACAAAATTTCGTTTATCTTAATTGGATTCTACTAATATCCATCCAGTTCATCATGCACGCTTCGCAAAAATATATCATAATGGACGCATGGTAAGTCCTGTAAATTTTTTTTCAACACTGGGCTTCATTAACCCCTTGCATATGTAATCAGTTACTTTCTGTCGCTCTTCCAGTATGTTTGAATGCCTTAAGGCTCTTCACTTTATCACCTCCGTCGAGAGCCACGGTCAGCATTTTTTCGAGTTGTTAATAACAATATTTTTACACAAAATTGCGATATTTATGATATCACTTTTTTTTTTAGAACGTTTCCCATAGATTCTTTGGACATGCCTTTACCATTTCAATCATCTTCTTCATTAACATCCATATCGAATGAATAATTCCTTCATTTTACCTCCTCGTTCTCAATACCTGCAAACTTCACATCATTCATCTCCTCATAAAATATACTTCTACCGATGTAACACTTGTTCATCTGTCATTTCATCTGTTTCCGCTCCACACAATAGCATGTCCAGTATTATTCCTTTCCCTATCATTTTTTCGTAATTCAGTTTTTATCTGACCGTAGAATTTTATTTTGTTATTGCCTGTCTTGTATTAGTATATATCAGATGTCTAGCTTATTCCAACTTTCTAACGAAGTTGTTCACCAGTAAGTAAATATATTACCAGAACCTCTATACTGGAATCTCTATACCTTCCTCCGTTCTTCTAGCATTAAACATTCTGTTGTTGAAAAATTTAGTTTCAGACCGACGTTGCTTCTAATCAGGAATTCATACATTAACCGTCATACCTGTATGTTGTCAAAAAATAATCGTAATCAAAAAAGGATGTTTGGAGGAAATTTCTACATACATAAAAGCATTCTTCAAGAATTGTTACCGAGCGTGGTAGGTGAGCGGTAAAGCTGTGACCTCGATTTTGGGAGGACTCAGGTTTGAGTTCCCGTACGGCCTTCAGATTTCGATTTTCCATAGTTTATCCGAAAACGCTTCTGGCGAGCTTCGGGATGATTCCTTAAAAAGACCATGCCCGAATTCCGTGTTAGTCATTGATCCAAGTCCTTTTCCCACCTCTAATGACGTCGACCAGGACCAAAATATTTATGTTAAAACAGCACAGGGGTTAGGTTCAAACAATATCATTTTCAGAAAGCCTAGATAATTACAGTAGTTTGAAACGAAAAAAGTATGAAGTTTGGTCAATCAACGACAATAATACAATATTTGATTCATGAGAATTAGATATTTTTTTGTAATGGAATTGTTTTGCTTGTTATTATTTATTGATATTAACTGGTTGATGTAAGGTATGAAGAAAAAGGGGAATAAAAGGGAATTCCACGATAACCATGGCACAACAATTTTTTTTTTTTTTAAATAAATAAATTGGCGTTGTGGTTTGGTTGAAATGCGGCCTGGAATAGAAACAAAACGTTACCATAGGCACAAGAACCTATACATATAACCAATTTTTTGCAGTCGACATTTCGAGGGCTAATCGAAAGATTAAAAAATTTTACTCTTTCTTTCGATTCTTCTCGTTGAGTTAAATAAGAATCGATCATCAAATTGCAACACCACGATTTTGATAGTATTACCGGAACAAGCAGTGAGTAATTTAATTTGATTTACTTGTAGATTCAGTTGCTGTTCGTCAAAATAGCAAGCATGCTACCTCTTTATTTTATTCTCCTTTCAACACAAATACAATTCTCCTATTCCGTAATACTACGATATCTGATCCTGTTTTTTTTTTTGACATCTCGCAAAGTTCTCGAGATATCGAATGTTATAAATCAGTTATATTTATACTTCCTTAAACTTTTGGCAACGTTTTTCTTCTAGTCCAGGCCGTATTTCTGCCTAACTACCACAGCTAGATAGAAAACAAAACACCTATTGTATATTCACTGCGGCTAAATTTTTTTCTGGTCCAGGCAGCATGCCACCCTAACCACCTAAATTTTGAGATACGATATCTCAAGAACTAAGATAGGTATCAATAAAATGTATTATTTACTTTCCAGTAGTCTTGTGGAGATCCAGAAGAAATCGTCGTAAAATATGGCTCTTTCTGGTCCAGGCCACTTTTCAACCTAACCGCCTCAAATTTGATATACGATATCTCGAGAACTAAGGAAGATATCAAAAAAATTATTCTCATTTTAGATTTGTCTCGTCGAGATATATAACTATCGACCATAAAATTTATGAAATTTCAGTGGCTCGGATATCATCGTATCCCCTCCTATTCAAAAAGCTCCAATTTTTTTTTTTAAATAAATTTGTTCGCAACCGTATGCACTGTTATTGAGAGTGGCATGGGCGCGACACTCAGTCTACACCACTGTTTCCATGGAAACGAATCTGTTACTCTCGCGACCTCGGCCCGACGCTGCCGTGACGGGCATTACGTCACCGTTGATCATACGCCAGCCACTGTTTTCTGAGGCCTATTCACGCCTGTTGCTCGCTTCTCATCGTGGAGTACGAAGGCGAGCAGACGCTCGCAGATACTTGCAGTCGTATATCAGCACTGTCACCCTCGGGAAAATAAATTCCTTTTCCGATAATGCAGCCATAAAACTCAATTTATGTTCGCTGGCGGCGAGGGTAAAAGAGCGGCGCGCAAGTTGAGGCGATGAAGAATATATTGTGGGAAACGATGAGTGATGGAGAGAGAAATTTCAATTCTCGCACAAATCCTTGGGTCAAATTCTATATAAGTGTGGTTGAATTCTAACGTGGAGTTTGAAAAACGCTCTTGACGAGACTCTACAACATGGATTCTCAAAACACCTAAGGTATTGCAAAGATTAAGTTTTTCTCTCATGCTAATATTTATGGTTTTGTGTGACATGTATTGCTACATACAGACAAAGCAACGAATGATCAGCTCAAATACATGGATTTCTTTTTGCTTATGGCTTTTCGCGTCGTCGACGTCGATGTCATTAGAGTGGGAAAGGACTAGTGGCAATAAACTGGAAGGAATTTGACCAAGGCCATGGCATTGTGAAGGAACTATCGCGGCATTTACCTAGAGTGATTTACGGAAGTCATGGGAATCTGGATGCCCAACAGGGATTCGAGCCATCGTTCTTCCAAATGCCATGCTCGAACATTACTGCTTATTCACCGAGATCGGTCCAATACAAGTACTGTACATAGACCTATACATGACAAATATGCTGAAGTTATGAAGGTATCATACTTCAGTTGAATTTGGAACATCCATTTTTCACACCTCCAAATAGTATATCGCGAGATTTTTTTTTTAACTTCTAGATATAGTTTCTGTGGGTATTGTCGAATCTGGTATGAGTAGCACTAAAATGTTTTTATAAAACTGAGTTAAACTGGGGGAATATTTTTGTTTTGCTTCGCGACAAAGATGACGTATAGTTCTTATATTGTTTTCTGTGTTTTGTTAGCTCTTACATCCAGTTCATAATGATAAAAACTGCACTCATCGTGGTACATGAATTATATTCTGACTGCTTCACATAACTCGTTTTAAACACTGTGATAACATTGCTCTTGTAAATATCTCATATCCCGTAAAATGCACCATTACTAGCATCAACTAACTATTTTCGTTCATCATTCCACGCTTAGGCGATTCGATATATTGAAATCAATCTGTGGTAAGATTGGGGATTAGATGGTAAGCACTCGCTTCAATTTAGTGAGATTAGGACTGGCGAAATTGGGATATCTACCTCACCTGCTTCCTTCCCCCGTGTGATTTGAAGAGGATACCGAAACCAGCTATGTGCAACAAGTTCGACAATTTCAAAATAAAAAAAGTTCAACAGTGAAGTCGCAAAAAATAAAACAAGCAGAATGTTGAACTGTAGCATGAAATCAGGATAAATTAATGCACAAAAAGTGCTATTCTTGATCAAGCATCATATAACCTATACTGCCAAGATTCCGCTGATGGTGCGCCATGCTACAATGGCGAAATGCGTTTTGGAAATTTTAATTTAATTTAATTGCTATGGAGTATACACTCCACTGGCAATTCCCCTGCACACCCATTTTTTTCCCTGGGGAGTAGGAAGGCGGGCTGGGAGCGTCTGCCCTATTCGAATATTAATTTTAAACTCTTTCAGAGTTTTCTGGATATTATTCATCTCTTCCCTTGGTAATTAATTCCAACCCCTGTCTCCCTTACCAATGAAAGAAAATTTTCCCACTCCATTATGCCTAAAATCGAGCTGACAGCTTGTGGTCATAATCATATTTTCTTTTCCACTCACCAGTCTTAATTCCAGCATCAATATCTTTCCACGGCTCATCACCAATTTATGCCTCCCACCACTCTCTTCATCCTCCTCCTATCTTCCAAAATATAGGTCCTATACTACACTACCAAATTCAAGAAATTATCTGATCAAAGTTTTGTAACCCATTTCTCTTACTTCTCTTGAACATCCCCTCATCATTCGTTCCATTAAATGAAGAATTTTGAAACTTTTTGCTACCATCTGTTCAATATATCCTGCCCAGTGAGCTTATCATAAAACGTTATTTCAAGATATTTACACTTTAAATCTTCAGTTAGAAATTCTTTCCCCAACCTATGATTAAAATAAACCTTCAGTTTTTTATCTGCGCACTTAACAAGCTGACTCGTTTTTGCATTTATCTTGTTGACCTATCCAGCTTGATATACTGTCCAGGTACACCCTGCAGCTGTTCACATTCTTCTCCTTTTTTGATCCGATTAAAAAACGTTATTTCATCTACACTGCTGATAATGCTACGTAGTACAGACGCTACAACGGGGAAACGGGTTTTTGAATAAAGTATTCATCAAAAATATTTGTTAATGAACCGTGTGTAATTTTATATTGTTAATGTTATGCTTTAAACGACTAATTCTAAACGAAGTGATGGAAATTCAGAAAAGAAAATTTAAAATTGTTGTATCCTACTGTACCAGTGTATTGGATTGACTGATGTATGACAAATTACACAATGGCAATAAGTTTTCACAGTCTTCGTGAGAATGTGAATCACATACAGCAGTCGAACTAGGCACTTCCACCCCAAGCTTGGAAACGATACGAAAAAGTGTATATGATAGCTGTGTTCAATAAACGATGTGACACCTTTCTAAAATAGTCCTAGTACATAACTGTCCATGTTATGATGATTTTACTACCTTCTAATCTAGCCTTGAAATTATATACTTCAATTATTCCACTTCATTTCTGAAATTAACTTAAAGTACCAGATTGCGATTTCACCACGAATATAAATTCGATGAGCTTTCATTTATTAATTTCTCTGAATTTAGAAGTAGAATGATCTACATTTAAGTAACAATTTTAACACAAGGACAGAATAGTAACTTGACAAATGCATCAAATTATTACATCAAAAGACTTCGCAAAGCGATGCTCTAATGTTGTCTTTCAGAAACGAATTTGCCAAAAGACGGAGAGTTGACCAATCACAGCGCGGTATTACGCCGAAACATCGATATCCTTTGCGACGACTGAAGGCCAGGCTAACTGTTGAGCACAGTCTAATATTGTGAATCCTAATTAAAGCACTACTAAAACGACTTTACAGGCTATAAGAAATCATTTGAAACCTTTTAAAAACAATCTGAATGCAACAATCTGTATTAACCGAGAGCAAAGTTAAATGTTCTGGTGCTATGTTGGCGTCCCGAAATTACTGCTTAAATCATAGGAGCCCAGCCTTTTTTGGCCTAACGCCCCCATTCATGAAAAAAAAAAAAATGCTCATCGCCCCTTTTTCAGAAAAGAAAAACGAACCTATTCCCCTTCTTGTAATACACAATGTAACCCATAGTACTCCAAATCTTTTGGCTCGTAGACCAATTTTTGAAACTGTGTTTTGATGAAGAGTATAATATCATATATAGAAAAACGAAGACTGGTTTCTAAATTTACTTTATTAAAAGATGTTAGTAATATTGGTGTATTGTTCACAGTTTGATTAATAAATAGACACATATGAAAAAACATTTTTTGGAGAGCTCAGTGTAATGACACTAATTTTTCGATGTTTGGTGCAATATTTGTAACCATCAATCTTAAATCCGCGATTGATAATATGTTTATTTTCTTAGTTAATAAATTGGAGATTACGTTCCGGCCATCCTGATCTGGGATTTGCATAGTTTTCCCAAATCGCTCCAGGCGAATTCCGCGATGGTTCCTCAAAATAGCCCATGGACGCTAACAGGTATCTGGTTGTATGAAATAACCACTACAAGAATAACTTTTTCTTATGTTTATTTTTCCGAGCACTCTATAACAAAATTACACAACAAGACATCGTCTCGATCAAAAAAACTAAGTATAAACATACTAATGTTCCAGCGATTCTAACTTTTAATTAACTTGCTACTCTTTCAGCACTAAAACTACTGCCGTTTGCTTTACATATACGTTACAGAAATTTCCAGAATAATTCGAAGAGTTCCGACCGACATTTCTCGAATTCTAACAATACTTAAACAATTAAAATCATATTAAAACAAGCAGAATTCGTACAACATCATTCACAATCTTCATTAGACACACGGAAATGAAAATTAAACACATTTACAGGTATTTACAAACAAAATTTTCAACATAAGCCAGTTGGAAAAATTGAAAATTTTCCTCCAACATCGTGGCCACATCAACACTTTAAACAATGATTCACGCATAATACTCTCCTTGAGCAGATTAAATAGCATTTCTATAGTTTCTCTCCATAAGACAATATTCATTTACACAAACACACAATTAATTGCAAAAAATGTACAAAACCATAATTAATCAACTCCCGGCTTGCTGTACATAACTCTTAAAATAACATTTCATTAAAGGTCCGGATCTGAGGGCCGTTATAGCGCCTCCTGGCATATTCCTTATATCTCGTCCTATGTAAACGATTACAGTATGAAGATAGTTGCAATGCACTCTGCACCACTTAGTTTTAGTGAATAGCGGAGTAATAATAATAGTAGCCTACATATGATTATATGAATGCAAATAAAGCGAAATATACTGAATACTGAAAAGCAGGGTTGTGGCAGTTGGTCTTGGACAAGAAACGGCTCCTTCGATCTCTTCTACGCCCACTGGTGGGTGGTATATAGAGATGGGTCGTTCGCGATGACCAGTTCTTTTGAAATAGCGAGTGAGCTGTCGTTCACTAAAAGTGAACGGTAGTTCTTCTTGGAGGCCGTAATGACGGTGGTGTGTCGGTCTCCATTAAACTTAATTTCAGTCTAGTGTGCGCCAACAATAAGTCCGTTTCGGCTTTGCCGCTCTCGGCCGCGGCCCAACCCATGTTTGTTCTCTGTTCCATGCCGTTCATTGTTTATCCACTCGGCTCTGAAAAAATAAGAAATCCCAAAGATCCAGAAGAGCTAGTTCGTTCGCGACGTTCTCCGATTCAAGCGCTCAGCACAGCGCGGAGCAGTGCCACTGGAGAGCTAGTTCTTTCTAAACTGACATCCCGCTCCGCTTCTCTTTCTGCTTTTCATTTTGTATTCCGGCTACAAGCGTGCAAAGCTGTACAAATTTGCTCTGAAAAAAGAAGTATGCTGCTGAATGACAAAATAAGTAATATTTTATTTGTGAACAGTAATCTTAATTTCATTTAAAGCAAAAAACTTTTTAAAATTGATTGTAATTAGTTTTTTTTAAATAAATTAATGTAAAACTAATTATGCTCAAACTATCTCTCAAATATTCCCAGAAATCCGAACAATATTTCATTGACGCTTTGAAATGGTCTTTTCTGTCTGAAAGTAATCCGGTAGTATTTAAGAAACAAAAATGTTTCTGAATAAATTCAAAAATAAATGAAAATAACCGATGTGAGAATAACCTAAGAAATAAGTCTAAATGTAAATAAAACGAACAGATACTACACTCAAAAGTCAAACTAAGCTAGTGAACCGTTGAAAAGAACTAGTTTTTTTCATTGAGTGATCAAATAAGCACCGCTCTTTCTATTGAAACACTTTGCCCACCTCTAGTGGTATCACCCCCTTTGGGGATCACTGACTTAAATAATTCAAATTTGACAAGAGGTAATTCGAAAGATAATTGTTTCGTAACAGTTGATGAGTAATTTGTAAACTTGTAATGTCATTGTGGACTGTAGTGACGTTTCGCTCCAGCAACGTATTTGGACCACTTTGATGCGATATCGGTTTTAGCAATCGCGCCTACCTCCTCGATCAGGCATGGAGATCTCTAATCTTGTAGCAAAGCATTCGGCATCCGATACATTTCTGCGAATTGCAGAGAACAGACGTGGGCGGCAGCGGTCCAGCCACTGTACGTTCACTGTTGCACATGCGCCTGGTCGTAAGCACGTGGGACCGTCGGTGTTCCAGAGGGCTTAAGCCACGCGGATTAGCGCCACTTACGGCCTCGCGGCGATAAACAACGAATCAATTCAATGGCCAGCCATTTGGGGAAATTTGCCGGAATGGCATACCTGATTTAACAGCCAATGAGATAAAATAATTCGCAGTATTATTAGCCCACGCTCGTTCGATGAGACAGCTCCAATGACTGCTGCATAATACTGTTTTCACATCAGACGAACCATTCTGTAGTACTTCCCATGTTATGACCCACAGAAGGACTATATGAATTACAGTCATATATTTTGCACTAGAAGAACAAGTAGATACCAAACTATTATTCCTTGTTCCAGAAGATAATCTAATGGGTTTCTTCGCGGACTAGCATTTTTGGGAAAAAGAAATATCTTAATTATATCACGTAACAATCTTTGCAAGCGTCTGCAATGATTTTTAAAATCTAGGGCACTAAAATCTGGATGACTGTTGAATGATTCTAACAAAAGCTCTTGATAACCTAATACCATAAGTTAATTTAGCATTCCATATCGCATTTAAATAAATGCCGAATATTTTTTTTAGTAGTAAAAGGCCATTGCTCTTTCGTTTTGTGCTGGTTCGGGGTTTTTGAGTTGTATAGCAACCGTACTTGCCTTATTGTTCTGAGAGTGTTACATAAAGTCGTATAATATGATGTCTTTATTTTATTTTTTTATTTATTTTTTTAGATTCCTAAGGTTTCCACGTCCGTCTTTGCACATGATTAGATTTCCGTGTATGCCACGTTTTTTATTTCATAACCTGAGCTTTCGGCTGTCATCCTACAGTCTAAAGGTAGAAATGAGGACACTTACACGAATATTTCGAGCCATCGCCTATAGTGAATCTGATCCAAGAAAATTCGCCTGTCTCCCGTACATACATGGTATCACTGACAGGATTGGGAAATTTTTAAAGCGGGTGGAGGTGCAAACAGTGTATGAGGCTCACTGCAAACTTGGTCAGTCATTAATCAGGCTAAAAGATAGATTACACCCACACCAGCTTGCAGGTGTTCACGGAATCCCCTGCAGCAGTGACGGTGTTTACATCGGAGATACAGGCCGCACTGTGGCGGAGAGACTTAAGGAACATATCCGCCACTATAAATACGAGCGAAAAATCCGCCGTAGTTCGCCATGGCATTAACACCGGGCACGGAATAAAATTTGCAGACTGGAGGGTGCTGTGGAGCGATGACGACCAGTGGTGGCCTTGACGTGTGAAAGAGGCAGCACAAATTTTAAAGAATACCAACAACATCAACGAAGATAGCGATCTTTTAACCTCCGATGCTTGGCGCTCGTTGCTATGTCAACATAAACAGTATCTCTGGCGAAGGCTGCAGAATGGCAACTAAAATGTCGTATTATGAAATAAACAACGTGGCATACCTCGAGAATCTATTAATAATAGTTTTTATTAGCAAAAATCCATTGCTCCTTCGTTTTGTGCTGGCTCTGGATTTTTAATTTGTGCAACATTCCTCAGAGTGGTATTAAATTAAGTCAGATATTAGAATATTTTTTCTTCGTAGTTGCAATACTAGCCCTATTACTGACTTCGATTAAACACATTTTGAAATGCGAAGTCCCATTGTAGCCAGTATTTCGGTGTTCTATCCGACAAACAGGCACATACCCGTTACCGATTTATACAATAGTATATACAGGGTGTTACACTGTTACTGACTTCAATTAAACACATTTTGAAATGCGAAGTCCCATTGTAGCCAGTATTTCGGTGTTCTATCGTAAAACAGCCACATACCTGTCACCGATTTATACAATAGTACATACAGGGTGTTACAAAAAGGTACGACCAAACTTTCAGGAAACATTCCTCACACACAAACAAAGAAAATATGTTATGTGGACATGTGTCCGGAAACGCTTACTTTCCATGTTAGAGCTCATTTTAGTTTCGTTAGTATGTTAGTACGCTCTCCTGACCTCAACCCTCTTGACTTCCATTAATGGGGGCATTTGAAAGCCCTTGTCTACGCAACCCCGGTACCAAATGTAAAGACTCTTCGTGCTCGTATTGTGGACGGCTGTGATACAATACGCCATTCTCCAGGGCTGCATCAGCGCATCAGGGATTCCATGCGACGGAGGGTGGATGCATGTATCCTCGCTAACGGAGGACATTTTGAACATTTCCTGTAACAAAGTGTTTGAAGTCACGCTGATACGTTCTGTTGCTGTGTGTTTCCATTCCATGTTTAATGTGATTTGAAGAGAAGTAATAAAATGAGCTCTAACGTGGAAAGTAAGCGTTTCCGGACACATGTCCACATAACATATTTTCTTTGTTTGTGTGTGAGGAATGTTTTCTGAAAGTTTGGCCGTACCTTTTTGTAACACCCTGTATACAGTATAATATTAATTTGGTGTGGTTACAACACCTAGTGTTAATTTCTTACTGTCTGCGAAATCCAATTTAAGGTTGTATCTAAATCAAGGATCAGTTTAGCCTCTTCACATTAATAAAACAATGTTTTGCCTAGGGTGACGTTCGGTTCTAAGGTCCTTAACAGAAACCCACCTTCCTTTCTGTAGTAAATTTACAAAAAGACTCAAGATAGATGTTACGCCCAGAGTGACAAAAAAAGTATGTTTCTTTTTCCGTGTGGCTGGAAGTCGTGTCGCACAGTGGTTGGCCCAGCACACGCGTCTGGAGACACCTGCGGCGGCCCCTGCGGGGTAGGCCACTGGTGCTGCGGTGGCTGCTGAATGGCGCCCATTAGGGGCGCACAATGGCGGCGATTAGCGGGGATTAGCGCCGGTCTTGTCCGCACATGTCCGCCGCAGGCAGCGGACGTGGCCGACCTGCCAGGGTCCTGCTTCCGAGAGCTTAGCCCTGTCTTAGGCACTCACGAATCCTCTGTTCGTTCATAGACCTCCATACTGCTTAATACTCTGTCATCCGTCTTTCAAATGATTTCATGAAATCTTGCACAACATCACATCCTGTGTTAATTGCTAGGTTTCCATACACACAATAAGACACCTATGCTAATTTATCTACGATAAAGACTCAAGTAGTTGTCTTGTACAACTATTTCCTTCCATTGTACAATTTATATCAAGAATGTGACCCGCTGTTTTATTTCTTATTTTTTATAATTGTATCCAAACTAACCTCTTCGCCTATCTATGACAGGATGAACTCATTAAAATTTAATGGTTGAATTGATGTTTAAGATGAGTGAATACCATCATGTTGTAACATAACAAACGTTTGTGCCCTACAGTAATATCTGTGGCCGGCGTCGTCATTAAATATGATGTTGTCTTTGTATAAGTAGTGAGTCTTTGACCTCCGTCAGGTGAAGGTCTGACACGGGAAAATTTTTCGGTCTAATAGTTGAAATTGTGAAAACTTCGGTGATGTGGATGATGGAGACTTGTATTATGTGGAACTCACTGTGTTAAAGGTAATGCTGTGTTTTCAAGTGACTGTATAACGTTAAGAGGACGATAGTGAATGTGGGAGACTATTTTGAAAGTCAACCTCTTTTATCCCACGAATCTGTGGTTTTCGAAGAAGAAGTCCGATTCCTTGTTGATTTATTGTTTGGTGGTGGTACTTTCTGTCGGTGTAGTGGCAGAGGTTAATGAACTAGAATAAAGTTTTTTGAGTAGATGTTCACCCTAAACTGTGTGACTCTCTCATTTAATTATCCTGATGGATAACAGTACCTAAACCTGGCGACCGCGGCTTAAAGAACCTTTTATTTAATTAACAATTGTTTGTGTTTAGATAAGTGACTGTTAATTAAAATCATTAATCATGCCAGTAGGCTTTCAATGTTTTTAATACTTCAATTTTACTTTTTTTCCTTGATTTTTAAAATACAAATTCCACTTCATTCATAGAGTTTTAGGAAGTTCTTTCTGAGTCTTATGGCTATATTTGATACTGCAATATTTCTTCTTTCGAGGAAATACTATTTTTTTTAATTAGAGTAAATAATTTGCAGAATAATGCTACAAAAATCATACAAATCACTGATTAGAAGTAAGATTCTCATTTCAGATCATTATGTTACGGTGATATTTTCACGTGAAGAAAATGTGGGAGAAGAAGATACCAAAGAGGATGCCGGAAATGAAGCTGAAAGGGAAGATACCCAGATGGAGGCCGAAGGATAGATGGATGAAAGGAGTTAAAAATATATAGAGGAATGAGGAGGAAATTGGAAACAAAAGAAGGAAAGAGATGTGGATGGAAAGGAAATGTAGGAGTGAGTTTTGTTCCAAGCAGACTAGGTCTACAGTTGGAAAATGCTGAAGGTGATGATGATGTTATTTATGACCTCCATGGTACACGTTAGACAACATTCCTATCTATTTTTTTTTAAAACCCCATCGTAATGATATAGTGAGTATTTATTTGGAACACCGAAGTAATCATATAATAATCATATCACAATTTATAGGTTTTGCCGACTTTGAACATTTGATCACATCACCTGGCTATTATTTTGATCATGTCAACATCATTGGGCAAATACACTTTTTCGTGTGTCGTGAAGGCACAGGTAAACACAGTCTTCGTGTACTGCTAATGACGTGAGCTAAATCGTCGAACAGTGAGCACACATTCCTTATCATCATCATGTGACGTATCTGCTTCTGACGTCATCCAGGTATATATAATTGATAAAAGTCTACGAGTTTTTACTGATTAAGAACTAAAGATTTTGTGCATTAATTATGTTCAATTGTTATCCAGCTGATGTCAAATGTAAATGTTAAACGTAAGTGGAGTCAAATAATTAGTGTGGTTTCTATGATGATTTTCCCAATTTAAAATTGAATAATTTCCGGCTCCTGTAAATTATTTACTTCAATTAATTTTTCACCCTCAGTATCACTTTCCTCCGTAGCTGATTAGTTCATGTCTATTATTAAATTTCTTTTTTTTTTATTAGATTTTGACATCGATATGATATTAAAATGCTTAGTCACCATATTTACGCCGAATATGAAACTATACCGTAAAAAAAAATAATAAAAATTTCGATAGCAGCTTTTGTAACAGAAGGGCGTTTAGGCGTCTACTGCTAAACTGTATTCCTGTGACAAATACAGAATTTTCGTGAGGCAACGATCATTAATGTACGGTGTCATTTACAAACATCTATTGGTGTACCGTATGTTTCAAGCATATAACAACTTCACCATTCTTTCGTCTTTTGATTTGTTTTAAAATTTTCGGTTCCATTAGCAGAATTGAAGTAATTTATTAACTCGAGTCATCGCTATCATACTGAAATCTTATGCATTAGTTAAACGAGTATCATCACTATTGATTTATTACAATCAACAAATATTCAATAAATTAGGTGTGCTAAGGCAAACAGAATATTCTGAAAATCGAAGTAAAACCTTTCTGATTCTTCACATTTAGGCTAGGATCCATTTTGTAGGTGGAAAAATCTCCAGCAAACCTTTATAATAATATCTGTCGCTCATATATACTGTCGCGAACTCTTCAGACCATTCCTTCTAGTTTTGTGGCAGATACAGAAGTCACACAAAGCGATTTTCAGAAACATGGGAGTTTAGGGAGTCTAGTAAAAAGCTTTTTGTCTTGCTCCGCCAGAAAACCGTATAGTAGTACCCTCATCAGATGTACAACCGAAGTACAATGAACTAAAACACACGTTATGTGCCTACCAGAAACAAACACAAATTGTGAACTGAAGCAATTCTGGCTTAAATTTGGGTTTATATGGAAGACAGCAACCAGTCACAATTTGTTGTTATTATGTTTATTCAACCATTACCGGTTTCGAGCAAACAATGCCCACTATCAGATGGCATTAATTATGTCTTTAGATATGCAGATGCAAATTGCGAGCGTGTTAGTGCGAAACAACAAATTGTTACTGGTTGCTATCTTCCATATCAACCCAAATTTGATATCACAGTCACTGAATTCCACCAATCCATCTAGTTACCTGCGAGGATTTCTTTTAACTGACAGGTATTTTTACCAACGGAAAACACATTTAATAACCATTGCGCAACAATTGCGTCAATGAAGTAATTTTTAGGGACAGTTACGGAATATTCGTGGAACCACACAAGTGTGGGCGTAACAAAAAAGTAATATACCCTAAGAAAAGTGATTTTTTGAAGAAATCATTATCTGGTAAATTCTATTGTTGGTGAAATATTCTGAGAGAGCAACATTATAATACACTCGGTGAGTCTACACACACACACACACACACACACAAAAAAAGAAAAAAAAAAAAAAACTCTGCGTTAAAAGATAAATGTTGAACAATTTTTTTAAAAAAATTATGGTTTTACACGTCTCGTCGACGTCGAGGTCATTAGAGACGGAATGGGATTGGGGACAAGGAACGGGAAGGAATTCGGCCATGGACTTTTAATGGAAACATCTCGGTATTCGCCTGGAGTGATTAAGGGAGATCATGGTAAACCCAAATTTGGTGCCCGGACGGGGATTCGAACCGACGTCCTCCCGAATACGAGTCCAGAACGTTACCGTTCACCCACCACGCTCGGTGATTATTTCTGATTAATTGAGTATTAATTCATTAGTTTTTTGAGAGGAATTTTAGAAATGACCACAGACTGAAGGAAAATGACAAGGTTCAGACCTCACTTTATTCTGAAAAAGAGGGCGAAAGTGAAGACGACAAGATGTGGGATATGAACCTGCATTATTTGATATCGCTCCGATTATAAGGAGATATTCTGGTATTAGTAATTAATTACTTTACCATACAGTCAAAGATGAGACTTATTTCTTGAGAACTGTTATTACCTGACAAGGTATATGACACACCGGAATCAGTACCTGATGGCGTCTGTGCTGTTTATACGCTGCATTATGCTTCCTGCTCGCTGTTGGGTTGTGGAGCGGATAGCGAGCGCTCTTGGAGAGTTCAGCTTTCACTGTAGGGCAGTATCGTAAGAGATATGGCTCCGGGCCAGTCACGAGCACGTCAATATTTGACACCCGCCTTTGTGTTGTGATTTAGCGGTCGATCGGAGCCATAAATCTGGCAGCGAGCGGGCGATAAGATCGACGTCCATAGCGTTCCCGACTGGACGACCACGCCTAGAGCACGGGCCACGAGGGAGGCGCTCTTATTAATAACACCAGATCACATCGCACGCGAATTTGCATCCATTAGGACAAAGCTACGATCCGAGAAAAGGTGTCGGTGCAATCTCGTAACAGATCACGCCTCTCATTGTCCAGAGATGAAATACTGTCTCCAGTGCCAAATGAAGCGCTCACAATGGTACATAAAAAACGATACCACATTCACTTTTGTTCAGCGCAATGATTTAAAAAGCGATACACAGATTTTTTTCAATGAGTGCCTCAGGAGATTTTTGCATTCGTCTCCTAGTATTAAGCCAAATTAAGGGGAAATGTAACCGATCAGAGATAAAAAAATGGAAAATTATATTTCCAGATTTTACGGTTATTTATCTGTATTGTGAGAAAGCTTTAGGTTTGTGATTCAATTAGAAGTATTTTTTTTAAAATAATCTGCCGCGATACTTCCTTCAAAAGAGACCATGGCCGAATTCTTTCCCATTCCTTGTCTCCTCTCCCATCCCGCATCTTAGCCGTCGACGAAGCGTAAAGTAGTAAGTAAAAAAAAAAAAAAGAGTAGATAAATAAATAAAATAATGTTTTATCTGTCGCTACCAAGTATAAGAAATTTCTAATAAAAAATCTTCCCAAAACTTTTGCTCCATTTTCTCAGATGTATGTTTTCAGTGTGTAGAACAATTTTGTCAATTATAAGGAATACACGGGTGAAATTTTCAGTGAGGGCTTATTGATGCAAGACAAATATTTATTAAGAATTGTGCATCCTTTTATCAATTTGGATGTTTTCCAAGGTTAAAATTAAGGTATAAATTCTATTTGTATTTTTTCCATTCTTGATATAGTTAGAGATATTTATAAACATTTAATGGTGAAAAATAATCAGAACAATATTTCTTATAATATTGCTGAAACAGGTGTCTGTATCGGGAGAGGTTAAAAAATATTGGAAGTGACGTACAAGTACCATTTTTTCAGATGGAATCAGTGTAACTATGTCATAGAAGGGAGTTAACATATGACAATAGCTGTACAAACTTTCAGTCTATTATGTCGTATATGGTGGCTTCACAGATGTTTTGAAACTAGTTGTGCATTTTTGGTTATATCCCCACTTAAATTTGTAAACTGGTTTCACCGTACCATTTTGCAATACAAGACTTTCGAGTAGTTCACCATTTTGGTAATTTGGAATCATCAAACTGAAAAAGATATCTGATCCGGCATAATTATGGAACCGTTCCGGCGTATCATTGAACTGATTAGAACAAACATTATTGGAAAACAGTAACGTGGATTTTCATCGTGGTTTAAACGTGCTATGTGGTAATAAGAGACTTGAAATTTCAATCCAGCTGCAACGTAGTCGGACCGCTAGATGACAGCTGCGGCGGCAGAAGAGGTGCCACCAACTTGCAACTGTGGTGGCCATTGGTGGCATAGTAATTAGGCCCGGTTCCATTCCACCTCCACCAAGATCAGAATAAAAGGATGCTCTTCCCAAGTAAGGAACAGGAGATGCAGAGACTCCCTCACAAATCCAGTGAACAAAGTTACTCTGCAGGCGATCTCTTATCTGGCTGACTGTTCCAACTGCCAGGCAGCCAAACTACGAGTACGTAGTGAATAGGAAGTAGGAAGCTCTCCTGAGAGTCGAATGGGACTGATCGAGCATATTGGCTAATGGTGAACTTAGATTGTACATCGACACTGTGTGACGGTTCTAGGACTTTAAAGAGTGTATTTTAAGACCTTAGTATGAGTTTTATTGTAAAAATAATGAATTGCGAGTGGTGTAATATTAGAGATCCATTTGTAGCGGCAAGCATTGCAACACAGTTCTCGCGTCTGGGTAAGGGTTGCATCAAAAAGAAGCGTCAGTATAAAAAGAGGAGCAGCCACCAAGCGTCGCTCATTCATCACCAGTCTTCAACGGAGCAGGACCTTCGGGCCAGAGCAAAGATTCAATTTTTCTGGCTATGAGTGAGATTAGCGAGTGCTTCTAGTTATTTACGGTTACCGTCCGAGCTGGTCTTTTGTCTTGTTCAGGGAGCAAGTTGTCTGGTATTTTATTGTAGTTATTCATCGAAAGTGATTTTTAGTACAATCACTCAAATTAGGTATTTTCATCGGAACTATCAAGAGCTAAGTTTACATAAGTGTGTCAGATTAGGGAAGCAATAATAATACCAAAGAAATTAATTATTAGTCGACTCTTAGCAGTTGCGCAATTGTTTAAAAATTGCTACGTCTATTCTGTTGTTTTAAATTCTGTTCCAGTTTAGAAGTTTTGAATTAGCCATCAAGTATTAATTTTATAATTGTACAACAAATGTGCAAGAAATTGATGAGAAGTTTAGCAACTTGATATCGTAAATTTCCATTATTGCGCAATTTGTGTGATATTCAAAGAAATGATTAGGGATTGTTAGCGTAAAGTATTAAGAAATTATTTGCGGTCGTAGCAGAACTGTCTTCTAGATTTTTTTTTTTTTTTGATAAGGTGAAATTATTTACCTGGTGAAAAATTTGTTGTGTAAGGAATCTTCTGATAGAAATTTAAATAATAGACTATACTTGTCGGTGGATCTAATAAATTTAAGGAAAAGCTGTGAATAAAGTCTTAAGTAAAAATAATTTAATCTATGATTTAGCAATTTTGAGATTTCCTTCTAACCATTTATACATTTTAGAAGTAGGTTTGAAGTGGCAACGATCTAAAGGAAAGAGCCTTATATGTTATTAATTACTAGTAATTACTTGATGCTTTCCAGGTAGGTACAAGTAGGCACAAGTAAACTGTTATATTTTATTCCTGAAATATACAAGTAGTTTTTTGAGAAAAAAAAAAATCATACGGCGAGGATTCTAATTTAAAACATACGTATAAGCCGAGTTCTTTCAGAACTGGTATATTACTATGTAATGGCTTAGCAGTGGCTTGTGGAAATGTAATTTCCGATTGTTTCACAGCATTGCAGGAATCTTTGTTCGTCCACCTTCTCCGGAAGACATAACATAATCTACTATGTAATTTCCTGATCTCACGCAGTCATTCACTCACTCACCTCAGTAGCTAGTGGCTGGAGAGTGGTGACGTCACCAGCCGGCCTATACTCGCAAATTAACAGCGACCAAAGATGTTATTAGAAGAAATTTAAGGTTGTGTGACCGATTTAAAATAAAGCAACTGCTTTGAAATTAATTGTCAGAATACATTCATTAGGTTTGATTTTAGAAGCAGTTCATATTTTTTTTAAATATGGAAAAACTTAAAGGCAGAAACAACACGGAACTACTTTTTAGTAACACATCGCTAATGAAAGTAACAGAAAAACCTTAAATTACTTATGGTCTCTGCTGTAATAACGAATGCCGATTGTCATTCCAGCCTAGTATCAATTTCGATTTGATTAAAACTTCTGCTAATGTTGATGCTTCAACAAAGTTTATACTTTGCAGTTTGTTTGTTTTTTACGTATTTTATTGGCAACTTTCGTTAATGACCTTTGTTCGTGTACGCTGTAAATGAGTTATTAGATTATTTAAAGTGTACATCAGTTCATATATGTTACCTAATCGAGTAGTCTGGCAATTCATTTCTTCGAAGTTGCTTGACTATTTAATAATCTGGAATCTGTATTAAGTTGTCTGGTCACTACGGACACGTTGACCAAAGATTACACTATGAATGTTTGTCCAGTCTCAGTCAAAAACAACGTGATGCTTTCGAAGCAATTGCGCACTGTCTTTAAACAGAAATTCTTTGCAGAGCGTATCTTTATGGTCAAATACAAGTTTGTATTTCAGCCAGTTCGAGTCTGGCAAAAACAAGGCCTTTGAAACAATTATACGATAATGCGATTGTCTTTGTTCGTGTTTAATACATCCATTAATACTTCAGTGTTTTCAAGTTCAACAGATTTTATTCACCCTAAGGATGAAACATAAGTTACGTTCATATTTGGTCAAATCGGGTCAACCTGTCATAACCTTTCACCCTTAAAACTGCAACTATTCGAGACCCGTGATCATACGCATATAATGGTCACGGCCTTACACTAGTTATTCTATAAACGACGTAGTGTATACGTTCATACTCATTCCTCGGCCTTCTGCCACTTCTCAATTCATTTAAACGTTTTACGGCAATTTATCTTATAACTTCTCCACTTTTTGCTTTCACAGCTTCTTTAGTTAATTTTACATTCCTGTTCTGCTGTTGATTTGCGGTATTCAGGTTTATAGTCTACAAGAGAAATGTTATAACTTTACTTGACAAAAGTTATGTTGACTTTATTGATTAATTTTTATCATTCCTGGTAGGTGAGTGGTAATGTTCGACCTTAGAATTTCGGAGGATGTGGATTCGTCTCCCAGTCCTATCATTCGGATTTAGGTTTTCCATGGTTTTTCGAAATTACTCTAGGCGAATAAATCATAGATATCACCATTCATTTCTTTTTCCTACCCTCCTCATAATTCTCCATTAGCTTTAATAATCTCTTAGTTACCAGATACAGCAACTTTCTGGAATTTTATTGTAAACAGCGAAATATCACGTTTTCTAATATCTTCACCTACTGGCGTTTTCTATCCAATAAGAGACAAGAGAAACTCTAGGGGGAGTGAGATGTGTTATAGCTGCTTTGAGTTCCTCCAATAGCATAAATTTTTTGTGAAAATGTTGCTAAGATTTACAAATGTTCGTTCGCATGTCAGGACCTCTCGAGAAAGCGGAGGAAGAGGATCTTTTCTGGTTGGCTGAGGAATTACCGAGGCGTTTCCTGAATGACGGACCGAGATGACTTGGGACCTGGCTCCGAGAGAGAAGATGATTCGAGGTGGTATCTCGAGATGCGACGGTTCCAGTGCCATGAGCCAACAGCGCCACACAGTTTAAGACTTCGTCTTAAACATAGAAATTATTTGGTGAACTTAGTAATTTCTCAATTATACAACTGGTGTGTGTATGCTGACGATACAAGTCGTGTATCGTCAAGTGATGGGTGACCTGCTGCAACTTCTATTAACGGTAAAAGACAATACAGCTGTTCATTCTTTCTTCAGTGTACGTGCTATACTTTCATTGCGCGACGGACGGACGCCCTGGACAAAGAAATTTGTCTGGTGAGAAACATGTGTTGTGCCGAATCCCAGACCCTGTGCTAAGCCGAACACTTTTTGAATAAATTTTGTTTTGACGAGTAATTTTTTCTGGAGTAACTGGCGCCCATTTACTACAAAATTATAGGCTAACAGTTGCATCGTGTTTAAAAATACCTGTGTTAAAATTGAATGTTATGCAGTCCTTTAAAAAAAATTTACTTCAGAAATATGGCAATTACAATTGTTGTGTGTTCTAGATCATTTGTTTTGTGATATAATGATTCGACCCAGTAATGTAGGGCGTTGGTATTTTTTGGCGAACTAATTTTGATTGTTTATTTGGTTAACAGTGTAACAAGATGACTATATGGGTCATCTCGTACAATTTAAATTAATTATTGTTTGATATAAGAAACATCGGAAATAAATAGATATTCTTTTCTTGAGTTGGAGACAGAAAGCCGCGCCGAGCTAAGGGTTGTGTTAGCGTGGGTGACAGTCTGACTCAGCCGGAAGTGTCCCGTAGTTCTAGACAATGAGGGGATTATCTCTGGCACTGATACCTGTGAGGAAGTCTGGACGCTGGGAATTTTTCGGATGGAATCCTTCAATGGGCGTTCGCTTGGTGTCGTGAGAAAATTGATTTCTACATAGCCTCCCGAACAATCACGACAAAACCCGAAGACTCTTAGCAAATAAGAGGCAATGTATTAGCCAGCATAGAGGGGAAGCCAATCCGATGTTTTTATTTCCTCACGTGGTTGGAAATATTACAAATTTTGTGTTTTTCATGATACTCACCGAGGAGGAAGAGACACGAGCTCTGAGAGGCGAGACGAGGTCACTTGTGCTGGGACTATCGCCCTGGCTACTGCTTGCCAGAGCAGTATTGATGGTTCCATTCTGGAAGCTTGGGTGATTGAGTGCCAAGTCATTTGTGCTGGTTGACGTAACAAGTGCCTTACCATACCTGGACAGGTGCGCTGTTTGAGAGACGATAGGGCTCTTGTTGCGACGCTGCATGCTGCCAGACAGACACGGTAATTATACCTCCAGAAACAGTGTGTACTCAGACGAATAATTGAGATAGCCCTTTAACGGTCTTATGAGTGAGAGTTCTTATGCCGCCGGACATTAATTCCTGAGCTAGTTGTTTCCAAAAGCCATGTGCTTTTTGTTTTCTTTTTCAATTTTGCATTGAAAGACTGACTTCGATGTTTGGAAACTTTCGATAATTATTATTTGTGGGATCAAATGAACTCCCTGGCGCTCTATGTAATCCAGTTAAATCTGAGGTTTTCTTGTTATAATTGTCATACAAGAATCGCTCTCGTTAAGTACAAGAGAAATCTTGCTTCAGTTGCATATGGAATTTGTAACTCTTTGTAATGTACATGTATTGCAATTTCTTAACTTCAATTAACGATAATTGTTTGTTTGCTATGTTGCACTTGTAAGACGAGGTATTGTTTTGAACTTTATTTTGCATAGACAGATGTTTAAGATTAATGGTAAATATACCTCCGTTTGTATGCAGTAATGAGTACCCAATATACCAATATTTTAGGATCTTGTTAAATATTAATAACAGAAGTAATGGTTTTACCTCTGTTTCCTGAAATTGATATATGTGCTTTGCATAAAGTAGTGGAAGGTGGAGATTATAAATCGTGAAAGGTAAGCAATTAATCCCCCCCCCCCCCCAGGCAATCCGCTACAACAGAAAACACCACGTCCGGGGCCATTTAAATGCTTATTGATCAATAAATGACAATTTATGATTTGCTTAATTTACATGAATATGTTGTTAAATCTCTCTACTCATCAAAATCTACCTCAAATATGAAATTACTCAAAATCAAACTTTAATTGGCGATAATATGTAAAGCCAATTAAAACCGTGTAATGGATCTTCCCACGAATGTTTTATTAGACTTTAAGTACATCATCCACAGGCAAGCTACCCGGCATTATACCTTTTTTTTAAACTGCTTAACGTCTCTCAACAACTAGGTCTTTAGAGACAGGAAAGGATGGGGGGCAAGGAATGGGAAGGAATTCGGCCATGGCCTTTTAAAGTAGCATCCCGGCATTTGCCTGGAGTGATTTGGGAAACCATGGAAAACCCAAATCTGGATGCCCGGAAGGGGATTCGAACTACCGTCTTCCCGAATGCGAGTCCAGAACGCTAACCGTTACACCACCACGCTCGGTGCATTATATCTAGATTTCGTCACCGAAGAATGCAGGTTTCGAGTATAAAAAGGTAGAAAACTGTGAGTAGTAGTCCGTTTATTGTTCATTAAACTGTTTAGACAGAACATTACCGTAGAGGTTCACAAGATCAGTCTAGAGCAGGTCACGTTCTTTAAAACCACCATACAAAGCGTGTCCACTAGTTCATAAAATTGCCGTTCACTGTACACACAATATTTTACTCAGCGTAACGACGATAATACCGCCATAGCAACTAATGACGGCGAACGTGTTAAACACTCACGATCGCGACCACCTCCGCGTAACATTGCGACCCTATCGACGGTATCACTCCGCGCTCGCCGACCGCTCAACTCCAGAGACATTGTAAACAAGTCTGCGATCTCACATGTATCTACCAACTTACAAAATATACATAAAGCTCACAGTTTCGTTACAAACAGTTTCAAGAAGACATATCAAAAATTGAAAATCTTTTAAGGTTTACAGGCAATAATAATAATAATGGGCACAAAAAAGAAAACGAGATACAAATAAATCGGAATAATCGCAGAACACTTACTAGAGCAGGGGAGGCCAATTGAAATGATCCTGCGGGTCACTTTGGAAGCGCATCATAACTCTGCGGACACCATATAAAATTATATAACACACTAGAGACATTTATGGTTATTATTGTGTTTACTGTTATTCTTGCATCTAAACATAGATAATATAATAATAATGACGATAGTAAACGCACATTTTAAAGAAATATATAACACTAAAATTAAATATAAATAGTATTTTGTAAAAATTTGATGATTCTCGCGGGTCGGAAAAATGTTCAAGTCAGGCCGCATGCGGCCCGCGGGCCGCGGGTTGGCCATCCCTCTGCTACAGTATAATCACCAACCCACAAACATAGAGACAGACGTGCGAATACTAACCATTAATAATAGGAAACCACAACTACTAACATTTCAGGAAAACTACCACATTCACAAATCACTGGCAGAAGAAAAGAACATAATAAATGAATACACGAACTCTGACGGACCCAACACTATACACAGTATTTAAAACGAAATAATAAACACAGCCATCTACCACAAAAAGACACAGCCAATAATTATAATAATAATACACCAAACTAAGCACAAACACATATTTAAAAGCGCGCCACCCACCAAATAAAAAAAAAGATAAACGATAAACAAACCTGCCGATAAGCGACGTACACCACACAGCAAACAAATGTAAGCCATCAAAAATCAATATATCACAGTTCAGTGAAAAGTGCTACGTACAAAGATGCAACCAACACCTGTAATGCAAACTGCTGCTACAAACATAACTGAGGCTGAAACACTGTACAATTACAAGCATATGTGACCGATGAAAAAATGTAAGTAAACCTATATCTGTATATACCACAATTTTCATGTTTATATTGTAACATAGAACAAATGTAATTTCTTGTATAAACACTCAACAGACAGAACCGCTGAAGATGCTTCAGAGAATGAAGTAAAACGCGTTCGGGCAATAAAACAACAAATTCAATTGCATTGGTGTGCAATCATTCATAAAAAACAGCTAGTTTTTCCTGTTTGTGCTCTCCAGTAAACTGATCTCCCCGCTGGCTGAGCGGACGTTGTTAGTTTCTAATGTGACCAACAGTCAAATAATTTACAGCCCGTCGCCGCTAGCAGACACGTTTCCTCTCTGTTAGTGGCGGTTTCACCGCAGGCGTTGCCTTCATTTGTACATCCATTGCGCCGGTCATCCGTTGTCGTAGTTTGTATAATGATGTTGGGTGAAACGCCTGGCCTAACAAGCGGCTAGGCGGGCACACAATCGGCTGTGTATGGAGACCCCGTGACAGCAGCATATTAACAACGCACAGCGTGTGCAGTGCTTGATAGCTCGTTAGTCCGACAGAACAATGGCACACGTCCCGCCAGAGAGGTGTTTATGCGGGGCAGGGCGTCACTTCGACAACAGTTGCCAGCCATGACGACATATTTCTCCAACTATCACGCAGTCTATAACTCCGGCAACGCAGGTTCTTGTGAATTGTGCCAGGATTCCTCGACTAAACTTCAGTTGCAGCTGAGGTGCTTTTTTTCTCCGACGGCTGTTGTAATGGCTTCCTGGAAGTAATTGCAACAGTCTTTAACTAACTGCTGGGCCTTCCAACACAGATGGCTGTTTTCCGTGTGTAAAAACGAGTAGGAGACCTCATTAATGACGTGTAATTATACGTGTGTCTAACAAGCACCTCCTGTAGCTGGTAACAAAAATTGCTTGGTGGCGTATTTCAGTGACAGTTGTCCTTGTAAACAGGTTCTTACGTAAGAAATAAATTAGAATCTTCTGACTCAAGTTGTAAGGTGCTGATTTGACACTCTAGTGACGCTAATTTAAATCGATATTTTCTCTCTCTCTCTCTCTCTCTCTCTCTCTTAGGGAGCGTCCATTAATGACGTGAGGCGTTTTTTCGGAATTCCGGACCCTCTCCCCCCCCATAAAATGACGTGAGATTTTGACGGAGCCCCCCCCCCCGACCTCGTAAATTTTTGAGACTTTTTTTTAGGTCTCATGCTTCCAAGAGCGGTTATATCCCTCTAAGGTCGGTTTTTAGACCATATCCCCCCCCCCCAGTAGGTTTTGTCGTCATTTGTAGACTTTTCTTTAGCTCTACCAATCTTCAAAAATTTCAAAACCGCACGTGTGATTTCCGTTGACCCCCCCCCATCCCCCTTGGTGAGGTTTCGTAAGATTTCGCCGGACCCCCTCCCCCCTATTTCACCACACGTGATTAATGAACGCCTCCTTACAGCATTACTCGAAGTTAATTGCCAGAGCTCCCATTAGCAATAGGCTTGACACCAAACAAAAGTGATCCAGTAACCTTATTCTTGTGTATTTATTCAGCTTCCGTCACGAACATTGGTTAGTGAATCACTTCAGCGTCTTCAACGATTTACTTTTCATTTTAAGACCAACCCCAATCCCTAAGCTGGAATCGGGAGGTCCCGGTTTCAAATTCCCGTCTGTCCATAGCAGCTTCGGTTTTTCCATGGATTCCCGAAATCATTCCAGGGGAATTCCGTGAGCAGTCCTTCAAAAATTTCATCCCGTTCCTTTCCGTCATTCTCTGTTTTAATTACCATCAAGACCACTCATGCCGAATTTAAAAAAAAGTGAGACTTAAGGTTTTTCTAAAATTCCTAGATGACGGAAAAGCATGGCCATAATGCAAGGTTTCCTGTTGCAAGAAATGCTAGCAGTATGAAGAAAATGTTTAGTAGTGTGTGCTGAAGATTTCATGTGTACATTTATTTACACCTTATCGTTTCGTGATAGCGTAATTGCATATACCTGAAAACTAACTGAATCGTTTGCCACATAAATATGTAAAAGATTTTCGGAAATCTTCCTGTAATTTCGATGTAATAAATGGAATACGTCATCTAATAGTATTGCATCTTTCATTAATAATAAATATAATATACCAGAAATTAATATAAGAATATTTTATCAGCAATAACTATGCTGTTTATTTGACATTAAAGTAACTGAGTTGCAACATACACACTACACGCTCCTCAGTGAGTGTGTGAAATATCTTATCACACCGATGGACATTTTTTTTTAATAAAATAGTGTCCATAAGTGAAGTTTTCGTATCGAATTTAATACGTGTAGATACAGCCTGTATGTCGGTACACATAGTTGAAATATTCTTATAACATTCGTTTGAGTGAAATCCGGATTATTATCTCCTACTCAACTGAGAAACTATAGTGAAAAACTATACTGCACAATTACAACCTAGTAATTCTCGAAAAATTGTTTCGTTTTCATAGAGTTTGTTTTTTTATTTACAAGCTATATCTTCTCGAAACGAAATTATAAATACTTCTGAATGTAGATTCTTTCAATTGCAAATAAACATCTGGGCATCACCTTCAAATAAAATATTGCGATTTTCATTTTGCGTTTTCTATCTTCCTACGACAGTATTTATAAGTTTATTGAACTAAACCAACGCAAAATATCCTAATTTCACATAGAACGCAATTAAGCGAGCAATGTTTGCTATCTGGAATATGTGATTAAATTAAAATGAAATTTTGCGAAAAGCAAACTTGATGAAAATAATCTGGCAATTAATTTCTTCGAAATTAAATAATGCATGTAATCTGGCCATTGGAAGTGCAGGCCTGGCGCGTTACGTCACAGATTGACAGCCAAGAGTTATCGAGGTGACCTGCCTGGATGGGGGTTAGATCCCGTCCGGTCTCCTATTGCGGTTTTACCCAGTCACCCCAGGCAAATGCCGGGATAGTTCTTTTCAAAAGACCACGGTCCCCTGGGATAAGTTGGGCTAAAAAGGGTGAAAAAAAAGTTTGCTTCTACTACTATTCTTCTATTTATAATTAGACAGTATTCGAATAATTCATGGACTTATTAAGGTGTAAACCATTTGGTGTAGTCAGTGAAACACAATTTTGGATAAACTGATATTATCTTTCTTGTACTGTAATTTCTTTTTATCGTTAAGTGCAATTTCATAGCATTTAACCGTAATCTGGAAGAACCTATGGCCTCTTGTCTACAAGTGAATACAGCAAGATGGCGCCACCAATTAGGTGAAGCAAAGTTATCGAAGTGATAGGAATAAATAAGGACAATAGTTTCCAATAAAAAAGAACAAATTACGAAAACTTTGAGGTAAACTGAAGTGTGAATGCTATAAAAGCAGATGGTAGAAAATCTTGATGTTATTACGGGGGGCGAAAAAGTGCAGTGCCTGAAAGTATTGATTATATCCTTACAGCGTTGTCAGCTTCGGCTTACTTTATTGATGTAGGTTTTGATAATTCAGGAAATGATTATACAAATAGACGCTATATTTCTGTAAGTAAATGCTTACATAATTAATCTGTGCCGAAAAAATGACACTTCTAGGGGACCACAAGAAAACTTTGAATTAAGAAACATATGAAATAAGAAATTTGCCATCGCTTCATCAACTAAGCCAGTGGTTCACAATTAGTTTTTCCCGTGTATCACTCCTCAACCTCGTGTGTTTCCTGTAGCTGAAATGTAAAATAAAAAATAAAACTAATTTCTTGCAATTTATTCAATTTTAATCCAATAAAAAACGTCAAAAATAAATAACAAATAATATCCGTAAATTAAAAAAAAATAGTAACTACTTTTAAAAGTAACTGTTTCAAATATTATTTATTTTGACTAAATAAGCGTAATCATACAAAATATCAAATAAAAAAATACAACAGTACTCCAGCTTCGGAATTTCATTTTCAATGTGTGTGTACCATAGAGTACCACGAGCCCCAAAAACTTCTATTTAAAAAAAATAAATTCGTTATGATTTTTACTGCTAAATATGAGTATTAATCCGTTGAAAATTTTCTACTTGTTGTAAGATGTTTAAAGTTTCACTGGAAGCTTATCCCTGCGGCGGAGCGGCGAGTGTTTGGCAGGTGTTGGTGGCGACAAGTTTCCCACCTCGGCTGTCCGCCGCTGCCACTTGCTCGATCGATCCGTCTGTCGCCGCCCTCTTCGCCGTCACAGGCAGGTGCCTGAGGTGTCACCTGTCATAGCTCCAGCCACCCTTCAACACCTTCACTGCTTCTGGCGGCTCTGCGGTCTCCAGCCCACACTTCTAGCGCCAATCGTTGAGCTCCGTTCTCGTTGTATCACGTGACGACCGTACAAATTTTATAACCACGAACTCTACAACGATTAATTCCTTTTTCATTGACGGAGAATAATGTAACTCACTTCCTGATGTATTGATTTTATGAAGCGATTTACGAGTGTCAAATACGAAAAAACTATTATTAAAAATACTTGGGAAGCAAATTTACAACTGATGGCCGAAGCAGGAATGATGTTAAAAGCAGAATAGCACTAGAAAAAAGATCGTTCATGAAAAAGAGAAATCTTTTAGTTTCAAATATTGATGTAGGAATTAGAAAAAACTTTTTAAAACTCTATGTGGGGAACACAGCACTTAATGATAGCGAAGCATGGACTTTAGGAATACCAGAAAGAAAGAAAATTGAAGCATTGGAAATGTGGTGCTACATGAGAATGCTGAAAATTAAGTGGACATACAAAGTACGAAATGGAAGTGTTTTGGAAATGATGGGCGCGGAAAAAAGTTTGTGGAAGAAGCTCACAGAAAGAAGAGACAGGATGGTAGGTCATATTTTGAGACATGCTGAAGAGGTTAGTACAAGATAGGAAGGGATGGAAGATTGCATCAAATCAGTCAAAAGACTGATGAAAAAAAATTAAAATAAAACAAAAACTACATTATTCTTAGTTATTCTAATGTTGTCTAGTGCCAGCTGACTAAGCAAAGTGCTTACCCACGATATTTTGGCGGTCGAAATCCCTATCGCAAACTATTAACAGAGACGTATATCACTTAGGTCTCATGGTGCACGCCAGTTTATTTATTTAAGATGGAATGAAGTATATTATTTGCCCTCCAAATTTTCTAGACATTAATTAGTCGATACTGAGATATTGTTGTTCTGTTCTGGAATGGCCGCTGTATTCTGGCATCTACATTGCGTGGAGAAAGTGACAGCCAGCATGACGTCACGACTCGAACCCAAGATCTCTCAGCTGTTCCGTGGCCCGCCATCATTTGCGTGTCTCCCGCTGCGTTGATCCACGAGCCGATAACGGAGCAACACGTCCGATCTGATACGAAACCACTTCGGAGAACTTGGTAATTTGTCTAATTGAGAAGTGGCGGCGGTTCCCCCTTTACCTGCCACGCTAAAATGATTACGTGTTTCCTTTTAATTCCTGTTTTGCGCCTGTTAAGGTCGTCCTGTCCCGCTCGTGCAGTTAACGACTGTTACCAAACCAGTCATGACAAGTGGCCATTCCGCATCGACCCAGGAATGGCATTATCTGCGTCAGACAAGGCCTCCACCAATGACGCAAAGCAAGTGGAGATAAACACTTGTAAAGATATTCCATATTCATTGTGGGTAAACCCGTATATAATTCTTACCCGTGTTTCTGCTTGGAAACGCCAGAGCATATTTTGCCTGGATACGTAGTGTTCTAAACAGTTTGACGCAATTTTTAGATGTTAAGTAAGGATTTTTTTTCCGAATTCGACCCTTAATGGGCAAGAATATCATTCTTTCTTTTTTTGCCACAAGCTGTTTATAAATACCTAACCGAAATCGAGAAATCTTGTATCATTTCAGAGATTGGGGTCTCCGCTTTGGCCACATAATATTTTAAGAAAACAATTTTTCGTAATTAGACCCTGTATTAATATTTCTACAAGGTTTTTTTTATCATATCATTTGTCTTCCTTGATACACAACCGAAAAAATGAGGTATCATTTTAAAGATTACGGTCTCCACTTCAGTAACACCATAAATTAAGAAAGAAATTTTTTCAGATTTTGACCCTTAAAGGGCCAAAGTAATAATTATGAAGGTCACGCGTATGAGACAGTTCGGAGCCAAGCCGCTAGATAGCGATAGCCCATATCGCAGAGATGTTAATAAGCTGCTTCAATTGTATCGACATGGATTGATCTCGTAACGATAGATAGCAACACCATACATCAATAAACTGTGTTTTTTATACAGTAACTAGCTTTTCGGATACTTTTTTTCTGTAACATAAACATTTCTTTTTCGCTACGAAATTCCTGTGGAAACATTTTACTGGCGAAATTTTCTCACGGGCTATGATTGCAGCAACACATATCACTGATATGTGGATATGCTTTATGTAGTTTGTTCAGGTTAGTTGTATTCCTTTAAGGTCAGTGACAGTTTGTCATATATATACATGTCCAAAAGTTTTCCTTAATTGTTTTATAACATGTAAGTGTTTTGTTATGTTCCTATTACACTAAACAAGTAAACAATTCATACAAATGAGGATGTTCTTCTTTCATCCTATTACAAACCACAACCGCATTATTCATCGTATTTTATTTTCGAAATTTTTCGCACCGCTCATTTAGTAATACGTTGTTTTTAGATAGTTTTCGTCATAACCAATTTTTCAGTCATGGGCTTTGTTGAATGGTCTTCATCGTTAGAAACTTGGCATTAATCTGGAACATTTCCTATAAATTTTTTGTTTCACGAGTGCATTCTGCTTACTGCATAGTGATGATTGGGGTCCGGATCTTTAGGACAAGCCATATTTTTGTCCTGCCATCTTTTTGAGCTGTAATGCTGAATTAAACACTGATTGACCGTTTCAGATTTGTATTTAAATGTATTTTATATACCACATAAATGCATATTAAGGCCATTTCCATAGTTTTGATCATATTACTATAGTATTTATGGTCATATGGTCGTATTTTGAAGAAAAATCTGGCAATTTCTTAATAGTACCGGTATTTCACTAGAAACAGATAAGGAGAAATTAAGATATTTATTCATGAACTGTACTCCAACTAATTGTCACTGAATTGTTCAGAATTCACCAGTCAAGAATTAAAGTTATGCATTGTTGTTACTCTCTAGAACAGGGATGGCCAACCCGCAACCCGCGGGCCGCATGCGGCCAGTCTTGAACATTTTTCTGGCCAGCGAGATTCATCATACTTTTACAAAATACATTTTATATTTCATTACAATGTGCGTTTAGTATCGTTATTATTATATAATCTATGTTTACATGTAAGAATAATAGTAAACACAATGATAATTCAGGATTCAATTTTTCACTCCTAAAAAATGTCTCTAGTGGGGATATATGATTTTATATGCGGCCCGCGGTGTTATGATGCACTTCCAAAGTGGCCCATAAGATCATTTGGGTTGTCCACCCCTCATCTAGACGTTAATGTTCCGCCAACCTTTTAATCTCGACAAAGCAGCCGTAGCATGCCTGTGCCGATCCGCGACAATCAATGTCTCAATTAAATACTTCTGAAAATAATCCTGTCAGTGTTAAATATGCAGTGGATCAGTGAGTACCAACATGCCAAAAACAAAATTTTCTGAAAGTGCGAAGTTACAGAGTTACATAACGGAATTTGGAGAGGAGTATTTTACTACAGATGAAACAGTTCTTTTCTGTAAAATATGTGAAATTAGTGACTTAAACAAAATGATTTAAAATTTAATTTTCCAATGGTGCCGTGAGTGCACGGAAGCAAATTATGCCGTCTACGTGAAAGCGACACTGCTAGATATATAATTGAGCATGTTTTGATCTATAGTTAATTTAAATATTTGGTCATATTTTTTAACTTTTAGGTCATATTTACCAGTTTTTAAGGTCATATTTGCCCGCATATTTTTCTTTTTGTGGTCATGAAGATCCGAACCCTACTGATGTTTGATCAGGAGTACAGGTATACTTGTGGCGAGCGACTCTTTCGGCAAGTGGCCGGACGCAACCCGAGCCGACTTCAAAGCGCCTGGCAGGCGAGGGCGGCTAATTGAGGCGGACGAGTCGGCGAGCCGGTAATCCCGAGCTCCCCGCCTTCATTACGTGTCAGCCGGCCGCTGATACCCGCCAGATGCCGGCCCTGTAAAACTTCACGCGCAACTCAATTAGTGGCGAGCAGGCGAGGCGTGAAGGGTTGAGCCTGTCAACTAGCCCGCACGCCGAGGAGCTGTCCTCTCCTGTCGCCGCTGATTATGTGCGAGAAATACCGCCAGTGCTCCTATAGAATAGTGGTCGGAAAACTTTATAAACTAATGAGACAATTTTACCATTAAAGGCGTCGGTAAAAATTATAAGAGCCATAGAGCTGTTAATATTTTAATAAATAATTTTTATTATAATTTATTGAATAATCAATACACCATCATAAATACATCTATGTAAATAATATTATAGATTTGCCTCTCTATTCTCACATATTCTCTGCCTATTCTCACATATACTTTGGAAACATGCACACTAACATCAAGGGACCTTAGGAAGATCCAAGCATGTGAAATGAAGTTTCTTAGAACGGCCCTCCAGAAAACTAGACTTGACCGCATAAAGAATGATAAAATTAGATCAAACCTAGAGCTAAGGGAATCCATGGAAGAGAGACTTAGGTCATCAAGACTTCGGTGGTTTGGGCATGTGAAGAGAATGACTAGTAAAAGACTGCCAAAAACTTATTTGGAAAAAAGGATAGTGGGCAAAAGACCAGTGGGAAGACCAAGAAGAAGATGGACAGACCAACTGAAGGAGGACGTAGAGAGAAGAGGCTGGAATTGGGAGTACATCACAGACAGAGAAACCTTTCTGGACAGGAAAAGGAGGAAAACAATCGTCTATAACAACCAAGGCTCGTAAACCACACCCGGGAAACTGGAGATGGTCCCCAACGATAATGATGATGACAGAGGTTTTACTCCATCACAACAATAGAAAACTCGGAATACAGATCATGACTTCTCTAAATATTTCTCCAGATCTTTCGATCTTGTATATCTTCCTCTTCTGCACTAAATCTTCTCATTGCTATTTGTACACTTTGGAGCCAGGTAAACATGGCCGTCCTCTTTTACTCCTTCCTTTAACTTCCAATTCCTATACTAGTTTCGGTATACTAGGCTCTTCCATCCTTCTTACATGGCCATACAATTCCAGTCTTTTTCGTTCTATAACCTCATACATTTCTTCTTTCACTTCCATTAGCCTTATAATTCGGTATTCCTTACTTTTTCTTTTTTTATTATTTTCTTGCTGATCTTCTCCAGAAATCCATTTCTAATGCTTTCAGCTTCTTGATATGTTTTTGGTTGATTGTCCAGGTTTCTGATCCATATAAGACTATACTTTCCAATATGATTCACATATAATTCTTTTTGTTTTATTCATGACATTCTTGCTCCATAGTAGTGAATTGAGCATCCCGATTACTTTCCGGCCACTAGTAATTATTTTGTTAATTTCCAAATATGACTTTCATTCTATTTCTAAAACTGAACCAAATAGAAAAAATTATTTACCCTTTCAATTTTTATTCCATCAATGTAATTTTTTATAATCTTTTGACAGTTGATTACATATGTAACTTGTATCGTAACCATCTTGTCTATGACGACTTGATCGTCAGCAAATAGTAAATGATGTAGATATTTTCCGTCTATTATTTCTAAACCCATTTTATTAAACATTTGAGATCATGTTCACAAACTAACATCTATATAAATTTTAAATAGGGTTTGTGACATAGGGCACCCCTGCAGTAGATCTTTACTTGTTTTAAATTTTTGTGATAATCCATAACCAGTTTTTATTTTTCATGTGTTATTTATGTATATTTGTTGTATTATTTTAGTTCTACATCTACATCTACATATATACTCTGCAATTCACAAAATTGTGGGTGGCAGAGGGTGCTCAGCACCAAAGCTAATCTCTATGCTGGGCATTCCAATCCCTAATGGTACGAGGGAAAAAAGAATTCATATAAGAATCAGTCCGGCACCTTATTTCTCTAATTTTATCTTTCCTGTCCTTCCGACTCAAATAGGTTGGTGGAAGAAGTATTTCACTACACCCAAAAGTTAAAGTGGGAGTACGCATGTTTTCCAATAAGTTTAAACGAAACGTGTGTCGTCTATCTACCAGAGACTCCCAACCTAGTCTACTAATCAGTTCTGTGACGCTTTCATAAGGACTGTAGCAAGCGGTCACGAATCGAGCGGCTCTTCTCTGTACTTTCTCAATACTTTCGATCAATTCCTTACGAAACGGATCCCAAATGGCACAACAATAGTCCAAATGTGGACGCACAAGAGATTTGTACGCTATCTCCTTTGTTTGTTCATTACAATTTTTCAAGATTCGACCTATGAATCGCAGCCTAGAATTTGCTCTACCTACTAACGAATTAATGTGTATGTCCCATTTCATATTCCTTTGTACTGTTACTCCCAAATATTTCATAGAATCGACCATATCAATAACTGTATTGTTTAACTCGTATTTCTGAACAATTGGATTCTTTTTGTTAGTTATGCTCATAGTCTTGCACTTTTTACAATTTAGAGTAAGTTGCCACTCAGCGCACCAAGCCAAAATAACATCCAGATCGCGCTGAATTTCTAAGCAATCGGGCAAATTTCTTACTTCCCTATAAATAACCGCATCATCTGCAAACAATCTAAAAAGGCTTTTCAATTTGTCTCCGAGATCGTTTATAAAAATTAAGAAAAGAAGTGGACCGATTACACTTCCTTGAGGTACACGCGATGTAACATCTAGATTAGAAGAACTTTCTCCTTCAACGACAACATACTGCGACCGACCAGTTAGAAAATCCTTTATCCATTCACAAAGCTGATCCGATATACCGTACGCTCGAAGCTTCGCTAAAAGGCGGTTGTGTGGCACAGAGTCAAAGGCTTTCTGGAAATCTAGAAAAATTGCATCTACTTGTGAACCTGCATCGAAAACTTTCATTACGTCGTGTGTGAATAGGGCCAGCTGTGTTTCACATGATCTTTTCTTCCGAAATCCGTGTTGATTTGTTGTAAGCAAATTATTATCATCTAGAAAATTCATAATGTTCGAGCATATAATATGCTCCATAACTCTACTACAAACAGATGTTATAGATATGGGACGATAGTTCCCAGGATCACTTCGATCGCTTTTTTTGAAAATCGGAGTTACTTGCGCGATTTTCCACTCTGAAGGTACTTTTCGCTCTTTTAATGATTTACTGAATATATCAGACAGAAATGGCCCGATTTCCGCCGCATATTCTGAAAATACTCTTACTGGAATTCCATCCGGGCGCGGTGCTTTCCCCCACTTCAGGAGCTCTAATTGCTTAATGATACCTGCAGTATCTATTCGTAATGATTCCATCACCGACTCGCCACGGCGTGGGAAAACGGGAATACTATCCTTATGTTCATTTGTGAATGAATTTTTGAATACAGTATTTAGTACGTTAGCTTTATCGCGGCTTTCATTAACCTCGGAACCTTCACGAATGAGTGTTGGAATATTGCTGTTGGTACAATTAACTTTTCTTACATACGACCAAAATTTCTTTGGGTTTTCTGTGAGACTCTTAGAGAGAGAGTTGGAGTGAAAATCGATAAAGGCCTCGCGCATTACATTCTTAATACGTCCTCTTAAATCAGCTAAGGTTTCTAAATCGCTGCGACACCCCTTCCTTCTTGAGCGTGCGTGTATTTTCCGTTGTTTTTTGAGTAATCTTTTGACTTCGCATGTGTACCACGGTGGATCATTCTCCCCCTTTATTGTCCGCTTTGGTATATATATTTCCATCCCTTCCCTGACTATATGTATAAAACGATGCCACATCTCTTCAACGGTGTCCTTTGTTGACTTGAAGTTATGGTAATTATTCCTCAGGTAGGTTCTAAAACACTCCTTTGAGGCCTTATTGAATCTGTATACAATTCGCCCTTTTTTCCTTTTTCGCTTGGTCATTAATTTGATAGTCGCAATTACCGCTTTGTGATCGCTTATTCGTGTGGTCGTTGAAACGTCGGTGAATAATTCTGGCCTGTTGGTAACCAGCAAGTCTAAACTGTTTTCGCTACCATTATGACACCGCGTAGGTTCATTAACTAGCTGCTCGAGATGATTATCTGACAACAACTCGAGAATTACTTCAGAAGCTGTCTTATTCCTGCTACCTGTGATGTGAACGTAATTACGCCAGTCAATATAAGGCAGATTGAAGTCGCCTCCTAGAATCATAGCATGATCCTTAAAACGGCTAGCTATACTATTTACATTATTTCTCAACTCCTCGACGATAGCTATGTCGGAATCGGTTGGACGGTAGAAGGCGCCTATGATTAGTTTTGACCCAGCAACGTTGAGTTTAATCCATATGATTTCACAGATCGTATCGACGTCTATTTCATTACATGGGAGAAATTTACTCACAGTTATAAATACCCCACCTCCATGAGAATGTAATCTGTCTTTACGAAAAAACATTCATGCTATCTTTAAAAGTTTCGGCGGAACTTATTTCCGGTTTCAACCAACTTTCTGTACCGATAACGATATCCGCTTCTGTACTACAAATAACGCTTTCTAGTTCCGGTTGTTTGTTGCAAACGCTTCTACAGTTAATTACGAGAACTTTTAACTGTTGAGATTCTTTTACGTTGCTCCTACATTCCGGTGTTGTATCTGATTGGGTTGCCCGTAACTGAATTTCGTGTTTCGGGTCTTCCTCCCTCAGCCTAAAAAACCACCCAGTGCATTCCACACGGCCCCTGCCACCCGTGTAGCCGATTCACGTGTGTAGTGCACACCTGACCTATTAAGGGGAACCCTACAAGACTCAACCCTATGGCGAAGATCGAAAAATCTGCAGCCAATGTCATCACAGAAACGTCGCAGTCTCTGGTTCAGCCCCTCAATACGGCTCTGAACCAGAGGTCCACAATCAACTCTGTCTACGATGCTACAGATGGTTAGCTATGCCGATATCTTGCGGTCACTGGCCACAGAGTTCACCCTTTCAGCTAGCCGCCGGAAGGAAGAGACGATAACCTCCGACCCAAGGCGACAAGCATCATTGGTGCCGACATGAGCCACAATCTGTAGTTGGCTACACCCCGTCTCTTCTATGGCATCCGGGATGGCCTGTTCCACATCTCGGATCAGACCACCCGGAATACACACAGAATGGACGTTGGATTTCTTCCCCGAGGAATCCGCCATTTCCCTAAGGGGCTCTAATAACCGCCTAACATTAGAGCTCCCAACTACCAGAATGCCCTTCTGCGTTTGCTCAGACCTGGCGGGCTGAGGGGCCGTTAACTCGCAGGATGATAATTGTGGGACTGAGTCAGCCTCCGACAATACATCAAACCGGTTGGACAGACGAACAAGTTTAGCGTCTTGGCCTTTAAGCCTGTTCGACTGCCCCCGTGTGCGGCTTCGGAGTCTAGAAGCCATACGCCAGTCACCGACAGGCGACCGCGACACAGCATCCAACACTTCAGCCTGGGTTGCAGGTACGACGGTCGATATGGGAGAATCTGTGATAGGCATGGCTATATCAGTTTCCCCAACATCACATCTGCTGCAGCCTTTTACGGCAGCTTCCAGCTGTGTAACTTTCGCTAACAGAGCTGCAAGCTGTGCGCGCAGATCAGCCACCTCAGCTCGCGTCTGCACACAGCAATCACAGTCCCTAGACATACTGCTTTTTGAAAAACGCAAAAAAGAAAGAAAGAAAAAAAGTATAGAAAAAAGGAACAGAAACTTGAAATAACCTGTACTTCCTACAAAAATATATACACTCGGAGATTGCACTAACCTAATCTACGCCCACTACAGATAAAGTATAAAAAACAAAATAAGCTAATGCACTTGGCGACTGCTCAAACGCTACTAACGACCACTGTTTACAAAATGTAAACACTCAGAGATTACACTAATCAAATACCCACACCACTACAGATAAAATACAACAACAAAATACGCTACTGCACTCGGCGACTGTTCAAACGCTACTGTTTAGGAGCTATACGTAATGCATTCCATACAATATTTCTTGGGACAGTATCATACGCTTTTTCTGAATCTATGAAAATAGTTTTATAGTCTTATAGTTTTTTTACTTTTTGTTGTATTTTTCCAGAATATATTCATAAAAAATTCGCAAGTATGTAGTAAGCATTTCAGTTAAAGAGAACAATGCGCTTGTATTTCCTTAGAAAGTATTAAAATACTAGGTGCGTAACTTGTATCTAAATTTTCATGGGTTATTTGGGTTCTGAATTTGTTTTTAGTAAGGTTAATGTTGGAAACAGTTTTCACATCTCTATGTCGAATCAAAGAATCTCTCTTGCCCATTTTCTGACTGACGATGAAGCTGGCAAATTAACGGTATTAGCATACTGCAACCAACTATTAAAGGTAGTAGTAGATTTAAAAATCCAAGCTTCTCTCAAGATCTTCCATTGTTCTCTTTAGCATATCACCAACGGGATATGCTGTGGCAAATGAAGGGATCTTTGTTTGAAAGTGTCTTTCTTTATCATTTAAACATTTGGCCTAAAACTACTGTAGTATTTTATTTAATTCATTGTTACTGGCGATTTAGGTTGGGAAAATAACTTACTTTCAGTGAGGTCTGGTAGCTTGTAAGTCTTTAAATCTTCCTGATGTTACTACTGCTGCTACTACTACTGTCGGTAAAGATGTATGAAAAAAAAATATTCTCAAAGACCAGCGTTAATGTCCTCGGGAACCGTGGTTTGCCGAACCCTGTTCCAGAAAGTCACTGTCTCTGCGAATATGATTCATATAGCCAACAGTATATCACAGTGTCCTAGACAAAACATAATTATGGGAAAGAAAGGAAGTTTCTCAGCATAATAATGTTAATGATAGAGATAAAAGCCATGAGTACCATAGCAGGAGTGAGGCTGTAGAAACATGTAAACACATATAACAAACTAGTTTGCCCGGCATGCTTTTGTTGCGTCCTGGTTGGCTTTTACTTCCGCGAGCGGTTCGGAAGATGAGAGCTTGATATTAGAATCAATTGCAACATGGGTATTCACTTCAGACTAGGGAACTCGGAGTGGAATAACTGGTAGAAATAAACATACACAAGAATTATCAGAGATATGTTTGCAGCTCACGAAGACCGACTAACATCTGTAAACCTAAGTTCCGTCGGTAAAGCTTGCTAAGAAATCAAAGTCTAAGGCTAAGGTAGGTGCTAGTTCTGAATTCTAAGTTCAACTCCCACATTTGTTTAACCTAAGTCCCAGGGAGGTGCGTGGCTTCAAAGTACTATTCGACCATGTCTTTCCGTCGACTAAGTCCTATACTGGCATCAGAGCCTATGCCAGAACCTAAGTCCTGCTTCCTAATGAAGCCTGAAGGTGAGAGTCGAAGTCCTGCTAGTCTAGCTGCCGTGCCCCGCTCCGGTCAGCTTCCAACCCCACTCACTGGCGGCTGGTCCCTAACTAGCTTTGTTGCTTGCTGGACCTACTCTCTCTTCTGTTAGCTCAGCCACCACTATTTATACTCCTAATGATGTCATTAGTTGTGTCCTCTGGACCTTCGAGAACATTCTGTGGCGCATCCTACCATCTTGGTCACGTTGCTTTGCATGTGTTCGGCTACCCTGTCTGAGCCTCCCTCATAACTCCGGAGGATTTCTCCTGGCAGCTTCCGTCTGCCTAACGACTTTGTTTGTGTCCCTGATAACTTTCTCATTAGTTGCTTCATCCACAACTTGCGTTCTGGCGTCGAGTTTCCTAAATCTAATACTTGCATTATATTACAGTTTTATTGGACCTTTTGCGATTATTTCGCGGCATTCGTGACACATTCGCGACACCTCCCCCCCTAGGGGAAAATTTTGCAATCTCTCTTGAGAGTGCAAAATTTTCTATGCCTATGTCGGCTGTGTGAGCTGCCTTTTTATTTAACTCTTAGTTCATACATTTTATACATTTAACAAATTTTCTTTTATCTTCATCTTCTTCAGAACCTGTACCTGCAATAGAAACATCTTTCATAACAACTTCTTGTGAAACAACAAAAAAAATATATCATTTCATTATTTTTACCACAATATTTCTGTCACCTTTACAGAACATCTTATTTATAAAGACAATTATACAATGCAACTATTATTTCTTTATTTCCCTAACGTTTGTCTGTCTTTGACCAAAACGTTAGTGGTTTCCTGGGTTCGTATGCTACGTATCTTTCTGGTCGTCGCACACGCTCACTTAGCACTGTATCACTCGGCTCTATTGTATATCTACTTCTTACAGGTTCAAACGTGATTCGCTCACTTTCTTCACTGTTAATTTCAGCTGGATGGTACCTAACTACCCCTGTGTCAGGATATTGATTGACAATCTTATTTCTCACACAAATCTTTGTGCAACAGTCATCACCCATGGCCTTACAAAAGAATCTGAAGCAATCTCTGCAACATTTACAATATCGACATATACAGAAAATTATTATCATTATTACAATCCCAGTTCCAGCATAACCCCAAATGGGTATATTGTCTAATGAAAGTGAATCAAACACTGTTCTTTGTTGGTATGCGATTTCCTCTTCTAATTCATCCAATTTATGCCCTGCCGCTGTTAAATCATCTAGCTGGCGAACTACTGGTTCGACTGGCAAGTATAGAGGTATTTCTGATATGTTTTTCTTTTCATTTTTTACCATGCAGCAATCTATATCTAGGCTTAAGCTCGGAACAATATCATTGATCGATACTTTTGATCTAATGGTATGTTCGGATTGGATTATTATTTGTGCTCCGTAACCCTTACATTTACTTAAAAATTTAAGTTTTCCTGTTCCCTTAATAATTACATCTGCTGGCTTATGGCCATTACACAACACCGTAAGCCCTTCCTCTTTGGGTGCTACAAAAAATCCACTCATTTCCTCTAATTTGTGTCCATACACTTTCATTTAGCGTGATGTATTTTTGTATGCAATCGTCCTGGTATCTTTACTACAGGTTGAAGCATTCTAGCTTCGCACACCTCATGGTCGTAAGTTGATAACAGGACAAAAGTTTGCTTACAAATATTATGAGTAGGTTCTATCTTTTTACATATTAATTGATCATCATCTAACTTAATATACTTCCTCTTTGCATCATCCATTAATAGAAACCTCTTTTCTGGTGATATGGAAGTGAATAGTCGCTTATTTTGACTTACTTCGACTGGTAGAGGCCATACTTATACATGTTATACCTTTCGCTGTCCACAAGCGGAATATTTAAAACATAACTCAGTATATTACCTGAAATGAAAACATCCAAGTCAATTGCTCGCATTAATTGATACCCCTTGCTTCGGTCAGTTCTATAGGGAATTGCTTATCCTTTATTTCTTCTTTAATTAACTGTAGGTATCTAACCACTTGTACAGGGTTGATCAAATGCGGTGCCAGAATACCTTTTGCGCATTTACTATCGCGGTTACGAGTAGATCATACTCTCGCTCCACTTCATTGAATATCGTTATTAATTGTATCAAACTGCTCATTCAACGTTTTGGATATACCAAATTGAAGTAACCTTTTGTCTGTACTAGCTTCGTAATTAAATACGTGCTCATTTAATTTCAGTATTCCTGCCGTAATTATTCTCTTCATTTCTCTCTATCGAATCAACCGTGTGGTTGAAACTAACTAATGTTGCCCTTACAATAGTAACTTGCTCTTTTGATAATTTTAATAATTGTTTCTGTTCCTGTTCTAACGAATTAATCTTCGATTTAAAGTAAGTGGCGTCATCTTCATCTAGCGTTCCAAACAAGACCTTACCGAGTTCACCCACAAAATTTAGTACTCCTCTCCTTTTCTGGTTAGTTCATGTCTTGCTAGCTGTCCAATTAGGCCTTGAGAAACTTCTATTTTACTTACATGATAGTCTACTGCGTGCTTCATGTTTGTACATCCCGCTACACTTGTATTTATTTGCTTAAGCCTTTGTTGACAATAATCTACTGCTTTCAATGCCGCGTCTCGAGTTGCTTCGAATTTATTCCTTAAATCTTCTATGTTAAAATAACTTACTATCTTCCATGTAACTGTATACAGATTTACGGTTCCTTTATGATCATAATATAGTCCAGGTGATGACTGGAATTTTGTTAATTGCAGATCTTGTTGTTGCATCGTCGATGTAGCGCCTACCATCATCATGGCCATAATTACTCTCCAGGTTGCTGCCATTATCCCTGTAATTTCAAAAGAATTCTTTTATCTGTTGGCATGCACCTTTGTAAATTTATTTTTCTTTAATTGTATTACAACATTCGGTCCCTTGGTTTCAATTACCGTATACGGACCTCTCCATTGGCTGTCTAATTTCTTTGAGCGACCCCTTCTCACACTTTCGTCAAATAACAGGACTTTATCTCCCGGTTTGAATACTACTGGGTTTTGTGTTTTATCATAATTCTCTTTGCTTTTCTCTTTTGCTTGTGCCGTTGCTTCTCGTGCACATTGGTGCATGGCTCTCAACCTTTCCCTTAATTCTATTACATAATCATCATAGTTATATATCACATCATCCGGTTTCTTTTGCAGTGCCCCTGGTACGTTACAGATTCTTCCGCAAAACAACTCGTGAGGCGTATACCCTGTAGTACTGTGTGGTGTTGTGTTGAAGACAAACACCGCATATGGGATCCAGGTATCCCAATCTGTTTGACCTCTGTTTACATAATATCGTAACATTTCTGTCAAGGTGCGGTGCGTTCTTTCTAATGCACCGTTAGCCTGCGGGTGGTAACTTGTTGTGTGGATTTTTTCTATCCGCAATAATCTACACGTTCGCCTCATGACGTCACTCATAAAGTTACTCCCCATGTCGCTTAACAAAATCGACGGTATTCCAAACCGTAGGATTACTCGCTCTACCAGTACTCTTGCTACTGTATCCGCATCTTGTTGCTCTATTGGTTCCGCCACTAAAAACTTCGTTAGAGCATCCTGAAGGTGAGTATATATTTATTTCCTTTTTCCGATCGTTGCAACGGGCCTACAATATCAATGTCACATCTCTCAAAACATGTTCTGGGGTCTTCGTAATCTCCATCGGACATCTTTGTTTTGTTTTGGGTGATCTTATTTTTCTGGCAGCTTTCGCAATGGCGAATGTACTGCTCAATGTCGGCTTTCATACCTTCCCAACTACAATATTTCTTCATTCGCTCATAGGTCCTACCTATGCCATGATGACAGCCTATTGGTGATTCATGGTACTGTCGCAATATCTTCATTTTTTCTTCCTGAGTAAGATTTTCCCCATTATTGTCACTTGGTGGTACTGTTTGTTTTGCTGTATTCTCATTAACAGCTGTTTCAGTACTCTTTTCTTCTTCCTCCTTACCGGCTATCTCGCTACCAGTTTCTCTAATATTCCGAATTCTTGAAAGAGCGTCTGCAGCTTGATTCCTTTTTCCGCTCTTATAAACGATTTCGTAATCGTATTCTTCTAGTTTAAGACGTAACTTCATTAATCTCGATGACGGATCTGAAATACTATTAATAAACGTCAACGGTTTATGGTCCGTACATACTGTAAATTTCCTTCCAAACAAATAAGGTCGAATTGCTTAATCGCCCAACAAATAGCTAACATTTCCCTCTCTATTGTACTATAATTCCTTTCTGCCTTATTCAAGGTCCTGGACGCGTAGGCTACAGGCAAATCCTTGCCGATTTTCCCTTGGCTTAACACCGCTCCAATCGCATCTTGACTTGCGTCCGTAGTGACTATAAAATTTTTCTTAAAGTCAGGATACTGTAATATGGGAGGGCTCAACAATTTTTCCTTCAATTGCTGAAATGCCTCTTCCTGTTTTTCTCCCCAGGTATATGTAACTCCCTTTTTAACAGTTCATACAAGGGCTTGGCAATTTTACTATAATTGCTTATAAACCTTCTATAGTATCCACTCAGACCTAAGAACGCCTTTAATTGTGTTGTATTGCTTGGTTGTGGGTACTGTTGTACGGCTTCTACCTTTTTCGGATCGGGCTTCAATCCCTCCTCGGTGAGTACATGTCCCAAAAATGTAACTTCCTTGCGCAAAACTCACATTTGTCCACTTGCAATTTGAGGTTATACTTCCGTAGTCTTTCGAAAACATCTTCTAACCTTGCATTGTGCTCTCCCAATGATGATCCGAAGACAATTACATCATCTAAGTAGATGAACACTTTCTCACCCTGTAATCCTACCAGTACGGAATTCATTAGTTTTTGGAAGGTATTTGGTGCCGTTTTTAATCCCATAGGCATTCTTTTAAATTCATAGTGTCCATAGGGGGTACTGAAAGCCGTTTTCCTCCTGGTCCTGTTCATCTATCAGTACCTGATAGTACCCTTTCGCTAAATCTAATGTTGAGAAATATTTTGCTTTACCGAGCCCATCTAGTATTTCATCAATCCTCGGTAATGGGAACACGTTATTTACTGTTAGATCATTTAACTTCCTGTAGTCTATCACTACGCGCCATTTCTGCTTTCCACTTGCATCCATTTTCTTTGGAATTATTAGTACCGGTGAATTCCATGCACTATCACTAGGTATCACTATGTCATCTTGTAGCAATTTTTCTATTTCGCCTTGCAGGATTTCTTTTTGAGCTTCCGGTATTCTGTATGATCTCAGACGAACTATCTTTCCCTCTGCCTCAGGGAGGAGCTTAATTTCATGTTTAATAGCCTCTGTGTAACCTAATGTATCTCCCGGCAAATGAAAGACATCATTATATGCTGCGCATAGTTCTAATAGAGCCTCTTGCTCTTCCTTATTTAAATGGTCTACTCGGAGGTTTTCCTTTAACTTGGTTAGTCGCGATTTATTCTCTTTTCGCTCCTTCCTAATATGCCTTACGCATATTTCCTTGGACTCGGGCAGTTTTTCTGCTGTTATTAGGGGATTCTTTAACTTAACTTCTTTTTCCGTGGTATTTAACATACTCGTTATGCACATTCCGTTTCTTACGGACACTAAAGCTTCGGGCATATATAAACCTGGTTGCAACTCTTGTTTCGGGATGATCGCCTCAGATACATCCCTCAGTGCAATTCTCACCTTCACGATTTTCTCTTCGCGCGGGCCTATTATTATCTCAGAGCTTCGAGCCTTCCCGGCTTCCACTCTACACTTAGTTTCTTCCTTCGCGAACCTAGTCGCCTTCGGTTTCGTGGCTTTAACCACCTCTGCATAAGCGCGTTTCCTCGCCTTCTTATGCCACGCAGTTTCTACTGCTAACGAATCGGTCTCTTCCGTCTTCGTTACATTATTGCGCCCCCTCACAGGGCCTACCTTCTTCGAGTCAGCACCTACTGCCCTCGAAAACCTTTCGTCGCATCTCACAATTCCGTTAGTGAGGCGGACACTCTCGCCTTTTCACGGGGCCTACCGTCTTCGAGGTAACACCCAGTGCCCTCGGGAAAATTCCGTCTCGACCCACAGGTCCGTTAGCGGGTGGAAAAGTTTCTTTTCGTGTCGTAATCTTCACGACGCCTTTCTTGTCACATCGCACAGCTCCATTAGTGGACGGACAAATTTCACCTGATGTCGTAATCCCTACGACCTTCCTACTGTCACGTCGCACAGTTCCATTAGTGGACGGACAAACACTATTAGGTGTCGCAATCCTTGCAAAACCTACACTCTTGTGGGTTGGTGAGGCAATCCAACGGCCACAAGCTTCACTACAACGCATTCTACGTTGCTTTAGATATGGCCCTTCTTGCGCTGTTTGCAACCTAATTCGCCTCCCGCGAATTTCAATAGTCTTGTTCCCATAATCTATCACGGCCTTGTTTCTTGCTAGGAAGTCCCTTCCCAACAGGCCCTCAAACGGCAAATCTATGTTTGCATCAATTATATGAAACTTCTGCTTTAGCGTCAAACCCTTCGCAGCTTGTAATTCTATTACCACAGAAGCTTTGGTTTGTATAACATTGTTACTAATACCCTTAATTTTAACTTTTTCTTTACTATTACTTTTCACTGCCCTTGGGATGCTGTCCCTTTTTATTAAACTCAATTGTGCCCCACTGTCCACCAAGAACTTCACCTGATTACGCTTAGCTCCCTCACATTGCATCACTACAAATTCATTCTTATTTGTGCAGTCTACTTTATATACTTTTTGGGGCCTGGCGCAATGTGACTGCCTCATTACGCCACTTAACAGTTTACCGGTGTATTATTCCTTTTTCTCACTACCCCGGTATTTTCACGGCACTCTCGAGCATAGTGCCCTTTTCTATTACATTTGAAACATATAATTTCATCTACGTGTGGCACCTTTTTCTTGAAGGGTGTATTCTGCACTGTGTCTACCGTGTTTCTTGTAGTTTCTCGCCGCATTCCCGCCATCCTAACACTGTTTTCTCTCTCTAGTTTCTTCACTTTAGCGAGTAGGGCATTAATCGCCTGTTTATCCAATTCGTCCTCCTTTTCAATTACCCTTATGCGTCTTCGCGCATGACAATTCTTCGTTATATGACCGGATTTTCCGCAGTTAGAGCAAGTAACTTCCCTGTTTTTCTCTGCTCTCGGGACCCTGAATGGATATCGCGATATCGGCTTCTCTTTCGCCGATGCTATCGCGCTCTCTTCGGTAGATGCAATTTCAACTGCCTCTGATAGGGTTATGGTTTCTGCCCTAGCTCTTACTATTGTTTTTATTTGGTCATCATACAACCCCTGGATGAAGACCGCCTATCCTAACTTTAACACAAGAGCTATACTACCCGCTTGCTCGGTTTCTGCCATGACGTCTTTAATCGCCTCCCTGAACTGGTGTTGGAGGGCATCAATGCGCGATCCCCATTGTGCTATACTTTCCCATGATTCCTGCCTGCTGGCAAACATTTCACATGCATAGAAGTCTAGCGTTCTCTTACACCCATAGTTTTCAACTAAAATCGCGCGAACTGCCGGCCAAGTGGTGGTCAAATCTCGGACGAGCATATTTACTACGGGCCGTACCGACTATACGAGCCTTGATAAATTTTAACAATATTTCGCGCTGATTCTGGCTCTATCAGCTCGTAAGCACTATCGCAATTATCCAAAAACTCATTAAGTTGCGACTTATCACCATCGAAGGAATGAGGAATTAATTTTATCACTTCATTCAAACTGAGATAGTGCCTAGGTGATGACTGCGCATCCTGGCTACCTGACACAGCTTCGTTAGGCATGCTGCTTTTTGCGCTCTCACCTGCTGAAAGTAACTATTGCGTGGGGACGGTGTGTGGCACCTTCCTGGCTGCCTCTGCCGGCTGCTACTGTGACCCGTTGGCGGCTGGCTGCTGGCTGTTGGCTGCGGCCGCCTGTTGATCCCTTGGCTCGCCCCGTCGACCTCGGCTGCGTCACGGCTGCTGTCTACGACTCTTGTAGACCTGGCTCGCCTCCTCTGTGGATGCTGCTGACGGATGCGTTGCGGCTACCTTCGCTGTCGAGTGGCCCCTCTCGTACTCGACCAATGGATCCTCTTCTTTCTTCGCTTGGCCTACCTACTGCGCCACCTCCCTTGTTCTCTAAGCCGTCAGTCTGGCTATGACCTCGGGCTGAGTTCTACCAGAAATTTCTGACACCTATTCCTCAAGTCTGTGGCCTTATACTGCCGTTATACTGACCTTTGGCCAACCCTGGCTAACTTTTGGTCAAGCAGTATCTAACTGGGCTATCTCTGGCCAAACCCCACACCTGACACCAAATTTTTATGCCCCTATATTGCGTCCTGGTTGGCTTTTACTTCCGCGAGCGGTTCGGAAGATGAGAGCTTGATATTAGAATCAATTGCAACATGGGTATTCACTTCAGACTAGGGAACTCGGAGTGGAATAACTGGTAGAAATAAACATACACAAGAATTATCAGAGATATAGTTTGCAGCTCACGAAGACCGACTAACATCTGTAAACCTAAGTTCCGTCGGTAAAGCTTGCTAAGTAAAATCAAAGTCTAAGGCTAAGGTAGGTGCTAGTTCTGAATTCTAAGTTCAACTCCCACATTTGTTTAACCTAAGTCCCAGGGAGGTGCGTGGCTTCAAAGTACTATTCGACCATGTCTTTCCGTCGACTAAGTCCTATACTGGCATCAGAGCCTATGCCAGAACCTAAGTCCTGCTTCCTAATGAAGCCTGAAGGTGAGAGTCGAAGTCCTGCTAGTCTAGCTGCCGTGCCCCGCTCCGGTCAGCTTCCAACCCCACTCACTGGCGGCTGGTCCCTAACTAGCTTTGTTGCTTGCTGGACCTACTCTCTCTTCTGTTAGCTCAGCCACCACTATTTATACTCCTAATGATGTCATTAGTTGTGTCCTCTGGACCTTCGAGAACATTCTGTGGCGCATCCTACCATCTTGGTCACGTTGCTTTGCATGTGTTCGGCTACCCTGTCTGAGCCTCCCTCATAACTCCGGAGGATTTCTCCTGGCAGCTTCCGTCTGCCTAACGACTTTGTTTGTGTCCCTGATAACTTTCTCATTAGTTGCTTCATCCACAACTTGCGTTCTGGCGTCGAGTTTCCTAAATCTAATACTTGCATTATATTACAGTTTTATTGGACCTAGCTGCCTTTGCGATTATTTCGCGGCATTCGTGACACATTCGCGACACTTTGCAATGCGTATTTTTATTTCTGATCAGTGAGTGCGCATATAGAAAACACATACATTAACATGTACCAAATAACTGAAAGCATTTTTTAAGAAGGGTGATTGGTGATAGTGGGTGAGTTTCTGTAAACCAAATATAGACAGTACTTTTCTGTCTGCTTCAAAATCCGATAAAAGGTGTAGCTTTGTATAGACAACATGGACAAAAATTAATGGGGTGGAAAGAGTGAGAGAGGCTGGGATTCTCAAAATCAAATTTAGACAGTATTTTTCTGTTTGTTTTAGTGTATACGCGCGCTAATTACCATTGAAATCGGATGAAATCTGTGGGTATGTATAAAGAACGTTTACAAAAATAAGGGGGTGGAAAGGGAGAGTGGGGCAGGGTTTCTGAAAACAAAATGTAAACTCTATTTTTCTGTTGGTTTTAAAAAAAAATACGTGTGAAAAGTTTTGTCGATATTGGATATTAAAATCAGATAAAATCTGAAAACAAAATTTAAACATTTTTTTGTTTATTTTAAAGTATAAATATGCAAAGTTCCACCGAAATCCGACAAAAAAATGTTGTTTCGTATAAAATTAATGGTTTCCAAGGGGAGAGGGGCCTTCTTAGGATATTTCCTTCTATTCGATTATTACATTACGGATGACTCTTTGCAGCTATGATCTACTAAGATCAGAGATTCATTGCCTACCGCCAAGCCAACTATCAATCAAACGCTAAAACTGCTAATACTGCTGAACAATTGCTTTCCATTGCAGTAGTTAAATTACTATCGTTTTCTCCCCAACAGTTTTGTAAAAGGTACAATTATTATCATCAATCTGTTTCAGGACTTCGTTATATTGAAAGACAGATAGATAAGATGACGGTGAAAAAACATTCTACCATCGCATTCAAGAAATATTACTTCGTGTTCAGTAAGGGACTGAGCAAGGCATCTTCCTTTAATGACTGACACAGTTACATTCGGCTGAAACAATGGCGTCAGGAGTCGAATCAGTTGTCATCTCTCCATGGCAGCGGTCCTCATCTATTTGATGATTTATTAATTTAAAACTGCAATGTTTATCTGAAATATGAACAAAAATCATATAGAGTACGTGGAAAATCTGTTGGTTGCTCCCTACCTTATCGTGTTATGTACACCCCTGGCAGCACAGTAGCAATTCTACTTCAATCCGTCGGCGCTTTCGCCAATCTTAATTGTTATCGCGCACCAATCAGTCTCTCAAAGGAATGCCGCCATCGTTATAATTACGTATTGAACCCTGCGGTTCCTAATACAGCAGCGCCTGTGTGTCTATCTACCGGCACCAACACCCTCTTAGGTTGTAGAGTCCGAGCGAAGGTTCGGCTTCGGCTACGGCTACGGCCACCTTCGGCCGCACATTCTGCTTCTGCCAAAATGAGTCGAATGTGCGGCCGAAGCCGAAGTTTTACATCCAGCCGCCGAAAATGAACCAACTTTCACGAAAACTGTCAACGTAGCGCACCAACAGATGACAGCAAAGATAACGAACCATTTGGGAAAAATCATAAAAAAAGTGGGAAGTCTATTGTGAAGCACCAATGCTTGATTAAATTAAAAAAAAATAATCAGAGATCTTGTATGCAACCCAAGATTTTAAAAAGGAAGTTTAACAATCCACTTTACGCGATATGGACTTAGAAAGGTAATGGGAGAAGCAAAATAGAACCAACAACTTTTATATTCTCATAACCAATGCTCATGTTATAAATACGTGGGTATCAGAGTTTCTTTAAATGGCGAAAGTAGTGAGCATGATCTAAACAAGATAGGTCAGGGGAGAAGGGTGATTTGCCAGCTTAGTTTACTATCAAGGAGCAGCAAAATTACAGAAAAGACCTAAACTACTATATATGGCAGTATAATTGAAAATATTTGTACTTATGGTTCAGACACGTGGGAAACGAAATAAAGATCGATTTTTAGCCCTTGAAACGGTCTTCTGAAGACGGTCACACATCAAAATTAGGTCATGTTAGAAAAGACAGAATCAGGAAAGAAACGAAAGGACGTAGAAGAAGCCATGTTAAACCGGTAGTCACAAAAAAAAACAATATATATATATATTAACAACTAACTGCTTGACATGATTCTTATTTGTCTTTCTCTGCAGTTCTCCCCGTAAAATATTATCTCTCTTAACAAATTAAGCAATAGGATGTGATCACCAATGTGAGGCAAATGAAGCGGTGAGCTAAAACAGAAAGAAGTGTGGAATAATTCATTTTGTTGTTACTACAGCTGTTCATCGAATTTATAAATTGGAATACTTTTCTTTGGAGCTTTACGCTTCGTCGACGTAATTAGACGCGGTGGAGGACTTGGTACAAGGAATTGGAAGGAATTCGGTCTCTGCCTTTTCACGGAACTACCGCGCCATTCGTCTGAAGTGATTTAGGGAAACCATGGAAAACCGAAATCTGGATGACCAGATGGGGGTTTGAAACAAGCTCTCCTGAGTGGCAGAATCGATCATCACCACTCACCCACCGGGTTCGGTAAGTGTAACTGACACACACCTCAGTTCTCCGCTGAATGTGCTGCGTCCGTTCAGGAGATGTTGTGCAGCCCTTGTCGGCAGGTGTCTGGCTGCCTGTGTCTTTGCTCTCAGCGCCTCCACTTCCTCCCTACACAGCAGCACCTAAATCTGTCGGCCTCCCGGCTGTTAATTGAGGCGGAAGGGGCGTGTTGTCACTTTTATGTCGTAAACAGCAGCCTCTGCCGCCGACACCACAAGTCATCTCCTCTGAACACGTGGCGCCACACGTGGTCGCCGTCTCTCATCTCGCCCCGAGAGCTCTCTCTTCATTACGTTCCCATACATAATCCAGTTTTTAGCCCTCGGATTTGGGACTCGTCTAGAGAGACGGAACTTCCTTGGCAGTAATGTGTCTGGAACTGATATCTGTGGTTATATAAACTCCAAATCCTTTTGAGACCATTGCTTGAGGATGGTGGAGTGTTGCAGGAACTGCGGGCTGTGGGCGGGGGAGGGAGGTGGAGGATTGGAGGTATGTGAGGAAAAGGGGGGGGGTGAACGAAAGTAAGCTTGATTTGTCAGCGAAAAATGCCTTAAAATCTCATAGCCATTATGTCAAAGGAGCAGAATTGACAGTCATTCAATTATAGTGTGGTAAGTGGCTATGTAGAAGGCATAATTTGATTATAATAACCTGGATGGCTATTCGGAAAAAAGTTAGGAGTAGCGAAAGAGTTGAGAGAGTCACGGCTTAAAAATTTGAAGGTAGCAGTGACTGTGAAACTTTTCGTTTGTTGGTGTGGGTGTCAGGGACTGCAGCAAGATTTTTAAGGAAGTGTTGGAAAATTAAAATTTGTGAAGGAATCTGAAGAAAAACATCGTGGCATTAGTTTGACCGTCGTTAATAATAAATTACTTTTATAATTGTCAAATATTTGCTGTTACTGATTTATTACAAATATTAATTCGTTCTGCTAAGGGAGCGTGCACAAACTATGTGGCTCGGTCCAGGGGGGGGGAGGGGTTGTCTGGATGGCTACGCTGGACTACGTGGGGGGAGGGGGGATTCCGAGCCAGGCCACGTAGCTTTCCTTTCATAACATTTTTCACAGTTAAAATGAGGAACAGAACTCACAACAGCATGTGAATATTTATTTCCGTCATTTAATGTAATTTACAATAGTCTGACAATTTTTTTTAATATGCTTAACGTCTCTCTAACAACCGAGGACTTTAGAGAAGGGTCGTCTGACAAGAGAAAACAGGAAAAAAAGCTACGTGTTATGTGGGGGGGGGGGGGTAGAGGAAAAAGTCACGTATGGCTACGTGGTGGGGTTCACAGGAGGCCAAAATGGAGCTACGTGGTTTATGCACGCTCCCTAAGATGTGAGAAGTACTCAATCGGGTAATGAAGTGCTTTTTGCGCACTCAAAAGTGTATTCCCATTCCGCACAAGAGTTTCGTTTCTCGATGACGTCTGAATAATCTGAAAAGAATGCTGTGTTAACTAGAACTGATTAAGTAAATTATGTGCGCTAGTTTGGGACGGAGCGTGGTGGGTGAACGGTTAACGTTCTGGCCTCTCATTCGGGAGGACGCGAGTTCGAGTCCCCGTCAGCGCATCCAGATTTTGGTTTTCCATGGTTTCCCGAAATCACTCCAGGTGAATGCCGGGATACTTCCTTCAAAAAAGCCATGCTCGAATTCCTTCCCGTTCCTTGTTCCCAGTCCCATCCCGCCTCTAACGACCTTTGCCGTCGACGATGCGTAAAACCATAAGTAAAAAAAAAATCTGGTTTGGTTTTCTACTCGGCATCTTTGGATACATTACGATGATGGTGATTAAAAAAAATGCAAGAGAATGCATAATTTATTGTATTTCTGTAATTATGTGCAGCTGAATCATTAGCTACACAAAACATGAGGTAATAAATGCCAACTGCGAGTAGAAATCTAGCAAGTTCACGTTGTTCTTCCCCCCCCCCCCATTTTTGTTAACATACTGTCCAAGTTCACACGCATGACTACACGGGAACTGTATTTCTGTTTCTCTTCTTCGGAGGGCTCGAATTCAATATTTACAATTGCTTTTATAAGCTAGGTGTATCTGTCCTGATTTCAGTGTACTGTCTTGAAACACGACAGTCTGAACACATCCGTTACTAAAACTCTAAACGCTCATAAAAGAATGTATTAGATGAACAGAAAAACAGCTGTAAGGTAAGATATTGGGAATGTGTGTGTATATTTACTTAACTGACCAAAAAAAACATACTCAACTTGTATCCATAATCAAAAGTTAATACAAAAATGGCAAAGAATGTCATTGTGGAGCGCGTTGAGGCCTACATGGGGAGGCTGGCATAAATAGAGCTCCAGATTACTCTCCATGACATTTCTTCCAAGACTGAGTTGTTGTGGTGAGTCGGTTAAATCGGGAGGAGAAATTTCTCGTCACTTGATAACAGAATGCGAAGAGCGTGGAATTGATCGACACCCTCAAGAAAACGATCAACTTCATCGGAATTCCACTCTGGTGATCAGTTCGCGGTTCTTCGCAGTACCGGCTGACCTACGGGTTTCCTGCATCAGGATCTGAAACTTCGCTCATACCAGTTGTCTACATGTAATCCAAATCTAAAATGTACTAATGAAAGCAGAATTATGCACAAGAAGGAATCTGAATCCAATACTGCTCACTTGCTGACAGCTTCCTCCGGCTCTTTTCATGTCAGAAAAATTGAAACTACGGTCTAGACGTGCTCTCCTGTTGGTTTTTTAATATCTACACTATTATTATTTGTTAGCCACTATCAATCCTAAGCTTATGAGGCTCCTTACTGATTATTATCAAACTGTTAACCCCTTGCCGTACTTTCACAAGTCTGACTCTTGATAACAATTTTGGACCAAACATGGATATCACGAGTCACACTCGTCGAAACAAATGCGAGGAAAACGTAAACATCAAGAGTGAGACTCGTGGAACTAAGTGCGGACCAAACGTAAACCACAATGTTTCAAAAGTACCATAGCATGCCGGACTACTAATTTCTAGAGTTGTTAGTATTTTCTATTAGATATTCGTGCAAGATGGGCATTTATTCTTGTAACTATATTTTTTGTTGGCAATATTTGCTTTTAGGCGTCGCATTATTACATTACTTCTGAGAAGTCACACCTGAAGACCCCCAGGAAAATTATAATTTCTATTAAAGCATTGTTCGTGTATAGTTTCGAAATTGTTATTTCTTGCGTATTTTGCAGGATTTATAGTACTAATATGTTAAAACGTTGATTGAGATATTGTATAAAAAATATGTATATAAAAAAGATTAAGGATTAATTTAATGTTGACGTCCACAAGAACAATATCGCGTGCAACAAGTAAGCTGAAGCTACATAACAGGTATCCGCACGTCGGCTTCTATTGCCACTGTCTCGCGCATCATGCTGCCCGTTTAGCGCGGGTCCACAACTGCTTGGGCACGGATTTCGTCGAGCTAAATGGTACGGCAAGGGGTTAAGCGTGTGAATCGTAGACACGACGCCTGTGACCATCCCACCCACTTGCCGGAACGACATATTCCAACGGGGGACCTTAAGTGTTGCCCTCGATCTGCGATTCAAGTGACTTATATTCTCTATGATAGGTGCATTGGTATTTGTGAAATATTCAGTTTATGCGGCGGAAATTTGGGACCATCCTGGCATTCACCTAGGTAATTGCAGAATATGACCTCAAAACCGCAATAGAGACGACAGGTATGCGTGGCTCAAGACTCTAATCTGGTCCCGTTGAACCTTCCCTTTGTAGTGTTGGTGCATTAACGTGCGCAGCCCCACCTACCCTGTATACAGATATTAACAATATGTAGTTGATAGAATGAAGCAAACAACATTGCTGGCTATTGGACCGAGGCTGCCGAGTGGCATTAAACAAAATAGCCGGAAAAACGAGTGGTGTTACGAGGAATCAAAAACTCATTTCCTACTTTGCATCGATGGATTTGGGCGTTTTTAATTATACATCGTGATTGTTTTATGTTTTCTTTTCAATATTTATCAGTACTCTGTACCCAGAAGCGGCGAATGCGCTCCACACACCACTCTATGTTGTTAAATTACAAGCCCGAACAGAATTTTGCCCATTTACGCGTAAATTCAATGAAACATTTGTTCGAATGTTCTAGTAATGCGTGAGTCGGAGATGAATGCTATTTTAATCAAATGTCACGGAATACACATATTTGTCAACACGATCCTTAAAATACATTTAACACATCAAGATACTGAAAGAAAAATATATATATGCAGACTCTTCGGAACTATCTAACAAATGCAACTAAAAATTTTGTAGGTCTATATTATGATGCACTAATTTTTTTTAAACACATTCATTATTTATTTTAATTACCTTATGGAACTTACTTTCTAGACGAACCTAATATTTTCAAAATAAAGTGTCTTCTGTGGAGTGAAAATATAAAACAAATTACTAAAATACATATATTTAGATTTCTCATTGAAAAATATATTACCTGTGGGAAAAAGATGATTTCAAACATTTAGCTGATAATAAATGGAATAACAACTTTTAAAAATGGATTTTGGAGAAGAGGTTGTGGTTTAGCAAAGCGAGGTTGAAATAAAAACACGGGGAATGGTTCACTAGATAAATACCTCATAGTGGATTCAAATGAGGAGATACTGTAAAAAAAGTAACACGACAAGTTTTCTAAAATAAATTCAGTGGACTCAAACAAAAGAAAGGATGGAGGGAGACAACTTTTTTAATACTTAGTTAAAATAGAGGGATCGAAGGGAAAGATTTGACTTGCTAAACGGTAGCGCTCGAGTCTGATGTCTAGGAAAACGCAGGATCAAATCACCTACTGCCCATCTAGATTTCGTTTTTCCATAGTTACACGAAATCATTCCAGATTATTGAGTGGATGGTTCCTTCAGAACAAGAACAGTGCAAATTGTTTCCCGTTCCTTGTTCCCATTTCCAGTCGAAAGACGGAAAGTAGGTAGGAAGGTTTCGTGTAAAAACAAAAAGGATCGACATCTGTCATAGAATAGAGGTGACACGCATCATCAATAAGTGTTTTCATTACCACAGAAAGGCTGCCATGTCGAAACAAAAACACGAGACTGACTATCTATCCATCAGTACGTCACACACCAACCTTGGTAGGTGAGCGTCCTGGCTTTGGGAGGACATGAAATCACGATTTGAGTTTTCAGTGGTTTCCCCAAATCACACCATGCGAATGCCGGGATGCTTCCTTCAAACGTCAATGGCCAACACGATGCTTAGATAAAGTAAAACCACCAATTGAAAAGAGTGATCGAAGGGAACGATTCGACTTGCGGGACGGTAGCGCTCGAGTTTGACATCTAAGAAGACGCTGGATCAAATCACCTACTGTCCATCTAGATTTTGTTTTTTCCATAGTTTCACGAAATGCGTGCACGGTTCCTTAAAAAAAAAAGGACAGAGCAAATTTTTCCCGTTCCTTGCCCCCAGCCCTTTCCCGCCTCTAATGACCTCGACGTCGACGAGGCGTAAAGCCATAAGCAAAAGAAAGTACATCACATAACTTGTGTCTTGGAGACGCTCTGCGATTGTCAGGGATTGCAACATGAAGACCTCGGTTGCTGTTTAAATTCTACCTGACCGCTAAATCGTAGCTCCAGATCCTACGGGATCGACTGTGGCTGGAGATACAGTTTCATTTGTTACCAATCCTTCCCGGAAGACAAGTCTAGAAGTAGACTCACTTCGTTCTTACATCACTAAAGGAAGTTTGTACAAAATTTAGCAGAAGGGAAACCATTGCTGAATGTGGGAGGGAATTATATTTCTGGAAAATGTGTGGTTGCATCTGTTTCGCGAGGGGAAGCACATGAGGTCACCGAATGTCCTCTGCATGATGTTACATCAGCAGTGTTTCATGGAACAGTATCAATGGGAATCACAGCAGTGGATCACCGCAATATGACGCAAACAATCCTGGAGGAGGGTTGTTGCAAAATCGGAATTTGAATACTCTCATAAGCATGTTATTAGAGTCCACACAAGACCTGGTTTCAACGACAATACGACGCCAGTTCACAACCCTCTTTGTAACCCAGTTACTATCCAATATTGAAAAGAAGGTGTCGGTGACTTATGTAAGACGAGTTTTGAACCTACAAATTGGTACGCTGTTGTCCATGTCAACGCTATAGAAGCTAGCAAGCTGCTGAATGGTAAATTAATCCACACAGTACTGACGAATATTGACATGATCGTTAGTTTCCTGTTGAGCTGGTATCTTCTAGATTCTAAACGATGTATTTTATTATCACAGTTTACTATCACAGTTTAACAGTACATTCGGAAAGACCCAGATACCGGTGATGTTTAGCAAAACGACGATTGGTGTCACGCAGTCAGAAAACAGCCTACCCAGGAGACTTTGTCCGAAAGTTCCTCGAATGTCTCGCATCGGCAACTGTAATGCTAATCAACACTGACACCATCGTAGCACTTCGTATATTATCTTGCCAAGGCATCCTCTTATATAAAATGCGTTGTCTGGACAAAGAGCGCACCTGGATAGCTATTGGCTAGAGAACTGTCACGTGCCTGCCATCACTCGCAAATCAACAGCCACCATAAAGTTATAATCGTTCCTTCATGTTGCTTTTTATTTAATTACGACAACTAGATGCAGAAATTAATGTAAGGAGAAGGGTATTCGATGTTTACGCTATATTACCTGTATTAGTTATAAGCACTAGGTTGAAGCATAACCTAACCTTTTTTTTTTTTTTTTTTTTTTTTTTTTTGTCAGAAGATAAGAAACAATGAAGTTTATTAAAAACTCAGAGAAAGTTTACACGAAACGTCGGTAATCGCGAAATGTATCAGTGAAATAAATAACTTATCCATTTTCGAAATTATAGTCTCCATCATTTAAAGTAAAATGCATTTATTTAAATAAAATTCTAGCCAAATACTCTCATAATATAACCAGAGTACGTTACTAATATCATGAATGATATCATTGAAAATGTTCTTATTAGATTTTCATTACAAGATTTCCAGAATAAATTCCTACTAAATGAGACACTCTTCGTTTTTGATACACGTGTTAGCTATTCAATAAGATTTTAAGTTTACCTTTTTATATAGATTTAAATCAAGGATATGACTATGTATACGCCATGTGAAACTCAATTTATTAATCGCAATTCAACAACGATATTCTGGCCACAAAATAATAGTCACCTGAGATATTAGAAATTAGGTATTATGTGTACAATTTAATACATACGCAACTGCTACGAAATTAATCGCCATAGTACAGTTGTAAAGTTTGCTTATCATAGCTTTTTATTCTTAAAAAACATGGAAACATGTTTCGACTGAAAAAACGTGGAACTACGACTACTTTTCATTAACATGTCGCTAATGAAAGTAACATTTATGAAACTTAAATTTCTCATCCTCTCTGCTATTTGTAACCACGAATGCCAAATTTCATTCCAACCTATGCTAAATTTTAAATTAATCAAAACTTTCGCTAATGTTGCTACTTGATCAAAGTTTATTTATTACTGTTTATTTGTTTTTACATATTGTACTGACCACTTTCGTTAATGGTCTTTGTTCACGTTCGCTGTACGCGAGTTATTAGATAATTTAAAGTGGATATCAGACCAAAAATGGTGCCGAATCGAGTATTCTGACAATTCATTTCTTTGAAGTTGTTCTGCTATTTAATAATCTTTAATCTATACTACAATTTCTCCGGTTGTTACAGAAACTATAGCCAAGATTACATTATGAATGTTTTATCAGATTCAATAAAAAACAATGTGATGCTTTAGGGCAATGATATAATTATATTAATGCGTGAGGAGATGCGTTGTTCACTTTCTTGCTGCGAGTAAAATTGTTTACCTGCCATTACGTGTTGTGGAAGAAGTAGCGAAAAGACGAGTAATGAGCTTTACTCTAGTCTATAAATACTATCTGGTACCCACGACTTTGACCGTGTTTGTAAAGAATTTGGATTGAAAAATACAGGTCCATCACATTCAACACCTATATGTCCCACACCCCCATAGCTACCGACAACTAACAACCATAGTGCACCATGGGAGACTAGATGCTAATACCACCCACAAATGCCAGTCATCAGCGTTATGTAGTTCAGGCAGCAAAGTAAAATTTGAAGGAAATACGAAAATATCCTTGATCGACCATTTTCAACCACCATATCTCCCACACTCCCAAAGTTACCGAAATTCGTCCAACATTGTGATCGATGGGTGACACTGTGTTACTACCACACACTAAGACCAGTAATCTGCGTTTCATAGTTTTGGCTGAAATGTGATACACAGGGACACATACTTTTTGGTAAAAATTTGAAAGTGTCGCAGGTCGATCAGTTTCTACCATCAAATCTCCCACACCCCCTCAGCTACCGACATCTAACAACCATAGTGGACGACAGGATACCCGATACTACCACCACACACAAACACCATTGGTCTGTGCTATGTAGTTGTGGCAGAAAAGTGACATATGGGGAGACACATGTCTTTCGTCGAAATACGAAAACATCCTTAATCGGCCACTTTCAACCACTATATCTTCCACAATATCACAGTTACTGAAATTCGACCGACTTTGTTATAGATAGGTGACTCTTTGGTACTACCAAACACTAACGCCAGTGGTGTGTGATATCTAGTTTTCGTTGAAAAGTGATACACCATGACACATGAAATATGAAATTGCTGCAGGTCGACCACTTTCAACCCCCATATCTCCCACACCTCCATAACTACCGATATCTAACAACCATAGGACACGACAGGGAATAGGATTCTACTACCACACGCAAACACCAATGGTCTATGCTATGTAGTTGTGGCAGAAAAGTGACATATGTGGAGACACATGTCTTTCGTCGAAATACGAAAACATCCTTGATCGGCCACTTTCAACCACCATATCTCCCACAATACCACAGTTACTGAAATTCGGCTGACGTTGTTATCGAAAGGTGACTCCGTGGTACTACCACACACAAACGCTAGTGATTTGCGTTAGATAGTTTTCGCTGAAAATTGATACACCATGACACATGCGGCTTTGGCAGAAATATGAAAATGCTGCAGGTCGACCACTTTCAACCCCCATATCTCCAACACCCACCGACATCTAACAACCATAGTGCACGACGGGAGACACGATTCTACTACCACACACAAACACCAATGGTCTATGCTATGTAGTTTTGGCAAGAAAGTGAAGTATAAGGAGACACTAATTTTGGCCGAAATATGAAAACACTCTGCATTGCTGAACTTTAATTATCATATCTCCCGAATCCCCACAGCTATCGGCATTCGGCCAACGTTATCCATGACAGGAAACTCCATGCTACTTCCACACACAAACACCAGTGATCTGTGCTAGGTAGTGGTGGCTGAAAAGTAAAATATAGGAAATCACACATCTATTTATATATATATAAGATTGTAGCCCAACCGAAATCAGTGATAAGAATTCGATCCAGTATTTATAGAGCCATATGCTTTATTTTCCATCGAATAACAAAAAACCTCCATCACCAAATCACCTCCAATCTTAGAGCGAGTAGAGTTGAGCTAATGAGTACTGTAAAATTATATCAGAACATAATTAACGATTTCTGATTATAACAATGCAATCATGAAAGCACACAACTCTTTCTCGTGTAGACTAAAGTGTATCTTTCTAATAGATTCTGCTGCTAGATCAGTTCCAGATATAGGTGTGTGGTGATGAGCAATACCGAATATATACAGGACATTTAAAAGAGCAAATTTACAGACTATTTTTTTGGTAGGGATTGGACAGCCTAATAACCGTAGTAACAAACGCATTGGGAACTCTAAACGTATAAGTAACAAAGTATGGCAAATACATTTCTCATCACAGATCTTAATAACTTCTTATAGTGGTCTCAGAAGCATAAAGGTTAATTTGTCTTTTGCATTCATCATTTACCTGGTTTGGAGAAGTCGTACGATACAGTATGCGGCACTTTAATCAGTCTAAATGAGTTGTTCGTAACTGCCTTACCAGTATACCCAGAGACATGCTGTCAGCTCCTTCTTGCACCGAAGTTATCGAAGCAAATAGTTGTGGCATTAGCAGGCGTAATACTGACAACCAATCCCCGTATAAATTGACCGTTTCGTCTAACTTGGTGACCGAATACATTTTTAAATGTCCTAACATTGTTTACGTTTACTCCCATGTGGGCGTCAGGTTTAATGGTTAGTTGCCAAAGGAGGAATGACTGAGATGGAAGAGGTAAGGTTTGGTCTAATTGTCTCCTTAATGAAGAGTGAGGACACTGCGCTCCTGGTCCTTTCAGGAGCTGCTCCTCCTCGTTATCCTGCCCCAGAGGACTTGTATGTAGTAGTCCACCCGCTTATTTGGATTATCTCTTTCATCGGCAGCCTGGTGGACCCGCTTCATTACAGCGTCGCTGAACACACCTTAACGCACTGGACAAGCATACCACTCTTGTTCTCTATTAAACTGGAAGGAGTGTAAGGGCAGGATTTTAAGCGAAGATTAAGGTGAAATTATGGTTCGTTTTGAAAGTTAAGGAAAAGAAATCAGCAGCTGAAACTTATAGTATTTGTCGCATGATGCATCATAGCAGGTGGTAATTTGGTAAGTACCATATTGAAGAGTATTATAATGATACTAGGACTGATTTTTTGGATATATTAAATATTTTTGTTGATGTTCTTTCATATGCGACAGCAGTGGAGTGGTCATATATTCATCAAAGATATTCAGATGTACATTGATTTATTAAGTTCGGAACTAGTGTTTGCTTGCGGATCTGAATTTCTATTTACGAACCATTTTTCACGCATTTTATTTACAGCCTTGCAGATCAGTGAAATCATGTGTAAAGTATTGTACGAAAGAAAATGAGTATCTCTGAGGGTATGTTGTCATTTAATAATATTTAAATAAAATTGCAATTGAGTGCACGCTCCGGTGGCAATTTCCCTACACACCCATCTTCCCCCTTTCCTGCACCCACCTACATTTGCCCTCTTCAATTTTAAACTTTAAATTCTTTCAACGCTTTTGGTAAATTATTCATAATTTCTCTTGGTAACTTATTCCAATCCCTGACACCCTTACCTAAAATCCAGAATCTTCTTACACCCTTGTTCATAAAATCGAGTGCCAGCTTGTGGTCATGGGCATCCTTTCCCTTCCATGCATTACTTTTAATTCTTACACCAATATCTTTCCATGCCTCATCAATAATATACACCTTGTACACTCCCACGACCCTCTTCACCCTCCTTCTGTCTTCCAATCAGTCCCATTCCAGCTCTTTTATAGTATCAGTTACTGATTGCGTTCTGCGATAATTTCCAGAAACAAATCTAGCAGCTCTTCTTTGCACCCTCTCCAACTCCTGTATTTGATACTCAAAATGTGAGTCCCATACTACACTACCATCTAAGGTTAAGTAAATGGGCAGAAAGTAATTCTCATTTTGAATGCGACTACCCTTTTGCAGTGAATCATCATAATTTTTACCGATTTATTGTTGATTATCATGCATTGAGAAGTTATTGAATGGCATGAACAAAATACGGAAGGAAGATTTTGGACTGAATATAAATCATATTAAGACAATAGTGATGAAATGTAGCAGAAATGATACCAATACTAGCAGATTAAATATAAAAATAGGATCGGATGCAATAGGAGAAGTGAGTGAGTTCTGTTACTTGGGAAGCAAAATTTCAACCGATGGCTGAAGCAGGAATGATGTTAAAAGCAGAATAGCACTTGCAAAAAGAGCCTTCATGAAAAAGAGAAACCTTTTAGTTTCAAATATTAATCTAGGAATTAGAAAGAACTTTTTAAAACTCTATGTGTGGAGCACAGCACTTTACGGTAGCGAAACATGGTCTTTAGGAATACCGGAAAGAAAGAAACTTGAAGCATTTGAAATGTGGTGCTACAGAAGAATGCTGAAACTTAGGTGGACAGACAAAGTAAGAAATGAACGAGTTTTGGAAATGATGGGTGAGAAAAGAAGTTTATGGAAGAAACTTACAGGAAGAAGAGACAGGCTGGTAGGTCATATTTTGAGACATACTGGATTGGTTAATTTGTTAGTGGAGGGAACAGTCGAAGGTAAGAACTGTAGAGGTAGACAGAGATTAGAATATATGAAGCAGATAATTGAGGACGTGGGCTGTAAGGGGTATGTAGAAATGAAGAAGTTAGCACAGGATGAGAATGGATGGAGGATTGCATCAAACCAGGTCTAAAGACTGACAAAAAAAAAAAAAAAATCATGCTTCGTATCGTTCATTGTTTATTGTTACAGATCGTCTAATAAACTTATGCTCACTGGGTTGGCGAAGTGGTAATATATTGGAACGAAGGCTTGCTACCATCTGCGAGAACCGATTGGATTGAGCGAATATAGTTACTTTATTTTTGATTTTATTAAAAAAAAGATATACTGGCTTTTGTCAATGAAGACCTTACAGACATTATAATAAACTAGATTCTGTATTATAATGGTATAAGAGAGACGTAAACTATTTTTCTACACTGCGTACAGTTAATTTCGTCGTACAAAATTTTTCACATCCCCACACTCTTATAAAAAAATTAAGAATAATTTATTCTCATTTTTCCTTAATAGCATTAACCATCACAAACAACAAGAAAATCAAACAGTGAAAATGAGGGAAGGCAGTGGTTAAGCTATATGGAGAGCAACATTTAATTTCACAAACATACCATCAAAATAATGGTCCAATACTTTGCAATCAATATAATGGTTAGAGGCTGCTATTAAATATAAATATCCCTATTTCTGAAATAAGTGATGAGACTGTTGTATACCTTCATACTGTAACTGACTAAGATTACTAAATTCAATGATAGGGTTATTTTCATGTTGGTGAGATCTCTTATTATTTTACAATGGTGATGTATATATATATATTTCTTCTGTCCGTGTGTATGTCACTAAACTCCTCTTAAACAGCTGGACTAATTTTTATGAAATATTGTCTGTGTGATTAAGTTGATTCGAGAATGGTTTAGATTCACAAAATCACAAAATCCCCCCCCCTCCCTGGTCCCCCTTTACAACTCTTAATTTTATACGAAACCACATTTTTATTCGAATTCGATGAAATTTTGCACGTATACTTTAAAATAAACAGAAAAATCTATCAACATTTAGTTTTCAGAAACACAACCCCTCTCCTCCTTTGCACCGCCATAATTTTTGCCAACTTTTTTTTATACATAGCCACAACTTTTATCCGATATGGACGAAACTTTTCACACGTTTATGTTAGAACAAACAGAAAAATACTGTAAAGATTTGATTTGCGAAAACTCAACCCATCTCCACCTTTCAAACCCCTTTATTTTTGTCAATGTTCTTTACACATACCCACAGTTTTTATCCACTATCGACGGAACAGAAAATACTGTCTAAATTCGGTTATCAGAAACTTAACCCCTCTCACTCTTTCCACCCTATTAATTTTTGTCAATGTTCTTTCTACAAAGCTACAGTTTCTATCCAGTTTTGATGGAACTTTTCACACGTATACTTTAAAACAAACCGAAAAGTACTGTCTGCATTTGATTTACAAAAGTCCGATCCCTCTCCCCCTTTACTCCCATCCATTTTAATTTCAAACGTTGTTTATAGAAACTTACTGTTTTTATCAGATTTTTGATGGGACACTGCACATGTATACTTTAAAGGAAAGAGAAATGTACTGCCTACATTAGGTTTACAAAATCCACCCGCTTTCACCCATCACTCTTCTTAAACAAATTTACATATGAAAACATTCAGTTTTTTGCGATGTCTTTAATTTATTTAGTACATGTAAATGTGTCTGTTTTGTATCTGCATACCCAGTTAAGAAAGAAAAAGAGGCATTGCAACGCATGCTGGGCAAAGCTAGTATATATATATATATATATATGAAACATTATGTGATTAATGTGTCTTTATATTAGCATCCTTGAGAAGTTAATGTAGTTTTAGTAAAGCGTTATTCGTTTTTAAATTCTTAGAAACTATTTCATAACATTAAACATTTTCCTCAATTTCAACGGATTTTGCGAAAGTAATAGCACAGAAACAAAGGTCAGAGATATAAAACATTTTAAAGCTAGGTGGAGATGCAACTTTCATTTTATCGCTGCCAGTCTACATGAGTCAGAGTGTACTCTGTTTACTTTACATTCCTATTGTTAGAAGTAGCTGTACATTAAAAAAAAAGGAAAACTAGGATTTTGTTAAGTAGGAATGTAATTTTTTTAATCATAATTGTAAATAAAAAACAGAATTTTTTTACCTGTTTAAATAAAATTAAAAACAAATCAGGTGGTAGGAGAGGGGAAAATCTTAAATAAATACTTTTATTTTATGGGTAACAGCTGCTTCATGACTTGGTTATCGTTACGCCCTTTAAAAATTCGTAAGTAGCCACGCACGCTGTCTATGTAGGTGGCGATCGTCTGTTAACATAATAATCTACCATTATACGCGAAAATATAAAATGAGGGGTAGAAAATGCTGTTGGCGAAATTTCTTTCATGAAAATTTTTCCACTGACTAAATTTTTGTTTAAACATTTTTCCGTCTCTATACGTAACGTTTGCAACCTATCTTTGTGTAACTACTTGCGACGGACAATGAGAAAGAGGTACCGATTGCTGGGCGGTGCCTGCTAGAAGAGTGAAACCCGAGTAGGTAAGTTAGTGCTACTTAACGACGCCGTAGGCGGTAAATGGATATGCCAGTTGTAAACAGGTGTTCCGACTTTATTATCCCGTCCTGACCGTGTTATTGCTTCCCATATATTACGGAAACTATCTGCTGGCACTAACATAAAACCAGCTCTACTTTTCTGTCAGTCGTTACTGAGAATACTCGATTAAACTCACCATCTGTAAAATTTATATTTAATTATATCAGAGCTTAAAATCTTTAATTAAAGTTCATGCAACACAAAATTTATTGCTTGTCACATAGTAAATTCCACCACCCAATTATTTTGTCGGCATCTTCTGCACGGATAAAGTGAAAAGATCCGTTTGAAAACACCTAAAGAAATATTGTTGAAAATAAGGCGACAGAAAACTGTTGTTTTTAAAGTTAATTCATGTTGCAACATCCGTTAGATGGAACCCGTTGCTACATGTCACTGCTTGTCTTTACCTGTTAAGATTGCGTCTGTTCTAAAATGCTCTCTGCAGTAGAAAATTTCGTCAGAACACGTAAATAAGTGTACATCCATTCAGATGATTTCAATATTCGTAAACGCAGAAAATTCCCGTTAATAGAAGGCATTTCAGTTATCTGTACCCAGAGGATTTAAACAGTATTAGGCGAAAAATTAGTTCATTAACTTCTTTCTCAGTATTCTTTGTCATAATTCCTAGACTCTGTATTTAGAAAGTGATGGAAATATTCTTGCTAGCTCTATTCTAACAGAGTGATACTTTTCCTCAACTTTATCAGCATCATCATAATCATCCACAGTTTCCAGCCACTGTCCTGTCTGCCTCACACACAAGCTTCTTCGTAATCCTATCTGTTCTCATCAACGTTTCGTCATCACCTTGATTCTTTCGTATGTTCTTTTCAGGATTTACTCTTCCAATCCTCTCAGCTATTAACCCATTCGTCTACCTCTGAGCCGTTCTCCTTGTATATACAATTCACGTACTTCCCTTGGTAGTGTAGTGGGTCTCTGTTTATGAGCGTGTGGTGCAGGGTTTGAGTCCCGCAGATGACGCCAGAGTACCGTTTTGGATGGCTGAGTGGTTATTGATTGGTGACTGGTTGACTATCGGTCAGGTTAGTGATCACACCTCCGATAGCAACGTCTTCTTGATGTTCTTCTTTTCTTCTTGTCAGGACGACGGCCTTCTCTGACACCAGTCGATCGTTGATGACGCAGAATCGACAACTGCGCGGACAATAGCTGCCGAAACAAATAATGTATAATAAAAGATGTTACTGCTTTTTATTGAAGGCTGCGTAGAGTTCTTTGGCTGGAGTGTTGATAGCCTGATACGGTTTAGTAAGGTTTATTACTGACGGAAACAGAGATTACAGCTTAGTTCCAGTTTATTCGCCGTTAATTTACACACGGACAGTGACACAAATACAGGAACGTAATTTCTGCACCACGCAATATGTTAGCAATACCCCCGCTAGCTTCAATTTAGACTCCCGTTGCCGAAATGGGGTACAAAGCGACAATGTTGGTAGTAAATCGCGACACACTCCTACATAGATGTGTTACGTACAAACTCCCGAGGCGGACTGCCTCAGTGCATGTGCACTTGCTACAAGTTGCTGACGCTTATCAGCGAAGGCGTTGTATTACGTTACGCCGTAGCGCTCTGCGCCTCTAGCAGAGAACGAATATTCACTCCGCTTTAACACAACATTACGGGGATTTATTTGGTTCCCTTACAACTCCCCCGCCTTTGAAACACGTGTTGCTCCTGCAACACTATCATGTGAAATCTCTGGAATAGTTACTCTTATGCTGCTAACAGATTGCGTGGCTGCATTTGCAGCAAAATAATTCTGAATCATCTTATTTATACAATGTCTACATAACCAGATACCCAAAAACAAGACAATTAAAATACAAATAATAGACGTAACACTGGCAGATACAACTGTTATCTTATGTTGATCTCTAGAACTCATTTGTGACTCCAAATGTGCAATAATCTTACTGAATTTAATAGTGTCATTAGATGCTTTAAGATACTTATCAATCTCTTCTTAACCTCCTTACTATAAGTCAAATTCAATTCAACCAATTTAGGACTGTGATAAATTTCATGAGTTAAATTGGTAAGTAATACAACGGATAAGACAAATCATAAGACTTCTTAACTGACTTAATTGCTGGTGTTCTAAAATCATTTCCAATTATTTGACAACCTGTAGCGTTACAAACATTCCTGAACCACTTACTGATAATTTAGTTGTCTGCTGAGATTGAATACAATTGACACTGACAGTACAAGGTGTTAATAAGGTAAATATCCAATTATCATGAACTCTAGCAAAATATGATTTAGTGAGGGTCGCAACTTCTCTTTGACATGACTCTACAAACTTTTCTGAAAGAACATATCAGATTCACAACTACTTACACTTACATCATGCAAAGTCATCAATGGACATATTTCTACAATATTAGATTCACATTTCTGCATATCATTCTGATTAAGTGTCACATATGACTTATGATCTTTGCTCAATAAAATTACATCTTTCATATCCCATCTTACATATCTGCCTGTTTCACTCCAATAGATCGGAAAAGTATGAATACTATATCTCTCTAAAACTGAATCATGTGCACCAATAGGAACATTAACAACTAATCTCAAATTACTACCCATTAAAACAATATTTACCTTTGACAATTGGTAATACACACTTAAACTCTCCTCTGTACAAGGGGCAATCATAAACATACTTGAATCTAATTTATTCTGTATCAACTGTAAATATTTCAAAAATACTCTAGGGCTCAATAAAATATCACTAACTTTCCCACTAGAACCTTGTAATAGAGCAATTCTTAATCTAACCAATTCCATACGTACATTTGTTAACCCAAAAATAAGCTCTTGTAAAGTTTAACACTAAAAATCTGAAAATTCAAAACTGTTAGTACACTTTCTACTTCATGCATATTCTTACTTATTACTGATTGAATTCCCTTAGTTTGTGAGATGAAGGCATCTGCTAATACTTGTATTGCTTGTGTATGATTTGTAATGGACTCCTCCATATGCTGAATCAAAATCAACTGTGACGAAAGACTAAGTTTAACATCATTCCCTACAGCTTCCAAATTATTTAACCTTGACTCTAAATGCTCTAGTCTTCAGAATTTAAAGTTCCAAATACAGTTTTCAAAATTTTTCCTCCAAGATCGAAATATGACCTTCTGACTCTGTTTGGCTTATGAGGTAGAATTTCCAAAATATTGTAAAATTCTTGCTGTAAAGCAGAATACATTACTTTTAGATTCAAAGAAACTGAATTTATAGCTGAATCATTATGCGACAGATTTTCTTTAGTAAGCTCATCAAGAGTACTGAATGTGCTATCTAGCTTGGTGCATTCATCTCTTACAATTCCCAAATCATAATCTATTACTAGTGACCAATAATTATCTGAAGCAATTACATCACTCTCCTTAGAAAATACTACACCATTACTAAGAGGCTTTACATGGACTAAATAAACAAAAGGAAACAAGATACCCAATAAAATCACTGAATAAAACATAATGAATACTCAATGTTACTTTCTGCACTGCACTTCACTTGGACACACACACACGTGCCACTCTGAGTCTCCTCTACTAGCGCTGACTGGGGCGCCTTCAGTTGCTGCCCGCGCTCTGCACTGCTCAGCTGCTCTGCTCAGCTGCTCTGCTCGACTGCTCTCCACGAGGCTACAACATTTTGTTCACCGCAGTAAACGTGTTTTATGCACACTTCCAAAGGGACAAGGCTTGGTGGTTGAAAATCACCATACGCACATGTCTCTTTGCAACACGTTAAAACATGAACATCATCAACTCAAATCTTAAACTCAAATATCTAACCATACAAATACAAAATTACACTTGATGTTACAGCAGATACAAAACATGAAATACATATATTCTATTGACTACTGATTACTTCCTAGGTCTCAAACTATACCTTACTGCTGGCTTTTGAGATGTATGAGATGGTTGAACTGGGCCTTTACTTCGCAATGAATACGGACTTGAACTTTGTGGATCTACTGTCTTTGGAATTTGCTTAGGTTGTCCCACATGTTGTGTTGCTGTTCTGTCTGTTGATGTATTTTCACCTGGGTTCACTATGTTTTCCTATTCCAACTATACACCCGAAGACGATTTTTATGGACCACAATATCCCTATCTGGTAGCTTAATTTTAACTGTAACTGGTGAAAGAATCTGTATTACCTCAAATGGACCTGACCAATTTGTTGTGAATTTACGTGTTTGACCTTTTCTCAAAAATGGTGTGCTCAACATTACAAAATCTCCGACGCTAATCTCTTGTGGTTTAGCTGTTTTATCATACTGTTTAGCTTGTGCCTGAAATGCTTTTTGATTGTTTCTACGAACTTCTGACCATATTTTCTTCAATTTGAATGCTAGACTACGTACTTCTGGATTATCAATATCTTTTGAAGTTTTGAATAGTTCGAAAGGTGACGTCATTTCTCGACCATAGATAATTTCAAATGGGGTTCTCCTTGTGCTAACATGGACTCTAGTATTGTAAGCTGACACCACATATGGTAACAATAAATCCCAATCATTATGTGACTTATTTACATAGTTGCTCAACATTTTTCCAATAGTTCTGTGAATTCTTTCAGTTCTACCATTTCCTTGTGGGTGAAAACTTGTAGTTCGCAATTTCTCAATACCCAATAACTTACAGACTTGTGTGAACAATGCTGACATGAAATTTGATCCTTGATCCGTAATAATAGAATTCGGTACGCCAAATTTAAGTATCCATCCTAATACAAAAGCTCTTGCTACACTCTCTGCTGTTTGATCTTCCAAAGGCACCATTACTAAATATCTTGAAAAAGCATCTGTGATGTAAGTACATAACTGTAACCTGCTTTAGTACGCTTAAAAGGACCCATTACATCTAAACCAACTCTCTGAAATGGCTCTGCTGTTTCTGGTAACTGTTGTAACTTTTCTCTGGCTCTTCCTGGACCTAGTCTCTCATTACACTGAATACAACTTTTTACATACTCTCTGACATCTCCTTTACGACCTGGCCACCAATATTGTTTAGCTATCCTCTGATTAGTCAACTTCCATCCACAATGACCTGACAAAATGGAATCATGATACAACTTCATAACTGACTCACGTAAGACTTTGGGGACTACTACTCTGTCACCGCGCTTGTTATGCGATGCAACACATTATCATGAAATACAAACCATTTATTTTTTCTCCACTTACTGCATTCCTCATCTTCTGCTTGCGCAATTGGCAACTCTACTAGTGAAGGGGGGTCTTGTGCCTCTACCATCCGAACTTTTCTACTCAAACCATCCGCATTACCATGCAATTTTCCGGGCTTGTGGACAACATCAAATTCGAACTCACTTAGCCTTAATGTCCAACGCATTAATCTGCTCGACGGGTCTTTTAATCCTAACATCCATTTTAACGCTGCGTGATCTGTGATTATAGTAAATTTTCTGCCATAAAGGTAACATCTGAAAAATTGATACTCCAAATAACTGACAAAAGTTCACGCTCTGTAACACTGTAATTTGTTTCTGCTTTATTTAGTTGGCGGGAAGCATAGGCAATTGGTCTTTCTTTTCCATCTATGACCTGAGATAAAACTGAACCTATTGCTACATTACTTGCATCTGTGGAAAGAACATAAGGTTTGGAAAAATCTGGAAAAGCCAAAATTGGATAGGTTGTGAGTGCTTCTTTCAAAGTATCCATAGCTTGATCACAATCAACTGTCCATTCGAATTTTACACCTTTTCTCAACAAGTTGGTTAATGGTTTAGCCTTAAGGGCATAATTTTGAACAAATTTTCTGTAATAATTAGCAAGACCAAGAAATGATTGTAACTCTTTGACACAAGTTGGTGTTGGAAACTCTTTTACTGCCTGAACTAAACGTGGATGCGGTTTAACTCCTTCTCTAGAAATATGATGACCCAAATATTCTAACTCTGAAACTGCAAAATTGCATTTTTCGATCGACAAGGTTAAATTAGCTTTCTGCAGACGTTCGAAAACACTTCTCAATCTCCTGACATGTTCATCAATATCTTTGGAAAATACGATTACATCATCCATATAAACCAATGTAGAAAAAGGCTTTAATCCCCTCAAAACACCGTCCATCAGCCTCTGAAACGTAGCTGGAGCATTTTTTAATCCAAAAGGCATTCTTGTATATTCATAATGACCGTTCGGAACATTGAACGCAGTTTTTGAATGTCCTCGTCAGCAACTCTTATCTGATGATAACCACTTCGCAAATCAAGGTTGTAAAATACTTACACTGGCCTAGGTAATCCACTGTCTCTGAAATAGAAGGTAAAGGATAGACATCTGAAGTTGTAACAGCATTCAAACACCTGTAATCTACACAAAATCTGAACTTAGTTTCTCCATTTGGACTCTTCTTTGGGACGATAACGACCGGTGCTGCCCACGGGCTATTTGAAGGCCTAATAATACCATCCTTTAATTGTTGATCAATAAACTCATCGATCAGTTGTCTCTGATGGAAAGGAACTCGATACGCCTTCTTATATATGGGTAATGCATCTCCTGTCAAAATTCTATGTTCAACTATATCTGTGGCTGGGAGGGTTCTACCTGGTTCAAACAACTCTCTAAATTCCCGCAATAAACCTTCAATCTTCTCTTTATCTCTCTGGGGCAAGTGGCTCAACTTATCCTTAAAACATACTTCGCGCTTCACTTGGGCAATACGCGCCTTTTCACCTCTTACTCTATGGTCAGCCTCATTAACATCATCATCAACATCAACAAATATACTGCTAGCTAGCTCCTTATCACGTAAAACTTCGACATGTGCTATCTCATGACCACGTGGTATCTCAACATCTTCTTCACCAAAATTCTCAATTATAACGGGAACACATCTACTACCGTTAACTGTGCGCACTTTACAAACACTTCTCTTAACATAGCATTGGTTCAAGTCCAACCATCCAGACTCATCTGGTGTGTCGACCAACACTACAGAATTTTCATCACACCCTAAACTATCTCGGACTGGGACATTAATAACTTTACCTGATGCTTTTGGAATTTTCTCTGCTTTGGTTAGACGGGCGACAGATTTGTAGGTTCGGGTAACTGCCAAATTTGGGATGGCCTTTCCCTCCTTTGGACACGAACACTGTTTGTTATCTGGTAACGACGAAGGTGGGTCTACACTTTTGTGTTTCCGCAAAACAATCGATCGTTCCGCCACATCGATCACCGCATTGTGCTTGGTCAGAAAATCAATGCCTAAAATACCCTGATATGAAGAATTTAGTGTAGGTACTACATAAACTAATGCATCATGAACATAATTATCTACTAAGATGGTAACATTCTTCATTCCCAATATTGTAATATCTCTACTCCCATCCAGACAGTAATCTTACAATCGGGTGGACATAACCCCTGAGTTCCACAAATACTCTTAGACAACAAGGTCACCTCAGCACCTGTATCAACTAATAAATCGCACTGTCTTCCATTTATGCTGACACTTACAATTAAATGTGCCACTTGAGGATTGCCCTGGGAAATACAACAGGTACCCTCTTTACTGGGGGGTGCGACAACGCGGCTCTGCTCACCCTTCCTCGTTTAAATTCTTTTGTTCCAACCTTTTTTTCACGACACATCCTATTACCCCTTCCACGATAATTGCCCTGAAATCTTGACTCACTTGAACAATTCACAGCTATATGCCCAAATGTCCCACATGCATAACATTTTGGCCCCCTCTTAGCATTAAATACTCGCCTCGGTGCTTCTCTCTGTGATCACCTACTGGCCTACTCTTCACTTGCTCATACGTCACAGCATGCTCAATCGCCTCGTTAAATGTCTTGGGTTTCTGTAGGCTCACATATTCTCCAATTTTACCTCCTAAACCACCTAAAAATGCGTCAAGTGCTCTTTGATCTGCCTCATGCCTTACAACAATGTTATACTCCTTATGGTCTCTTTCATTAGCGCCCTTTAATGTGAATGTGTTATCATTTACTATCTTAATTCTGTCAGCAAAATGTTGAATGTCCTCCCCATGCTGTCTTCTCAACTTACGTAACTGTTCCCTATAGAATCTCAATGTCTGCTTCTTTGAAAAGCGCTTTAAAAGCTCATCTTTCAACCCTTCATACGTCTCAGTTTGTTTGCAATCATCATCATAAACAACAAACTTAAATGCTTCACCGGTCAATTTGGTCCTCAGAATCCTCATTTTCTCACTACTTGACAAATCACTAAATGACAAAAAATCTTCTAATTTCATAAAAAATTCTTGAATTGACTCATTAGCTGTACCACCAAATGTTAAATTACTATTCATAACTGCATTATTAATTTTAGACTTTGATTCAGGATCAACAACTCTACGCGGTTTAATTCCGCCAATTTTTGACTCAAAATGTAATTGCGTCTTGCAAAGGGACTTCTCTATTCTCTAGAAGGACAGACATGGTGATTTCCACTCACCTATTAGCCAAACTTCGAAGTTACAGGTTGGTGTGCTCGAATCCCCCGTTCACCTACTACTAACTTCCGACGCTGGAATTCACCGACCGACGCTACTGCCGTTGTCTGGAGGCTGCTACCGCGTTGTTCCTCACCGCCGTTGAGCTGCTGCTTGGCTCCAAATGCTGCTTTTGACTCCACTGGTTCCTGGGCTCGAACCGACGTTCTCCTTCTTCCGGGCACTGTTCCACAATTTTTTACGTTCGCGACTACCAACATTCACTTTCTAACACCTTCCGTATCGAATAAATCCCACGATCTGACAGCCACTTTGTAGTAGGGTCTCTGTTTATGAGCTTGTGGTGCAGGGTTTGAGTCCCGCAGATGACGCCAGAGTACCGTTTTGGATGGCTGAGTGGTTATTGATTGGTGACTGGTTGACTATCGGAGGTGTGATCACTAACCTGACCGATAGCAACGTCTTCTTGATGTTCTTGTTTTCTTCTTGTCAGGACGACGGCCTTCTCTGACACCAGTCGATCGTTGATGACGCAGAATCGACAACTGCGCGGACAATAGCTGCCGAAACAACTAATGTATAATAAAAGATGTTACTGCTTTTTATTGAAGGCTGCGTAGAGTTCTTTGGCTGGAGTGTTGATAGCCTGATACGGTTTAGTAAGGTTTATTACTGACGGAAACAGAGATTACAGCTTAGTTCCAGTTTATTCGCCGTTAATTTACACACGGACAGTGACACAAATACAGGAACGTAATTTCTGCACCACGCAATATGTTAGCAATACCCCCGCTAGCTTCAATTTAGACTCCCGTTGCCGAAATGGGGTACAAAGCGACAATGTTGGTAGTAAATCGCGACACACTCCTACATAGATGTGTTACGTACAAACTCCCGAGGCGGACTGCCTCAGTGCATGTGCACTTGCTACAAGTTGCTGACGCTTATCAGCGAAGGCGTTGTATTACGTTACGCCGTAGCGCTCTGCGCCTCTAGCAGAGAACGAAAATTCACTCCGCTTTAACACAACATTACGGGGATTTATTTGGTTCCCTTACAGTAGTTTCTGTTCCCCCATTCTCTTAACATGTCCGTAGCATCTTAATCATGCCTTCGCATTCTTGCAAGCATTCCCATTTTAGTGTGTCCTTAACCGTTTTATTCTTTATCCTGTCCATATTTGTAACGCATGTTCATTTCGCTCGCTTGAATCTTCCTGGCATCCTTTTTCTTCAACGTGATAGTTTTTTCAGCATGAATGAGGATGGGAACACAAAGTTCACAATGAATTACTGTCTTACTCCTCTGTGACATAGATTTGTTCCTTATCAGTAGGGTTCGCGGATTTTTAGGACAAGTAATATTTTTTCCCTACCTTCTTTTTGAACTGTAATGCTGAATTAAACACTGATTGAACGTTTCTCATTGTGTTTAGATGTATTTCATACGGCATATAAATGCATTTTTAGACCGTTTTTCTAGTTTTAGTCATAGTACGATAAAATTCATCATATTTTGTGGAAAAAATCTGGCAATTTTTTTTTTATTAGTACCGGGAATTCGCCAGATAGAGATGAGAAGAAATTAAGATAATTAATCATGAACTGTACTGCTATTATACATTTGAGGAATAATTTTCGCTCAATAGATCAGAATTCCCCAGTCAAGATTTAAAGTTATGCATTATTGTCACTCTCTAAAAGTTAATGTTCCGCCCGCCTTTTAATCTCCACAATGTAGCAGCAGTATGCCTGTGTCGATGCGCGTCAATGAAAGTCTTAATGAAAAACTTTTAAAAACAATCCTCAGTCAGTGTTAAATCTGCAGTGGATCAGTGAGTACCGCCATGCCGAAAACAAAATTTTCTGAAAGCGTGAAGTTACAGCGTTACGTAAGGAAATTTGGAGGAGTATTTTGGTACATACTAAAGAGTTCCTTCCTGTAAATTACGTGAAATTATAGTTACTTCAACAAAATGATTTAAAATTTAATTTCTCAATGATGCAGTGAGTGCACGGAAGCAAATTATGCTGTCTACGTGAAAGCGACACTACTAGATAAAATAAATGATGTGTGATTGAACATGTTTTCATGTATAGTAAATTTAAATGTTTGGTAATTTTGTAATTTTTAGGTCATATTAACCCGTTTTTAAGGTCATGTTTGCCTGCATATTTCTCTATTTTTTTTGGTGCTAAAGATCCGAACCCTACTTATGACAATACTTCTTCACAATATTTCAGCCCGCCTACCTGCCGCTGTCGCCATCGCTCCTTTCACTTTCCAGCTATTTCAAACTAACCTCCACTGTTTTACAGGAGAACATTTCGCAAGCTAGCCTCTGCAGTTGGTGAATTCGTTTTTCACTGCGGCGTCCCGGTTATCCCGGTGACAGCGTCCTCTGGCGGTGATGAATGTTGGGAAGTGCCGGGGACTGCTAATGATTCAGCAGCGGCAGCTCAGCGCGTTGGCTGTGAGTGACGGGTAATGCCTGTTGACAAGTGCAATTACCCGCTACAATCCGACAGCCGCCCTAATTGTCTCTGCGTGTGTCATCGCTGCTAATTGACGCGATGGATGAACAAGTCGGAGCTGATCAACAACAAACATTGACACGGCGCTGATCACTGTGCGAGCCCGCCCGGCCCAGCTGGGGTCAGCCCGCGGTAATCACATTTAAATGTACAGACACCACGCAAATTAAACAACTCCCACTCCACCCTCCCTGCGACTGGCTTCACTTTGTTTCTCAGGACCAGACACCACATACTCATACCAATCTCTCGTTTGTAAGAAGGCAATTGTAACAGTTCAGCCCCATGTATATATTAATGTAATACTTTACCTTATCGTCTATTTTATTCAAAAAAAACTTATTATTTACCAAAAATCGAACATTTACACTACGTATTTTGCAGTTTTAAAAATGAATTTAAATTTCCTCCGAAAAACACTCAAGACTGTCATGGCGTCTTGACTGACGTCACGCCACCCGAAACAAAACAAAACAAAACAGTCGTGTATGTATATGGCAGGTGTCAGTTTTCTTTAATTAAAAATAAAGTCTCCGTTTTATAAGTACTGTGTAGTGGCCCAGTCAAAAAACACACAACAATACAAACACCAACAAGTTATTTATATACGTCCCAAACAATGAACAAATACGAAAAAAAGTGGTTAAAATTTTGCAAGGAGGGAGGATGCTCATAGTTTATCTGCAGATTCAAGAATCTTTTTTTGTGATCATTTCGATGTAAGTGTTTGTGCTCCATATAGTTCTAAATCTAAAACAAAACAGATTAATTTTGCAGAACTACTAGTTCTCAAGTATTGATAACATAATAAGGTATGAATTGAGGTTGTTTTGGTTTTGTGATTTAAAATCTTTATTTAGTGTTACGTTTAATTTAACAAACACACTCTGGTAACACTATCATTACCGTGGGGCCACATCCCTATGCAGCTCGATGAAACAAATAAAAAGTTATTTATATAAATAGTCTATATATATTAATATCTATCTTGGTTCTCGAGATATCATAACTGAAAGATAATTTTGTCAGGCTGATATGAAGCTTAGAGTAGACTGGAAATTGGGAGTGCCATAGCTTTAAAATTTGCCACACCTGTTTTTGAAGAAATACTTTTCTAGAAACGTGTATTAAGTTGAGCTATTTAGGACTTACTTATACTTCGTAAATGTAACCTCAAAACCAGTACCAATTAATTTACAAAACGTATGTCAAAGCAACAGGTGATTGTTTGAGAAACTGAAATAATGCTATGTAACCTTGTAATTAATATTTGACACTTGTGTATAACTACATGGAAATTTTAAAATTCCGATGAGCAAAAGTTGAAGTTTGACGCGAAAAATCTGCCAAACGTTAGGGCGTCAATTTTGGGCAAATTTCTACTGTTTACTTTGCTTACTCCTGTTTCCATATCGAATTACACTTGTCTTTCAGCATATAACTGAGAACAACTGTATTAAAGTGACAAAAGTTGCTACAAAACGAATAATTTAACAAGTAAACTGTTCTGTTCCACGAAAATGTCGGGTGGCGTGACGTAATGCTTTCTTATTGGCGTTCGCGGGCACGTGACTGAATGCATGATTTTGTCGAATTTATTTTCTAAAAAATTTATAATCTTTATAGTTTATAATAAGTAATTTTGTTTTTTGTTATCTCCTTAGCATGATTAATCATTAAAAACAGCTATTCGTCCGATTTATTCTTAGTGGACACAAGCCTATTTAATATTTTGGTATTTGTGAATCTGATTATTTCTTGTGTTGATGCCATGTAAAGTTAGTATTGTAACCTTTGAGGGGAATGTATTTGTTTCGCACTGAACAAAAACATTTATTTTAACATATGCAAATTTAAAATCCTTTAATAGAAAAAACAAGAAATTTATTTTTCGCTGAATGGTTTAATATCCTAAAACATCGTATACTGCGCGCGCCACCACGCATGGTACTACAAATATGCTAAGTTATCTGTATGAGCAAACAATTAACTGGAACAAAGTGAATTCTGATTAAAAATACTGTCCGGACTAGCTCAATGGGAACATCTTATTTGACGAGATGCCTCGTCGAGGTGCATGTACTGATGTGCTGTACATCACAGAAATAATTTCAGTGATAAAGAATTATCAAATTACCATTTCGCTACTGCCTGCTGTGTTGTACGATGCATGGCATAGCCTTTCCAAACAACCTAAGATCTGAATAAAATTCAACTTCGCCAACTTTACTTTTACCGATTGTAGTAGGTGAGCGATAATGCTCTGGCCTCGCATTCGGAAGAACGCTGGTTCGAATCTCCATCCGGGCATCCATATTTGGTTTTCCCATAGTTTCCTCAGATCATTCCAGGCGAATGCCGGGATGCTTCCTTTAAAAGATCATGGCCAAATTCCTTCCCGTTCCCTGCCACCCACCCCCATCCATCCTACTCGCCTCTAATGACCTCGACGTCGGCGAGGCGTAAAGCCAAAATAAAAAAAAACAAAAACCTTGACATTTAGGTGAGATCATCGTTTTCACAAACATTTTTCATAAAACCTTTTACTTCAAAAAGAAACTTAAGACCTAGCACCCATATCACTTTGTGTTTCTTCGACGTAAACGCGGACAGCCAATGGGATTTCTCCAGCCAACTACTTGCCGATCCGCACCATTGATGTAGCAAAATGGATAAAAAATCACGTGTCTCTACTTTGCTGATATGTGGCATGAGCTGTCAGTTTCTAGCCAAAGTACCCGCTTCACATTTAGGTGCTGTCATCTTATGCGTACGAAAATAACTACATTATTAACACTTTTTAAAAAAATGCCTCAACAAGTGTCGGTCTCTGTAACTCTAAATGGACTGCTTTCTTACTATTTACGGTTCGGTGTCTTACTACAGACCAAATTTTTGTTAGCTTTCCGGTTAATTCTCAAATGGTCTGCCAAGAAGCTCGGTCGGTAGAGCGATAGATCACAGAATGAATAAACGGAGCTCAAATCAATCTTAAGTTTGCTGGATATTTTCGAGCTGGTTATGCAGTAAAACTTGGATATAGAGGTCTAACTGTATGTGTCGAAAATGTAGACAGTGACTTTCGGTTCTTCCTTTGCGATTTGACATCTCATCATCCTCATCAGTAGAGTTCGGATCTTTAGGACAAATCATATTTTTTCCTGCCTTCGTTATGAGCTGAAATGCTGATTTAAACACTGATTCAATTTTCTGATTGTATTTAAATCTATTTTATATAGCATAAAATGCATATTCAGACCATTTTCCTAGTTTTGGTCATATTTCCATAACATTTATTGTCATATGATCATATTTTGAGGAAAAATCTGGTAATTCATTAATAGCGCCGGGAATTCACTAGATGTAAATGAGAATAAATGAAGATAATTATTCACAGAACTGTACTCCTTACACTTTGGAGGAAATACTAAATTAACCGTCACTGAATTGGTCAGAATTCACCATTCAAGAATTAAAGTTACACATTATTGTCACTATTAATGTTCCGCACGCCTTTTAATCTCGACAATGCAGCAGAAGCATACCTGTGTCGATCCGCGTCAATCAATATCTCAGTGAAATATCCTCAGTCATCATTAAATCTGCAGTGGATCAGTGAGTAGACCTACTGCCAAGACGAAAATAAAATTTTCTGAAAATGCAAATTTACGAATTTCGAGAGAAGGAATTTAGTACAGATGAAAGACTTCTGTTCTGTAAATTATCTAAAATTAAAGTGACTTCATCAAAAAGATTTAAAATTCAATTTTCAAATGGTGCAGCGAGTGCACGGAAGCAAATTATGCTACCTACAAGAAAGCTACACTACCAGATAAAATAAATGATGTTTTTATGTATACCAAATTTAAATGTATGGTCATATTTTGTCATTTTTAGATCATTTTTATCCATTTTTAAGGTCGGATTTGCCTGGTAGTACCCTAGTTTTTTGGTTCTAAGAATCCGAACCCTACTCATCAGTGTTCTGCCATAAGGCAGGTCTTCCCACATAAGTTGGAGGGATGCCGTGATCCCATCTTCCTGCGAAACAGGTAACTATGTTTTTTATTTGTGAAATTTGTTAGGATATTAGGCGGAGATTGGGGACCATTCCAGAAATCATCTTGATGATCGCGGAAAACCGTCTGTAATCGAAATGAGATGGGGAGCAGGACTCGATGCTACTCATGTTCTACCTCCCAGGTCGAGTGTGGTGGTGTCTTAGAGCGTGCAATTTCAGTGTCACGTGATAGATGTGTGTGAATTCTACAATAGTGGTATTTAACTCGTCGCTTGTGAAACAAAATCTACACAGGTTAGCTGCCGGATAATATCTTTATTAAACTTAATTTCTTTAATACACAACGTTTCGGCAGCAACCTCCTCTGCCTTCGTCAGGTAAGCCGTCATAACGAAGCTAAAAATGTGACTGCGCGAGCGAGTCCTGGGAGGGCGGTGGGATGTCTCTCCGGCAGCGAGCTACTTATAGAAGCCAGGACTCGCTCGCGCAGTCACATTTATAGCTTCGTTATGACAGCTTACCTGATGAAGACAAGGAGGTTGGTGCCGAAACGTTGTGTATTGAAGAAATTAGGTTTAAATTAAGTTTAAGAAAGATATTATCCGGCAGATAACTCGTGAAGATTTTGTTTCATTTATACGCCGGGAAAAACTGAATTCTCGTTGTTTGTGGTCTCACAACCTGATTTGATTTTCTATTAATATCATTTAAGATCATTTTCTTGGGAAACATCTCTTGAAATTTCTGTGCAGTCAAACCAAATGAAAGAAATCGTTTACAAACTGGATTCCAAAGTATATGCACAATGATTGTTAGCCTAATTTTTAAATGACAATAATTCAAACGAAAGTTAAGGTTTTTGTATTCTTGGTTTGGGTCGGTAAATGATAACGAACTTCAAACAATAAAATTAGAAGGATTAATATATAGGTATACTTCAGTTTCAGGGAGATCTACCTACGTAGATTAACATGGAATGGAGAGAATTGGTGAAAATAGTCAGCTTGTCAGTTGGACATAAATAATTTTTTTGAATGAGGAAGAATAAATTGAGGGAGATCTTGATTTGTCTCCATGCCACGATGTAATTTGCCTTTCTAAAAATTCCTGTAGATATTTTTTTCAACCATCTCATAATATTTTCTCATGGTCATATTCATCATTGAGCGTTACAAATTGATCATTCAGAAATAACACAATATGGAGAAATTAGCTTTTACATTTAATCCCATTGTTCGCCATTTATTTTACCATTCTGCCAAAGTTTTATTCGGGAAGGGCCTATATTCTGAAATGCTTCGGCTGGCGGGAAAGTGTATTTAATCCTTTGTTGGAGATTTTTTTCAATTCTGTAATGCCGGAAATAAAACTATTATTTTATGAAGAATTTGAGAAAGATGTTTTAATTGAATAAAGCTTTTCCAAATCAATGAATATAAGATACGTCTCTTTCTTCCTGGAGTCAAACATAAATTATGCTTTTCATTAAACATTACTTGATTCGTCCATACATCAGTTCTTCAGAAGCACAGGAAATGATATTTACTAACGAGACTTGAATCCATATGTTTTAGTTGGACTCGTAATACTGTCAACATATTACTATGTGATCTGTCGTTTTGTAAAACTGCTGCAATGCTGTTGCATACTGAAACCGATTCACACAGTCTGTAAGCGACACGTTGTTGATCAGTAAATTTTTCATAAATATTGTCGGCATGTCAGTCAGTCACAGTTTAGCCTTTTCGCGAAGTATCGAGAAATTAAACAATCATTTTAAAGCAAAATTAAAAATATCACACTGACAAAAGACATTACAAGATTCCAGTGTTACAAGAAATAACAAAAACTAAATGAAAGGGAATTTAAACTTTATCAGGAAATTACTTAAGGTTCTCTTATATGTTGGACGTCAACGAGGCTTACAGTCTCATATGTATATATAGGGTTGGGTGGGGGTCGGGGGCGGAATAAGGAATTTCTAAAAATAATAATAATAATAATAAAAGTTATTTAGTACTATTATGGAAACAGATATTTTCTGACTAACACCATCCACTGAATGATTGTTTGGAAAATTGGTGCGTATCAATGTCACTAAATTCACTTCCAAATCACGGTTGTTGTCCATGGGAAAAGCATAAGTCATTATTTCGTTAGATGAAAATGACAAGAGAAAACTATTCGTTTAGACAGCCACATAGAATTAATTAATAAAATGACGTCCATGCAACTGTAATATGTAACATATTACAGTTGCATTGGCGTCATTTTATTAATTAATTTACTGAGCAACTGCGGAAAAATGGCCTACAACAACATTGCAGCCACATAGAAGGTTGAAAAAAGAAGGGCAGCACCAAAGAAATGTTCTGAAAACTAATTAAGACGCTGAAATAGTTAAATGCTACAAAAGGCGTTAGCTGAGCAAATTAAACTCTGTCAAACGCTCCTTTCTAACGGCTTAATGATCAGAGAAGCAATGTAATTACTTTTAGACAAACACGTTCGTTGAGAAGCAGCACTACGTGTTCTTGAGCGTAATCGGGCAGCTGACCGTTCACCGAGCTCTCCACTGACGTGACCAGCAATTAGTAGAGTGGCAGGCTTCAAGTTCCGCAGCTGCCGCTGACCGCCTTGATAACAAGTGGTCAGAACTCATTCTCGCCACTTTCGGGCGGCAATTAGAAGTCGGTTGCTGGAGATCTCAACGTCAGCGACAACTACAGCGTCACTTTCACTTCAACCCAAAACTACCCAAAATATTGTCAGATATTTCTCTACCTTCCCTTTCAGAGAAGAGAGTTCTGAATACTTGCTGGGATTCTGTGATGAAATTCATCACATGTATCCGTTAATCGGTGCAAGCCTTGATATGAATCGACAAGTCGTACGTTAATTAACTGAAGAATGTGGAATTCTGTTTTGACAAACCGGAACAGGTGAAGTTTGAGTAGCCGAGTGCAGAATACTATGACTTACCCTTTGGGAATTAGGTCCGTCCAAGCCACCCATCGTCAATCGTGTTGTCCTGCTAACAGTCATTGTAATAAATTAGATGAGGAAAAAAATATAGTAATATCTCAACTAATCACATCTGAGGTAGTCTTAAAATGAAGTTGGCTGGTATTTATTTGTTAACGCGCAAGAAGGCTACTGAATGATACAAATAGGTGGGGCAGCATGACGTAATATTGTTAATGCGCTACAATTCCCTAAATGGTGCTAGATGGATAAATGAAAACAATGACAAATCTCTCTCAGGGTAAGGAGGCTGGAATTGTGGTGGTAGAAAACTTGATAAACCTTGTAATCCACCCTGGCCTAAGATGCGACTTTTACTCTATATTTCCAATAGAACTGCGTTCTGCAGAATACCTCGGGGAGGAGACACTACAGCCTCTTTTGGCTGAACAATCACATGTGAGGTGCATGGAAGGCTCTAATTTGCTAGCTAACGGTTGCTACCAGCCCTCTAAAGCTGGTGGCCTCCTACAACCCGCCCATTTGCCGGCCGGGCCGATCGACCTATCAAGGAGCGGGCCGTGGGAAGGGTCTCGCCTGTGCTTGCAGGGTTGGCGCGCCTCTATCCATCGCCCAGTCGGTAAACATCAAACGCCCGGGTAGCTGAAATCACACTAGTAAATGTGGTGGGGAGGCAGCGAGGGCTAACAAGTGGCTCATGCTGATCCATACATTTCGGCTTACGTAGCGCGGCATATAAAACCACGCGCCGTGGGAACCCACCTTAACACGAGTGTTTGTGAGGAGACGTTGGCTGGAAGTCTCAGGTAGCTGAGATTAGGAGTGTAATGTTCGTACCTTTCTCACGGTTGGCGTAACTCAGAAAGTGACTTCTATCCTACTTAAATATTAAGAATAACAACCAACTATCGAAACTTACTACAGACAGTATTTCAAACATTGAACGAAATAATTGATGGTTTAGCATTGTATCCGTGGATTGGCTGCTTCTTACAATAGGTATTAAAGCAAGATGCTTGTAGGAGCTATCCGAAATTTCAGATCAATTTGATAGCCATCTTTTGCTCAGGATTCGTGCGAAGGTATTTGGCGAGAAAAGCAGAGATCATGTCCCCCCTCCACAGCCAAAGGTCAGCTAAGTTTAGAGAGAAGATCCGCGAGAACCTATCAAAGAATGGTTGTATGGTCACGAAACCCAAAGCCAATAATTTTTTTAAAAACCTATCAAAGAAGTACAGCGTATATGAGGAGGAAATGGGCTCATGTTAGATGGATTCGTTGTCTCACAGTGATCAACCTAAACAACATATTAGATGCACTACATCTTTGTTGTTACGGTGTTTACATCCGTAGAAGTTGTAACAAGGATATAAGTGAATTGGTAAAATGTGAATAAATCATCAACTAGCAGAATAATCGATTTTATTTTACATATTTCTGGGTGACAAATGTTTAACAAACGGTTAAGAATTTGATCATCTTCGAAATTAACGGAATACCGGAACTCAGTCTCACAAGTAATTTTAATTTAATTTTTTGCTTCTAGCTTTAAACCTAGCGGCCGTCAATGACATTAAAGGCGGGAAAAGACTTGGGGAATGAAATGAAAGGTATATGCACACGACCTTCGAAGGAGCCTTTCCTTCATTCGCCTTTAGTGATTTTGAGAAACCATGAAAAACAAAAATCTCGACGGCTGGATGGCGATTAGAACCTGCGTCCTTCGGAATATAAGTTCAAAGCGCCCAGTCTTACAAGAACTGTTTCAGTGTTGATGCTATATTTAAGGAAAAGCCTACACTACTGGTAGAAGAGAACTGATGATTATGGAGATATTACAAATACATTCTTCGCTCGTTGAGTTCGATTTCATTTTGATCGAACAACATGGTGTCTAAACGGACAGAGATTGATATACTGGCCAACCCAGAAAGTTCCTTACTTTTAATGGCCAAGGAAGCTCTGGAATTAGAATCTGATTTTTCTTTAACAGCGATGGAGGCAATTTAAGTTTTAAATTTCTTCAGCCATCCACTATTTTCAGTTACGAATTTTAATTTTAAATTCCTACAGCGTTTTTGATAAATTATTAATCACTTCCCCTGGAAATTTATTTCAATACCTGACACACTTATTCATAAAAGGAAATTTTACCACTTCCATATGCATGAAATCGAGTACTAACTTGTGGTCACGGTAATCTTTTCTTTCTACGCATTACTCTTACACTGATCACCCAGAACATTACGACCACCTACCTAATAGCCTGTATGACCGGCTTTGGCACGGATAACAGCGGCGACGCGTCTTGGCATGGAAGCAATGAGGCCTTGGTAGGTCGCTGCAGGCAGTTGGCACCATATCAGCACACACAAGTCACCTAATTAACGTAAATTCCGGGGAGGGGGGGAGATGAGCTCTGGCGTTATGTTCAATCACATCTCAGATGTGTTCGATCGGGTTCAGATCTGGTGAGTTGAGGGACAGCACAGCAATTGCAACCCACCACGGTGTTCCTCGAACCACTCCATCAATCACCTGGCCTAGTGACATTATTTTGTTAAAAAATGCCACTGCCGTTGGGAAACATGGTTGACATGAAGGGGTGTACGTGTTCTGCAACCACTGTATGATACTTATTGGCCTTTCACGAGCTCCACTGGACTCATCGATGCCCACTTGAATGTTCCCCAGGGTATAATTGAGCCACCGCCAGCTTGTCTCCGTCCTGCATTACAGGTGTCAAGAAACTGGAAGAAACGAGGGATTCGCACCCTCCCATCGGCATGACGAAGAAGGTATCGGGATTTATCAGACCCTGCAACACTCTGCCACTGCGCCAGTGTCCATTGACGATGGTCTCGGCCCCATTTCAGTCGTAGTTGTCGATGTCGTGGTGTTAACATTGGCACATGCATGGGTCGTCGGCTGCGGAGGCCCAGCGTTAGGAGTGTTCGGTGCACTGTGTGTTTAGACACACTTGTACTCTGGCCAGCATTAAAGTCTGATGTTAGTTCCGCCATAGTTCGCCGCCTGACCTGTTTTACCAGTCTGCCCAGCCTACGACGTCCGACATATGTAACGAGGGGCGGCTACCCAACCCCTCTGCATTTGGACTTGGTTTCATCACTTGTTGAAGACACTCACCACAGCACTCCTCGAAAACGCGACAAGTCGTGTAGTTTACGAAATGCTCGTTCCGAGCCTCCGGTCCATCACAATCTGCCCTCGGTGAAACTCAGATAGCTCGTGCGCCTTCCCCATTCTGAACACGGATAGCACACTCACTGGTACTAGCGCCTGGACGGGTTTATATCTATAGTAGGTAGGTAGCAATAATGTTCCCGCTGATCAGTGTAATTCTTCGACCAATATCCCTCCAAGCCCCATCACCTTCATTACGGCTTGTATACTCCCAGCACTCTCTTCAGTTACCTCCTTTCCTCCAGTGACTCCAAATCCAACTCCTTTATGATATCAGTTAATGAGTGGGTCCTGCGGTAATTTCCAAAAAATCAATTCTAGCTGCTTCCCTGTCCTCTGAATAAAAGCACCGAGCGATGTAGGGTATGGACTAAGCAAGGAATGAAGTGCAATTTGTATGGAGCTGATGAAATAGCAAATTCCATATACACCTGTGGAACGTCCTAGTTTAATTTCTGTTTGTAGTTTGACCAGCTAGAATTCAGTCGAAGCAAGGAGTTATACAGGAATCAGGCTAGTAGATTCCAAAAGGATTATGGAAAAACGTGATCAGAATAATGTTTGGTTCAGATCTACAGCCGACTCAACGAGCGAAGAAAGATTCTACAGCTATGAAAACCATGAGAAATGTTGCAAATACGCACTAACATTTTAATCCTATTTAGTGACTATTTTACTAGAGTTCTTTCTCTCATGTGAGCCTTATTCACAATTAAACAAACTCAGTAAAAAAACTTCGCAGCTTCTCTTCTTAACTCCTCTGGGTTTGAACTTTTTTACCGCAGAGGAACAACTTTTCAGTCACATCTAAATACAGTTTTGAACCCAGTTTGTTTCAGTACGTATGTATCAAACTGACAATATGGAACTTAATTGGTTCTATTGTTACTTCATCACGATGTATCATAAGTCACTAATGAACACCGTAATTTGAGAATTATTCCTGAATCAATGAGTTGTTATTTAATTATGAATATTTCTACATTATTGTGTTTTTCAGAACGGCGTCATTTTTTCCTCATACGCGATTGGTGACTATCAAGCAAAGAACTTGACGACACCTAATTTAAACCTCGCATTCCTGAGGTTGGACTCAAGACCTTTTTTTAAGATAACTCAGGTTACTAAACATCGGTGATCTTTCTCGACATTCCGGATTTCACATTTATTCTAAATGTGCTTTTCTGTATCAGCTGATAACATTATATCTCACCAAAACGATTCTATTAGATAGCGACAGACACATTCTGCTCTTTTAAGCATTTGCTTTAACAATGGAAAACATTTACTACTGTCTAATTTAAAAGAATATGCATTTCAGTGGCAATATTTATCTGACTGACGACACATGATTTTTCCATACTAAACTAAAATATGATGTTATTAAGAATACTGATTCTACCTTTATTAAGATTGGGAGACTACATTTATCCTGTTCAGATGAAAACGAAATTACGTTTCTTAGCTATGGATACAAATACCTGAAAGGTAATTTTAATACCGAGCTTTATATTGATCTATGCAAGGAAAACTGTAGGTAGGTCCTAAACATTTCTGATCCTGGCAATTATGGGGAATAAGTCTCAGGAATATCAGTATGATATTTTAGTTTGTAATCTGGTATTACAAAATGTAAAAACCGAAAGTCCCAGCTCTTTTTTTCTGTCTTTATTTTTATATTATAAGAAAGCAGTATGATGTTATACATTTATGTTAATATGCTAAACATGGTTTAGGAATTGCTGTTCTGCGACCCAGAGAGTGAAAGGAATGTAAGAATCTTTGGCACGAATCGTGGCCTATCAGAGAACGTAAACGAACACAAAATGAAATCTTTATGCTGGCAATTGCACCAACGTTTTGCTGGGAGAATCGAAGAAAATTGATCCTAAATACAACGATAGCGACTCAAAAAGTCGTTAAAGAAAGCATTAAAAAAACTATTAACGTTTACGTGAAAGATCGATGTGTTAAGTGTTATGTGTATTAATATCGTTTTTCGACTAATTGAGAATTGTTTAGCAGTTATTTTGTACAGAGTAAGGAAATAAGACGAAAGTTTTTGGTTTTGACTCAACAAATTAATCAACAGAAGCCTTTATTCATTTTTATGGTGATAAACTGAGTGATCAGTAATTTTAATATAGCGTGCAGTGCTTTCCTTTCAGGTGGATCTCTTATTTATTTATCGTCTCCTGAAATTTCACGTCAGTGAATGGAATTCAAGGTAGGATGTTACACCACTCTAGGGTGAAATTATTTAGATTGCAAATCATTTCGTATAAACCAATAGCATTGTAGAAATATAGCTACATGTGAAGCTTACCTGTAACTGTTAATGCAGAAATTATATCAAAACAAGAAAACCACTGTCGCAGAAAACCGTATAACGAAATTTACAACTGTGTTAACGGCTGTTTGCCATAATTTACAGTACAATTTTACGTCATTTTTTTTTTTTCCTTTCCGGACTACGTGAACACTGATCAGCTGGTTTTCCACGTGCAAATCAGGAGAGCAGGGGAAGAACCTCTTTCCACACCGTATTCAAGCCGGGTTTGTTAGACTTGACGAGGAAAGTTTGTGTTGTCATTTATCTGCGAAAGATGTATCTTCTTGTGTGATACGTGTATTTTTGTTTGGGAAATGTTTAGGTTATGAGGCATAGATGATTGCGGGGAACCGCCTAAAAACCGAAGTCAGGACGGCTGTTACGTGGGAACCAAGACTAGAACATGGTCCCGTTGTACATCCTCGATCTGGTGTGTAGTCACACTAATCCAATTTACGTTTCTTTCATGCAGTTACTGTTCTTACATATTTACACTGTGTGTATCATATAGTACTGTGAAACAAGCGACCTCACAGGTTACTCTTACTTGAAAGCGGTGGATGTGATTGCGTCTGGAAATTTACATAATTTACAAGGCGTGCACTTGTTCTTAGCAGAGCAGAGCGTGTAAAAAACATCTAAGTGCAGTTCGCCGAAGAAGAGGGCGGAATAAGTCTGGCCAAAACATCTGCAATTCATAGTATGTCGCGGCACAATCCAGTGAGCATGGAAAAGAGCTTCAAGATAGGAAGAGTCGAGTATGTGTTCGAGCGAGTGTTTGAGAGGGTGATACCGAAATCTGAAAAGATGGTTTCGGAACTAATTCTTATATAGCTTAAGTTTTTGAGAACTGATGGCCAAGTCAAATCATTCTTGACAGATAAGGGTAGAAATATCATGGAGACGTGGTTATAGTTTTTCACATGATCACAAAGCAAATAACACAAAAGACAAAAACACCTAAAATAAACTAACACCTAAACACTAAAAACAAAAACACAAAAAACAAGAACACAAAAATCAAAAACACCTAAAACAAGAACACAAAAAACAAACGCACAACATCAAAAACACACAAAGAAAAAGAAAATAAGAACACAAAAAACAAGATACCAAAATAGACAAGAATAAAAAGCTAGAACACAAAAATCAATAGAAATTATAAATAGAATTTTCCTTTGTTGCAATTACTTTTCACCATCAGCGAAGCCGACACGTATCCATAGATTAGTGACGAGGATATCACCTGCGGATTTGCATTTGGGAGAATGGTTTACGAGTTTGATTTACACCACACTTCCGTCTGACAGTGAAGAGGTTCTGGACGCCTCCTTTGTTATCTCTCAGCTGCTTTCTTTTGTGGACAGCTACATCCAAGAAGAGTGAACGGCTCCATCAAGAGCCGGCAGCTGCAGCACCTGGGGGGCCCAACTGGCAGCAGGTGTTGAAGCCGGCAATGGTGTGGGTGGCCCCCAGGGACGGTGATGTATGTTTTTCGGTTATTCATTTTGCGCTGGGGCGCTGCCTGCATATTGTATACACACACAGGCCTGGTTCGATTAACAGGCGAGTGGGGCCGGGTGGAGTGGGGACGGCGACGTTGATTGATTCGCCAATGTGGCAGCTCCACCGCCCACGCTATCTCGCAGCCTCAGAGGAGCGGTCGTTAGCCGCGACATCGCTCCCAACACTGTGCCACGCACCTCTCAGAAACGCGCCCATCAGTACCCAGGATCTTGATGGCTACCTGGCAACGACAGAGCTACCTGGAAGAACTGGCTACGGTCCAGTAGTTTCCCGGCGTCATCTGAATTCACCAGCCTGATGCAGATCTAACAGTCGTTATTGGTTAATACAACTCTACTTGTTGATACCAGCAGTTTGTGCGAAAGTTTTAAAATGTCGCTATACTGTGCTTCTAGAAATACGGCCAGAACAGATATAAATCTCTGCCTAACCATGCCACTGATCCCAGGTGCAGTATTCAGGTTAACTTAGTTATAATATATTTTTTTAAAAATTTTCGACTCTGTACCTCATACTAGATGGCACATATAGACAAATATGCAACTGGGTGCCGACTTCCTGGAGGGTAGAACGCAGTATGTAGTTCTAGACGGTGAACGTTCATCACTGACCCAAGTGAGGTAGCGGTTCGCCAGGGGAGAGTGGTAGGGTCCTTGTTGCTTCTCATATACATCAATGATTTTTGCGACTTAATCGGGGGAAAAATAAAACTATTTGCCGATGACGCTATTATTTACCGTAAAATAATAACCAGGGCCATTGCGGTTTGTTGCATGCCGAAATTGGGAAAATAATCGTATGGTGCGAAAACTGACAGATCCAGCTAAACTATAAAAAGTGCCAAGTCATGCACGTAAGTAAAAAGGTGACACCATTTAATTCTGAATATACAACTAATAACACAGCCCTTAGTACGGTAGATTCTGCTAAATACCTAAGATCAACAATTCATAATAATTTGTTATGGTAGGAAAATATTGAGAAGGTAATTGAGAAAACAAACCATATGCTCCGATTTCTAGGTCGTAATTTAAAACAGTGTACACCAGATATTAGATCGATTGCATTCGAAGCACTAGTGCGAACCCACTTAGAATATTGTTCTTCTGTATGGGGACCGACTCAAAAGGGTTTAATAGAGGCACTGGAGAAGGTTCAAAGAAGAGCAGCCCGATTCGTGACAGGTACGATTTAGCTGGAGATAAAGCTTAAGTGCAATGTTAAAGGAGTTGGGTTGGAAACATCTGGAATGCCGTAGCTAATTGGAAAGTTCATGACAGGGTATTGCAGGATGACAGAAAACATATTTTACTATCAGCAACATTCGTGTCTAGGAATGACCGAGAAAATAAGATAAGATAAATCAGGGCCAGAACTGTTTCGTTTCTATATTCATTTTTACCACGAGTGATTAAAGGATCGACCAAGAGCGATTTATCGCGAAGAAAACTTAGAATTAGACAGGAACATGACTCGAGAAGTCGCTCCGGCTATTCTGATTTGGATTTTCCGTGGTTTTCCTAGATCGCATCAGGAGAATGCCGGGATGGTTTCTTAAAATATCCCCTGAGCGCCTCCTGCCATATTCCATATATCCCTTCCGATACATCAAAGATTATGCCATTATAGGTGCAATGCACTCTCCACCACCCACTTTTATTGAATCGCGAAGTAATAGTAGTAGTAAAAAAGCAGAGGCTGTTGAATACATCGTTGCGTAGTTCTGCCTTAAAAGAAGATCGAAATATTTAACCCGAAACGTCGGCAGTACATACTAGGATGCTGCACAACCCGAACATCACAGAAATTATTTATTCCTTAAACTGCAAATTTTATGTAACATATTTTTATTTTTAAATTAGCAAATGAATAGATAATTCATTTTTTTATCTTTGCAGTAATTCAATCAGCTCTACTCTTTCGAATTAATTCTCACAATTCTGTTATATATTTCTTAATTAAAATTATGATTCATCACAGTAAGAGCAGCACAAGAAAAACACTAAAAATAACGCGTGCCCTTGGCTTACCTATAGCAGGTAACCATTGTAAAGTGAGGACAGCGAGCTAGCCACAACGTTGAAGGGCCGCACCCGATGCTTCCCAGTATTGGCGGCTGCCAATGGATTTTCCACCAGAGCTTGCGAACATTGCGGGCGAAGATAAATACCGATCTGGTGCATGGCACACTCGCAGCATTCAGATCGCAGAGATACAAACTGAACTACGTGTTTGGCTCACAGCCGATGACAACCAAACGGGCAGCGAGCCGTCCAACATACAAGCTAAACTCGACCTATCAACATTCGACCAGTAGCTTATTGGGGAGGGGGGGGGGCTCTCATGATATGTTATCAGCGAACTTGGGGGAGAATTTAGGGAAGTGAAACGTTCATAGACATAAATGTGGAGATATACAAACTACACATAAAGCAACTTCGCATCCACACACAAAGGTTCTTTTTCCGATGCCCTTATTATTATTATTTGCGTAAGCTGATAAAACCGTAAATATCAAAGCTAATTATTTCACAGAAGAATGGTGAACAGAAGTAGAAATACAAAATAACTATATAAATATCTCACAATTTTCTGGATTTAGAAATAATTGCTTGAAAATAATAATAATAAATTTAAAGATTCAGGTGTCTGTTTGGGTGGATGTCATGTTCAAATTCCAAAGTTACTTCAATTTGGCAATTTTCAATTTCCATCTGCCGCAAAAGTTGCTGCGTTTGTATTTATTTATTTGATACATCTGAATATGGAATTAGGACAATATATTCCGATAAAGTTGTTAATAAACATAAATTTTGAGTATATCATTAACTTTCCTGTTATAATCAGATCTTCATTGCACTAGAAAAATTATCATATCACAAGTGTGTAGCAGTGGCTAAGACGTGATTATTGTGACCACTGGGCGCATGTTAGTGAAAATTTTAGTCATCATAGTTTCTTTATGGAACCAGACGGAATATCTCCAATTTCAACTTTTCAAGAAGCAATTCCTAATTAATACGGCAACACGAAGCGATATTTCAGCAACGAAAAGCTGAATTGTGCAAGATAGCCAAGAGAACTCATTTTAGTCCTAAATATGGGAATGATGAAACAATCACGAAACTACATACTAACAAAAAAAGTGTATGGGAAAACCTGGCTAAAAGTACCTATGATCTCCCCAAATACACCCAAACAACCGATCTTGATGGGTGAGCGATTGACGCTTTGGTCTCGCATTCGGGAGGACGCCGGTTCGAATAACCGACATCCAGATTTTGGTTTCTCTAAATCACTCCAGGAGAATGCCGGAGTGCTTCCTTCAGAAGGCCATGGCCGAATACCTTCCGTTCCTTGTTCCAAGTCCCATCCCGCCTCTATTGACCCCGACGTCGACGAGATGTAAAACGGTAAAATAATAATAATAAAAAACATCCAACCAGCCTATTAGTAACCTTTTACTTGTTGTTTTTTTCCGCTTATGTGATGTAGTGCAGTTGATATATTGCATTTCTAGATAATTACCTTTAGCTGTTTTACGTTTTTTGTAACGGTACCCAATCGTGCGTCCATGAAAAAAGAATGGTAAAAGTACTGCAAAATTGAGTCATTTGTATGTATCTTTAAGAGTCACTTTAGAAAAATGATATATTTTTAGTCCTTTTTATGTATATGTGAAACTGTCTTAAAATTTTAAAGACTCTCATTTCATAAATTTTACGTGAAATAATATCGCAAAAAAGGTGGTATTATTGTTGAATTAAATGAATAAAGCTGTGAATATTAGATATATGTTTGTACTTTTAAAGAATAAAAATGAAACTAAGTTCAGTGATTGAAATTCAAAAATGATACCCCGAAATCAGGTGGATAACTTATAAATTAATCGGCATTTTTTGAAAGGGCGTAATAAACATTTCTTCAAATTTGTCTTTTCTGGAGTTTATTTTACCTTGAGAATACAGCTATCAGTTTATTTTGAATAGGCATTGTGGGACATGTTAAGGTAACATATTTCAAATAAAAATACCATATAAAGTTAAACAAAAATTCTTAATAAGGATTCTGGATTGGTTTTTTCTTAGCTTTCCGAAGATTTGCGTTTGGTCACATACGCCCTTTCAAATAAAACACTGATTCAAATGCCAGGATCGAATTCCTTCCCGTTACTTGCACCCATTGTCCCGCCTCATAGATGATGCGTAAAGCATTAAGCAAATGAATAAATTAAATATCAGACACAAGTGCTCTCTCTCACAAGATTGCCATGCTATGAGTTTAACTATGAAACCCTTATCATCGGGCGTGAGATCGTAGAAAATCTGAGTTATTCAGAAAATTCCGTAAGTAACAATAATCTTCTAAGTGATTATCTAAGCAGCATGGGTCGAGTCGTAAATATTTACACAGATGTGTCCAAGACTGGCAACAAGGTTTGGAGCGCCTTTTTTGACAGCACTAACGGAGTAGAAAGGCTGTTTAAGCTACGAGCGGAAACTTCCTCCTTTACAGCTAAACTGTTTGCGATACTTGAAGCATTGGAATACTAGCTAGAGATGCGCATTCCAAATACTGTAATTCTTACAGATTGCAGATCGGCACTTCAGAAGCTGGGTGATGGAATCAAAGATAGAAGGAGGTCTCCACTTCTATATAACATATTAGAGTTGTTGACCACAAGGAATGAAGATCTCCTTTTTTGGGTTATGGCACATGTCGGGCTTTATGGAAACGAGAGAGTGGATTCTCTTGTAAAATTAGCTGCACAAACAGAAATCCAAGCGGAACTTCTGATAGGAAGTGACTTAATATCTTTATTTCCACACAAAACAACTGAGGTCTGGAGTGATATGTGGCAATCCAGTGAACAACACAAAGGAAGAGACTACAGGCGCATACAACCGCAAATACCGACACCACTATGGTTTCAAAAAAATGTGCCACCAAAAAAGCTGTGACTATCAAGATTAAAATTCAATCACGGCAGATTCGGAAGCCACTTGTACAAAATAAATTTACCAAACTCCCCACTTTGTCAGTGTGACGAGGAATCCGAGGCTGATACAAACCACCTATTCTTCGGATGCAATAATTACAAAGAAGAAACAGACACTTTCTGGAAAGACCAAAAACATTGGGACATAAGTTATCCAGTTAATGTAGGCCACCTCCTTGCTCTAGAAAATATCGCAATATACCAGAGGATGGTGTACTTCATAACAAGAAACAATATAGAAATATAACCGGTTAGAATCCACTCTACTACTCAATCTTTCAAACAATTATTGTTTAGTTTTAATTAACAGTGATTTTTATGTATGTGTAATGCGTATATGTGAATGTGGGCGCATGTATGTATATATATGTAGATACAGCACTAAATATAATGTATCCTGACTGTATGGCCAACAGTGTCAATAAAATATTAAAATATATAAAATGTGGGGTACCTAGTTGCTATGATGGCTTTGTGTATAGTATTCTGACAGATATTAGCGCTGCCAGTAAAAGAGCGGCGGAGTTTTTGATTGGCAGCTTTGAATACTGTTTTCGCTTGTCCCCGGCTCTACGGCCTTCTTGTTTTGATGGAGTTCCCGCCATTTCCGGTGTGGGGGCGACACATCCCCGCCAATGATATGTTATCCGGACCCTGCAAACACCATACACAACGGGAAATGGTAGAAAATTCAATACCCTATATAACGTTCAATTCTCCCCCACCCACGGCCGTAAAATATAAAATGTGGAGACTGTCAGAATAGATCACATGAATAAATGCCATCAGTCACTGCGAAAACAAACAGGCATCTGGATGTGTGTATCGGGCCACGAGTAACTTATGGAGCAATAGTTGCGTGCGGTCAAATAAATAATGGAGTCGGCTGGTAACTCAGTTTTTGCCAGCGGGAACGGCCGTTATTTCAGGGCCCGTTCCAACTGCGCTGCAGCGAGGAAGAGGGGACAGAGCGGTCAGCTGCTGGAATATACGAACCTAAATCTGTCACAACAGCGTCTGCTGTGCCAGACAGAAAACTGAGGGACAGGAAAAAAGCGCACTTCATCAGGTTCTTGGGTATTTAGTTTATATTTTTTCTTAAATATAAAAAAATCCTGTAAACACAATGGCATTCTCAATGCAAATGAAACATAAGTGCAAAACTGGAAATTACTGGAAAAGTGAGTCATTAAGTTTAACGTAACACGAAGACTGCCCTTTTTTTATTTCGTACCTTCTTTGTAAAAAACGGGACTGTTGCGAATTCACTCAATTGTCCATTTATGTTCCCGTCAGTCTGTCTTACAAATCCTTAACACGGTTATTAAGCAAAATTTAGAAAAAATCGTGGAGGGTGAAAATAATTGTAAAGCGGTTTAACGGAAGGCTGAATAAAATATTAAATTTATGTAATCTCCAAATCATAGTTGGTAACTTTCAAGATGTTTGGATTTCTATTTTTTATTCTACTGTTTGAGGAAATTTTTGCTGAAACACCGTGAAAAAAATTATTTTGTTCTCTTTATTTACAGAACAGTTCATCCGAAATTCTCTCAAAATGTACAGAGATATTTAGCCTCCTGAAGTTTACAGTAAAATTATTGGGCTTTTACTGGAGTTTATTGTTTTCGTCAACATAACTAAATGCGTGATTGTAACAAATTTTTTTTTCGGAAAAATATCATGTTTATTAATCAAATGAGATTTTCGCGAACGGGACAATAAAATTGCAGTGAAATAATTTATCTGGATATTTTTTTGAAGACGCACAGTATTTTTTTATTTATTTTATCAATATATGCCATTTGAAAGACCGTTTTTAAAAACGTAAAATGAATTCTACGTGTTTAAAAATAACTTGTTATTAATTTTTCGAATATTTTTGTGATGAAAATTTAATATACGTTCTGTGTATGAAACACTCAGTACGCGAGACTAACTCGTACTTAACAATGTTAGTTTATCTTGGCGCGGGATATTGAAACTTGCAGCCTGGATATTACGATTTACATTAGAATTTTCAGATTTTTCAGTAGTCAATTTGTTTATATTATCCCTAAAGCAAAATGTTATATCAATAAATTATTTAGTCATAAGTTTGTTTCATAAATAATGATTTTTACGATCCATATTTAATTCAAATTTATTTACCACGACGTTGTAAAATTAGAATCAGATTGCTTTCCTGAGTTAGCAACGCACAAAACTGTTTGCCAGGCAGCACTGTACAACTCCCCTCTGTCAGACGATGTTCTTTTTCCACTGCACTTACGCACAGCGAAATGTTTGGAATTTTACAATGGTGCGGCCAGCTATTTTTCTTATTATGAGCTGTTTCAGGAGAATTATCAGTGTCTGAAGGCAAGGTATTCAGTCAACTATTAATAAATTACAGTAATAAACTTATTCTCAGTTTCACTCCAAATTAAATAGTAATAATTCTAACAGTATTTTTGTTTTGATATTCTGTGATATTACTTTAATAAACAGTTCTTAAAGATTGAAATTGAGCCAAAGTATATAGTAACAACTGTTGGCGCACCAGAAAATATCTTCTCAACCAAATGTGAACAGCATTAAAAAATTATTGCTCACTGGCAGAACACAACAATTTTACCTTTAAAAATTGTATTTACTTCTGGCGGCATGACGGATTTCAAAATCTCACGGGGATTTGTTATTTTATTTTGGATACATATACACTGTTCTCTTGAATACCACCACGAGAATAATATCTTAAACCATCACCATCTAGTTTATACTCAATAGCTTAGAAGTCAGAATGTATTTTGTTTCCACTGCATTCCAATAATATTACAAATTTGAATGTTTGTTACTTAATCATTCCGTAACGGCTCAACAGATTTTAATTAAAGTTCGTTCGGGGTTTGAATGTAGTTTGGATTGGCATACAGAATAATCTTTTATCAGAGAGAAACGAATTGTTCCTTTGGGAATGAACGGAAATGTAAACACAACTAGCAAATAAGCAGAAGGCAAATGAAATCAAGCAATATATTAGTATTAGCTTTGCCCGGCATGCGTTGCAATGCCTCTTTTTATTTCTTAATTGGTCACGCATATACAAAACAGACACATTTGCCTGTTCAAAATAAACGAATGACAATGATTTTTATGAATTAAATTAATATTGAAAAATTTTATTCTAGTACTTTGGGATATACTATATTTTTCGTCTTTCGTTTTCTGCAAAAACAGACCCATGGTTTTTATCCGGTTTTGATAGTACTTAGCGCAGCTATGTTTAATAAAAGTGCGATGTAGTAGCTCAGTGGTTAAAGCTCTTTATTTCAAACGTTTATTGGTCTGGTCTCAGCTTCAAATTCCGGTGGAAGCAGGAATTTTTAGCAGTTGTATTCGATCAATTGGTTAGAATTTTTCCCTTCGGTAGGATCTAACCAACCTTCGGGTTGTGGACTGGGTTAGTTTTTTTTTTTTTAACTTTAAAACCAAGATAGGAATACTGTCTACACCTTTTCTCAGCTGCTATTTATTAAAGTTCTAATGTTTAATCCCTTTTGATCCGATTGTAGTAAGAAGGGAGAAAGGGAAGATCGATTGCAGTTTTTTAAACTAAATGTAAACAGATTTTTCATTTATTTTAAAACATCAGTGCGCAAAGTTGCTTCAGGATCGGATAAAAACTGTAGATTTTTAAATTTTTACATAGAATTTCTTGGTCGGCAACCTGCCTGTCGGAATCAGTCCAACGCCGTTTGACAGGAAATGTTGAGGGCTCTCTGAATATCACGCATAATTGTTAAAAAGATAAAGATTTCTTCGAGAAAGGTCTTCAGGATATTTTTTCAACATAAAAATCGAAGCAGTTTTTTGGAATTCGTACGAAGTGAGTGAGAGAAATAATTCACGACCGCCTTAAACGAGAAAACTGTCACTCGGCGAAGATAAATGACCGTAGTGGCGTGACATACTATTCGGCTGTGACAGCTGATGGCCTTAAACTTCACGCTGTTCAACCGCCACACGCAGACACAAAGTCACGAACAAAATTTCCATCGCGGTGCCCCCTCTTATCAGACGCTTAGCGCGCGATATGAAATGCGGAAATATTAAATAAATAATGTGCATATGTGACAGGGAGAGCGGACAAGTTTTATTAACATGTACGCTCCACGCAAACGCTCGCTGGCATTTCCATCAGATACCGTATCTCTCTCTCTCTCTGTGCAATATTTATTACATGACAGCTTGTAGTTTGCAAGGTCGCGCCAGATATGACAGAAAGCAAGGCCCCGGGGGAAAAAAATAATTAATGAATGCGAAATTTATGCAGCAAAAAGTAATATATGACATTTTGTAACGTGCCTTTTATCCGCGGTGCCATTAATCATCTGACTGATTGATCGATATTATGACAGTATTTATGGCATCGGAACACCCCCTCCCATCTCATCAATGTCGTAATTTATCGCGAATTTTGAATTGCATTCTGTTTATGTACAGGTCACTTATCGACACACAGATATTTAATCAACGCGGGACAAAACGCTGCGGAATAAAGGCGTGTCTCTATTCACGTGTGTGACTTGACGCCCGGGTGGTCCAGTATGTAAATGGCGAACCGCATGGTTTTCGGCTAACGTGTTGTGAAAACAACGGCTTACTCAGACGTGGCCGTCTGAATGAAACTGACAGCAGATAAGAATCGGGAGCAATGACGGATAGCTTGTCATATCATTGGGTAGAGCTCGGTTGATGAATATGAAGTTTGCCGACGGTTAAAGGTGCGATAGATCCTATCTTTAAGCATCAGCGCGCATTCTCGCTTTGAGTCACTTTTTATTTCAGTTAACGTGAATTGTGAGAGAATGTTATCAGAGAAAACCATCGTGTTGCTCCGTCGTCATTTAGTCCATTTATCTCCGCAATGAAAAGAGTTGTATGAACGTGTTTGGAGAAATCCTTTTGCCTAAAGTGGCAACTTGTCCATTTGACCTACCGAGCTTGGTGGGTGAGCGGTTAGCACTCTGGCCTTGCATTTCGAATCCCCGTCTGGGTATCCATATTTGAGTTTTCAATGGTTTCACCATATCACTCCAGGCGAATGCTAGGATGCTTCCTTCAAAAGGCAATGACCGAATTCCTTCCCGTTCCGTATCTTCAGTCCTTTCCCGCCTCTAATGACCTCGACGTCGACAAGGCGTAAAGCCATTACTAAAAAAAAGTGCATATGACCTCCAGTGTTGTACAAATTTGTTTCTACATTATTTGTTTGTGAATCAGGGAAAATAATTTACCTAAACTACACCGTCCGTCCACTGGGAAAGGTGACAGATTTTGTTTTCACGTAATCACAAACGTCATGTTAGGGTAATCAATGAGTTAACTAGCGACGTATTTCAAATATCGATTTATGTAGTAAAAATGTGTAGTAAAATTTTTGTGTCTGTAGGCCTAAATGAAATTTATTTAAAAAAGAGTAATTGCAATATAAAACAGATGACAGAGATGCCAAAAGCCATGAAATTAGGATTTTGTTTGTTTGTCGTTTATTCACGCAAAAACCAATGTCCAGACCACTACCATCTATCCTAATCTGGCGGCCAAGTACTGAGCTAGGGGGCGAGTTAACCTAAATATAGTGATAACTTATGTCAGTTTAGTGATATCTTATTTTGTGTTACGATGTGATAGCGACACGCTGCCAAATAATAATGATAAAACGGTCTCTTAATATTATATATATATATATAGACGTTTGGGTCCTTATATTTCACTCTGCAGCCTCCACTGCATAGCGCAGACCACTGGTGTTTGTGTGTGGTAGTAACATGGTGTTTCCCATCGTGCACAATGTTGGCCGAATGCCGGTATCTGTGGGAGATATGGTGGTTGAAACTGGTCGATATGGGACAGTTTCATATTTCGACTATTTTTGGACATGTGGGTCTGTATGTTTCACTTTGTTGCCACAACTACGTAGCGCAGACCACTGGTGTTTGTGTGTGGCAGTGGCCTCCAGTCTCCTATCGCGCACAATGGTGATTGCATGTATATTGTATAATGCTGTGGGGGTGGGAGATATTTGGTGCTTGAAAGCGGTCAACCGGATGTAAAAATAGACCCGATGTAAAAGTAGGCACGTAGTAACAAAAAAGTTTCACATTTTAATATATAAATTAGTTAAATTCACATTTCTTATAGTCAACAACTCAATACTTAAAATTTCAGTTTTTCTACTAATTGCGAAATACGATCAAAGAAATAAGAAGGCTTTCGATGTTTTATCAGTCAGACTGATTCCTAATTTATTGCACATTTATGCTGCTGCCGCGAAAGCGCGTTCAGGTCCGATTGATTTTTTTTCTTATGGTTTTACGCCTCGTCGACGTCGAGGTCATTTAGAAGTAGGAAAGGAGAGGGACAAGGAACGGGAAGGAATTCAGCCATGGCCTTTTTATGGAAGCATCCCGGCATTCGTCTCGAGTGATGTTGGGAAACCATGGAAAACCGAAATCTGGATGCCCGGACGGGGATTCGAACCGGCGTCCTCCCGAATGCGAGGCGAGAACGCTAACCGATCACCCACTACGCTCGGTACCCGATTGAAGTTGGAGCGATTGTCAATAAATATTTATTAACTCGTTACACATTAAATCCCCGATTGAAGCTTGAGGTTCAAAAAGATTCATTCCCATCTTGACGATTTTGGAAAAAATTTGAATCTGTGTATGATTTACATAATCATACACAGTATTTTCATGCTTCTATCTATATCGGCCTGAAGTTTTTCTTTGAGGTTTAAATAACTTTTCTTTCAATTGTGGGTTTGGTTTGCATCATTTGCATTTCGTGGTCTGACAAGTTACTCTGGATGTTAACGAAATTATGCGTTTTTAGAAGAATCTTGGTGGGGCCAGTAAACAAATCCCTTATTTTATCGTCCACCATTCGCCCAAAATCATAAAATGACTTCCAAAGTTTATACACAACCATTATTTTAGATAATTTATGCTAAAAAATCAAAGAGAATAAATAATTCTACTTATGCAATGCAGAGCGCAGCATTTTAGACACCATTTTATTCACAACTTCTCTGTTTGCAGGCACAAACGCGACTAAAATCAGTTGTTAAAACAAGATGATGGAGAGGAAGGTCGAAGTGACAGTGACAGATAAAATGACAGAGTTTCTTTCTTAAATTTTGCGCTTTATGAAGTAGGTTTCATAATAACGTTTCCTATTTTTTGACAGTTTCGAAAATCCCGAAAATTTCGGGACTGGGATTCCGGGATCGATTCCTCTACATACTACACTACCATATTCAAGCAATGGTCTGACCAAAGTTTTGTAACCGAATTCCCTTACTTCTCCAAGTGAAGGGTATTGAAACCTATTCCTACTACCCGTCCAATGTGGCCTGCACCGTTAAGTTATTTTAGCACAGTGATATGTCATTAGGTAATACATAGAAAGATTTTTACTGTTATTAATATAATGGTTTGTCCATTTTACAAAGAGAAAAACGTAAATTTTGGAATTTTTCTATGTCTTTGAGGTCATATATCCATTTAAGGAAGTCTGGTGAATAGTCTGATGGCTCAGTTGGTTACAGACAGAGAGCCATTAACTGTTCCTTTGAGCAGGATATGGTGGACTTTATTGTCTTTCTACATTTACTCCAAGATCTTTACGATGGGGTACAGCATTTCTGTAGGTGTTTCTTCTCATTATGGCTTCTAATCGGTGTCTTCATTTGGGTGACGTACCGTCTTCACGGCATCTTGAATGCAACTAAGGCAGCTTCGCGCATGGAGGCATGCCTCCTTGCGATGAAAGGTGATTTACAAGTTGGAGGAGTAGATTGAAAAGGACATCCAGTCTGTCCTCTCGATGGTCCGCGACGTGACTATCCCAGTTGAGCCTGCAATTTCCTCCGGAGGTCGTCTGGCTACCTTGGTTGTTCTCCGGTGTCTTCCTGCTTCTTCGACGTTGGCTGGTGTTAACTGTCGAGTTGTGGTGGTGATGTGACCCCGGAGCCTCGCCCGCTCTCCTGCCGACTTGTAGCAGACTGGGTATGAAGCACAGTGGTCCGCTGCATTCTCTTCTTACTTCCTTGCTGCTCCGAAGCACTGCGACGTTGATGTTTCGCTGACGCCCCGCTATCTTGTCGACTTGTTGCTCGCTGCAGGTGAGGCCCTTGACGCCGCTCCGGTCTCTTCCTGTTTCGTTGCTGCTTCCATGCGCTGCAGCCACGATAAGAGGCAGAGTGCTTGGACCCACAGTTGCAGCAGACGGGGTCATCTCGGGGTGTTTTGCAATCAGCAAGACCATGACTGCCTCCGCAGTGAACGCACCTGCCAGGTTCAGTGCAGTCCCTGGCGGTTAAGCACGTGACAGTATTATGAAATGTCAGCGGGATGGAATGGAATTTGTAGGACGTTAAAATTATGGTGGAGCTTTCTCGCAGTCGAAACATACAATTACCTTTATAAATTAATATTATGGGAACCAGTCATGGGGAACATCACGCTAATATCAATCAACTTCAAATAATAGAGCTATGGAATAAACGAAATAAAATAATGATAAACTCCGAAAAATCGGCAGCAATATATTTTATACATAAAAGACCGGAACTAAACCGTCACTATATTCGGAAAGCAGAACCGTGGAAGAACCATCACAAGTACCTAGGAGTTATTATCGACAGAACTCTCACATTTCGTCAGCATATAGCAGAAAAACGGTTAAACGTCCTAGGTATTATCAAAAACCTATTTCCTATACTGATCAGTCATTCGATGAATCTAAAAACAAAACTCCATGTGTACAAATCATTAATATTTCCAGCAATAACATATGGCTGTCAAATTTGGGGAACAACATGCAAAACAAACTTATCGTATTTACAAATATTACAAAACAGGTGTCTCCGCCTAATCCAAAATGCTGACAGAACTAGAATTACTTAAATGAACGAAGTGTCTCAAATGGAAACAATATACCGAGTCGTAAAAAGACTAACAGAATGGTTCCATCAAAGACTCTATACATTACGCCAAACAGAAGATAGACAAAACATTGGAATAACAGTCCCTAAACGGTGGCACAGGTACAAAGTGCCACTATTCACCCACCAATTTGAAATTTCCAACCACATCAAAGGCGTTATTACAAAGACCTCTCAGGAGGCCGAAATTTTACCCTTAAAGTGAAAAATTGAGTAAACAACAAGGAACTATTAAAGCCCTAGTCAGGAAGCCAAAGGTGTCGATGCCAGGAACACAAGAACATCAACAAAAAAAAAAAAAAAAAAACACAACACAACAAGAGGGAGAGGTAATATGTTCGCATGCACATCCCTTTCCTGTTGCAGTCTACTTATGCCCGACATTTATTTCAACTTTAAATTCTTTTGTTCTTTTAGCATTTTTAGTAAATTATTCATCATTTCTATTGGTAATTTATTACAGTCCCTGATCCCCTTATTTAAGAAAGAAAATCTTCTCACTTCTTTGTGCCTGAAATCAAGTGCCAGTTTGTGGTCATGGTCATCTTTTCCCATTCCGGGCACTATTCCTAATTCTTTCATCAATATCTTTCCACGTCACCAATATAAGTTTTGTACACTTCCATGACTCTTTTCACTCTCCTCTTGTCTTTCAGTGAATCCCATTCCAGCTCATTTATGATATCAAGATATAGGAATAAAGGAACAAAATTATGGAAGCACTTAAAAACTTTGTACACAACCAAGAACAGGACATTAGAATATGTAATATTCGACAAGGATGTATTTAATTCAAAATTAATAGCAAATAGATTAAATGGTTTTTATGTTGGAAGTATTAAGGAGTATGTACCTCACGAGTATGTAATGGCACCTAAGGCTGATAATCATCTTAGCAAATTTCATGAAGTGATGGAGGAAAAAATTGGTGTTATAATTCACAAATTAAGAAATATCATGAGATCTGATGGTGGAAGCAGTGGATTATTAAAAATAATATGGGCTTGGGTAGGAAGTACAATAATTATCATTATTAATGAACCATTATAACAAAGAATGTTAGCAAAGGAATTGAAAACGTCTATTATTATACCAGTTCCTGAAGTGAAGGGTAGTTCGAAATGTGTCGATCTTAGACCAATAAATAACTTGCCATTGATGGAAAAACTTCTTGAAATAACTTAAATCTTATGAGACTTAACTACGTTAAATGATCTCCTAACTGAATACCAACCAGGATTTACGGAACAGCACAGTACAGAGACAGCAATCCACTTGGTTGCAGAAGATTGGTTAGAAGCAATACACAAGGGAAAGGAAGCACTAGCAGTTTTCTTAGACTTTGGGTGAGCAGTTGAAACTGTTGACAGGGAATTTTTGTAAAAAATATATGTATAATGTCTCTGGTGAGGTTTATTCTTGGTTAGGAAAATATTTAACAAAGAATTATCACAGAGTCAGGTTCAGTAAGGTTCTATCTGAAGAAATAGAAGTGAAACATGGAGTTCCAGAAGGAAGTAAACTTGGTCCTTTATTATTTATGATCTGGCGTAAGTACTAAAGAATTGTAAAATTCGCATGTTTGCATATCATAATAATAATAAAATTTAATTAATCAAATGGTGCGCACTCTCAGGTGGAAATTTCCCTGCACCATTTTACCCTTTTCCTGCACCCACCTACATTTTCCCTCTACAAATTTAAGTTTATATTATTTAAACGTTTTTGGTAAATCATTCATCATTTTCCTTGCTAACTTATTCCAATCCCTGACACCCTTACATAAAAAAGAGAATCTTCCTTGTGCCTGAAATCGAGTTCCAGCTTGTGGTCATGGTCATCTTTTCCCTTCCATGCATTACTTTTCATTCTTACACTAATATCTTTCCAAGCCTCATCACCAATATACGCCTTGTTCACACTAATTTATTATCATGGGAAAAATCAAAAAAATGATAAAGGTGATAAATGACGAGTTGAAATTAGTTAATGAATAGCTATATAAAAACGTGTTAAGTCTGAATGTGGCTAAAATAACATGCATGGTGATGGGGACAAAATGTTTTAGGGAACAGGAAGACGCAATGCAATCAGTTGTAATGAATGGAACTAAAATTAATTGGGTACGAAATTATAACCATCTTGGCGTGATTATGGATAGTAAGTTTGTAGATCATGTAGATTAAATAAATAAAAAATAGCAAAAAAAGTAAATTTAATACAAAAATTAAGAAATGTATTATCTAAACTAGGTATAGAGCTATTGTTTAAAGGAATTGTGCTGCCTCACATAAGATATTGTCCCACGTTATTAATCATGGCGTGCAAAAGAGAGATTATGAAGTTGTAAAATAATTTTAATAAGGGAATGAGGGCTGTGCTAAATAAAACACGAACTGAAGATGTAAGTAAACTGCTGAAGGACTTGCTGTTTATGAGAAGGGAATAATTAGGGATGTATTGACTTTTGTATATAGGTTGGAAAGTGTATTTTTACCAAGATATGTGTTCAGACTAGTACAAAAGAATAATGATGTCCATAATTATAAGACAAGGTAGACTAATCATTCCAGTTGATTTATAATGAAAGTAGGAAATCACAAAAAACAGAGTTGCACAAAGGCATAAATGTATAATAAATTACCAGAGGAAATAAGAAGGTCCAGAACTGTTGGAAGTTTCGCAGAATATCTGGGTAAATGGCTAGAGAATTTAGCCTTTGCTTTGTAAAGGATTCAATTAAATTGACATCTTTTTTCTCTTTTGTTAATATGATGTATGAATTGTGATGTGTTTATATTAGCCATAGGCTATTTGAAAATAAATTAATAAGTAAATCAGTTACTGATCGTGTTCTGCAGTAATTTCCAGAAACAAACGTTAAGAGCCCTTTTTGTCACCTATATTTGATTCCGAAAATGTGGGTCCCTATTAGACTACCATATTAAACATCGGTCCGATCTAACTTCTCTGGGACATCCCCTTATCATTCTCTTCAACAAGGGAAGGATTTTGTAACCTTTTCCTGCTATCTGACCAATTTATCCTGCCCAGTTGAGTTTGTTATCAAATGTTAAGGCAAGATATTTACGTGTCAAGTCTTCAACAAGCAATTCAGTCCCCACTCTATAATCAAAAGCAATCTTCAGCTTTTAATCTGTGTACATAATAAGTTAACTCTTCTTTGAATTTATCTTCATCCATGTTGATCGAATCAGCTAGACACCATGTGGGATGATATTGGGGAGTTTATGTCACAGTTTATACAAATGGGTTCTAGGAGACGCAGAAACAAATGATGCCCTGAAACTTGATTAAAGCATTCCAAAACAAGTAAATTCAGATGGAAAGTAGGAACTAAAAACCTGAAAAGCAGCACTACTCCTCTGCTTTTACATGTCCATCTAATACTTCTCTGATAGTTTGTCAGTGAAGTAACAGCACAATTGTCACGGGTGCAACTGCTACTTCATAAAATAATAACAAATTTCGAAAGTCTAGTGACGGACCTGCAAGCTATTGTTCACCACTCTTATTTTGTGTTTACTATTCCGTGTCCACTAATTACGTTAGATGAATGTGTGCCTGCTCTTTTTTTTTTTTTTTTTTCTCCCTCTTGGTGAGATTTGGTAAAAAGTTTTGGAATAATTTTTAATATGTTTTAATTTAATTGACATGATCATGTATTTTGCTACTTTCCACTAGACATCTAATCCTTAATACTGATATCTTTTACGTACTACACTTTTCTGTCAAAAAAAGGAGAAAAATTATATTTCGTTTAAGGTGCACTGTAACGAATTTAATTAAATTGTCTCAAATAGGAGAATATTCAATATTGTCTATGCCCGGGATTGATTTCGTAGTACAAAATCTTATCTGTTATAATATTGCATATTATCCGAATTAAAAAGTTGACATAAGATTTTTATTGACCTCCTCACCTCTATTTAGAGCCCGCTTCATTTATGGGCGTTCCCATAAAAGCAGACTGGAAGGCGGGCCCTTTTGAGCCGAGATAATCTTAAGGGAGGGATGGAAGTCGGCTGTGGCCTTGTAGGGTACCATCCTGGCATTCGCCTGGAGTGACTGAGGAAAAACACGGAAAACCCCAGTCAGGATGACCGGAAGGGATATACGAGCGTAAACACCGTCCTCCAGAATGTTAGGTAGATGGGAAAATTCGTCCTCCTAACTAGGTGTATTGAATTTCAGTATTAATCTACACTTACAAGAGGCAAGTTTTGGCCATCTATGACGTAGCTGTCACCACGCCATGACGTCACTCTACGACGTCGCGCTATGACGTTACGATTTACGCAGAATTTTTTCTAGGATATAAACATTATTTAATACCAGTTCTAAGCATCCGTGAATAAATTAAATGTCAGAACACTGAAATAGAAGTATGTATTGCGTTTAAATCGACATCATAATTATAAGTCGCTTAATTTTTTTAAATATTCGTTTTATGTAAAAGTATTCGTTAAAATCTTTGGCCACGGATGTGTAAGACAAAAGCTTTAATTTTCGCAATGTTAGCGGTAGTTTTGAAATATTGTTATTAGAAATGGCACTTGACGTTACAGCAGAGGGCATGAGTAATTTAATTTTTTTAAATAATTTAATTTGTTTTCTCGATTGTTCTATTACTTAAATCATTTCTTCATTTTAACGAAAGTAGTTCCACACTGATCAAGATCTATACAGCATAGACTACAATTAAAACTAAAGTTGTAAAAATTTATTTTTAATTTCCTTTGCTTTTAGTGATAACATATTTTAGCTGCATGTAATTGTGTCAGCCAATCAAAGGTTGAAGTATCTATCTGAACCACGAATATAAAAAAGGAAGATGGAAGAATTCGTAAAGATTATTGGTTTAGTTTATATCGCGATGCATTATTACCACTAATATGCGGTATAGTACATGTATTAATATGCATGTGTTTGAAGCATTGTTTCTCTGGCTGCAATTTTGGTACGTGGTTAGGTTAAAATGCTACCTGAATCAGAATAGCAACGAAAACATTTTGTTGCAGTGCACGGCACTAGGAATTGAATTAAGCTTTATTTTACAACAATTCTAATTATTTAAGCAATTTCTAGGAAATGTATTGCTAGAACAACGAAAGAACAGTATGAAGTTCATTTAAATTAGCATAATAATCATCAGGAGTTTTTTTTTTTACTGAAATCATTACTTGGTCTGAATGAAAGAAGTTCCAAACTGATCGCGACCTATGCTGCCGAAACTCAATTAAAACTAATACTACGTGGCATAATGTATGTTTTTAAGATTTTTTTTAGCATACTTCGTTTTCACTGGGATCATTATTTCAGCCAAATGTAACCTGTGACAGCCGTTAAAACAACGATCTTTATCTTCGTCATAGATAATGAGAAAGAAGAAAGAAACTACAAATAATCTTCCGACGATTCAGAGCGCCGAAATATCGTGTGATTACGATAACTCTCCTATAACTCGGCTAGTCACCCGAGAACATTATTTGTATTCTCAACGCCGAGAAAGATTACGTAATTATATATGAAAGAATCTGTGAAGATTTTGGATCAAGTTTGTATCGCGATGCATGACATTGGCATGCGATACAGGGAATGTATTAATTCGCGTGTGATTGAAGCGTTGATTTTCTACCTGCTATACTGGCGAATATTGTGGTTAGGCTGAAACGCAGCGTGGACCAACTTGACAATAGAAACTTATTGCTACTTCAAAAGGGACGAAAAATTACAGCTCATTGAGCTTTATTTTATAGCAATTCTATTTAGGTAAGCAACTAAAAAGAAATTAATTGTCAGAACACTACGTTAAACGAACCCGCTATTTGTCAAGGGCTTTGTGGCTAGTTTCCATTTTAAATACATTGGTTATCTCCACAGCTTTCAAAATGAATAAATAATCCTAAACAACATTGAAGTGAGAGGAAATAGAGACATATAAGTTATTTTTCCTAAATAAAATCAAGGTGAACTGGAATTTGTACATAAAATTTATAAACAAATAATTTACAAACTGCCTGCGACAGAAATAAAGCTTGTAGTAGAGCTGTACACAGAGTGACTGATATACAATAAGATTACCGGGACATATTCACGCTGTCTGTCTGTATTTTCACCCCTCAAACAAAAACTAATAGAAAGATTTTAGCGAAGCTGTACACAGAAGTAGCTTATGTCACTGTTATGATGTAGGACACTTTTTATCCAATTTAATAAATTATATCCCGATGTTTCAGAAGCCAAAAATGTCCAAAACACTAAATATTGAGATTTTTGCTTTTCTGTCGCCACAAAACACAAAAATTAATGGATGGATTTTAATTAAACTACATGAAGTGATAACTTACGTCACTGGTTAGGATCAGTATCATACTTCTAGATAATACAGATTAAAATAGTCAATTTTTATTAAAAAAAATTATCTGTCACCTCAACACGCAAAAATGAATCAATTACCCATAGAACGAGTTACTTACACCATGTCAACACGGATTTCGGAAGAAGAGATCTTGTGAAACACAATTGGCCATATTTTCCCACGACATAATGAAAGTTATCGATGCAGGTTCGCAAATTGATGCAGTTTTTTTGGATTTTCAGAAAGCTTTTGATTCTGTGCCACACAACCGACTCTTAGCGAAGATTCGAGCTTACGGTATTTCGGCTCAGATTTGCGAGTGGATACGTGATTTTCTAACTGGTCGATCACAGTATGTCGTTGTTGACGGGGAAGCCTCTTCTAAGATAAATGTCACTTCGGGCGTTCCTCAAGGAAGTGTAATAGGTCCACTTCTTTTCTTAATATTTATAAACGATCTAGGTGACAACGTTAAATGCTGGTTGCGATTGTTTGCCGACGATGCGGTTATATATAGGGAAATTAGGTGCTCCGACGATTGCTTAGAAATTCAGCGTGATTTGGATGCTATTTTCGACTGGTGCCGTAAATGGCAGCTTACACTTAATTGCAAAAAGTGCAAGGCAATGCGGATAAGTAACAAGAAGAATCAGTTTGTTCACGAGTACAAAATAAAAAATTCACCTTGTAATAGGAGTGATAAAAAGTGAGGGGGGGGGTTTATAAATGTTTAATTATTATTGATAGTAATAATAAATTATTGGGTTGGCAAGAATCTTAACCTTGTCAGATCACAATGAAACTGACATAAATAATTTATCTATATTCATTTGGCTACTACACCGCTAGGCATATTTAACGTTACCATTAACACAATAATCACTAACATATCAATGCAAGCCTAGCGATTACAACTGGCCGATTCATTCAAGCAAACAATTATATGAATTTTACTTTAATTGAAAATCTTCTGACGAAGTTATAGTTAGTAAGCGGGAACAATGTTCACAATACGCTACAACAAAAAAACAGTCAGCAATCAAAATGAATACATGAAATGAACATGCGTCTCGGGCGCCGTCAAATAACAAGGAGAAAAACAAGGAACTCGCGATATGCAAAGGTTCCCACAATGTTCAACAAAATGTCGGCTAGCTCAGGATCAAAATTTGCTCAAAGAACACAAGTCTCTTTCTCAAGTCGCTTACGGGTCATTCGCAGTCTCATAAGAACACAACGATGCAAGACCTGGCGTTTAACACTTTACCATAGCATAGGCTGCAACACTGAAGTCCATCGCGCTATCAGCCCAGCGCGATAGAAAGATCACCAGCCAGTGATCATAGGCAGGTCACTGTACTGACCAAGCACAACCGTTCTGGCCTGGCGAGAAGTCAGCAGTCGACTATCCCAGACCGTGGTCCGGCAAGAAGTAACTTCCTCCTCTTCGGAAGGCGATGGCGTCCCTCTCAGCGAAGGAACATGGCGGAAAGAAAAAAAAAACACCCTGAATTAACTTGTGAAGACCCTGTCGATGATTTTCATAGGCAGGTTGGAAATCACGTGGTATCGTTGCACACTCAGATTCGCGGCATTTTTGCCAGCGTCCTCTCCGCGTCCATCCTTGTTGGGGCGGGGGAGAGGTTGACCTTCACATGTTTGCTGTGCGAACCGTTGGGGTTAGTGACTGGCCTTGGGTGGCGACAGCGAGGCGGCCCCATTGTGTCCGTTCACTGGGAATTACCGTTTCACTTCCGTCTCTAGCCTGAGATGTGCGATCCTTCGCTTAAACAAATCTTACGCTCACACATTTTTCGCTGAGCCCTCTCAAATGAAATACCCTTGCATATTTATTTAATTATATACAATTTTGGGCTGCCCGAGATCAATTTTTAATTAATTTTAATCTGAATAAAAAAAATTAAAAACAATTTAACAAAAATATAAATTGTAGCGTGGCGTGATAACGTACCGTTACAACCTGTTGACACGGTTGATTCCGTGAAGTATCTGGGGGTGATAGTACAAAGCAACATGAAATGGGACATGCACATAACTTCCGTCGTAGGCAAGGCAAATTCTAAATTACGATTCATAGGTCGTATTTTGAGGAATTGTAATGCTCAAACAAAGGAGATAGCGTATAAAACACTAGTGCGTCCGCATCTGGATTACTGTTGTGGGGTTTGGGATCCGTATCGCAAGGTTCTGATTGACTAAGTTGAGAGGGTGCAGAGGAGAGCCGCTAGATTCGTGACTTGTTGTTACAGCCGTTATGAAAGCGTCACAGAATTGATACATAGATTGGTCTGGGATAGTTTGGAAGACAGACGACGTAGCTTGCGTTCGAATTTATTGGAGAATATGCGAAAAAATTTAAATTTCGAGTGCAATGAAATACTTCTTCCGCCAACCTATTTAGGTCGCAATGACCGGAGGGATAAGATTAGAGAAATAAGATGCTGTACTGATACTTATATGTATTCCATCTTTCCTCGCACTATTCGGGATTGGAATGGGCGGGTTTAGGATTGGTGCTTAGCACCCTCTGCCACCCACAATGTTTGTGATTTGCAGAGTATGAATGTAGATGTAGATAGCTTATGTAGATGGGTAATACATATAAAGGACCTATTCTGTCTGTGAGCGTATCTCGTAAAAACTCTTCAAGTGGTAATGCTGTCACTCCTTATCAACACCAGTGACGCCTAGCAGCTAGTCTCTGAACTGTAGCATACCCGTGTCCTTCATTGTTCATAATTTATCCATTTACGGATTGAATTCGAAAAATTCCTTTCTTAGTTAATAATGTTATCAAAGCAGAGAACTTAATCATTAAAAAACACCTCATTTATAGATTCTGGTTAAGTATAAAGAGAGAAAGATGTATCGTTAAATAAAAAAACCTTTTTAGTAATTCATATATGTAATACTGATAAATATTTTGGCGTTAATAATATTACACTATCGCTTAATAAATAAACTTTTATATCTGATAAAATTAATAAACATTTCATCTTGTACAAAAATTCATATTTATTTGGTCACAAGTGATACAATTAATGAACTTGTAGGCGTTTTACCTTTTTAGTGTACAAGATAGTTATCCGCACACACGCTTACATATTTTTTATTTTTGGTTTTACTGTTTCTTTTTTGCACTTACCAGACATTTACAATAATTTGAATATCTTCTTTCTGGATTACTATATTATTATTATTATTACTCCGCGATTCACTAAAAGTGTGTGGCGGAGGGTGCATAGCACCTATCGAGAAGGGTTATGGTTTGGAAGGGTTATAAGGGATATGGCAGGAGGCGCCCATGGGCTATTGTGAGGAACCATCCCCGCATTCGCGTGGAGTGATCTGGGAAAACCATGGAAAACCCAGATCAGGATGGCTGGAGTGCTTTATCGAAAGCTACTCCTGTCGGATTTTAAGTTTACTCGCCCGGTAAATCCTTTCTATTCCATTCCCTAATCTTTTTTTTTTTTGTAACAGTTTAACGTCCCTTTTTAACAACGTGGTCTTTAGAGACGGGAAAGGATGGGGGCAAGGAATGGGAAGGAATTCGGCCATGGCCTTTTGAAGGAAGCATCCCGGCATTCACCTGGAGTGATTTGGGGAAACCATGGAAAACCCAAATCTGGATGCCCGGACGGGGATTCGAACCGCCGTCCTCCCGAATGCGAGGCCAGAACGCTATCCGTTACACCACCACGCTCGGTCCATTCCCTAATCGCTCGTGGGAAAAATGAGTACAAAAATGAATCGGTTCTGGCCCTGATTTCTCTTATCTTATTTTCACGGTCATTTCGAGATATGAATGTTGCTGGTAGCAATATTTGCTGACTGTCATTCCGAAATACATCTGTCGTGAATTTTTCAATTAGCTTCCGTCGAGAGCAACGCCTTCGGTGTTCCAGGTCTTCCCAACCTAACTCCTTCAACATCGCACTTACGCTTTCCCTCCAACTATATATACCTGTCACGAATCGGGCGGCTCTTCTTTGGACCTTCTCTAAAGCCTCCATTAACCCCTTTTGATGGGGACCCCATACAGAACAACAACACTCTAAGTGAGGACGTACTAGTGACTTGTATACAATCGATTTAACTTCCTGAGTGCATTGATTTAAATTACGACCTAGAAATCGGAGCATACGATTTGCTTTCCCCATTACATTCTCGATATGCTCATTCCACGACAAATTATTACGAATTGTTACCCCTAGGTATTTAGCGGAATCTACCGTTCTGAGGACAGTGTCATTAATCGTATATTCATAGTTAAATGGTGTCACCTTTTTACTTACACGCATGACTTGGCACTTTTTAGCGTTTAACTCCAACTGCCAATCTTTACACCACGCAATTATTTTCGTAATATCGTCTTGTAACAAAGCGCAGTCGTCCTGGGTTTTGATTTCGCGATAAATTATAGCATCATCGGCAAATAATTTTTTCATTCCCCCTATTATGTCGCATAGATCATTGATGTATATGAGAAACAACAGAGGCCCTAACACGCTTCCCTGGGGAACTCCAGACCCCACTTCAGTAAGTGATGAACGCTCACCGTCGAGAACTACACACTGTGTTCTGCCCTTCAGGAAGTCTGCAACCCAGTCGCATATTTGTCTAGATATGCCGTAACCGCGAAGTTTCCTGAGTAACCTAGTGTGAGGCACAGTGTCGAAAGCTTTTTTAAATAATAGAACCAAATCAACCTGGGATTGCTCATCTATAATTCGGCACAAGTCGTGAATTAGAAGTGCAAGTTGTGTTTCGCAGCATCGGCCTTTTCTGAATCCATGTTGATTTGGATTTAAAAGCTCACCTTCATCCAAGAACCGCATGACATTCGAATAGATGATATGTTCTAAAATCCTGCAAAATATTGAAGTTAACGAGATCGGCCTATAATTCTGAGGATCACTAACATTCCCATTTTTAAACACTGGAGTTGACGATAGCGGTCTTCCATTCGGCTGGTATTTTTCCTTGATCCAGAGAGACGGTATACAATTTCATCAAATACGGTGCAATTTCCTTTGCGTATCTTGAGTAGAATCTTGTAGGAATACCGTCGGGTCCGGGAGCCTTATTGGTTTTTACATTCATAAGCAGTTTAGTTATTCCCTCGACATCAAGAACGAGATCATTCATAATTTTGTCGGTACGATTGTTAAATATCGGTATCTCCTCTGAGTTTTCTATCGTGAAAGCCTTTTTAAATATATCATTCAAAATTTCTGCTTTCTCTACGCTTGTTTCTGATAATTCACCATTTTCTTTAATCAGCGACGGCATAACCTTACGAGAGCCTCTTATTACTTTGATATACGACCAGAACTTTTTTGATTAGTAATCAGATCTTCGGATAAATTCCTGGCTTGGAATTCTTTAAACGCATCTCGCATTGCCTTACGCACTTCCGCACGCAACTGGACTAATTTAGCACGATTAGATGAGTCCCCCGATTTTTTCACCGCGGCATGTAAACGCCTTTGCCTCCTGAGCAAACGTTTCACTTCCCTATTGAACCAAGGGAAGTTATTACTGACCTTAATACACTTCTTAGGAACAAACTTGTTTAAACCGGTCCATATTAGTTCTTTTAAATTAAACCAAAGTTCCTCAACATTTGTATTTAGCGTGTACGTTTCAAGATTCTTCGCAAAGTGGTCAACCATACCCGCATCGTTTGCCTTATCGAAGCAAAACACGAGTTTCTCTTTGTCATGCTTCAGACTCAGACTGGAGTTTAACGTTACCACAACCGCCTTGTGATCACTTATACCGTCTTCTATACAAACTTTATCTACAATATCAGGATTGCTAATTAGAAAAAGATCCAGAATGGACGAGGAATCTTTGTCGCACCGTGTTGGCTCTTCGACCATCTGTTCAAGAGATCTTTCTGCAAATGATTCTAGGAACGTTTCGGTTATTAACCTATCTCTTCCACCCAACCTGAACGTGTATGTGTCCCACCTAACCGACGGTAGGTTAAAGTCACCACCCACGATCAATATATGTCCTTGAAATTTTTTGTAAATGTTATTAAGCGACTCCCTGAAGTATTCCGCGTTAGCTCAATCAGAATCCGGAGGTCGATAAAATGACCCGAGTATGAACTTTAAATTTTTGCCAATTTTTACCTTGACCCATATTAACTCGCAAAAATTTTCCGTTTCAGTTACGACAGAGCAATTAACGGTTTTACTTACGGCCACGAACACACCCCCGCCCATTGAGACAGTTCTGTCCTTCCGAAAAACATTGAAATGAGGGCCAAATACTTCGCTAGATTCAACTTCAGGCGTCAACCAGCTCTCGGTTCCAAGTATTATATCGACATCAGTTAGTCGCAACTGAGGACGTGAAAATCCGCTACTTTTCCCTCTAATACTCCGACAATTTAGTACCATTATCCTTAGCTGCTTCGTATTGTTAATTGTGGAGTCTAAAATAGCATTTTTCATACTCGCACTCTGACGGTAAACGGGTGAAGTAATTGGAGCTGTAATATTAAAATTATTCGCGCCATCCCTACCGGGACCAGCTTCTATGTTATCAGCACATCCTCTTCGGTGAAATGAAGGATCCTCGGGCCTCACGCTGTTCCTAAAAAATAATTCATATCAAGGCGGTTCCAAATTTTAGCAGCCACCTTGGACGCCATTCTAGGTGTGTAGTGGACGCCCGACCTGTCAAATGCGTCCCAGCTGGCAGCTATCATCGGACGAAGGTCGACGAAGCCCCAGTTGTTTTTGCGACACAGCTCCTGCAAATTACTATTTAAATTAAAGATCTTCCACCACACAGCCTCCCCACAATCGACACGCGGCACCACACTGCAAATTGAGAACTGTAATGAAACTGAATTTTCCCGGGCGGCTTCATACGCCTTTCGGCCCAACTTGTCCATGGATTTAACTATATCTGGAACAGAAACACGACACGAGTCATTAGTGCCGACGTGCGCAGCTACTCTTAACTGACGGCAGTTCGATTCCCTAATCGCTTTTGGAATGGCCTCCATGACACGTGGTACGGTTGCTCCTGAAAGAGAAACGGAATGAACGTTAGTATGAGGATCTGCACCGTTCTTCGTGGCTAATTCCCGTAGCGGTTTCTCCAGCCGTCGCACGTTGGAGCTGCCAATGACCAGTAAACCTTTTCCTGGCAAGGCTCGGGGTCTGCGGGTAAATCTTCCCTGCTGCTCTTCTGGGCCATTCGCGCTTGAATCTACAACTTCCTGCAACACAGAAAACGCGTTACTTAGGGGCAAGGTATCATTTTCCCTTTGGCTAATTGGGAATTTCGACGCCTTTCTCCGATCCACACGATGCCAGACGTTTTCTGCAACTGGAACCTGAAAATCAAAACTTGCCGGTTCCACTACAGTTGGCTGCGGAATTTCTTCGACGCACTAGCCGCTCCTCGTCTAGGATGCTCCATACCTGCGCTTGAAGAGACGCCATAGTATTAAGAATCTCCTCGAGAACCAGACGCCTACCAGAACACTTTGCACAAGCCATGTCACCTGAAACAGACAAAAACCGAACTACAGATGAATACACAAAAATCGGCGACCGCTACTAACGGCTGCTAAGGCTCGTGGCTACTGCTGCTACGGGCTGCGGAGGCTCAACTGACTGGCACACTACCTAAACAGGAAATATACAAAGATAACGACAAAAACTAGCACAATTCAAATCACACACAAAAGTTGGCTACGGCTGCGGAGGCTCAACTGACTGGCACACTACATAAACAGGCAATATACAAAGATAACGACAAAAACTAGCGCAATTCAAATCACACACAGAAGTTGGCTACTGCTGCTACGGTTGCTCGACTGCTGACTCACTGCCTACACAGAAAATTCAAAGATAAAAACAAAGTCTATCTTGCACACTTTAGATTAAAACACAAGAAAGTCGATGACTGCTGCTCACGGCGGCGGTTGCTCGACTGCTGACTCACTGCCTACACAGAAAATTCAAAGATAAAAACAAAGTCTAACTAGCACACTTTAGATTAAACACACAAGAAAGTCGATGACTGCTGCTCACGGCGGCGGTTGCTCGACTGCTGACTCACTGCCTACACAGAAAATTCAAAGATAAAACAAAGTCTATCTTGCACACTTTAGATTAAAACACAAGAAAGTCGATGACTGCTGCTCACGGCGGCGGTTGCTCGACTGCTGACTCACTGCCTACACAGAAAATTCAAAGATAAAAACAAAGTCTATCTTGCACACTTTAGATTAAAACACAAGAAAGTCGATGACTGCTGCTCACGGCGGCGGTTGCTCGACTGCTGACTCACTGCCAACACAGAAAATTCAAAGATAAAAACAAAGTCTAACTAGCACACTTTAGATTAAACACACAAGAAAGTCGATGACTGCTGCTCACGGCGGCGGTTGCTCGACTGCTGACTCACTGCCTACACAGAAAATTCAAAGATAAAAACAAAGTCTATCTTGCACACTTTAGATTAAAACACAAGAAAGTCGATGACTGCTGCTCACGGTACTCATACAGCACTTCATCCTTTGAAAAATCACAGTCTTAATAAAATTAAATAATTATTTATAAGTTATATTTTCTCGATTAATTAAACTTTCCTTGAATCATCGAAGAAACTATTTATTTTAGTATCTTAAACCAACTATAGAAATAAACAATTAAAACTTATCGGTACATCATTTTCTACTAACACACAATATTCACAGGTCATATACTAGTTCTTTGTCTTTGTGCCTTCAGACCGTATGTATTTCTGTAACAGTTATTGATAAACTCGTCAACTACAAGGGGAGATACAATTCATTTTAAATTTCTCCTCTTAAAGTCTTCTCTTTCGCATGTTCATGGTTGCATCAAATAATTCTTTTTCGGATCTTCTGTTCATTTGTCTGCCAAAGATACTCCAAACTGTCACTATCAATTTCGTTGCCCCATCAACTAAATTTCCAAAGTTAATAATATAGTCTACGACCTTACTTTCATACAAATACTGTAACGTCCCTTGGTGACGGGAAATTTATGCGTGTGAATTCCACGTTTCTTTGGCATCAGCGAGAGCCAGGTGACTCATACCTGCGCTGAAAGACCGAACGACTTATGGCAGGCCGTAAAGTTAAAAGCTTTACGCATTCAATGAAATTCAAAGGACAGTATAGGGTCTGTGCCGAAAGATGATTTCCTGGTAGAGTAGAAAGTTGAAACTAGAGAAACAATGCTTCGGAGAAAAAGTCAGGTTGCGGAGCACCTCTGTTGGGAACCAGCGAATCAAACTGTGTTACGAACTTTTAGAAACCATAAGTTTTTTATGTTGCATGAGGAGCGCCAATGGAGATCGTGGACGACGCGTCAAACGCTGCGACTCGCTGAAATTTCCCGCGTCTGCTAAAACTCCGGAGCCTGCAAGTTTTCAACGGGGCGAACAAGCGGGAGAGAAGACATTCTGTTTCTGGCCAGCAAACAATCCGCACCGGCGCACCCCGGGAGATTGCCGGAGAGGTCACTACCTGCGGGGAGCTACCTCGCCAAGTGGACGACATCAATGACCTTGCGCCCAGCTGATCAACAGGGTCCGTGAAACTCTGTTTTATCCGCACCTCATCTGCTACGGTAAAGAAATCCGGCGATGTATAGACTCTCTTGCATCATTCAACCCTAGGCAACGCTCTGAGATGTGAATCATGCTCTAAATTGTTCAAAAGAAACTTTTAATATTCAGTTCTGTTCAATAAATCAATCAATTTTATATTCAAAGAAAATAATAGGTGTTGTAAACCCTGCTTTCAATAACTTCCTTTCCAATGTATCAGTATATCATTTGAATAGATGAAGTTTTGTGTTTTTTAATGGTATTTTAAAAGTACAATTGCTTTGATTAAAAGTATTTCAGAATTGGAATGTCGCTTCTCTCGGATAGAGAACACTTCCATTCTTGGCGCCTACCAGGGATTAATTTTGCAAATTAATTTACTAAATAATGCATCTCATTATTTTATTCTAATTTTAATAACGTCTTAAAAACCAGACGCTACAATACAGATGGAGGACAAAATAATACGAACACCTGTGAAAAAGTATGACGTATTTCATACCTGCAGTACAGCCGCGCCACATGCAACAGAAGTCTGCCACCTAGTGAGCGTGAAGAGGAAGGTATCAGTCTCTCAACAGCAGTCACCTGCGTTGCATGCGTCTATCGAACTGTCTGTGATAAGTTGAAATGTCAGACCAGAATTCCGAAGAGGAATGATTGTCGGGGTGCGTTAAGTGAAGCATCGGTTACGAAAACATCAAACCTTTTGGGGTTTCCAAGGAGTACGGTATCAGCCGTTATGACAGCGTACACGAAAGAGGGTAAGACGGCGTCTTCAAAGCAGAACAGTAGCCGAAAGTCAAAGCTTACTTATAGGGATAGATGGGTCTTGAAGCGCATAGTAGCGAGAAAGCACAAGCAATCGTTATCCGAATAACATTCGAAATGAACAGTCATCTATAGGACCCCGCTTCAACAAATACTGTCAAAAGGGAACTTCATGCTGCGAACATTTATAGCAGACATTTTTTTTTATCTGCTTAACGTCTCTCTAACAGCGAGGTCTTTAGGTCGGGAAAGGATGGGGGGCAAGGAATGGGAAGGAATTCGGCCATGGCCTTTTGAAGGAAGCATCCCGGCATTTGCCTGGAGTGATTTGGGAAATAATGGAAAACCCAAATCTGGATGCCCGGACGGGGGTTCGAACCGCCGTCCTCCCGAATTTGAGGCCAGAACGCTAGCCGTTACACCACCACGCTCGCTATTTATGGCAGAGTGGCAGTTCGTAAACCCTTGGTGACAGCAACTAATGCTTTCAAGCGACCCCAGTGGTGCAGAGATCACAAAGGCTGGTCCCCACAGCAGTGGCAACAGGTAATATGGTCAGATGAATCGTCATTCACCCTTTTTCAGACGACCGAACGCGATTATGTCTGGAGAACGCCCAGAGAAGCGTTTAATCCTGAATGCCTCTGCCGAGTTTGAAGCATGGGGGTGCAGGATAAATGGCTTAATATACATTTAAATATTGTCCATGACCTTTATGCATCTATCCCACGTCGCATTAAATCTGTACTTCAGCCAAAGGGTGATCCAACCTCCTATTAATAAAGATTTTCCATTATTTCACAAGTGTTCGTACTATTTTGTTCTCCCCCTGTATGTATTTACTAACAGAAACATTAATCACTAATAAGATCTATGTACACTCTTTGGCAAAAAAATTGACT
>JARYHS010011408.1:252417985-252454398 GCA_031002005.1 Vandiemenella viatica | reverse complement strand
GTATTTTTCTGTTTGTTTTAACGTAAATGTGTGAAAAGTTTCGTCCATATCGGATAAAAGTTGTGGCTATGTACAAAAAAGGTTGGCAAAAATTATGGGGGTGGAAAGGAGAGGTGTTTCTGAAAACCAAATGTTGATAGATTTTTCTGTTTATTTTAAAGTATACGTGTGCAAAGTTTCATCGAAATCGAATAAAAATGTGGTTTCGTATAAAATTAAGAGTTGTAAAGGGGGACCAGGAAAGGGGGGGGGGTGATTTTGTGAATCTAAACCATTCTCGAATTAACTTAATCACACAGACAATATTTCATAAAAATTATTCCAGCTGTTTAAGAGGAGTTTAGTGATATACACACGGACAGAAGATATATATATATATATACATCACCATTGTAAAATAATAAGAGATCTCACCAACATGAAAATAACCCTATCATTGAATTAGTAATCTTAGTCAGTTACAGTATGAAGGTATACAACAGTCTCATCACTTATTTCAGAAATAGGGATAATTATATTTAATGGCAGCCTCTAACCAATTATATTCATTGCAAAGTATTGGACCATTATTTTGATGGTACGTTTGTGAAATTAAATGTTGCTCTCCATATTCCTTCACCACTGCCTTCCCTCATTTTCACTGTTTGATTTTCTTATTGTTTGAGATGGTTAATGCTATTAAGGAAAAATGAGAATAAATTATTCTTTTTTTTTTATAAGAGTGTGGGCATGTGAAATATTTTGTACGACGAAATTAACTGTACGCAGTGTACAAAAATGGTTTACATCTCTCTATATACCATTATAATACATAATCTAGTTTATTATAATGTCTGTAAGGTCTTCATTGACAAAAAAAAGTATATTGGTTTAAAAAAAAAAATAGAAATAAAGTAACTATATTCGCTGAATATAATTGGTTCTCGCAGATGGTAGCAAGCCTTCATTCCAGTATATTACCACTTCGCCAACCCAATGAGCATAAGTCTATTGAACAATATGTATCTGTAAGTAATGAACAATACGAAGCATGATAGTCAACAATAAATCGGTAAAAATTATGATGATTCACTACAAAATGGTAGTCGCATTCAAAATGAGAATTACTCTCTGCCCATTTACTTAACCTTAGATGGTCGTGTAGTATGGGACCCACATTTTGAGAATCAAATACAGGAGTTGGAGAGATGCAAAGAAGGGCTGCTAGATTTGTTTCTGGAAATTATTGCAGAACGCAATCAGTAACAGATATTCATTGCAAGACAGGAGGAGGGTCATGGGAGTGTACAGGGCATATACTGGCGATGAGGCATGGAAACATATTGCAATAGGTATGAAAAGTAGTGCATGGAAGGGAAAAGATGACAATGACCACAAGCTGGCATTCGATTTCAGGCACAAGGGTGTGGGAAGATTCTCTTTTTTAGGTAAGGGTGTCAGGGATTTGAATGACTTACCAAGAGAAATGATGAATAATTTACCGAAAACTTTGAAAGAATTTAAAGATAAAATTTGTAGAGGGCAAATGTAGGTAGGTGCAGGATAGGGGGAAGATGGGTGTGTAGGGAAATTGCCACCAGAGCCTGTGCTCCATTGCAATTAAATTAAATTATAAAAGAGCTGGAATGGGACTTATTGGAAGACAGAAGGAGGGTGAAGAGGGTCGTGGGAGTGTACAAGGTGTATATTAGTGTTGAGGCATGGAAAGATTTTGCTGTAAGAATTAAAAGTAATGCATGGAAGGGAAAAGATGACCATGACCACAAGCTGGCACTCGATTTTATGCACAAGGGTGTAAGAAGATTCTGTTTTTTAGGTAAGGGTGTCAGGGATTGGAATAATTTACCTAGAGAAATTATGAATAATTTACCAAAAGGGTTGAAACAAGTGAAAGTTTAAAATTGTAGAGGGCAAATGTAGGTGGGTGCAAGAAAGGGGGAAGATGGGTGTGTAGGGAAATTGCCACCGGAGCGTGCGCTCAATTGCAATTTTAATTAAATATTATTAAATGACAACATACCCTCGGAGATACTCATTTTCTTTCGTACAATACTTTACACATGATTTCATTGATCTGCAAGGCTGTAAATAAAATGCATGAAACATGGTTCGTAAATAGAAATTCAGATCCACAAGCAAACACTGGTTCCGAACTTAATAGATCAATGTACATCTGAATATCTTTGATGAATATATGACCATTCCACTGCTGTCGCTTATGAAAGAACATCAACAAAAATATTGAATATATCCAAAAAATCATTCCTAGTATCATTATAATACTCTTGAATATGGTACTTACCAAATTACTACCTGCTATGATGCATCATGCGATAAATACTATAAGTTTCAGCTGCTGATTTCTTTTCCTTAACTTTCAAAACTAACCACACATGTTTTCTAATAAAAGCGATAAAATTTTACCTTAATCTTCGCTTAAAATCCTGCCCTTACACTCCTTCAAGTTTAATAGAGAACAAGAGTGGTATGCTTGTCCCAGGCGTTAAGGTGTGATGAAGCGGGTCACCCAGGCTGCCGATGAAAGAGATAATCCAAATAAGCGGGTGGACTACTACATACAAGTCCTCTGGGGCAGGATAACGAGGACGGAGCAGCTCCTGAAAGGACCAGGAGCGCAGTGCCCTCACTCTTCATTAAGGAGACAATTAGACCAAACCTTACCTCTTCCATCTCAGTCATTCCTCCTTTTGCAACTTACCATTAAACCTGACGCCCACATGGGAGTAAACGTAAACAATGTTAGGACATTTAAAAATATATTCGGTCACCAAGTTAGACGAAACGGTCAATTTATACGGGGATTGGTTGTCAGTATAACGCCAGCTAATGCGACAACTATTTGCTTCGATGTAACTTCGGTGCAAGAAGGAGCTGACAGCATGTCTCAGGGTAAACTGGCAAGGTAGTTTCAAACAACTCATTTAGACTGATTAAAGTGCCGCATACTGTATCGTACGACTTCTCCAAACCAGGTAAATGATGAATGCAAAAGACAAATTAACCTTTATGCTTCTGAGACCACTATAAGAAGTTATTAAGATCTTAGATGAGAAATGTATTTGCCATACTTTGTTACTAATACGTTTAGAGTTCCCACTGCGTTTGTTACTACAGTTATTAGGCTGTCCAATCCTTACCAGCAAAATAGTCTGTAAATTTGCTCTTTTAAATGTCCTGTATATATTCCGTGTTGCTCATCACCACACACCTATATCTGGAACTGATCTAGCAGCAGAATCTATTAGAAAGTTACACTTTAGTTTACACGAGAAAGAGTTGTGTGCTTTCATGATTGCGATGTTATAATCAGAAATCGTTAATTATGTTCTGATATAATTTTACAGTACTCATTAGCTCAACTCTACTCGCTCTAAGATTGGAGGTGATTTGGTGATGGAGGTTTTTTGTTATTCGATGGAAAATAACGCATATGGCTCTATAAATACTGGATCGAATTCTTATCACTGATTTGAGTTGGGCTATAATATATATATATATAAATAGATGTGTGATTTCCTATATTTCACTTTTCAGCCACCACTACCTAGAACAGATCACTGGTGTTTGTGTGTGGAAGTAGCATGGAGTTTCCTGTCATGCACAACCTTGGCCGAATGCCGATAGCAGTGGGGATTCGGGAGATATGATAATTAAAATTCAGCAATGCAGAGTGTTTTCATATTTCGACCAAAATTAGTGTCTCCTTATACTTCACTTTTTTGCCAAAACTACATAGCATAGACCATTGGTGTTTGTGTGTGCTAGTAGAATCGTGTCTCCCGTCGTGCACTATGGTTGTTAGATGTCGGTAGCTATACGGGTGTTGGAGATATGGGGGTTGAAAGTGGTCGACCTGCAGCATTTTCATATTTCTGCCAAAGACGCATGTGTCATGGTGTATCAATTTTCAGCGAAAACTATCTAACGCACATCACTGGCGTTTGTGTGTGGTAGTACCACGGAGTCACCTTTCGATAACAGCGTTGGCTGAATTTCAGTAACTGTGGTATTGTGGGAGATATGGTGGTTGGAAGTGGCCGATCAAGGATGTTTTCGTATTAAGACGAAAGACATGTGTCACCGCACATGTCACTTTTCTGCCACAACTACGTAGCATAGACCAATGGTGTTTGTGTGAGGTGGTAGTATCGGGTCTCCTGTCATCCACTATGGTTGTTAGATGTCGGTAGCTGTGGGGGTGTGGGAGTTTTGGTGGTAGAAACTGATCAACCTGCGACACTTTCAAATTTTTACCAAAACGTATGTGTCCCTGTGTATCACATTTCAGCCAAAACTATGAAACGCAGATTACTGGTCTTAGTGTGTGGTAGTAACACAGTGTCACCCATCGATCACAATGTTAGACGAATTTCGGTAACTTTAGGAGTGTGGGAGATATGGTGGTTGAAAATGGTTGATCAAGGATATTTTCGTATTTCCTTCAAATTTTACTTTGCTGCCTGAACTACATAACGCTGATGACTGGCATTTGTGGGTGGTATTAGCATCGACTCTCCCATGGTGCACTATGGTTGTTAGATGTCGGTAGCTATGGGGGTGTGGGATATATAGGGGTTGAATGTGATCGACCCGTATTTTTCAATTCAAATTCTTTACAAACACGAACAAAGTCGTGGGTACCAGCTAGTATGTATAGACTAGAGTAAAGCTCATTACTCGTTGTTTCGCTACTTCTTCCACAACACGTAATGGCAGGTAAACAATTTTACTCGCAGCAAGAAAGTGAACAACGCATCTTCTCACGCTTTAATATAATTATATCATTGCCCTAAAGCATTACGTTGTTTTTTATTGAATCTGATAAAACATTCATAATGTAATCTTGGCTATAGTTTCTGTAACAACCGGAGAAATTGTAGTATAGATTAAAGATTATTAAATAGCAGAACAACTTCGAAGAAATGAATTGTCAGAATACTCGATTCGGCACCATTTTTGGCCTCATATCCACTTTAAATTATCTAATAACTCGCTTACAGTGAACGTGAACAAAGACCATTAACGAAAGTGGTCAGTAGAATATGTAAAAACAAATAAACAGTAATAAATAAACTTTGATCAAGTAGCAACATTAGCGAAAGTTTTTATTAATTTAAAATTTAGCATAGGTCGGAATGAGATTTGGCATTCGTGGTTACAAATAGCGGAGAGGATGATAAATTTAAGTTTCTTAAATGTTACTTTCATTAGCGACATGTTACTGAAAAGTAGTCGTAGTTCCACGTTTTTTCAGTCGAAACATGTTTCCATATTTTTTAAGAATAAAAAGCTATGATAAGCAAACTTTATAACCGTACTATGGCGATTAATTTCATAGCAGTTGCGTATGTATTAAATTGTGAACATAATACCTAATTTCTAATATCACTGGTGACTATTATTTTGCGGCAAGAATATCGTGGTTGAATTGCGATTAATAAATTGAGTTTCACATGGCGTATACATAGTCATATCCTTGATGATTTAAATCTATATAAAAAGGTAAACTTAAATCTCATTTAATAGCTAACACGTGTATCAAAAACGAAGAGTGTCTCATTTAGTAGGAATTTATTCTGGAAATCTTGTAAGGAAAATGTAATAAGAACATTTTCAATGATATCATTCATGATATGAGTAACTTACTCTGGTTAGATTATAAGAGTATTTGGCTAGGATTTTATTTAAATAAATGCATTTTACTTTAAATGATGGAGACTATAATTTCGAAAATGGATAACTGTTATTTATTTCACTGATACATTTCGCGATTACCGACGTTTCGTGTAAACTTTCTCTGAGTTTTTAATAAACTTCATTGTTTCTTATCTTCTGCCAAAAAAAAAAAAAAAAAAATAATGTTAGGTTATGCTTCAACCTAGTGCTTATAACTAAAACAGGTAATATAGCGTAAACATCAAATACCCTTCTCCTTACATTAATTTCTGCATCTATTTGTCGTAATTAAATAAAAAGCAACATGAAGGAACGATTGTAACTTTATGGTGGCTGTTGATTTGCGAGTGATGGCAGGCACGTGACAGTTCTCTAGCCAATAGCTATCCAGGCGCGTTCTTTCTCCAGACAATGCATTTTATATAAGAGGATGCCTTGGCAAGATAATATACGAAGTGCTACGATGGTGTGCCAGTGTTGATTAGCATTACAGCTGCCGATGCGAGACATTCGAGGAACTTTCGAGCAACGTCTTCTGGGTAGGCTGTCTTTCTAACTGCGTGACACCAATCGTCGTTTTGCTAAACATCGCCGGTATCTGGGTCTTTCCGAATGTACTGATAAACTGTGATTGTAAACTGTTATAATAAAAATATATCATTTAGAATCTAGAAGATACCAGCTCTACAGGAAACTATCAATCGTGTCAATATCCGTCAGTATTGTGTGGATTAATTTACCATTCAGCAGCTTGTTAGCTTCTATAGCGTTGACATGGACAACAGCGTATCAATTTGTAGCTTCAAAACTCTTTCTCAACTCGTCTTACATAAGTCACCGACACCTTCTTTTCAATATTGGTTAGTAACTGGGTTGCATAGAGGGTTGTGAACTGGCGTCGTATTGTCGTTGAAACCAGGTCTTGTGTGGACTCTAATAACATGCTTATGAGAGTATTCAAATTCCTATTTTGTAACAACCCTCCTCCAGGATCGTTTGCGTCATATTGCGGTGGTCCACTGCTGTGATTCCCACTGATACTGGTCCGTGAAACACTGATGATGTAACATCATGCAGAGGACATTCTGTGACCTCATGTGCTTCCCCTCGCGAAACAGATGCAACCACACATTTTCCATAAAGGTAATTCCCTCCCACATTCAGCAATGGTTTCTCTTCTGCTAAACTGTGTACAAACATCCTTGAGTGAGTCCGCTTCTAGACTTGTCTTCCGGGAAGGATTGGTAACAAATGAAACTGTATCTCCAGCCACAGTCGATCCCGTAGGATCTGGAGCTACGATTTAGCCTTCTGGTAGAATTTTAACAGCAACCGAGGTCTTCATGTTGCAATCCCTGACAATCGCAGAGCGTCTCCAAGACACAAGTTGTGTGATGTACTTTCTTTTGCTTATGGCTTTACGCCTCGTCGACGTCGAGGTTATTAGAGACGGAAAAGGGCTGGGGGCAAGGAACGAAAAAAAAATTGTTCTGTCCTTTTTTTGAATGAACCAAGCACGCATTAATCTGTATTGATTTCGTGAAACTATGTGAAAACGAAATCTAGATGGACAGTAGGTGATTTGATCCAGCGTCTTCTCAGATGTCAAGCTCGAGCACTACCGTTCCGTAAGTCGAATCGTTCCCTTCGATCACTCTTTTCCATTGCTGGTTTTATTTTATCTAAGCATCGTGGTGGCCGTTGAATTTTGAAGGAAGCACCTCGGCTTTCGCCTGGTGTGATTTGGGGAAACCACTGAAACCCCAAATCGGGATTTCACGTCTTCCCAAAGCCAGGACGCTCACCTATCAAGTTTGGTGTGTGACGTACTGATGGATAGATAGTCAGTCTCGTGTTTTTTTCTACATGGCAGCCTTGCTGTGGTAATGAAAACACTTATTGATGATGCGTGTCACCTCTATTCTATGACAGATGCCGATTCTTTTTGTTTTTACACGAAACCTTCCTACCTACTTTCCGGCTTTCGACTGGAAATGGGAACAAGGAACGGGAAACAATTTGCACTGTTCTTGTTCTGAAGGAACCATCCACTCAATAATCTGGAATGATTTCGTGTAACTATGGAAAAACGAAATCTAGATGGGCAGTAGGTGATTTGATGCGGTGTTTTCCTAGATATCAGACTCGAGCGCTACCGTTTAGCAAGTCAAATCTTTCCCTTCGATCCCTCTATTTTACCTAAGCATTAAAATAGTTGTTCTCCCTCCATCCTTTCTTTTGTTTGAGTCCACTGAATTTATTTTAGAAAACTTGTCGTGTTACTTTTTTTACAGTATCTCCTCATCTGAATCCGCTATGAGGTATTTATCTAGTGAACCATTCTCCGTGTTTTTATTTCAACCTCGCTGTGCTAAACCACAACCTCTTGTCCAAAATCCATTTTCAAAAGTTGTTATTCCATTTCTTATTAGCTAAATGTTTGAAGACATCTTTTTTCCACAGGTAATATAATTTTCAATGAGAAATCTAAATATATGTATTTTAGTAGTTTGTTTTTTATTTTCACTCCACAGAAGACACTTTATTTTGCAAATATTAGGTTCGTCTAGAAAGTAAGTTCCATAAGGTAATTAAAATAAATAATGAATGTGTTTAAAAAAAATTAGTGCATCATAATATAGACCTACAAAATTTTTAGTTGCAGTCTTCGTTAGATAGTTCCGAAGAGTCTGTATATATCTTTTTCTTTCAGTATCTTGATGTTTTAAATGTATTTTAAGGATCGTGTTGACAAATATGTGACTTCAACATGTGTATTCCGTGACATTTGATTAAAATAGTATTCATCTCCGACTCACACATTACGAGAACATTCGGACAAATGTTTCATTGAATTTACGCGTAAATGGGCAAAATTCTGTTCGGGCTTGTAATTTAACAACATAGAGTGGTGTGTGGAGCGCATTCGCCGCTTCTGGGTACAGAGTACTGATAAATATTGAAAAGAAAACATAAAACAATCACGATGTATAATTAAAAACGCCCAAATCCATCGATGCAAAGTAGGAAATGAGTTTTTGATTCCTCGTAACACCACTCGTTTTTCCGGCTATTTTGTTTAATGCCACTCGGCAGCCTCGGTCCAATAGCCAACAACGTTGTTTGTTTCATTCTATCAACTACATATTGTTAATATCTGTATACAGGGTAGGTGGGGCTGCGCACGTTAATGCACCAACACTACAAAGGGAAGGTTCAACGGGACCAGATTAGAGTCTTGAGTCACGCATACCTGTCGTCATGATTGCGGTTTTGAGGTCATATTCTGCAATTACCTAGGCGAATGCCAGGATGATCCCAAATTTCCGACCGAGCGTGGTGGTGTAACGGTTAGCGTTCTGGCCTCGCATTCGGGAGGACGGCGGTTCGAATCCCCGTCCGGGCATACAGATTTGGGTTTTCCATGGTTTCCCAAATCACTCCAGTTAAATGCCGGGATGCTTCCTTAAAAAGGCCATCTCCGAATTCCTTCCCTTTCCTTGCCCCCATCCTTTCCCGTCTCTAAAGACCTCGCTGTTGAGAGACGTAAAGCAGTTTAAAAAAAAAAAAGAAATCCGCCGCACAAACTGAATATTTCACAAATACCAATGCACCTATCATAGAGAATATAAGTCGCTTGAATCGCAGATAGACGGCAAAACTAAAGGTCCCCCGTAGGATTAGGTCACTCCTCCAAGTGGATGGGACGGTCACAGGCGTCGTGTTTACGATTCACAGGCTTAACCCCCTGCCGTACCATTTAGCTCGACGAAATCCGTGCCCAAGCGGTTGGGGACGCGCGCTAAACTGACAGCGTGATGCGCGAGACAATCGCAATACAAGCCGACGTGCGGATACCTGTTATATAGCAACAAGCTTACTTGTTCCACGCGATATTGTTTTTTTAGACGTCAACATTAATCTTTAATCCTTTTTTATATACATATTTTTTATACAATATCTCAACCAATATTTCAACGTATTACTACTATAAATCCTGCATAATAGACAAGAAATAACAATTCCAAAACTATACACGAACAATGCTTTAATAGAAATTATAATCTTCCTGCGCGTCTTCGGGTATGACTTCTTCAGAAGTAATGTAATAACGCGACGCCTGAAAGTAAATGTTACAAACAAAAAAATTTAATTACAAGGATAAATGCTCCCCTTGCACGAATATCTAATAGGAATATACTAACAGCTCTAAAAATTAATAGTCCGGCATGTTATCGAACTTTTGAAAACATTATGGCTTACGTTTGGCCCGCATTTGTTTCCACGAGTCTGATTCGTGATATCCATGTTTGGTTCAAAATTGTAATCACGAGTGAGACTTCTCAAAGTACGGCAAGGGGTTAACAGTTTGATGATAATCAGTAAGGAGCCTCATCAGCTTATGATTGATAGTAGCTAACAAAAAATAATAGTGTAGGTATTAAAAAACCAACAGGAGAGCGCTTCTAGACCATAGTTTAAATTTTTCTGACATGAAAAGAACCGGAGGAAGTTGTCAGCAAGTAGGTAGTATTGGATTCAGATTACTTGTTGTGCATAATCTGATGCTAAACTTCCAAAAATTCCTCTTTCCTTAGTACATTATAGATTTGGCTTACATGTAGACAATTGGTTTGAGCGAAGTTTCAGATCCTGATGAAGGATACTCGTAGATCAGACGGTATTGTAAAGAACGCGAACTGATCACCAGAGTGGAATTCCGATTAAGCTGATGGTTCTCTTGATGGTGTCGATCAATTCCACGAATTTCGCATTCTGTTATGAAGTGACGAGAAATTTTACCTCCGGATTTAATCGACTTACCTATTTATGCCAGTCTCCCCATGTGGGCCTCAACGCCATCCACAATGACATTCTTTGGCATTTTTGTATTAACTTTTGATTATGGATGCAAGTTGAGTGTGTATTTTTCGGTCAGTTAAGTAAATATACACACACATTCCCAATATCTTACCTTACAGCTGTTTTTCTGTTCATCTAATACATTCTTTTATGAGCGTCTAGAGTTTTAGTAACGGATGTGCTCAGACTGTCGTGTTTCAAGACAGTACACTGAAATCAGGACAAAGACACCTAGCTAATAAAACCAATTGTAAATACTGAATTCGAGCCCTCCGAAGAAGAGAAACAGAAATACAGTTCCCGTTTAGTCATGCGTGTGAACTTGGACAGTATGTTAACAAAAAGGGGGGGAAGGGGGGAATAAACAACGTGAACTTGCTAGATTTCTACTCGCAATTGGCATTTAATACCTCATGTTTTGTGTAGCTAATGATTCAGCTGCACATAATTACAGAAATACAATAAATTATGCATTCGCTTGCATTTTTTTAATCACCATCTATCGTAATGTATCCAAAGATGTCGAGTAGAAAACCAAACTAGATTTTTTTTTACTTATGGCTTTATGCCTCGTCGACGGCTAAGGTCATTAGAGGCGGGATGGGACTGGGGATAAGGAACGGGAAAGAATCCGGGTATGGCTTTTTTGAAGGAAGCATCCCGGCATTCACCTGGAGTGATTTCGGGAAACCATGGAAAATCCAAATCTGGATGCCCGGACGGGGATTCGAACCCGCCTCCTTCCGAATACGAGGCCACAACTTTAACCGTTCACCCACCACGCTCGGTCCCAAACTAGGGCACATAATTTACTTAATCATTTCTAGTTAGCGTAGCATTCTTTACAGATTATTCAGACGTCATCGACAAACGGAACTCTTGTGCGGGATGTGAATACACTTTTGAGTGCACAAAAGCACTTCATTACCCGATTGAGTACTTCTCACATCTTAGGGAGCGTGCATAAACCACGTAGCTCCATTTTGGCCTCCTGTGAACCCCCCCCCCACCCCTACGTAGCCCTACGTGACTTTTTCCTCTCCCCCCCCCCCCACATAACACGTAGCTTTTTTTCCATGTTTTCTACTGTTTTCTCTTGTCAGACGACCCGTCTCTAAAGACCTCGTTGTTAGAGAGACGTTAAGCGGATTAAAAAAAGAAATATATCAGACGATTGTAAATTACATTAAATGACGGAAATAAATATTCACATGCTGTTGTGAGTTCTGTTCCTCATTTTAACTGTGAAAAATGTTATGAAAGGAAAGCTACGTGGCCTGGCTCGGAACCCCCCTCCCCCCACGTAGTCCAGCGTAGCCATCCAGACAACCCCTCCCCCCGCCTGGACCGAGCCACATAGTTTGTGCACGCTCCCTTAGCAGAACGAATTAATATTTGTAATAAATCAGTAACAGCAAATATTTGACAATTATAAAAGTAATTTATTATTAACGACGGTCAAACTAATGCCACGATGGTATACAAATTTTTTCTTCAGATTCCTTCACAAAGTTTAATTTTCCAACACTTCCTTAAAAATCTTGCTGCAGTCCCTGACACCCACACCAACAAACGAAAAGTTTCACATTCACTGCTACCTTCTAATTTTTAAGCCGTGACTCTCTCAACTCTTTCGCTACTCCTAACATTTTTCCGAATAACCATCCAGGTATTATAATCAAATTATGCCATCTACATAGCCATTTACCACACTTATAATTGAATGACTGTCAATTCTGCTCCTTTGACATAATGGCTAATGAGATTTTAAGGCATTTTTCGCTGACAAATCAAGCTTACTTTCGTTCACCCCCACCCCCCCCCCCTTTTCCTCACATACCTCCAATACTCCATCTCCCTCCCCCGCCCACAGCCCGCAGTTCCTGCAACACTCCACCATCCTCAAGCAATGGTCTCAAAAGGATTTGGAGTTTATATAACCACAGATATCAGTTCCAGACACATTACTGCCAAGGAAGTTCCGTCTCTCTAGACGAGTCCCAAATCCGAGGGCTAAAAACTGGATCATGTATGGGAACGTAATGAAGAGAGAGCTCTCGGGGCGAGATGAGAGACGGCGACCACGTGTGGCGCCACGTGTTCAGAGGAGATGACGTGTGGTGTCGGCGGCAGAGGCTGCTGTTTACGACATAAAAGTGACAACACGCCCCTTCCGCCTCAATTAACAGCCGGCAGGCCGACAGATTTAGGTGCTGCTGTGTAGGGAGGAAGTGGAGGCGCTGAGAGCAAAGACACAGGCAGCCAGACACCTGCCGACAAGGGCTGCACAACATCTCCTGAACGGACGCAGCACATTCAGCGGAGAACTGAGGTGTGTGTCAGTTACACTTACCGAACCCGGTGGGTGAGTGGTGATGATCGATTCTGCCACTCAGGAGGACTTGTTTCAAACCCCCATCTGGTCATCCAGATTTCGGTTTTCCATAGTTTCCCTAAATCACTTCAGACGAATGCCGCGGTAGTTCCGTGAAAAGGTAGAGACCGAATTCCTTCCAATTCCTTGTACCAAGTCCTCCACCGCGTCTAATTACATCGACGAAGCGTAAAGCTCCAAAGAAAAGTATTCCAATTTATAAATTCGATGAACAGCTGTAGTAACAACAAAATGAATTATTCCACACTTCTTTCTGTTTTAGCTCACCGCTTCATTTGCCTCACATTGGTGATCACATCCTATTGATTAATTTGTTAAGAGAGATAATATTTTACGGGGAGAACTGCAGAGGAAGACAAATAAGAATCCTGTCAAGCAGTTAGTTGTTAATATATATATATATATTGGTTTTTTTGTGACTACCGGTTTAACATGGCTTCTTCTACGTCCTTTCGTTTCTTTCCTGATTCTGTCTTTTCTAACATGACCTAATTTTAATATGTGACCGTCTTCAGAAGACCGTTTCAAGGGCTAAAAATCGATCTTTATTTCGTTTCCCACGTGTCTGAACCATAAGTACAAATATTTTCAATTATACTGCCATATATAGTAGTTTAGGTCTTTTCTGTAATTTTGCTGCTCCTTGATAGTAAACTAAGCTGGAGAATCACCCTTCTCCCCTGTCCTATCTTGTTTAGATCATGCTCACTACTTTCGCCATTTAAAGAAACTCTGATACCCACGTATTTATAACATGAGCATTGGTTATGAGAATATAAAAGTTGTTGGTTCTATTTTACTTCTCCCATTCCCTTTCTAAGACCATATCGCGTAAAGTGGATTGTTAAACTTCCTTTTTAAAATCTTGGGTTGCATACAAGATCTCTGATTATTTTTTTTTAATTTAATCAAGCATTGGTATTTAACACTGGCTTCACAATAGACTTCCCACTTATTTTTATGATTTTTCCCAAATGGTTCGTTATCTTTGCTGTCATCTGTTGGTGCGCCACGTTGACAGTTTTCGTAAAAGTTGGTTCATTTTCGGCGGCTGGATGTAAATCTTCAGCTTCAGCCCCACATTCGGCTGATTTTGGTCGAAGCCGAATGTGCGGCCGAAGGTGCTTTTTTTGGCCGAAGGTGGCCGTAGCCGTAGCTGAACCTTCGCTCGGACTCTACCTATTAACACAACTCAACCTAAGAGGGTGTTGGTGCCGGTAGATAGACACACAGGCGCTGCTGTATTAGGAACCGCAAGGTTCAATACGTAATTATAACGATGGCGGCATTCCTTTGAGAGACTGATTGGTGCGCGATAGCAATTAAGATTGGCGAGAGCGCCGACGGATTGAAGAAGAATTGCTACTGTGCTGCCAGGGGTGTACATAACACGATAAAGTAGGGACCGACCAACAGATTTTCCAGGTACTCTATATGATTTTTGTTCATATTTCAGACAAACATTGCAGTTTATAATTAATAAATCATCAAATAGACGAGGGCCGCTGCCATGGAGAGATGACAACTGATTTGACTCCTGACGCCATTGTTTCAGCCGAATGTAACTTAGTCAGCCATTAAAGGAAGATGAACGCCATGCATTGCTCAGTCCCTTACTTAACACGAAGGAATATTTCTTGAATACGATGGTAGAATGTTTGTTCACCATCATCTTATCTATCTGTCTTTCAATATAACGAAGACCTGAAATAGATTGATGATAATAATTGAACCTTTTACAAAACTGTTGGGGCAAAAACGATAGTAATTTAACTACTGCAATGGAAAGCAATTGTTCAGCAGTATTGGCAGTTTTAGGGTTTGATAGTTGGCTTGGACGTAATGAATAATAAAAATTACGATCCGGAAGGCAATGAATCTCTGATCTTAGTAGATCACAGCTGCAAAGAGTTATCCGTAATGTAATAATCGAATAGAAGGAAATATCATAAGAAGGCCCCTCTCCTCTTGGAAACCCTTAATTTTATACGAACCCACAATTTTTGTCGGATTTCGGTGGAACTTTGCATATGTATACTTTAAAATAAACAAAAACAAAAAAGTCTAAATTTTGTTTTCAGATTTTATTCGTTTTTAATAATCTTTTACACACGTATACATCAAAACAAACAGAAAAATACTGTCTATATTTGGTTTCCAAAACCCAACCCCTTTCCCCCTTTCAACTCCCTAATTATTGTAAATGTTCTTTACACATACCCACAGTTTTTATCCAATATCGACAAAACTTTGCACACTTTAAACCAACAGAAAAATAGTGTCTACATTTTGTTTTTAGAAACCCTACCCCTCTCCCCCTTTCAACCCCCTTATTTTTGTAAACGTTCTTTATACATACCCACAGATTTCATCCGATTTCAATTGCCCTTAGCTCGCGTAAACATTAAAACAAACAGAAAAATTGGGTCTAAATTTGTTTTTCAAGGTCCCAGCCCCTCTCACTCTTTCCACGCCATTAATTTTTGTGAATGTCGTTTATACAATGATATAGTTTTTATCCGATTTCGAAGCAAACAGAAAAGTACTGTCTACATTTGGTTTATAAAAACCCATCCACTCTCACCCATCACCCTTCTTAAAAATGCTTTCAGTTATTTGGTACATGTTAATGTGTGTGTTTTCTATATGGGCAATCACTTATAAGAAATAAAAATAGGCCTGGAAAGCATGCCGGGCAAATTAGTTTGTTATATGTGTTTATATGATTCTACAGCCTCACTCCTGCTATGGTACTGATTACTTTCATCTCTATCATTAACATTATTATGCTGAGAAACTTCCTTTCTTTCCCATATTATTTTTTTCTCTAGGGCACTGTGGTATACTGTTGGCTATATGAATCATATTCGCAGATACGGTGACTTCCTAGAGCAGGGTTCGGCAAACCGCGGCTCTTTGAGGATATTGGAGCGGGTCTTAGGGAATAATGTTTTTCAAACATCTTTAGTGACAGTAGTAGTGGTAGTAGTAACATCAACAAGATTTAAAGACTTGCAAGCTACGAGACTTCATTAAAAGCGAGTCCTTTTGCCATTCATTATTGTGAATAACAACGAATTTAAAAAAATACCACAGTAGTTTTAGGCCAAATGCTTAAGTGTTTTCATACCATTTAATTTCTTGTATGTGGTTAAGTAATTTTTTGTCATTTTAAGGGGTTAAGTATAGATAATACATACAAATATTTGTAGAGATTGAAATTTCATTTATTCCAAATCTATTTAAATTTGAGGGTTCAAATTTCGTAGCTCCATAGAACTGTTACACAAAAATAATTGATTTTTTAAAATACAAATATTATTTAACAATATGTTAATGTACCATCCAAACTGACAGTTAAAAATATTTGTGTCATTAATGATAGAAAGGATAATATTTGAAATTTAGCTGAAATCTTTTTTTAATCTTGTAAACTAATATCTAGGCAATTAGTTATACCACTAATATAACACATTTAACTTATATTTGATGTTAATAAAAAATAAGAAATTAAAATTCTTGCTTTTTTTTTAACATATAGGCATATTTTCCATTTGGGAAAAGCTGCATAAACAGTAATGGTAGGGACTGTGGTAATTAGTGTGTAGAACATGTCCTGCAATATGCATGTGGAAAAAGTTATCTTTAAAATCAATTAATGAATTGCTGTTTTGAGATATTTAAGGTTAAAGATTTGACTTACCTTCAAGTGCAGTAAGATTTAAGTGCCTATCAATCGTGCAGGACTTCGCTTAATCACGCATAACGCCCACACTATCAAAGATATTTAAATAATTTTTCACCAACATGAAGTTAAAAACTATTTTTGTGAATCGAAAGTTTTTTTTTTAACCTGATAACAGTTCCTACTCCCTTAAAAGTGAATTGATTGAGTCTTTTGCTTCATTGCGAACTCAAATGGTCTTCCCAAATTTCTTATTTGCAAATAACAATTTACAAATATCAAGAACTCTGATATAGAAAGATACTTTCAAACAAAGATCCCTTCATTTGCCACAGCATATCCCGTTGGTGATATGCTAAAGAGAACAGTGGAAGATCTTCAGAGAAGCTAATTTTTAAAAAAAAATCCACCACCACCTTTAATAGTTGGTAGCAGTCTGCTAATACCGTTAATTTGCCAGCTTCATCGTGAGTCAGAAAATGGGCAAGAGAGATTCTTTGATTCGACGTAGATGTGTGACAAACTGTTTCCAACATGAACTTTACTAAAAACAAGTTTAGAACCCAAATAACCCATGAACATTTGGATTTATGTTTGAATTATGAACGACAAGTTACGCACCTAGTATTTTACTACTTTCTAAGGAAATACAAGCGCATTGTTCTCTTTAATTGAAATGCTTACTACATACTTGCTAGCTATTTATGAATATATTCTAGAAAAAATACAACGAAAAATAAAACTATAGGATTAATTATCATAGATTTAGAAAACGCGTATGATACTGTCCCAAGAATTATGGCATGGAAAGAATTACGTATGTCACGTGTAGATAACTCCTTAACTAAATTAATACAACAAATGTACATAAATAACACACGAAAAATAAAAACTGGTTATGGATTATCACAAAAATTTAAAACAAGTAAAGATCTACTGCAGGGGTGCCCTATGTCACAAACCCTATTTAAAATGTATATAGATGTTAGTTTGAGAACATGATCTCAAATGTTTAATAAAATGGGTTTAGAAATAATAGACGGAAAATATCTACATCATTTACTATTTGCTGACGATCAAGTCGTCATAGACAAGATGGTGAAGATACAAGTTACATATGTAATCAACTGTCAAAACATTATAAAAAATTACATTGATGGAATAAAAATTAAAAGGGTAAATAATTTTTGCTATTTGGTTCAATTTTAGAAATAGAATGAAAGTCAAATTTGGAAATTAATAAAAGAATTACTAGTGGCCGGAAAGTAATCGTGATGCTCAATTCACTACTATGGAGCAAGAATGTCATGAATAGAACAAAAAGAATTATATTTAATTCATTATTGGAAAGTATAGCCTTAGACGTATCAGAAACCTGGACAATCAACCAAAACATATTAAGAAGTTGAAAGCATTAGAAATGGATTTCTGGAGAAGATCAGCAAGAAAATCAAGAAAAGAAAAAGTAAGGAATACCGAAATAATAAGGCTAATGGAAGTGAAAGAAGAAATGTATGAAGTTATAGAACGAAAAAGACTGGAATTGTATGGCCATGTAAGAAGGATGGAAGACCCTAGTATACCGAAACTAGTATAGGAATTGGAAGTTAAAGGAAGGAGTAAAAGAGGACGGCCATGTTTACCTGGCTCCAAAGTGTACAAACAGCAATGAGAAGATTTGGTGCAGAAGATGAAGATATACAAGATCGAAATATCTGGAGAAATATTTAGAGAAGTCATGATCTGTATTCCGATTTTTCTATTGTTGTGATGGAGTAAAACCTCTGTCATCATCATTATCGTTGGGGACCATCTCCAGTTTCCCGGGTGTGGTTTACGAGCCTTGGTTGTTATAGACGATTGTTTTCCTCTTTTTCCTGTCCAGAAAGGTTTCTCTGTCTGTGATGTACTCCCAATTCCAGCCTCTTCTCTCTACGTCCTCCTTCAGTTGGTCTATCCATCTTCTTCTTGGTCTTCCCACTGGTCTTTTGCCCACTATCCTTTTTTCCAAATAAGTTTTTGGCAGTCTTTTACTAGTCATTCTCTTCACATGCCCAAACCACCGAAGTCTTGATGACCTAAGTCTCTCTTCCATGGATTCCCTTAGCTCTAGGTTTGATCTAATTTTATCATTCTTTATGCGGTCAAGTCTAGTTTTCTGGAGGGCCGTTCTAAGAAACTTCATTTCACATGCTTGGATCTTGCTAAGGTCCCTTGATGTTAGTGTGCATGTTTCCAAAGCATATGTGAGAATAGGCAGAGAATATGTGAGAATAGAGAGGCAAATCTATAATATTATTTACATAGATGTATTTATGATGGTGTATTGATTATTCAATAAATTATATTAAAAATTATTTATTAAAATATTAACAGCCCTGTGACTCTTATAATTTTTACCGAAGCCTTTAATGGTAAAATTGGCTCTATAGTTTTCCGACCACTATTCTATAGGAGCACAGGCGGTATTTCTCGCACATAATCAGCGGCGACAGGAGAGGACAGCTCCTCGGCGCGCGGGCTAGTTGACAGGCTCAACCCTTGACGCCTCGCCTGCTCGCCACTAATTGAGTTGCGCGTGAAGTTTTACAGGGCCGGGGCCGGCATCTGGCGGGTATCAGCGGCCGGCTGACACGTAATGAAGGCGGGGAGGCCGGGATTACCGGCTCGCCGACTCGTCCGCCTCAATTAGCCGCCCTCGCCTGCCAGGCGCTTTGAAGTCGGCTCGGGTTGCGTCCGGCCACTTGCCGAAAGAGTCGCTCCCCACAAGTATACCTGTACTCCTGATCCAACATCAGTAGGCTTCGGATCTTTATGACCACAAAAAAAGAGAAACATACAGCCAAATATGACCTTAAAAACGGGTAAATATGACCTAAATGTTTCAGAATATGACTAAACATTTAAGTTAACTATAGATCAAAACATTCACCATTATACATCTAGTACTGTTGCTTTCACGTAGACGGCATAATTTGCTTCCGTGCACTCACGGCACCATTGGAAAATTAAATTTTAAATCATTTTGTTTAAGTCACTAATTTCACATATTTTACAGAAAAGAACTGTTTCATCTGTACTAAAATACTCCTCTCCAAATTCCGTTATGTAACTCTGTAACTTCGCACTTTCAGAAAATTTTGTTTTTGGCATGTTGGTACTCACTGATCCACTGCATATTTAACACTGACAGGATTATTTTCAGAAGTATTTAATTGAGACATTGATTGTCGCGGATCGGCACAGGCATGCTACGGCTGCTTTGTCGAGATTAAAAGGTTGGCGGAACATTAACGTCTAGATGAGGGGTGGACAACCCAAATGATCTTATGGGCCACTTTGGAAGTGCATCATAACACCGCGGGCCGCATATAAAATCATATATCCCCACTAGAGACATTTTTTAGGAGTGAAAAATTGAATCCTGAATTATCATTGTGTTTACTATTATTCTTACATGTAAACATAGATTATATAATAATAACGATACTAAACGCACATTGCAATGAAATATAAAATGTATTTTGTAAAAGTATGATGAATCTCGCTGGCCAGAAAAATGTTCAAGACTGGCCGCATGCGGCCCGCGGGTTGCGGGTTGGCCATCCCTGTTCTAGAGAGTAACAACAATGCATAACTTTAATTCTTGACTGGTGAATTCTGAACAATTCAGTGACAATTAGTTGGAGTACAGTTCATGAATAAATATCTTAATTTCTCCTTATCTGTTTCTAGTGAAATACCGGTACTATTAAGAAATTGCCAGATTTTCTTCAAAATACGACCATATGACCATAAATATATCGTAATATGACCAAAACTAGAAAAATGGCCAAAATATGCATTTATATGCTTTATAAAATACATTTAAATACAATAAGAAACGTTTAATCAGTGTTTAATTCCGCATTACAGCTCAAAAAGAAGGCAGGAAAAAAATATGACTTGTCCTTAAGATCCTAACCCTAATCATCAATATGCAGTAAGCAAAACGCACTCGTGAAACAAAAAATATATACGAAATATTCCAGATAAATGCCAAGTTTCTAACGATGTACTGCATTGCTCAAGACCATTCAATAAAGTGCATGAAAGAAAAATTGTTGATGACAAAAACTAGCTGAAAAATAATGTAGTACTGGATAAGCCGTTCGAAATTTTTTGAAATAAAATACGATGAATAATGCGGTTGTGGTTTGTAATAGGATGAAAGTAGTACCTCCTCATCTGTATGAATTGTTTACTTGTTTAGTGTAATAGGAACATAACAAAACATTTACATGTTACGAAACAATTAAGGAAAACTTTTGGACACGTTATATATGACAGACTGTCACTGACCTTAACGGAATACAACTAACCTGAACAAACTACATAAAGCATATCCACATATCAGTGATATGTGTTGCTGCGATCGTAGTCCGTGAGAAAATTTCGTCAGTAAAATGTTTCCACAGGAACTACGCAGCAAAACAGAAATGTTTATGTTACAGAAAAAAAAGAATCGGAAAAGCTACTTACTGTACAAAAAACATAGTTTATTGATGTATGGTGTTCCTATCTATCGATACGCGCTCAATCCATGTCAATGCAATTGAAGCAGCTTATTAATATCTCTGCTATATGGGCTACTGCTATCTAGCGGCTTGGCTCCGAACTGTCTCATACGCGTGACCTTTATAATTATTACTTTGGCCCTTTAAGGGTCAAAATCTGAAAAATTTCTTTCTTAATTTATGCTGTTACTTAAGTGGAGACCGTAATCTTTAAAATGATACCTCATTTTTTCGGTTATGTATCAAGGGAGACAAATGATATGATAAAAAAAAGCCTTGTGGAAATATTAATACAGGGCCAAACTCCGAAAAATTGTTTTCTTAAAATATTATGTGACCAAAGTGGAGACCCCAATCTCTGAAATGATACAAGATTTCTCGATTTCGTTTAGGTATTGATAAACAGCTTGTGGCAAAAAAAGAAAGGATGATATTCTTGCCCATTAAGGGTCGAATTCGGAAAAAAAAAATCCTTACTTAAGATCTAAAAATTGCGGCAAACTGTTTAGAACTCTACGTATCCAGGCAAAATATGCTCTGGCGTTTCCAAGCAGAAACACGGGTAAGAATTATATACGGGTTTACCCACAATGAATATGGAATTTCTTTACAAGTGTTTATCCCCCACTTGCTTTGCGTCATTGGTGGAGGCCTTGTCTGACGCAGATAATGCCACTCCTGGGTCGATGCGGAATGGCCACTTGTCATGACTGGTTTGGTAACAGTCGTTAACTGCACGAGCGGGACAGGACGACCTTAACAGGCGCTAAACAGGAATTAAAAGGAAACACGTAATCATTTTAGCGTGGCAGGTAAAGGGGGAACCGCCGCCACTTCTCAATTAGACAAATTACCAAGTTCTCCGAAGTGGTTTCGTATCAGATCGGACGTGTTGCTCCGTTATCGGCTCGTGGATCAACGCAGCGGGAGACACGCAAATGATGGCGGGCCACAGAACACCTGAGAGGTCTTGGGTTCGAGTCGTGACGTCATGCTGGCTGTCACTTTCTCCATGCAATGTAGATGCCAGAATACAGTGGCCATTCCAGAACAGAACAACAGTGTCCCAGTATCGACTGAAATATCAAGAAAATTTGGAGAGCAAATAATAAACTTCATTCCATCTTAAATAAATAAACTGGCGTGCGCCATGATACTTAAGTGATGTACACCTCTCTTAATTTCCGCGATCGAAATTTCTGTCGTTACCTCCTGATTAAGATAGTTGGCTACAGGGATTTCGATCGCCAAAATAACGTGTGTAAACACTTTTTTTAGTCATCTGGCACTAGAGAACATTATAATAACTAAGAATAATGTAATTCTCGTTTTATTAATTTTTTTCATCAGTATTTTGACTGATTTGATGCAATCCTCCATCCTTTCCTATCTTGTACTAACCTCTTCATACAATACAACCCACGTCCTCAATTATCTGCTTCACATATTCTAATCTCTGTCTTCCTCTATGGTTCTTACCTTCGACATTTCCTTCCATTAACAAATTAACCAATCCAGCATATCTCAAAATATGACCTACCAGCCTGTCTCTTCTTTCTGTAAGCTTCTTCCACAAACTTCTTTCCTCACCCATCATTTCCAAAACTCGTTCATTTCATACTTCGTCTGTCCACTTAATTTTCAGCATTCTTCTGTAGCACTACATTTCAAATGCTTCAATTTTATTTCTTTCTGGTATTCCTAAGGTCCATGCTTCGCTACCATAAAGTGCTGTGCTCCCCACATAGAGTTTTAAAAAGTTCTTTCTAGTACTAGGTCAATATTTGAAACTAAACGATTTCCCATTTTCATGAAGGCTCTTTTTTTTATAATTATCTGCCCTTTAATATCATGCCTGCTTCGGCCATCAGTTTTAAATTTGATTCCCAAGTAATTTTATAAATACATTTTTAATAATCTTTTTTCGTATTCTACCCTCGTAAATCGCTTCACAAAATCAAAACATCAGGAAGTGAGTTACATTATTCTCCGTCGATGAAAAAGGAATTAATCGTTGTAGAGTTCGTGGTTATAAAATTTGTACGGTCGTCACGTGATACAACGAGAACGGAGCTCAACGATTGGCGCTAGAAGTGTGGGCTGGAGACCGCAGAGCCGCCACAAGCAGTGAAGGTGTTGAAGGGTGGCTGGAGCTATGACAGGTGACACCTCAGGCACCTGCCTGTGACGGCGAAGAGGGCGGCGACAGACGGATCGATCGAGCAAGTGGCAGCGGCCGACAGCCGAGGTGGGAAACTTGTCGCCACCAACACCTGCCAAACACTCGCCGCTCCACCGCAGGGATAAGCTTCCAGTGAAACTTTAAACAGCTTACAACAAGTAGAAAATTTTCAACCGATTAATACTCATATTTAGCAGTAAAAATCATAACGAATTTAATTATTTTAAATAAAAGTTTTTAGGGTTTCGTGGTACTCTATGGTACTCAAAGCTGGAGTGCTGTTTTTTTTTTTTATTTGATAAATTGAATGATTACGCTTATTTAGTTAAAATAAATAATATTTGAAACAGTTACTTTTAAACGTAGCATATTTTTTTTAAATTAATGGATATTATTTGTTATTTTCTTATTTGAATTATCGTCTGAAAATGAAGAAAGGCATTCTGGTAACTAAAATTCGTAAGGAAGGACTTAGATACTAATTTACCAATGTATCTTTGGAATGTAGCTTCACTTACTGTTCCGTAATGAATTGAACAGTGTCTGGAGTGGCACAGTTCACTATAATATTATGTTGTTTTGCTTTGATCAGTGGTTCCCAGTTATTGGTAGGCGTATCCCCAGGTTTACGTGAAGTTGTTTCAAGAGGTACGCGAAGTAATCTCTTGGCTAAGATAATAATTAAAAAATTACGCCAATGTTACTATTTCCAAATATATTTTTTGGAAATTTGTTGATTTTTGTGATGTTGTTTATTTTATTAAAATTTAATAAATTGCAAGAAATAAGTTTCATTTTTTATTTATCATTTCAGCTACAGGTGATATACGAGGTTGAGGAGTGATACATGGGAAAAAGTAATTGGGAACCACTGCCTTAGATGATCAAGCGAAGGCAAATTTCTTATTTCAAAGTTTTCTTGTCGTCCCCTGCAAGTCTCATTTATTCGGCACAGATTAATTATGTAAGCAATTACTTACAGAAATACTGCGCGTATTTGTATAATCGTTTCCTGAATTATCAAAACTTTCATCCGTAAAGTATGCTGAAACTGACAACGCTGTAAGGATAGAATCACTACCTTCAGGCAATACACTTTTTTCACCCTCTGTAATAACATTTTCTACCAACTGCTTTTATAGCATTCACACTTCAGTTTACCTCAAAGTTTTCGTAATTTGTTCTTTTTTATTGGAAATTATTTTCCTTATTTATTCCTATCACGTCGATAACTTTGCTTTGTCTAATTGGCGGCGCCATCTTACTGTAATCACTTGTAGACCAGAGGCCACAGGTTCTTCCAAATTACGGTTAAATGCTATGAAATTGCACTTAACGGTACAAAAGAATTACAGTACAAGAAAGAGAATATCAGTTTATTCAAAATTGTGTTTCACTGACTACACCAAGTGGTTTACACATTAATAAGTCCATGAATTATTCGAATACTGTCTCGTTATAAATAGAAGAGTAGTAGTTGAAGCAAACTTTTGTTTACCCTTTTTAGCCTAACTTACTCCAGGGGAGGGAATGAGGTCGGTCGGCCATGGTCTTTTGAAAAGAACCATCCCGGCATTTGCCTGGACTGGGGAAAACTGCAATTAGGAGGCCGGACGGGATCTAATCCCCATCTTTCCGAATGCCAGGCAGATAACCTCGATAACTATTGGCTGTCAATCTGTGATGTCACGCACCAGGCCTTCACTTCCAATGGCCAGATTTCATGCGTTATTTATTTTCGAATAAATTAATTTCCAGATTATTTTCATCAAGTATGATTTTCGTAACATTTCATTTTAATTTAATCACATATTCTAGATAGCATTGCTAATAGTTTTGCAAACATTACTCGCGCAATTGCGTTCTATGTAAAATGGGGTATTTGACTACTTCTTGAAAATGGTTTTTAATTGTTTATTGGTACACCTTATCCACCAAGTGAAGAGATTTTTTGACAAAAGTGCATTATTTTGCGTAAAATTCAAAGTTAAAATTTAAAGATTTTAAAAGTCCGCCAAAGCGCTCATTTGCTGCCTGGCGCGTGCAATGACAGTCGTGACGTCACATGTCTGTAAACGCTGCCACTGGGAATGGAGCGTTTCCAATTACCCATGTTTTCAACTGTTTTTATTGTCTGTTGCTGGTTATTTCTTGTTATTAATGAAACTTCGTTTTGAATATAAAATCGAAAACAATTTTTAAAGCCTACAACGGAAAAATATTGAAAGTAGACGCCTGAGTTTTATTCTGTGGAGCTTAAAAATGTAACATCTTCAATTTGATATTGCGACAAAGTCACTTAGGATATTTTGCGTTGGTTTAGTTCAATAAACTTTTAAATACTGTCGTAGGAAGATAGAAAACGCAAAGCGAAAATCGCAATATTTTATTTGAAGGTTCAGAAGTATTTATAATTTTGTTTCGAGAAGATATAGCTTGTAGATAAAAATACAAACGAAACAATTTTTGGAGAATTGCTACGTTGTAAATATGCAGTATAGTTTTTCACTTATTTCAGTTGAGTTGGAAAAAATAATCCGGATTTCACTATCTCAAACGAATGTTATAAGAATATTTCAACTATGTGTACCGACATACAGGCTCTATCTGCACGTATTAAATTCGATACGAAAATTTCACTACAGTTCCACATCCTTATGCACACTATTTTATAAAAAATGTCCATCGCTGCGACAAGATATTTTGCATCCTCACTGAGGAGCGTATAGTGTGTCTGTTGGAGCTCAGTTACGTAAATGTCAAATAAACAGCATAGTTATTGATGCTAAAATATTCTTATATTAATTTCTGGTATTTTATATTTATTATTAATGAAAGATGCAATACTACTAGAGAAGAATATCAATACGAAATGAATAATGACGTATTTAATTTATTTCATCGATATGACAGGGAGATTTCTGGAAATATTTTACATATTTATGTGGCAAATGATTCAGTTAGTTTTCAGGTACATGTAATTACCCGATCACGAAACGATTATGTGTAAATAAATGTAGACAGTGAATCTTCAACACAAACTACTAAAATTTTTCTCCATACTGCTTGTATTTCTTGGAACAGGAAATCTTGCATTATGGGCATGCTTCTCCGTCATCTAGGAATTTTAGAAAAATCTTAAGTCTCACTTTTTTTAAAATCTGATATGAGTGGTCTTGAAGGTCTTTAGAACAGAGAGAGAATAAGTTAAAGGAACGGAATGAAAATTTTGAAGGATTTCTCACGGCATTCACCTGGAATGATTTGGGGATACAATGGAAAAAAACGAAGCTGCGATGGACAGACGGGATTTGAAGCCGGACTTCGCGATTCCAGCTTAGGTATTGGGGTGGGTCTTAAAATGAAAAGTAAATCGTTGAAGACGCTGAATTGATTCACTAACCAATGTCCGTGTCTGAATTTGAATAAATATACAAGAATAAGATTACTGGATCACTTTTGTTTGGTGTCAAGCCTATTGCTACTGGGAGCTCTGGCAATTAACTTCGAGTAATGCTGTAAGGAGGCGTCCGTTAATCACGTGTGGTGAAATGGGGGGGGAGGGGGTCCGACGAAATCTTACGAAACCTTACCAAGGGGGAGGGAGGTCAACGGAAATCACACGTGAGGTTTTGAAATTCTTGAAGAATGGTAGAGCTAAAAAAAAGTCTACAAATGACGACAAAACCTACTGGGTGGGGGGGGGGGGAATATGGTCTAAAAATCGATTTTTAGGGGGGTTTAACCGCCCTTGGAAGCATGAGACCTAAAAAGAAAAGGTCTCAAAAAGTTACGACGTCAATTGATAGGGAAAAGGGGGGGGGGTATCTCCGTCAAAATCTCACAAAATCTCACGTCATTTTAGAGGGGGAGGGGGTCCGGAATTCCGGAAAAACACCTCATGTCATTAATGGACGCTCCCTAAGAGAGAGAGAAAAGATCGATTTAAATTAGCGTCACTAGAGTGTCAAATCAGCACCTTACAACTTGAGTCAGAAGATTCTAATTTATTTCTTACGTAAGAACCTGTTTACAAGGACAACTGTCACTGAAATACGGCACCAAGCAATTTTTGTTACCAGCTACAGGAGGTGCTTGTTAGACACACGTATAATTACACGTCATTAATGAGGTCTCCTACTCGTTTTTACACACGGAAAACAGCCATCTGTGTTGGAAGGCCCCGCAGTTAGTTAAAGACTGTTGCAATTACTTCCAGGAAGCCATTACAACAGCCGTCGGAGAAAAAAAGCACCTCAGCTGCAACTGAAGTTTAGTCGAGGAATCCTGGCACAATTCACAAGTACCTGCGTTGCCGGAGTTATAGACTGCGTGATAGGTGGAGAAATATGTCGTCATGGCTGGCAACTGTTGTCGAAGTGACGCCCTGCCCCGCATAAACACCTCTCTGGCGGGACGTGTGCCATTGTTCTGTCGGACTAACGAGCTATCAAGCACTGCACACGCTGTGCGTTGTTAATATGCTGCTGTCACGGGGTCTCCATACACAGCCGATTGTGTGCCCGCCTAGCCGCTTGTTAGGCCGGGCGTTTCACCCAACATCATTATACAAACTACGACAACGGATGACCGGCGCAATGGATGTACAAATAAAGGCAACGCCTGCGGTGAAACCGCCACTAACAGAGAGGAAACGTGTCTGCTAGCGGCGACGGGCTGTAAATTATTTGACTGTTGGCCACATTAGAAACTAACGACGTCCGCTCAGCCAGCGGGGAGGTCAGTCTACTCGAGAGCAGCAACAGGGAAAACTATCTGATTTATTATGAATGATTGCACGCCAATGCAATCGAATTTGTTGTTTTATTTCCCGAACGCGTTTCACTTCATTCTCTGAAGCATCTTCAGCGGTTCTGTCTGTTGGGTGTTTATACAAGAAATTAGTTACAATATAAACATGAAAATTATGGTATATGCAGATATAGGTTTACTTTCATTTTTCATCGGTGACATATGCTTATAATTGTACAGTGTTTCAGCCTCAGTTATGTTTGTAGCAGCAGTTTGCATTACAGGTGTTGGTTGCATCTTTGTGAATAACTGCCTAGCACTTTTCACTGCACTGTGATTAGCGATTGCACAAACTTAAGCGGATCCGCAAAATCCGGCGGAAACGCGTGTCAATCTGCGTGACTCGCTGCCCCACTCGGTCTCTGTCGGATATTTTGCACTGTTTGCTTGTACCCTTCCAGTTGGCATTTGACTCACGTGAACAAGCGTTTGTTTTTGTCAACCTTCGTCATTCGTAAGTAAAAAAATACACTTTTACGTATTTATCAAAACTTACGTTTGTTTTGAGTACACATTTCTGTAATTTAAGTTATGTTGCGAATTTAGTACGATTTTCTAACTATATAATTATTTTTTAAGTGTCGCACACGTTATCTGAACTACACGGTTCCAGCGTTTTATTCACGGTTTCATTATTCCCATTTTCTGTGTTTGGAGATAAAGTAATTGTGACAATTTCCTAATTTGCGGCTGAAAGTATGATTATTCGTTTATATGAAACAAATTTTATCGTAATTTTAACAATCGCGTACCTATTTATTTAACAGCTATCAAAAGGAAATTGTACATCCTTTGACTTATTGTTGTTTTGGCCGCTGCCTCAATGGGTTTCTTTGACGAAAGCCACCTGCTTACATGTGCCGCTCAGGCTTTCGATTAATCCCTCTTCTCCTTGTTATTATTTCGACTAAAGGTAAAAAAAGTTATAATGAAATTTTCACGGGTGTATCGACGAATTGTGTTGTAGGAACACCATACTTCGACGGCTGCCTCCGCAGTCTTCCTCACGTGTGTAATTTCGAGTGTTTGCAATGAAATCCGGAGATACAACCTATGATGACTTCACTGCAATCATTCGCCGAGAAAGTTTCCTTTCTTACTAAAAAAATAATTATTTCCTCTCTAAAAACGTCGTTACGCCACATAAGTAAATCTGAAATACTTGACAGTTTACGTGTTGGTGAGTAGTTTCTTTTGATAACATTGAACCAACTGTAATATCAGTCAAGGAATCAGGAGATATAATAATGAATCACACAAAAAAAGGCCAAGTCTCTTGCTTGTGCAGTGACAACAAATTTTGAGATCTTGTTCTGAGCCAAGTCTACACTTTACAGAGTATATTCACTTCACTTTGTGAAATGGAATGCTTTTCTCGGTGTTATGGAACGTTTATTTAGAATTAAAAAAAAAAAAAAAAACTCTGGTAACTTGGCCACTAAGCAAACCATATTTTTAAGCTTATGTGATGTATTGTAAGGCACATAATATGACCTAAGACTCAATATTTTCCATTTTTATTATTTATTTAAAAATTGGTTTAGATTCAAAAACAAAAATGTAAAATTTCGAAGTACACTTAAGACACGCTAAAAAGTTTTAATGTCATTTTGCCAATCAAAATATTGTTAACTGTTAATTTTTATCATTTAACATTAAATTTTTTATTAATTTAATTATTATTTAATTTATTAACGTTTTAAGTGACTATGTTTTAAATATATGCGACAAAAAACTGTTTGTACCAATCCCGTACGGATCCCGCGGGATTGGCGTAAATCCCGCGCGGATCCCGCGAGATTGAAAGCACTGCGGGATTGCAGTCCTTAACTGTGATGTATTGATTTTTAATGGCTTACATTTGTTTGCTGTGTGGTGTACGTCGCTAATCGACAGGTATGTTTATCCTTTTATTTGATGGGTGGCGCGCTTTTAAATATGTGTTTGTGCTTAGTTTGGTGTATTATTATTATTGTTGGCTGTGTCTTTTTGTGGTAGATGGATGTGTTTATTATTTCGTTTTAAGTACTGTGTATAGTGTTGGGTCCGTCAGAGTTCGTGTATTCATTTATTATGTTCTTTTCTTCTGCCAGTGATTTGTGAATGTTGTAGTTTTCCTGAAATGTTAGTAGTTGTGGTTTGCTATTATTAATGGTTAGTATTTGCACGTTTGTCTATATGTTTGTGGGTTGGTGATTATGCTCTAGTAGTCTCGTAGGTGTTCTGCGAATGTTTTTGATTTATTTCTATCTCGTTTTCTTTTTTTGTGCCCATTATTATTATTGCCTGTAAACCTTAGAAGTTTTTCAATTTTTGATATGTCTTCTTGAAACGGTTTGTAACGAAGCTGTGAGCATTATGTATATCTTGTAAGTTGGTAGATACATGTGAGATCGCCGACATGTTTACAATGTCTCTGGAGTTGAACGGTCGGCGAGCGCGGAGTGATACCGTCGATGGGGTTGCGATGTTACGCGGAGGTGGTCGCGTTCGTGAGTGTTTAACACGTGCGCCGTAATTAGTTGCTATCGCGGTATTATCGTCGTTACGTTGAGTAAAATACTGTGTGTACAGTGAACGGCAATTTTATGAACTAGTGGACACGCTTTGTATGGTGGTTTTAAAAACGTGACCTGCTCTAGACTGATCTTGTGAACTTCTACGGTAATGTACTGTCTAAACTGTTTAATGAACATTAAACGGACTACTACTCACAGTTTTCTACCTTTTTATACTCGAAACCGGCATTCTTCGGTGACGAAATCTAGATGTAATGCACCGAGCGTGGTGGTGTAACGGTTAGCGTTTTGGCCTCGCATTCGGGAGGACAGTGGTTCGAATCCCCGTCCGGGCATCCAGATTTGGGTTTTCCATGGTTTTCCAAATCACTCCAGGCAATTGCCGGGATGCTTCCTTTAAAAGACCATGGCCGAATTCCTTCCCGTTCCTTGCCTCCCATCCTCTCCTGTCTCTATAGACCTCGCTGTTGAGAGACGTTAAGCAGTTAAAAAAAAAGTATAATGCCTGGTAGCTTGCCTGTGGATGATGTACTTAAAGTGTAATAAAACATTCGTGGGAAGATCGATTACACGGTTTTAATTGGTTTTACATATTATCGCCAGTTAAAGTTTGATTTTGAGTAATTTCATATTTGAGTTAGATTTTGATGAGTAGAGAGGTTTAACAACATATTCATGTAAATTAAGCAAATCATAAATTGTCATTTATCGATCCATAAGCATTTAAATGGTGTTTTCTGTTAACCAAATAAACAATCAAAATTAGTTCGCCAAAAAACACTAACGCCCTACATTACTGGATCGAATCATTATATCACAAAATAAATGATCTAGAACACACAATTGTAATTGCCATATTTCTGAAGTAAATTTTTTTTAAAGGACTGCATAACATTCAATTTTATCACAGGTATTTTTAAACACGATGCAACTGTTAGCCTATAATTTTGTAGTAAATGGGCGCCAGTTACTCCAGAAAAAATTACTCGTCAAAACAAAATTTATTCAAAAAGTGTTCGGCTTAGCACAGGGTCTGGGATTCGGCACAACACATGTTTCTCACCAGACAAATTTCTTTGTCCAGGGCGTCCGTCCGTCGCGCAATGAAAGTATAGCACATACACTGAAGAAAGAATGAACAGCTGTATTGTCTTTTACCGTTAATAGAAGTTGCAGCAGGTCACCCATCACTGACGATACACGATTTGTATCGTCAGCATACACACACCAGCTGTATAACTCAGAAATTACTAAGTTCACTAAATAATTTCTATGTTTAAGACGAAGTCTTTAACTGTGCGGCGCTGTTGGCTCATGGCACTGGAACCGTCGCATCTCGAGATACCACCCCGAATCATCTTCTCTCCCGGAGCCAGGTCCCAAGTCATCTCGGTCCGTCATTCAGGAAACGCCTCGGTAATTCCTCAGCCAACTTGAAAAGATCCTCTTCCTCCGCTTTCTCGAGAGGTCCCGACATGGGAACGAACATTCGTAAGTCTTAGCAACATTTTCACGTAAAACTTTATGCTATTGGAGGAACTCAAAGCAGCTATCACACATCTCATTCCATCTAGAATTTCTCTTGTCTCTTATTGGGTAGAAAACGCCAGTAGGTGAAGATATTAGAAAACGTGATATTTCGCTGTCTACAATAAAGTTCCCGAAAGTTGCTGTATCTAGTAACTAAGAGATTATTAAAGCTGGTGGAGAATTATGAGGAGGGAAAGAAAAAGAAATGAGTGGCGATATCTATGATTTATTCGCTTAGAGAAATTTCTGGAAACTACGGAAAACCTAAATCCGAATGGCAGGACTGTGTGTCGAATCCACATCCTCCGAAATTCTAGGGTCGAACATTACCACTCACCTACCAGGAATCATAAAAATTATTCGAGAAAGTCAACATAACATTTGTCATGTAAAAATATAAAATTTCTCTTGCTGACTATAAACCTGAAAATGCAAATCAACTGCAGAACAGTAATGTGAAACAAACTAAAGAAGCTGCGAAAGCAAAAGTGGAGAAGTTATAAGATAAATTGCCGTAAAACGTTTAAATGAGCTGAGAAGTGGAGAAGGCTGAGAAATGAGTATCAACGTATACACTACGTCTTTTATATAATAACTAGTGTAGGGCCGTGACCATTATTTGCGTATGATCACTGGTCTAGAATATTTCAAGTTTATATCAGGGTCAAAGATTACGAGAGGTTGTCGTGATATTACTAATTACGATCTTGACCTGTGTTTCACCCTTAGGTTGAATAAAATCTGTTGAGCTTGATGAACAGTGAAGTATTAATAGATATGTTAGACATGGACAGAGACGATCGCACTATCGTATAATTCTTCCAAAGGCCATGTTTTTACTAGACTCGAACTGGAAAATTTGAAGAATTTCTGTTTAAAGAGAATGTGCAATTGCTATCAAAGCATCACGTTGTTTTCGACTGAGACTGAACAAACATTCATAGTGTAATCTTTGGTCAACGTGTCCATAGTGACCAGACAATTTAATACAAATTCCAGATTATTAAATAGTCAAGCAATTCCAAAGAATTGCCAGAATACGCGATTAGGTAACATATCTGAACTGATGTACACTTTAAATAACCTAATAACTCATGTACAGCGTACACGAACAAAGGTCATTAACGAAAGTGGTCAATAAAATACGTATAAAAAAAACTGCAAAGTATAAACTTTGTTGAAGCAGCAACATTAGCAGAAATTTAATTAAATCGAAATTGATACTAGGCTGGAACAACAATCGGCGTTCGTTATTACAGCAGAGACCATAAATAATTTAAGGTTTTTCTGTTACTTTCATTAGCGATGTGTTACTAAAAAGTAGTTCCGTGTTGTTTCTGCCTTTAAGTTTTTCCATATTTAAAAAAAATATGAACTGCTTCTAAAAGCAAACCTAATGAATGTACTCTGATAATTAATTGCATAGCAGTTGCTTTATATTAAATCGGTCACACAACCTTAAATTTCTTCTAACAACATCTTTGGTCGCTGTTAATTTGCGAGTAAAGGCCGGCTTGTGACGTCACCGCTCTCCAGCCAGTAGCTACAGAGGTGAGTGAGCGAATGAGTGCGTGAGAGCAGGAAATTACATAGTAGATTATGTTATGTCTTCCGGAGAAGGTGGACGAACAAAGATTCCTGCAATGCTGTGAAACAATCGGAAATTACATTTCTACAAGCCACTGCTAAGCCATTACATAGTAATATACCAGTTCTGAAAGAACTCGGCTTATATGTTTTAAATTAGAATCCTCTCCGTATATTTATTTTATTTTATTCTCAAAGAACCACTTATATATTTCCGGAATAAAATATAACAGTCATTCACGTGTTCACGTGAGTTTACTTGTGCCTACCTCGAAAGCATCAAGTAATTAATAACATATAAGGCTCTTTCCTTTCGATCGTGGCCACTTCAAACCTACTTCTAAAATGTATAAATGGTTAGAAGGAAATCTCAAAATTACTAAATCATAGATTAAATTATTTTTACTTAAGACTTTAATTCACAGCTTTTCCTTAAATTTATTAGATCCACCGACCAGTATAGTCTATTATTTAAATTTCTATCAGACGATTCCTTACACAACAGATTTTTCACCAGGTAAATAATTTCACCTTCACAAAAAAAAAATAAGAAGACAGTTCTGCTACGACCGCAAATAATTTCTTAATACTTTTCGCTAACAATCCCTAATCACTTCTTTGAATATCACACAAATTGCGCAATAATGGAAATTTACGATATCAAGTTGATAAAGTTCTCATAAATTTATTGCACATTTGTTGGACAATTATAAAATTAATACTTGATGACTAATTCAAAACTTCTAAACTGGAACAGAATTTAAAACAGCAGAATAGACGTAGCGGTTGCGCAATTTTTAAACAATTGGGCAACCGCTAAGTGTCGACTAATAATTAATTTCTTTGGTATTATTATTGCTTCCCTAACCTGACACAGTTATGTAAACTTAGCTCTTGATAGTTCCGATGAAAATACCTAATTTGTGTGATTGTACTAAAAATCACTTTCGATGAATAACTACAATAAAATAAAATACAACTTGCTCCCCGAACAAGACAAAAGACCAGCTCGGACGGTAACCGCAAATAACTAGAAGCACACGCTAATCTCACTCATAGCCAGAAAAATTGAATCTTTGCTCTGGACCGAAGGTCCTGCTCCGTTGAAGACTGGTGATGAATGAGCGACGCTTGGTGGCTGCTCCTCTTTTTATACTGACGCTTCTTTTTGATGCAACCCTTACCCAGACGCGAGAATTGTGTTGCAATGCTAGCCGCTACTCACGGATCCTAATATTACACCACGCTCGCAATTCATAATTATTACAATAAAACTCATACTAAGGTCTTAAAATACATTCTTTAAAACCCTACAACCGTCACACAGTGTCGATGTAAAATCTAAGTTAACCATGCTCGATCAGTCCCATTCGACTCGCAGGAGAGCTTCCGACTTCCTATTCATTACGTACTCGTCCGTATCTTCTGAAGCTGGGAGTAGTTTAGCTGCCTGACAAATGGGACAGTGCGCCAGATAAGAGATCGCCTGCAAAATAACAGTGTTCACAGGATGTTTGAGGGAGTCACTGCATCTCTTGTTGCATACTTGGGAAGAGCATCCTTTTATCCTGATTTTGGTGGAGGTGGAATGGAACCGGGCCTAATTACTATACCGCCAGTGGCTACCACAGTTGCAAGTTGGTGGCGCATCTTCTGCCGCCGCAGCTGCCATCTAGCGCTTCGACTACGTTGCAGCTGGATTGAAATTTCAAGTCTCCTATTACCACATAGCAGGTTACAACCACGATGAAAATCCACGTTACTGTTTTCCAATAATGTTTGTCCAAATCAGTTCAATGTTACGTCGGAACGGTTCCATAATTATGCTGGATCAGATATATTTTTCAGTTTGATGATCCCCAACTTCCAAAATGGTGAACTACTCGAAGGTCTTGAATTGCAAATGGTAGGGTGAAATAAGTTTACAAATTTAAGGGGAGATGTAACCGAAAATGCACAACTAGTTTCAAAATATCTGTTAAACCACCATATACAACATAATAGACTGAAAGTTTGTACAGCTATTGTCTTACGTTAATTCCCTTCTGTGACATAGTTACACTGATCCTATCTGAGAAAATGGTACTTGTACGTCACTTCCAATATTTTTTCACCTCTCCCGATAGAGATACCTGTTTCAACAATATTATAAGAAATATTGTTCTCATTATTTTTCACTATTAAATGTTTATTGCTGGTGGAAGGAACAGTCGAAGGTAAGAATTGTAGAGGAAGACAGAGATTAGAATATATGAAGCAGATAATTGAGGACGTGGGTTGTAAGGGGTATGTAGAAATGAAGAGGTTAGCACAGGATAGGAAGGGATGGTGGATTGCATCAAACCAATCGAAAGACAGATGACAGCAAAAAAAATCTCTAACTATATCAAAAATGCAGAAAATACAAATAGAATTTATACATTAAATTTTAATCTTGGAAGCAGTAAATTATTTTAAAAATTTCAATATAAATAATATCTAAAAGATCCAAATGGATAAAAGTATGCACAATTCTTCATAAATTTTTGCCTTGTATCCATAAGCCCTCACTGAAAATTTCAGCCGTGTATTCCTTACAGTTGTTGAC
>JARYHS010011408.1:252359810-252416985 GCA_031002005.1 Vandiemenella viatica | reverse complement strand
CGGGCTGGGGGGCCATCAACTCGCAGGATGACAATTGTGGGACTGAGTTAGCCTCCGACAATACATCAAACCGGTTGACAGACGAACAAGTTTAGCGTCTTGGCCTTTAAGCCTGTTCGACTGCCCCCGTGTGCGGCTTCGAAGTCTAGAAGCCATACGCCAGTCACCAACAGGCGACTGCGGCACAGCATCCAACACATCAGCCTAGGTTGCAGGTACGACAGTCGATATGGGAGAATCTGTGATAGGCTTGGCTATATCAGTTTCCCCAACATCACATCTGCTGCAGCCTTTTACGGCAGCTTCCGTCTGCGTAACTTTCGCTAACACAGCTGCAAGCTGAGCGCGCAGATCAGCAACCTCAGCTCGCGTCTGCACACAGCAATCACAGTCCCAAGTCATACTGCTTTTGAAAAACGCAAAAAGAAAGGAAACAAAAAAAGTACAGAAAAAAGGGAACCAGAAACTCGAAATAACCTGTACTTCCTACACAATATATACACTCGGAGATTGCACTAATCAAATCCCCACACCACTACAGATAAAATATAACAATAAAATACGCTACTGCACTCGACGACTGTTCAAACGCTACTAACTAGTACTGTCTACAAAATGTAACCACTCAGAGATTACACTATTCAAACACCCACACCACTACAGATAAAAAACAACAACAAAATACGCTACTGCACTCGCTGACTGTTCAAACGCTACTAACGACCACTGTTTACAAAATGTAAACACTCAGAGATTACACTATTCAAATACCCACATCACTACAGATATAAAAACAACAACGAAATACGCTACTGCACTCGCTGACTGTTCAAGCGCTACTAACGACCACTGTTTACAAAATGTAAACACTCAGAGATTACACTATTCAAATACCCACACCACTACAGATAAAATACAACAACAAAATACGCTACTGCACTCGCTGACTGTTCAAACGCTACTAACGACCACTGTTTACAAAATGTAAACACTCAGAGATTACACTATTCAAATACCCACACCACTACAGATAAAATACAACAACAAAATACGCTACTGCACTCGCTGACTGTTCAAACGCTACTAACGACCACTGTTTACAAAATGTAAACACACAGAGATTACACTATTCAAATACCCACACCACTACAGATAAAATACAACAACAAAATACGCTACTGCACTCGCTGACTGTTCAAACGCTACTAACGACCACTGTTTACAAAATGTAAACACTCAGAGATTACACTATTCAAATACCCACATCACTACAGATATAAAAACAACAACGAAATACGCTACTGCACTCGCTGACTGTTCAAGCGCTACTAACGACCACTGTTTACAAAATGTAAACACTCAGAGATTACACTATTCAAATACCCACACCACTACAGATATAAAAACAACAACAAAATACGCTACTGCACTCGCTGACTGTTCAAACGCTACTAACGACCACTGTTTACAAAATGTAAACACTCAGAGATTACACTATTCAAATACCCACACCACTACAGATAAAATACAACAACAAAATACGCTACTGCACTCGCTGACTGTTCAACGCTACTAACGACCACTGTTTACAAAATGTAAACACTCAGAGATTACACTATTCAAATACCCACACCACTACAGATAAAATACAACAACAAAATACGCTACTGCACTCGCTGACTGTTCAAACGCTACTAACGACCACTGTTTACAAAATGTAAACACTCAGAGATTACACTATTCAAATACCCACACCACTACAGATAAAATACAACAACAAAATACGCTACTGCACTCGCTGACTGTTCAAACGCTACTAACGACCACTGTTTTACAAAATGTAAACACTCAGAGATTACACTATTCAAATACCCACACCTATACAGATATAAAAACAAACACCAAAATACGCTACTGCACTCGCTGACTGTTTCAAACGCTACTAACGACCACTGTTTACAAAATGTAAACACTCAGAGATTACACTATTCAAATACCCACACCATTACAGATAAAATACAACAACAAAATACGCTACTGCACTCGCAGACTGTTCAAACGCTACTAACCGACCACTGTTTACAAATGTAACAACAGCGACAAATCCGCCGTAGTTTCCATTGCAGTTAACGCTGGGCATGAAATAAAACTTTCAAGACACCATGCTACTATGGAGAGAAGACTAGTGGTGGCCTCGACGTGGTGAAAGAAGCAGCAGAAATTTTAAAGAACACCTACAACATCAACGAAGACAGAGGCCTTTACTCTGCGATGCTTGGCGAGTGTGGCTATGTCAACATCAACATAAACAGTACCATATCTCTGAAGGAGGCTTGTAGTATACTAGCCGAAAGCTCAGGTATTTCAAAAACAACGCGGCATAACCCCGAAAGTCAATTAATCATTATGAATATATTCAGATCCTTACTCCAGTTGATACCGTTTAGAATTACATACGAATATATTAAACCTCGGCACTATCGTTTCGACGTGACAAAGTCACAGTTAAAAATCACTGTGACAGATGGCACTGAGACTGGAAATAAGCAGTTTATCCCATCCAATCCCTAATATAAAAGATGGAACATATGAATATGTTCAGATCCTTACCCCAGTTAATACCGCTTAGGATATAAAACCTACACACCAGTGTTGCCAACTCCTAGAAATTCGAGTCCGTAGATTCAAGATCAAAAGTCGTTAGAAAGTAACTAGAAAGTCACTAAAATTAATTACACCAGGAGCGAGCGGACTGTCTGGTAAAGGCACAAGAGGCCACTGGCGGTCTGAAAGGTTGGGATACATGAATTTTTTTAAAAAATAAGTAATTAGATTATAACTAAATAAAGTATCGTGTACAACAGCATACATATAAAAAACACTAACTTTTGATTAACTATATTATCATCATTTGTAACAATCACATAAATTGTAGTTTTAATCACCAATTTGCCAAAAGTACTAGAAACATGCAATTGCATTTGTAATAAAAAAAATAAATAGAATTCAAATTAGATTAAGAAATATATCTCAGTTATTCATCGTCATCACTTAATAGGCCTAAGTCAAATAATTCTTCAGTCTCATGTTCACCTGATACAGCCGCAGTTGAAATAGAGGGTTGAACGTCGCTCAAAAGCTAATGTTGCAGTTCAACGTTTTTTTTTGCAAAGGAATAACTTTTGTTCGTTCCAATAGGTTGCAGCGCTTCCGACGGTATTTCAAAAGATGCACAATCTATATTTCTGTTTTTTTCAACTGATCTCTCAACAGGATCAACGCATTAATAGTTTTTAACGACAATCTATTGCATTGTTTTGTTTTCATAATATTCATAAAACTGAATACTCTTTCGACTTCAGCATTAGAGTGTGGTAATGATAAAATAGTAATTGCCAATCGTGAAATCAAAGAAAAAGGATTTTCTCCTGTAAAACCTCACTCCAAAATCGAACAGTGTTAGTAGTGTTATCCCACTTAATGAAGTTAATATTATGCCATTCTTTCAGCATACCGTCTTTAAGATCGTTACTAAAACCTAATTCTTTGGCTACATCGGCTATAACATTATTTTTATTTACATTTAATGTTTCTTCAACATTTAACATCGACATTTTTTTCAGGATAATAACGTTACTTGGTAGTCTTTGCTAAATCTCCTTTATGAGTTTCAGACTAAATTCGATGCCTCTCTTTTTTTTTTAAAAAAAATTTTTTATTTTCTTGAGACAAACTTGACTCGAACATTTTCTGTTCAAAGATAAAGCCAAGGTGTGGATTCGCGTACATACAATCGTTTGGAACTGGTGTTGTCAACAAATCAGCAGTTGGAAAAACTATGTTTTTTTCGAGTGACTGCATGAGAAAAACTATAGTATCTAATAATTTTGTGGGTTCATTGTCTTCCCCTTCAAATGCTTTTAGTGTTATTTGTACGTATTTTAAAGTATGTTTAAAATAAAGCGTTTAAAGTTGATTTGAGTCATCACAATAAATTTTGTACAAAAGATCAGCTGTTTAGCAATTATCATGACCATTTGCAAATGAAAAATGTGGCTTTTGTTCTACCCACTGCTCCAGAATCCTACAAACAGCTGGTTCAATTAAGAGCCAGCGTGTTGCACAGACTTTCAAAATTTTTAGCGGATGTTTTCCACAATTTATCGTCTCATAAACCATTTTATATTCTTCTTGTCTTTTAGGAGAAATCTAAAAGCAATTGTAGGTTTCCCGTACAAGAAACTCTATGTTTGTAGGTATGGTATTTACTGTGGCAAGGGAAACCGCAAGCTGTAGAGAATAATACATGCAGCGAATCAATATCAAATGTTTTAAGCCATGTTCTTTCTCGAGTAGTTCGACAAGACCATTATTTACTCCCACCATTTTCTGAAGCATTATCTGTACCAATTCCTACCATATTCGCGATTGGGATTTTGAGATCTTTCAAGGAATCCACAAGAACAGCAGCCAGATTTTTTGCATCTGCAGTTGCTACTAAAGCGAGCTTGAGAAATGCTGATCTAATGGTTTGGTTTTTTACACTATAGTACCGTATAACGATTCCCAGTGTTTCTGAAACTGAAACATCTGTGTATTCATCTATAAGGACACTGTATTTTTGGTCATCTATATCTTCAACCAATGATTGTGTAAAATATGGAGCCAAAACTTTGGCTATTATGTTAGTACTTTGCACGATGTAATTACATTTTTTTAGCGCACTCTTCACTGTAAAACACGTTTTTACACAGTACTTCTAAATGATCGACAACTAAAATTGAACAATGTTCTGCAATAAATAAAGAAAGGACCCCTTCCACGCTGCTTGATATTCTAACCGTACTTTTCGGGATAATTTTTACAGGTAAGGTGGCCTGTGTTTATTTTTTTTTATTTTTTTTTAATCCAATTTTAGTTTATGCTTATTAGTTTTAGAATGTTTTCTAATATCACTCAATTTAGCATAAAACTCTGTGACACGTACTTGACATCTTGCTTTAGATGAGTCTCCTAAAACTGGTTTCAGCCATCCCTTAAATTCAGAATCTGCTTCCCACATATCTCGATATTTTTGAAGGTATTGCTTCTTTTTATGGGGTAAATCTATGTTTTAAGCGATCACAACACACTTTATAATTACTTAAAATGAATTAAGAAGCGAGGTAGCTAGAGGTTATCAAACAATCAAGTGAGTCAATATCAAACCGATTGTTCAGTGTACAAAACATAATAAAGTTCGGGGATTCCCTGGCCGCATTACTCTTTTGTTACTACAGGTAGAAATAATTCAATTACAAGTTAACACTTCGAAAAAAGATGTAGTTGGACAGAAGTATATTTCATTATTACTTAATATTACGTATGTTTTTTGTCAATTCGAAAAAAAAAAACATTTAAGTTAATAAATTGAAAATTTTAAGTATAGATCGATAAGTTATGGAAGGTAATAAAGTACGTTGTTCAATAGTCAGTGAATTCTGAATTTTTGCTGTAGAGCAGTTCAGGTTTACCAAATGCCCTAACTGCTAAGCAGTAACCTTGGCTGACATTAGATTAGTATACCTTACTATTACATATATTCTGTTTGTGTACCTTAAATTTGGCGCGCAAGTCGCTTTTCGTGCGTATAGTTTTTTTTTTTTTTTTTTTAATTTCAACATGAGATTGTTACATTCAAATTTTATTTTGAAAAAGTTGATTTTTTTTAGCTAAATCTTAAATTAATTTCCTCAAAAAAAGTTTATCATTCAATTAAAGCTAGAGTTTTTAAACAAAAAAATGTGAAACTTAGATTTAAAAAAAAAATTGGACGTTTTAATTTGAATATTTTTTTAAATAGCTAAAGCTAGAGCATATACGAATGGATCTTTAATTAAATAAAGTTTGAATTTGGTGCGCAAGCGCGTTTGTCGTTTTCCATATATATCTCTTGGCAATGTACGAGGCGTATTCCAAAAGTAAGGTCCGTTTGATCATAATAAAAACATCGTTCAGGATACAAGGTTTTTATTAACGTCAGTATGTAACTACATATCTAGTTCACTTTTCCACATAATTGCCGTTCATATCTATACACTTTCTGTAACGCTGTACCAGTTTCTTTAACCCCTCGGCATAAAAGTCTGCCGCCTGGGACGTGAACCAATTGGTAACGCTCGTCTTGAGTTCTTCATCGGTTTGAAATCGTTGTCCACCAAGCCACCGTTTCAAATGCAGGAAGAGAAAATAGTCGCTTGGTGCAAGATCTGGACTGTAAGCAGGGTGGTCTAGGATTTCCCAACGAAACTCTTGAATCTTCTCTTTGGTTTTGGAAGCGGTATGCGGGCGTGCGTTGTCGTGCAGGAGGATGATGCCAGACGACAGTTTCCCGCGGCGTCGATTTTGGATGGCACGTCTCAGTTTGGTGAGCGTTGCACAGTACACGTCAGCTGTAATGGTTGTCCCACGGTCCATGAATTCGGTCAAAAGGACGCCCTTTTCGTCCCAAAACACGGAAGCCATCATTTTGCGATTCGTGTACGGCGATTGCTTACACTTTTTTGGTTTGGGTGAACCGGAATGGCGCCACTGCATTGATTGTTGTTTTGATTCTGCGTTGGTGTACGCTATCCACGTCTCGTCTCCCGTAACAATTTGGGAAAACAAACTGTCTCCATCTTGTCTATAGCGCTCCAAAAATTGTCGTGCTCTATGCATTCGTTGCTCTTTGTGCTGAGCGGTGAGCAGTTTTGGCACCCACCGCGCACAAAGCTTCCGATATCCAAGCTCTTCAGTGACAATCCTGTAAATTGAGGTTCTAGCAACATTTGGGAATTCCATAGCCAGACCACTAATCGTCAAACGCCGATCACTTCGCAGTTTTTGGTTAACTTGCTCGACGATGTCGTCGGTCCGAATACTGGGCCTGCCACTCCGCTGTTGATCGTGCACATCTGTGCGACCACTTTGAAATTCTCGACACCAGTGTCGAACTTGTTTCTCACTCATTATGTTTGGTCCATACACTACACACAATTCGCGATGGATGTCCGCAGCTGACGATCCTTTTGCCAACAAAAATCTAATCACACCGCGCACTTCACAACTGGCGGGAGCTACGATTGTCGCGGCCATTTCGAACAGCTCTCAACAATAGATATACGGCTACTGCGGCACGCCAACAATACTGCATATTTACCAGGAGTTGGTAGATGGCGCTGCAGGTGGGAAACGTCATTCAGGCCTATCATCTGTGACATCTTGTACCCCGGACCTTACTTTTGGAATACGCCTCGTATAATTCTGTGCCGAGTTGACAAAAAATGCATCCATTATTGGCTCTAGAACTGTTTTCACTTGTACTTCAAAAGTCGCCAGATAAGTCGCTAAACCATTTTTGTCGTCAACAATTTTTTTTTTTTTTTTTTTTTTTTTTTTTTTTGTCGCTGGGACTTAAGCAAAATTCGTCACTTCTAGCGACAAAGTCGCTAAATTGGTAACACTTCTACACACAAATGTATTATACCTCAGACCAGACCAGCTGAGGGCTCCAGCCGCAGAGACATTCCTTACTGGGAAAACTTAAGTCCCAGGTTGAGGAGAAGTTTTTGCGCTATAGCGTTCCAGTTTATTTTGTTGGTTGTCATTATAAAAACGGTTCGTCTCTATCTTGATTGTCGTATTCGGTGCTTTTGTCATTGTCCTTATGTTTTAGTGCATAATTAGTGGTCAAGCAGTTTCTTTGGCCACCTGAGAGTGTTGTCATATACTGGATCCGCACCAGCGGATTAGTAGATTTTTTTTTTACTGGCGTAAAATTGTCTTGCCAGCTGTTCAAACCTCTCGCGAAGCTTGTGTAGGCCACTTATTTGGTGCAGGACATGTGTCCTCGTCTCACGCGGTAGATGATATGCCTGTCTTATGGCCCTGTTTTGTACAACTTGCAGTTGCTGTAGGTTGGAGGCAGCAGTGTTCCCCCAAACAACTGCTGCGTACTCCAGTATTGGCCTGACAAGCGCAACATAGAGGCGGATTCCCAGCTGCGGCCTCAGTGCTGAAGAGTGGCATCTCCCAGATGCCTTTGCGCGGACGTTGGTGACGTGACGCTTCCACGTCATTCTCTTGTCCATTTTCACACCCAGATAGGTGGCAGTACCTGTCTAGTTGATATCTTCGCCGAAGAGGGCTAGAGGAGTCAGGTTTTGTGTAGCTTTCTTCCTAGTCAATACAATCGCTTGGCTCTTTGGTACATTAAAGGCTAGCCGCCATTTCGTTGCCCATTCTTGAATATTGTCGCACGCTTGCTGTAGTCGACGTCGCAGATTGTTGATGTTCAGGCTTCTGGCCGTGTCATCGGCATACAGGGCTTTTTTAACAAGTGCTGTAGTAGGTGTATCAGCAGTGTAGAGGCTGTATAGCACCGGGCCTAAGATCGAGCCTTGTGGGACGCCTGCAGCGATGTTCTTGATTGAGGTACCTCTTGAGTAGTTTAACATGAGAAAGAGGTACTCCTTGCATGATAAGTTTATATAAGAGTCCTTGGTGCCACACCGAGTCAAAGGCTCGGCTGACATCCATCAGGACCGCACCAAAGTACTCGCGACGTTCAAAAACGGCAAAGGCTTCTTCAGCAAGACGAAGGAGCTGCTGAGGGGTGGAATGCTCTTGTCGGAAGCCGAACTGTTCATCCAGCAGCAGCCTCTCGTTGTCTATGATTCTGCGCAGTCTCTTAAGGTATATGCTTTCAAAGACTTTGTAAAGTGTAGGCAGCAGGCTGATCGGTCGGTAAGACTTGGGCGACCTCCTATCCTTGCCCGCTTTGGGAATGGGTATAATGTGGGCATGTTTCCACGTTTGCTGGTATTCGCCTGTACGGAGAATTTCATTGAAAAACTCCGTGATGTATAGGATTGCCGTAGGAGGCATTTGTTGTCGGAGAATCCCTCCACCGACCCCCTCGTGTCCGGAGGCTTTCTTGATTTTCAGGTTCGCGAGGGCCGATGCCACCTCCTGCACCGTGATTTCCTCTATGTCTTCCTCCGAAGGAACAACGACTCATCCGTCGCTCCACGAAGTCTATGTGCTCATCGTCTCTAGGGAGTTCGACTGGTTTAAAGTTTGCCCCAAAGTGTCTCAGCAAGCGCTTCAGCCTTTTCTTCTGGGACGCAGACATGGTTGTTTCCAACAACCAGAGATGGGATCTTTAACCTCTGCCGGAGTCGGGCCTTTGTGGCTCGCCATGCAGACCGGTCTTCTGTATTCAAGGTGGAGATGAAATTAGACCAGTTAGAAATTCTGTACTGTTCTACCTCCGCTTTGATCTCCCGCTGCATGCGATTTACCGCTCTCTTTATAGTCGGATCCCCAGTGAGATGCCACTCCCTATTAGTTGGTTTTTGATTGTTATTGCCTCGCAGATGTGGGAAGGCAATTGTCGAGATCGTGGAGGTTGGTTACGGCGTGGCCGCGTAGCCGCATCTGCTGCCTCGTTTATCCAGTCAGCCAGTATAGCAACGGCGGTAGAGGGGCCAGTAGCAGAGAGTGGTGCTGCAGATTCGATCCGCTGTGTGAGGAGGTTCTTAAAGACTTCCCAGTTAATCTCATGTAAGTTTATGGCTAGTATGTTCCTGCGTGATGATACGTCCGCCGCCATATAATAAAGCACTGGGACATGATCGGATGACAGACCGTTTTGGTGGTGACGGCTATGTTGTGTCTTAGGCCCTTGGTTATGGCGATGTCACGAATATCAGGTAGTCCACGTCCATAAATGGTAGGTTCGGTGGGTCCCCAAACTACCGCATCGTGGTTCTCGACCACTCGTAGGAGTTTTCTTCCGTGATTGTTAGTGATTCGTGAATTCCAGGCGACATGCTTGGCGTTCAGGTCACCCGCAATAAAGAGATTGCCGCACAGACTAAGAAGCGCAGAAATGTTCCTTTCATGTAGGCGTCCTGGTGGTCTGTGTACAGCAACAAACACAAGTCTCCCCCGATATGTCTCGACGGCGACACCGGTTGCTTCTATGGTCTCCATGCGGCGTAATACTATTTGGTAGTGCTTAATGGCGTTCCTAACGAAGACCGCGGTACCACCTCCGGCGGTTGGCCGGTCACACCTATAGCAGGAATAGTTGGGGGCAGCAGCTTTGATCCCCTGCTTAAGATGAGTCTCATTCACGAGGCACACATCTATGGCTTCGTTCCTCAGGAATTCCTTAAATTCGCTCATCTGGAGCCAGAGGCCATTAGCGTTTCATATGCAAATGTTTAAGTCTTCAATGAAATTAGCCATGACGTTCTTGGTTACCTTGTTGTACGGCAGTTATTGCCATCCTAACGGCCTCCGCCATCTGTCGCGGCAGGTCTTGAATTAATGCAATCACCGTCTGCAATAGTGACTGCACCGTGTTGAAGAGGATGAGAACATCCTACCGGGTGTTCTCAGCCGGTGAGCGGTTCTTCAATTCTTTAGTTATCTTCATCCTGCTCGGAGGTTTTGCCTGGGCGGTGGAGTCTCTCTGGTAATCCCTCCCATTGTCATGAGCACCAACTGATGCTTCTGCGTAGGTTTTACCCAGTCTCAGCTCAGGGTTGGGCAGGCCCTTGTTGGAGGCTGCTGCCTCTTCCTCCTTCTTCTTCTTTTTCTGTTGTTCCCTCTTCTTAAGAATGGCAACGTAGGAGGCATTGTTTGTCTTCTGTTTGTCATTAAATCTAGTGAAAGCGGTACATTTCAAATAGCTTGCTAATGATCACCACCGCAGTTGACACATTTAGGAGAGGTTTCTCCTTTCTTGAGAACGCATAGATGCGTAGGGTGTTCGCCCGCACACTTGGCGCATTTTGGCGGCATAACTCAGTGCCGTGATACGTGTCCTATCCCCTGACAATTGTAACACTGAGGAGGACCTCGAGTGCTACGTAATTTTTCGGTGGTGATCATCACTGAGCATAGAGACGTCATTTTGTAAATTGCTCTATTCTCGGTGGTATCCAAGAGGACTACCAGGAACAGTGGTACTACCTGCCGCGTTTTTGGTGAACGCAGACTAACGACCGTCCTCGCCACTATGCCGCGCACTTCCAGTTCTTCTTTGATGTACTCCGTGCAGAAATTGTATAGGAGTCCTCGTAACACGACTTTCAGGTTTTTATCAGCATCAGTTGGGAAGGTGTAGAAAGGTATGCTGTTTTGTGACGCATAGCTTAAGACGGCTTGATAGTCGGCCTTAGTTTTGATGAAGAACTTGTATAACTCGCGTCTCGCAGGTTTGACGTGGTACTCGTACTTACAAAGCTTCTTTAGTGTCATTTCGAGGTTTATATAATCCTCTTTGAAGGACACTATCAGGGGTGCCGGCTTCGACTCCCTAACAGGCTTTGTCTGTTCAGCTTCCACTGTTTCCATAACTTGCTCTGCCTCTATGGGGAGATGCGAGAAAGAGTTGCTCGTGCTGGGAGCATTGGCAGCATTGGAGCTCAGCTGAGCGGCAGGAGCAGGTTGACGCGGCTTACGCCACTTGTCTGCGTCTTTGGTTGCTCTTCTCCGAACGGATTTGAGCTGAGGAGTCGGCATTCTGGTTTTTGTCTTTACAGAAATATTTGCAGCCCACTCGGACTGTGTGTCATCTTTATCATTTGAAGTGTTCTCTGCAGCACGCTTACGCGAGACGGAGGCCTCTTGCTCGTGTTCCATCATTGTGTAGTCCACTACACTTTCCGTAGTAGGCGTTGAGTCCAGGTCTGCAATCTCCACCAAGGCCATAGCGACGGTAGAGGTCGGCATGGGCGTCGCTGATGATGACAAGGGTGTGTTGTGCTGGCCCTTTGTTGTCACAGGAAAGTTATTTGGCTGATCCTTTGGTGGGGCGTGAGTTGCTTTTATCTCCACGTTGTAACTGTCGCCAGCCACCCACTCAAGTAACAGTAACAACCGCATCAGGCTTAGACGTCATTTTCGTTACCGATGTCACGGACGCGAACGGCACGGAACAGCGCGGCGCGGAAGCCGACGATCGCGAACGCGACGGCGGACGCGGCCCGGCGGTGCTGCCCGTGCAGCTCGACGTGTTTTTCGGCTTCGTCGTAAAGGCACGATAGAAAGCACTCGACTGCAATCTACGAAATGAATGACCGATACGCGGAATTCACGCATTCGTAACTAGTCAATGACTACAACTGATTTCACACAATCAACAATTCAAACACACACATACATCAAAATTCCACGTCACAATGGGGCATACACCAATTTTGAATGGATTATTGAATAATTTTCTTGAGGGCTCCCTATATAAAGCATATCATATAAATCAACATTTCCAATATTAGACTGCGAGAAAACAGAGTAATTGGTGTCCAGAATCTGTTCTTTAAAAATGGTAATTTATAGAGGAGCCAAGTAGCTTAACTTTATAAAATTATAATAAATAAAGCAGAATTACAGCAAGCGAAATCAAATAATAAAAATTACTTACCAAATATTTTATGTCTAGTTTTCACTAAGATTAACAGAATAAATCTTTAAAAAAACTACACAATGTACTTAAATCTATCTTTTTATTTTTATTTGTATACACAGAAGCATGAGGTCTGGTGAAATTACAATTAATTGTTTAATTTATTAATGACCTCTGAGGCAGATGCTGTGAAACAAAATACTGAATATCTGGCTCCATTTTTGTAAGGAACAAACGAAGGTCTTCCGTTTCGGAAACATTCAGGCTTTAAGACGCGTCTTTTTTATTATTATTATAATTTTTCCGCAGGTTTACTTATGCACCTATATTAAATTTATATTTACTTTTTTTTCATGATTTCCAACTTCTAACAGTTTATAACGGTCGTCAGACCAAAATCTTTAGTGAAATTGTATTTTATGTATTATTTGTAGCAACCTGGGAGTTGAGTAAATATGGTTTGATATAGGTTTGTTGCAATTAATTGTGAATTCGTATAAATTGACTTTGCTATATGGAAAGCAACTACGTACTATTTAATGTGTTCAAGGACAGTAGTCTGCATGAAAAATTGATCAAAAGTCTGTAATTATAAGTATTGAAGTGAGCTACGATGTTTAGAGGATAATTTGCGAAAGTTTGTACTGGTTTATGTGGAGAATTTTGTGTGTAAATATCTTTAATTATCATTTCCATGCATTTTATAATGATTTTGTATTAATTCTTATTGTTTTAATGTGATTTTAATGGTTTAAGTATTGTTAGAAATCCAGAAATGTCGGTTGGAAGTATTTGAATTATTTTGGAATTTTCTATGAAACCTAAATAACCGATCGGCAGAGAGGAGTTCGAGTACTGAGTATTCAGTTTTCAGTGGTAGTAATCATAGTATTGAGTAGTCTTTTGGTGTTGAATAGTATAATCAGCGGAGCATTTTTTTGCGTTTGCACCTAGTACCATTGGAGTCTGATGTCTTAAAGAAAAATAAATAAAGTTAAAAGTGAATCTTCTTGGACTAAATATTTCATTTTTTAAACGAAATTACTATCAAGTTCTTCATGGTAAGTTGTATCAACCTCTTCAATATTTTTCATCCAGTAATGTACTTTCAGTTATAAAATATTTTCAATTCGCTTTTCCGTGTCCAATTTAAGTACTTTGAGATAGCTACTGAGCCTGACAGTTTCCTCTCAAGTCAAATTTTCTTGGAGGATGATAATTCAGGAAAAAATCTCTTTTCAGTAGATCATAATGAAGTAGTTCAAGTTTATCAATAAATAATTATATAAAATTTTGGCAACAAATAAGAGTTTTATTAGCTCCTTAAAGTTACAAATCTGCAGAAATTTTTTTACAGTTAATTAAAAGAAAAAACAATAGTGTTTCAGTATTGGACGAAACACGTTTCACCCACAAAGAAAGGTTGAACGCTCTTCAGTGGGTGGCAGGGATCATACTGTACACATCATAGGATTTAATGTGCCGTGGCGTGTCGGTTGGTTCAAATGCGTCAGCTGCGTGCAGCCCAACGCTATTACTACAAGTCTCACGCATGAGTGGTGCTATCAGTATATATATATATATATTGTACACATAGTATTGTACACATAGTATTTGATTCTAAGAAAATCTTTGAAATGTCTTCGACATCTGGTTTCTCCTTCTTCCTCAACATATTATCAGATTAACGTTCAATAATCCTTCAAATTATCTCTCTCTGTCTATCCACTCTAAGTTTGCTCCACTATCAACTTTTTACTTCAGATCTTACCCATTATATTGCTCCGCAACCTCGTCTCGCCATTCTGCACTCAAGTCTTTCTACGTATGTCATTCTTTATATCACGAAATTAGGCTAAAAGCGGAGACCGCAGTGGCACAACGCTGAGCTCAGCAGTTCACCATCATAGAGGTACCCTCTTAAACACGCTCTCATCATCTTCTTAGGATGCGTCCATAAACTACGTTGCTGGTTCTATGGAGGGTGGAAAGTGGTAAGGTAGAAAGCTACGCTAGGCTAGTTGAGGGGGTGAGGGTGCCACGTAACTTTTCATTCATTTTATTTGTCACAGTTAAAATAAGGTACAGAACACACAATAGCATTTGGATGTTTGTTTGTCTTTTAATTTTCTCCGTATGTAATTTAGACATCCTATATACTGACAGCACCACTAATGCGTGAGACTTGAACTCATAGCGTTGGGCTGTACGCGGCTGGCGCATTTGAACCAACAGACACGCGACAGCGCATTAGCCTTGCCGTCCATATACCCAAATTCGCTTACGAATGTCACCCGGGATTTTCCAAGGCAGTGACAGTTCATATTGATTTGATGGTTTGAGATTAAAAGTAGTTTGGATTAGGATCCCCCGCGAGTCACCACTCCGCTCGATGATCAAATAATTCCAATTGTGTTGTGACAAGTGAATTTACGTGAAAGTTTAATTATAGTCCTCACTGAAGAGTTACTTGAAGATAAAAGTGTGGTGTGAAATGGTGCTGTAGAATAAACTTTGGGAGGCTTACCGAAAGTATTTCTCCTACGGGTTTTCACTATCGAATGAGTTAGAGAAATCTTTAATCAGATCAAATAACCATTCCCTGGTAATGTAGAAAAAAAGGAGAAGGAATTGCAACAAAAGAAAAAAAACTATTTTATTAATTAATGAACAATGATGAATTAGATAAAGAGAATGTTTTTAGTAACGTCTCAAGAGGAAAAGCATACCTGAATGTACCTGTGATTGAGGTTTTTCTCAATAACTGATCATTTGCACGAGTGACTAGTATCAACCTTTCATTCAGGATATTTACAACTAGCCTCAAATGACGGGTTTAACGTAGTTTTCCGACAGTTCATTTCTCTGCAGTTGTCTTAATAAATAAAACTGTTGTTATGTAATGCTCATGACCTTATTTTGTAATTTCTACATATTTCAGTTGTAGTTTACACAGCAATACAGATGGAAGTTCTACTGAATGAATGATGTCAGAACTAGGAAACAAACCCTAAAACCATATGCCATAGCGGGTGATATTGGTTTTATTCCTAGTTCAGGCCTCATTCAGCACGATAAATACGGAACTACTTCCATCTGTTTAATAATATCGTAATTTCAATAACTCGGAGCTTATGAAAGCAGCTTAAGTTATTTATAAATATAGATTCATCGTGATTTATTCTCTTAAAAAAAAAAAAAAAAAAAAAAAAAAAAAAAAAAAAAAAAAAAAAAAAAATGTGTTAGTTGCCTAGTCGTATCTGCATTTCAACATAATTGCTGTTCAAAATTCATAGATTTATTACCTGCGTACGAATACAAATACATTGATTGTATTGCGTTCTACATTTGACGTACTGAAAAAATTTACACAGGCCTGTGTCTGATACAGTGACACCAGTAATAAAAGCAACTAATAATTAATATATTAATTTAAACGCAGTACATACCTTCATTTCAGTGTCTCAGCAAATCATTCCTTCCAGAATATTATAACAGTGACTTAAAATACAGTATCTACATTGGATATAAATATCATGTAAGCCCTTCAAAAATGACGTTTTAAATGCAATATTTTATAAATTCGTTTCTTCGTTGACTAATTACAATTTTCACTCATATAAAGTTCACCATCCTGAAAATGATGTAGCGTAGATATTTGTTAGCTTACTGCAACAACGGTATCGCTGTCCAGAGTGTATAAGAAAAATCTGCATCGAACGAATTTTAATTAAGAAAAAGCAACTAAAAATTATTCTGTCGGTTTATGTACTTTTCTTTCAGTGTTCTGATAGTTAATTTATTTACTGAAGCTCAGCTAAACTGTTAATAAATAATGTGCATAACCTAGAACAACATCTCTGGTCGTAAGTTGTGCAATGAAGTCGAAAAGCGTGACGTCATAGCACGGCGTCGTCATAGTGTGACGTCACCGCGTGACAGAAATGACCAAATAAGCTTTTTATAAGAATAGATTATAGAAAAGTACATAACACAAATATGAGTTGTGTTAATTACATACGTAATAATTTTAATTACTGTCTCTTAACAGAAACAGTACAAAATTTCTTCTGGAATTAACAGGGAAAAAAGCTGCGTGCTATATTGAGGGGGGAAGTATGTCGAGTGAACAGCAACGTCAGGCTACGTGGGGAAGGGGGCGATTTCTAGGGAGGTCAAACTGGAGCCACGTAGTTTATGGGCCCTGTCTTAGCAGCATCCTTTCTCAATGTCACACGATGGTACTGCTTCTGCCAGTCACTTGAAATAGACACATATGCTCGTCTCACTTCTGCACCGCCTGTTTTTTCCGTCAGTTGTGAGTGACGTCAGCTTGTGGGAAGTGTGATGCACTGTCATTCCAGAGATCTCCTTTGAGCTTTCAGTTTCAATGCGGCCGAGACGGCGTCAAAGCAGGCGGCACCCAGCTCCTTTGAGAATCGCGCCTTTGAACTTAATCGCTTTTCTGTGAACGGCCGTCATTAACTCCAACAGAGTGCAGTTCTCGGTAGCGACGGTAATGATTACTTGCGCACGGACGTTCCGTTTTGTCCGAGCAGGCGTGCTCTTGATTTCAATTACGACCTCTCAACTAGGTGGCCATTGTTGACGTGCACAAAGGGACCGGGAGGAGCGGCAGCTGCGGGGGGCTGTGCCGGAAAATCTGCCGATTTTCGTGAAAGGCCGACGTCACAAAAAGAGTCAGAGCAAAAATCGATCCTTGTTCATGTAGCACCTGCTGTGTGTGAGATGGAAAAACAGCTCAACAGGTCTTCAGAAACCGGATTTATTTCATACCGAGCGTGGTGGATGAGTGGTGAACGCTATGGCCTCGCATTCAGGAGGACGGCGGTTCGATTCTCCGTCCGGGCAACCAGATTTTGGTTTTCCATGGTTTCCCCAAATCACTCCAGACGAATGCAAGAATGCTTCATTAAAAAGGCCATGGCCGAATTCCTTCCCGTTCCTTGTCCCCAGTCCCATCCCACCTCTAATGACTTCGACATTGACTAGGTGTAAAGTCATAAGTAATATATAAATTTTTATTTTTTTTCATCCCATCTTACTACCCTGCTATCCTATTCATGTTTCTGATGACTGAATTCGATAAACGCTCTTTCATCGTTTTACAAATGATTATTATTACTCCTTATTAGTGTTATTAACTTTTTCGATTGTGATGAAAAGGTAGCTAGCTATAAATAAGAATGCTGGAGGTCCATTTTGCTTTGCTTTTATTAAAGAAACAACGTGATAATATTGCATCCCACTCTTCACTGAATATAGACGAGGCACTCAAGGTGAGAAAATTAGAGAAGCTACTTCTTTGCGATGCTCAAAGCGACTTTCCTAATCACTTCTTCTTGGATGAACGCCTTGAGCGTGTCCCTCAATGTGAACGACTGGGAAGATGAATTGAGGTAGCTTCCCGATGCCTTCCACCGTGTGAAAGTGTTCCTAAGGCCGAGGTTACACAGTCCGAGTTTCTGACCTGACAGTGGACAGCTACTGCCCCTCCGTTCACGCGCGACAGTAGCTCGACTCGTCTCGCCCGGTTACTCAAGTGCGAGATGCTGGCGTGAAAGTAGACAGCTACTGCACGTGTGTTCTCGCATCTTTTCAGTAGCTATTCATAGGTCTCGTGCAATGTTGTCGCAAAATAGACGACTGATCACAGTACATACCGTAATAAAAGCGGTTACAAAATACTTTGCGGTGAAATACTTCGAGCTGAAAGTGCTGTGCAAAACAAAGAAGAAAAACAGAACTATATGGGTCAGTAATTGGACGCAAAGGAAAGAGGCAACGCAGACAATATTTAAAGAACTATTTGATGAATGGTTTATATATGTCGTTCAGTGCCACATCCACTTTTTTTGGGTTTATCAATTTTCAATAATTCCTGGTTATACGTAGAATGCAAATTTTTCTATCTTTTTTGTTACTTCATTCGGGTCTTGTAAACCCAATTCCACGCGAACGTGTTCAAGCGTGGGTTTACGCAAATCTCTGTTCTTATAATTATGTTCCAAACAATTCAATAAGTTGGTTTGATCCTTGAAAAGCTCCACAAACTTTATATTTTGTTCTGAAGTCCATCTATCCGCCATTTTTTGTTTTTAACCACTACTGGAAAAAAAAAAACACACACACACAAGCAGCAACAGCCTGGCGTGGTACCGGGCTTACGAGCAAGTTGACGTCCGAGTCGCATGTGAGCTGCTGCTTGTTCCGTGGTGGGGGAAAGCGAGAGACGAGTAAAATAAAAAAAATGTTGTAGTAACTCTGATGCGAGCTACTGACCGACTCGCACGTGACAGTAACTCGTACGTGACGTGCGGTCACACGGTGCGAGTAGCTGCACTGCAGTAACTGACTAACTATGCTAGCTCATTGTGTAACCAGGCCTTAACTCGGATGCGAGCTGCTGACCGACTCGCACGTGACAGTAACTCGTACTATGCGGTCACACGGTGCGAGTAGCTGCACTGCAGTAACTGACTAGGCCAGCTCGCATTGTGTAACCAGGCTTTAACTCGGATGTGAGCTACTGACCGACTCGCACGTGACAGTAACTCGTACGATGCGGTCACACGGTGCGAGTAACTGCACAGCAATAACTGACTAGGCCAACTCGCATGCTAGCTCGCATTGTGTAACCAGGCTTTAAGTGTTGTACTTGTGGACGACAGTGATTACGTGTCTTTTCAGAATGGGGTGTTGGTTGTGCTGTGTATGAAAAAGGGGAAAGGTAAAATCCATTGGCGGTGCATTCAGGCCTACTCTTCCGAAGAACAATTCAGGGGCCGCCAAGCCTATTTTCCCCATCCAAAGGTCGAATCACCATGAATAATATCTCCACCTCATACCCACTGTGGAGAGGTGTGATCTTTATCTCAGGACTTTACTGTACAATCTGGTGATCAGATATTGCACATCATCATCTCTCCTTCCCTGCTTGCCTAGTCCTGATGATGAAAATTTCTTACACCGTCAGGACTAGGACCAGCTAATCTCGTGTCAGGCGCCGGACACTATCACGGTGCCACATCCAACTTAGGACTCCTTACCACTAACAGGGGTATATTTTATTACCCCCAGAGAAGATTCTAGACAGTTACAAATGAACCGTTACACGTTTCCATAACGCCAAACAACGGCCGAAACAATAAGTTATTGTAAAACTTAATTATAACTTACTTAATTTTACTTGGAACGATACAAAAATAACTTTAAATGAAGTTATAAACAATTTGAAAAATTTCAACATTATTTTGAACATGTTTAATAATTTTTATTCACTTAAAAAAACTAAATATGATAGTTGATACAACGACAAACTTTAATGCTATTTAATTAAAATGGTAGATATCAAATCAATGTGGGACATTGATAATGTCTGATACACTAAGCGAGAACCATTTCATATAATATATAGAACAAAATATGATTCGTTATCAAATCAGTTTCAAGTAAGTGCAATCAAATGTAGGGAATCATTGTAATGGTAACATGAAAACTAGTATCAGACGATTTGCATGTGCTGGTCTGATATTAGTGTGTACGACAAGGATTTGCTTTCCATTGTGGACTTTAGTTTTTCTTATCAAACTATCATTATGTAAATCAGAATCCAACCAATTTTACTAGAAACTAATCCTGTTCTTTTCAGTAACTTTTGTGGATACGTAAGAATAATAGAAGTTATCAAAACATTGTTAAATGTAGTTACAATTACAAAAGATGTTGCTGTTCTCATAAAACATAATAATAAATAGTAATAGAAAACAAACAATTGATTTTTTATTATTAACTGCTTAACGTGTAAGGAATGGGAAGGAATTCGGCCATGGCCTTTTAAAGGAATCATCCCGGCGTTTGCCTGGAGTGATTTGGGAAACCATGGAAAACCTAAATCTGGATGCCCGGACGGGGATTCGATCCGGCGTCCTCCAGAATGCGAGGCCAGAACGCAAATCGTTACGCCACCACGCTTTCACAAATAATTGAAAGTGAGTTAGTCAAATGGTAATAACTGTAAGTCCTTCGATATCTTCGTTAATACTGACTGATATTTGAGTAATACCCACTGAACTACTCATTGAACTGGTTCCAGTTTTAAATATAAAATTTTCCATTTGTTCCTATACATACTTAAAAAAAGTTTTGACAAATCTACTCCACTTAAAGGTTAATCCATTTTTAAAATAGAAATCCACAGTAGATACCAGTTGTTATGGGATAAAAATAGAAATGATAAATGTTTCTGACCTGCTTTCGCTTGTCGCCTTATAATGATACATACTGAAAAACTATAGAAAAAATAAAATGGAAGTGAAGCGTTGTTAAATAAAGAAGTCTTCACAAGGAATACGGATAAACAACACCATTGTGTAATATATAGAAAAGGGAAGTAATTAGGTAATGAGGCGAATAGGATTATTGATAAAGTGACTGGTAGTAGTAGGAGGAAAATGGAGACTCGGGATGATTGATGAGATAAAAAACACCATCAGATGAAGATCCAGATGAGATGGAGATAAAGGTGGTGACGGGGACTTGCTTTAGGACACAACGCGATAGAAAAAGATTGAAAAGAATGTTAAACTGTTGCCTCTAATACGGACAAGAAGGAGCATAATGGTGATGGTATCTTGTAAATGGTGAAAGCTGATTTCCTACACTAACCAGCAATTCAGGATAAAATTTCAGCAATAAGAGAGAGATATAGGGTTATTCCGTAAAATCGCGTACGACCGACCTTGTAACGTAAATTACTTAGTGGAACAATGGCTAAAGCCAGTTTCGGCGAGCCTTCACCGTATGTGGACTTGGAAGTATATTTCTGCTCAGCCTTTAATCTCATCCGAACCAATAAAACTTTACGAATTTTTATGAATTGTTAAGTGTGTTTCTCGTAAGGAGATCGGCGTTTCTCATTGGTCTAACCAGCCAGAAGACACACCAGTCGTGTCGAGAAGGGGACCGACCAGTGTTGGTCATCCGTGGGGAACGTCGTTGTCTCGCCGAAAGCCGACACCGTGCTGTACCTGGTGAGTTAACTGTTTGCACAACACGGTGTCAAATTCATCACACAGTTCGACACAGTGCGCTGCCTGCTTCAGTATCGTTCCACGTTGGCGTGACATCCTAAGACAGTGCCGACAGGAGAAGGTTGTCCCTATCAGACGGTAAGTATAATAATCTACTGTAAAACCACGATAAACCAAAAAGTAGTCAACCCATAATCGGTACGAGATTAAAGATATTATTTTTTCCCAGGCTTAACATATTGTGTATAGATTGTAAACTATTGACGGTAAATCTTATATATATGAGGGAGTACCCATAGAAATCGGAATTATTTGTTAAAAGGTATACATTTTCAAATTTTTTTTGCAAAACAACTTTATCCAGATCAATTGCAGCTAATACATTTGTCCCACCTGTGCTTCCACTGTTCGAGACATTTGCTGTAATCATCTTTAGACATGGCTGACGGCTCCTCACTCGTTTTTTTTTTTTTTTTTTTTTTTCCTTGATCTCTTCAGTGTTGTCAAATCGGTGTCCTTACATGCCCCTTTTCATGCTTGTAAATCAGAAAAAGTCGCACGGTGCCAGGTCAGGCTAGTTAGGTGCCTGGGACAGCGGAACCATGTCATTTTTAGCCAAAAATGCCTAACAGAGACAGTTGTGTGTTCAGATGCATTGTCGTGGTGGAAGAAACTTTCTTCTGTCATCCACAAATAATATTTTTTAAACAAACACTTTTGCGTTATCATTTTAAAACTTCTAAATAAAAGGTTTGATTGAAGGTCTGATGTGGCGAGACAAACTCTGAATAAACTACGCCCTTGGCATCAAAAAAAAAAAAAAAAAAAGCAAATGAACGTTATTTTGATGTTTGATTTGAGGTGACGACATTTTTTTTGGACGGGATGACAAAGACGTCTTCCATTGGTTTGATTGTTGCTGGGCATCCAGATTTGGGTTTTCCATGGTTTCCCAAATCACTCCAGGCAAATGCCGGGATGCTTCCTGCAAAAAAAACCATGGTCGAATTCCTTGTCCCCCATCCTTTCCCGTCTCTAAAGACCTCGCTGTTGAGAGACGTAAAGCAGTTTAAAAAAAATCAATTGCAATTCGATTAAATTAAATTAAATAAACCTGACAATTGAGCTTAATTGTTTCAGGATTATTTAGTCTGAAAAGCAACACGAAATCCCAACAAACGAGTCAAACAGCAGAATGTTTCAAAATACAAATAAGTAGCTAAAAATAAACGCTGATATTTTCTTTCAAGGCAGATGAGTGTATCAGGCTAAAAACAGCTCGCCCAAAACCTTTACACTTTAGGTTAGTTAATGAACAGTCCGCTATGTTTTATTAACACTTCTCGTAATCCAGAAATGTTGAAACTAAGTCTCCATACTTTCTTTACACTTTTCGCTGTCTGCTACCCCTCCACTGCCACCATTACCATCTTTTTTTCCTCTTTAATTAAAGGATAACACGTGTAGGGCGAGTTTGGTGTCCCTTTCGGCAATAAATCGCCGTTTTCCGAGCGGGGCTCAGCGGACTGTTTGACCAGGCGGAACGACGCCATGCATTTACCGACGCAGGCCGTAGCGGCCCACGCCTAGCGACACCACGCGTTAATCGGCCAAGCAACTGTTTAAAAACTTTTAATGCCATTGTACGTTACAAGCGGAGGCCGCTCCCCTGACAGATATTAACCGGCGTTTCCACTGCCGCAGCGGGTCGTCCTTAAAGATAACGGCCGTACGGACGTTCAAAAAGGAGCGCCGAGAGAAAAGAGAGACAGAAAAGCCCGCTCGCCGGAGGGCGCTGTACATTAGCCCGGCTTTTAAAACCGTGTACGGCGGCGATAGCGTAATTTTTGAAGTGGCCAGTGTAAACAGCAACACTATTAAGGCGAGCTCGGTTTATCTGCTGCCCGACCGCAATACACGGTAACGATAAGCCGCCGGGAACTGCTGCGTCATTTCATTATGTGTGCCGCGCAGCGCAAGGGAAACGGTAACTGCTGGCGAAGAATTGGGCTCAGCACTATTCCCCTGCCCCTGCAGAGTTGAACGCTAAGCTGGCGGGGCTAATAGCTGGTGCAGCGTGGGCCATACTGATGATGGAACGGCTGTTATTAAGAGCATGGAGCCGATGCAAGTAGGAATAGAAGCAGTAATAGAAACATTACTAGAACGAATAGAAAATATAAATCAAATGAGTTGTATATTACACTGATATCATTGTCTCAAAGGTTCTATAATGTTGTGGCAAGTAAATTCGCGGTGTGTGTGGTATGAAACTTTGCGAAACTGTCACCCGCCTAAATAAATGTGTTTGTGAGAGAGAGAGTAACAGAAACGGACAGAGATGGCTGCGTTAAGGCGCATTCCCACGATCTCTTGTAACGAAGACGAGACGGGACGGGACCTCATTAGCCGAAGTGTAGGGACGACCGCGGGCCGCAGGTTAGTCCTAGCTTACCTCGCCGCCACCTCCGCACCACGTTGCCTAGTGTCGTTTGGCACAGAGCAATTTACAGCAACAGAAGGGGTGCGCACCTCTGCTGCAAACCGGTGGCAACAGCGCACCGATACACGCCTGTGATGTTTACCAACTCATAGTGGGTAGCTGCGTCTTGTCTGCGCTAGCAGAGGTGGCCCTGTTCCCATGGCGTGTGGTTGAGTATTTGTCCCGTCCCGTCCCGTCTCGCCTTCGTTACAAGGGATCATGGGAAAGAGCCTTTACGTGACGTCACATATGGTCAACCCAATAAGAGACAAGTTCTGGAGGGAATAAGATATGTGATTGTTGCTAACAGTTACTCCAGTGGCATAAAGTTTAAGTTAAAATGTTACTAACATTTAGAAATGTTGGTTCACATGTCGGGACATCTGGAGGAAGCGGGGGATGAAGATTATCTCTGGTTGGCTCCTGGAGGGAGGGCGTTTCCTGACTGACGGAACCGAGATTACATGCATGTTGCCTCCAAGAGGGAAGAGGATTCTTGGCGGCATATCTAGATGCGACGATTCCAGTGCCATGAGCCAACAGCGCCGCACAGCTTAAGACTTCGTCTTAAACACAGAAATTATTTTTTGAGCTTAATCTCCGAGTTATACAGCTGGTGTGTGTAAGCTGACGATACAAGTCGTGTATCTGAGAGTGATGAATGCAACCTGCTACGACTTCTAGTAACGGTAAAAGACAATACTGCTGTTCATTTTTTCTTCAGTGTATGTGCTATACTTTCATTGCCCGACAGACGCCATGGACAAAGAAATTTGTCTGGTGAGAAACTTGTGTTGTTCCGAATCCCAGACCCTGTGCTAAGCCGGACACTTTTTTTAATAAATTTTTGTTTTGACAAGTAATTTGGTCTGTAGTAACTGGCTCCCACTTACTAGCAAATTGATAGGCTAACAGTTGCAGCGTGTTTAAAAATACCTTTGTTAACATTGAATGTTATGCAATCCTTTAAAAATTTGTTACTTCAGAAATATGGCAATTATAATTGTTGTGCTTCTAGGTCATTTGTTTTGTGATATAATGACTCGACCCAGTAATGTATCGCGTTGGTGTTTGTTTGCGAACTAATTTTGATTGTTTACATATTTGGTTAACAGTAAACACCACGTACGGAGTCATTTAAATGCTTATTGATCAGTAAATGACAATATATTGTAGTGATCAGGGTCACTCCATAGTTTTCGTTGTGAATGGCAAGAGTGGCTGGATGAGACAGGGTATGCCACCTATTGACTGAATATTGAGGTGTGTTCTCTCTTTTCATGGCGAACGGTGGGGGTTGATAAGTGGCTGAACAACTGATTGGCCGGTGGAATGTCGCGCGCAAAATGGACAAAGGGTGAGCTGGCTGCCGGAAGAAGAAGGACAGTGAGCCATAGGTGGCGGGACAAGCAACACCTCTGTGCCACCTCTCTGTGGATGCAGACCAAGAAGCGGTGTAAAGTTATGAGTATAAGTGTGTTTTTCAGCGGGAAATAGTGCAGTGGTTAAACTTAAAGTTTAACTAAGTTTATGGTTGCTTGGCGCCGCGGTTGGACCTCCTGATCGACTAAGGATGGTGGTTTAGTCCATCTACACAATATCATGCAATTGAGAAGGTGAATATAACATTACCACTGAATTGTTTAGGAATCAAGACTCCAATAAACGTTCCTGGGTGAAGCGATTCACCAGATAAGAAGTTCTCATGTCCAGTAAAATTGTTTATAATGAGCTAGTCGGACAATTTGTCTTGAGTCAACAGCGTGTAAACATAAGTCTCATGTAGGGTGGCACCCATGGTATCAAATGTTGTTATTTTTGATAATTATAAAAAAAAGGAAGGTGAATGTTAAATTTTTATAATTAAATTCATCAAGTTTCATATGTGAAAATAAATGTCTAGTTATGTTTGTGAATCTTTTGTTCAGAGCAAATTTGACCCATTCCCCGCAAAATTGAGATGCTTATGAAATATCAATGTAAGAAGAATTGATCTAATATTAAAATTAATGTGAATGGAAAATATTAAATTTCCATAATTATCATTGCTATTTAAGCACAGAGACGGTCGGACCGCCACAATATGATTTACTTAATTTACATAAATATGTTGTTAAGTCTCCCTACTCATCAAAATATAATTCAAATATGAAATTACTCAAAATCAAACTTTAATTGGCGATAATAAGTAAACCAATTAAAAAACTGTAAAGGAGCTTCCCACTTCATTACAGTAGCGAGATGGTCTCTGACCATGTTCTATTAATATTTTTAACTTCCTTCAGACTTTATAGAAATGCTTCAAATTTCGCATGGAGTACCATAAGCTACAAATACAGGTCAAGTTCTTATTTCGGTAATATGAAAACAGGCGTTCATGACATTTGACACTTTGTTAGGTTTGAATCTCTACCAAGTATGTTTTGTTTAAATCAACATTAAGACCCCCAACAATGATAGAAACTCAAGATTTCAGCCATATCAGGTTACTCAATCAAGACTTTTGACCTGAAACACTTTCCTTGTACCTAGAAACTCAATTTGGGTCACTATTCTGGCATCGCATTTTTTGTTTGAATCGCTCTTAAGAAGTCTATCAAGATCAAATTCAGGGGGCTGGTCACGTGATAATGACATTTAATCCTAAAAACTCTCTCTCTTTTTTTTTTTTTTTTTTTTTTTTTTGTTCCTAGAAAAAGTAAGACATTTTTAACAATCCAAATTGAATATATTTCCAGTTCTTCTACAATAATCCTAAGGCAGCGTATTAATACATTTATCAAACAGGCCTCTACCTATAGATCTAAATGCCTAATGTATAAAATTCTCAATGCAAAGAAATGTAACCGAGCACTTGAAAAGAAGATGACATGTTTCTTTAAATCTAATTTCTTAGTCCTGTGAGGTGGTAATATTTTTGAGGCTTCTTTGAAACGAGATTGGTGAAGACACTTGTTTCAGCCATGTATTAAGAATCACTATTGCGATTATCATCAGCCTTATTCGCAAAGATCTTTAGTGCTTATTGAAACCCTGAACTAATCTCCAAATTTTCACGAAGCCATCACTCACCCGGTATTCATTTTTTAACTAAGAAATGTTAAACGTGTGCCACTCTCTGGTCTAAGTTGATACTGTGGAGGGTATCACAGGATCATTGCAATTTCTGGGGAGATGTAAACTTACCAGGAAACAGCTGCAGAGTTTAAAGAACCCCCCAGGGAAAGAAATTGTTATACGAATACCGAAAAAACTACCGTTAAAAATATGTTTACTCTCCTACTCATTTTCCCTCTGATAAAGGTAACGTCAACGATCGAACTTGCACTCAAAATGATAAATACGAACGTGTTTTCTACATGCCGAATGGCCGTGTACACAAAATGTACGAAACTAAAAATGTTTCAGTAAAATTTCTATCGTGGATGGTAACACGACCAGATGCCAAACATGTCAGAAAATAAAGTTGAACAATTATTGAACAATTTCTGCATTTCAATTAAATAAATAATAATTTACTAGATGTCCAGTGCCAAAATTTCTCGATTAGCATGAATAGTACGGTTGGTGGCTTGTAATAGAATAAAAGAAGAACTGCCTTATTTTATCAATTGTTTATTTGTTTTATGTAATAGACACGTAAAATAAAGTCGAGCAGTTTATTAATATCTCTGCGATATGTGTTGTTATTACCAAGCGGCTTGGTTCTAAACTGTCTCATACGCGCGACTTTCACAGTTATTAATTTTGTCAAATTCAGAAAAAATTCGTTCTTAATTTATAATGTTGCCTGGAGACCTTAATCTATTAAATGATACCTCATTTATCGACTTCGGTTAAGTATCAAGGGAGATAAATGGTTCGTAACAAAAAAACTTTTGCCCTTTAAATGTCAAATTCAAAAAAAATTCATTCTTAAAACATGACGTTACCAAAGCGAAGACCTCAGTTTCTAAAATAATACCTCATTTCACGATTTCGGGTAATTATCAAGGGAGATAAATGGTTCGTGACACAAAAACGCGTTGTGGAAATATTGATACTTTTGCCATTTAAGGGTCGAATTAAGAAAAAAGTCCTTCCTTAATGTTGATGTCACCAAAGCGGAGATCTTAATCTTTAAAAGTATACTTCATTTATTGATTTCTATTGCGTATCTAAGGAGATAAATGTTTCGTGACACATAAAACAGCATTTTAGAAATATTGAAATATTTGCCCTTGCTTAACACATGATGTGACCAAAGCGGATACCTTAGTCGTTAAAATAATACCCCATTTATCGATTTCAGTTACGTATGAAGGGAGATAATGGTTTGTGACAAACAAACAAAAAAAACCTTTTAGAAATAAGATGTACTAGACGACCCGTGCGAAAATTTCGCGAATAAAATGCGATGAATAGTGAGGTTGAATATAATGTCACCAAGTTCAGTCATTACTCTTCATACTCCTACTTCATTTATCGATTTTGGTTAGAAATCCAGGGAGATAAATGGCTCGAAACACAAAAAACGAATTTTAGAAATATTGACATTTTTGCACTTTATGGGTCGAATTACGAAAAATTCCTTTCTTAAAATATAATGTTACCACGGCGGAGACCTTATTCTTTAATACCATACCTCATTTATCTATATCGGTTAGATATCAAGGGAGATAAATCGCTCGTGACACAAAAATCGGTTATAGAAAAATTTATACTTTTTTCTTTTAAGGGTTGAATTCCAAAAACATTCTTTCTTAAAATATGATTTCACAAAGCTGATACATTACTCCTTATATTCTTACTTCATTTATCGATTTTGGTTAGATATCCAGGGAGATAAATGGCTCGAGATACAAAAAACGCATTTTAGAAAAATTGACATTTTTACTTTTTAAGGGTCGAATTACGAAAAATTCCTTTCTTAAAATATAATGTTACCACGGCGGAGACCTTATTCTTTAATATCATACCTCATTTATCTATATCGGTTAGATATCAAGGGAGATAAATCGCTCGTGACACAAAAAGCGGTTATAGAAAAATGTATACTTTTTTCCTTTAAGGGCTGAATTCCAAAAACATTCTTTCTTAAAATATGATTTCACAAAGCTGATACATTACTCCTTATATTCCTACTTCATTTATCGATTTTGGTTAGATATCCAGGGAGATAAATGGCTCGAGATACAAAAAACGCATTTTAGAAAAATTGACATTTTTACCTTTTAAGGTTCGTATTACGAAAAATTCCTTTCTTAAAATATAATGTTACCACGGCGGAGACCTTATTCTTTAATATCATACCTCACTTATCTATATCGGTTAGATATCAAGGGAGATAAATCGCCCGTGACACAAAAACCGGTAATAGAAAAATTTATACTTTTTTCCTTTAAGGGTTGAATTCCAAAAACATTATTTCTTAAAATATAATGTCACAAAGCTGAGACATTACTCCTCATAATCCTACCTCATTTATCGATTTTGGTTAGATATCCAGGGAGATAAATGGCTCGAGATACAAAAAACGCATTTTAGAAAAATTGACATTTTTACCTTTTAAGGATCGAATTACGAAAAATTCCTTTCTTAAAATATAATGTTACCATGGAGGAGACCTTATTCTTTAATATGATACCTCATTTATCTATATCGGTTAGATATTAAGGGAGATAAATCGCTCGTGACACAAAAACGCATTGCAAAAATATTGATACTTTTGCCCTTTATGGGTCGAATTCCGAAAACTTTCTGGCTTAATATATGACGTCACTAAAGCGGAGATCTTAATCTTTAAAACGATACTTCATAAAACGGTTTCAGATAGGTATCCAGGGAGATAACTGACTCGTAACACAGAAAACAGCATTTTAGAAAAATTTACATTTTCGCCCTTTAAGGGTCGAATTCCGAAACCTTTCTTCCTTAAAATACGATTTAACCAAAGTGGAGACCATAAGCTTTAAAATGACACCTCATTCATTGATTTCGGTTAAGTATGAAGGAAGATATAGGCTTGTGACAAAAAAATACCTTATAGAAATAATATATATGATTATTGTTAGAACTTCTACTGTCGTACAGACAGATCGCTTCATGGGATTGTCAGTGAAACGTTTCTTGCAGTCCCGTCAAGTTGGTAACTAAATCCGACCAACTATTATTCGTCAGTGGATGTTTTACCGAGTCCGATGCTATTGGCCTCGCCTGGGTTGCCGCTCGTTTCCCGTCTCACGCCATTAGAGGGAGCCACGGCCCGCTGGGCAGCCAGCGACAAGAACACTCTGAGGTGGTCCTCGGGGGGAAATGTTTCGCAGTTGGTTTTGAGAAACGCTTTGTCCGCCTAGCCGCAGGCCGAATTAAAACGGAAACGGCGTTTCCAGTGACAGGCGTGAACCATTTGCGGGCGCGCCGGGATGTCTTTATTGCGCGACCACCTGTTTTGTTGAGCTGCGGTTGGTCGCTTGCATGTCGGAACAGGAATGGTATTCGGCTGTTTTACCTCGTCATGGACGGCTGCTCCCCCCGGCTCTCGTCTGTATCAATAAGTCTCGCTCTAACATTCACTGCTGATGAAGTTGCTAGTACAACTGCTGGAATGTTTCCGCATTAGCGTTACGTCTTAAGTATCGTGTGCCTAATGTATATTTACGGCATGATACCATAACGAACTGGTACGGCTTTTTACAGGACGTTCTATTTTTTACTACGCTAATACTTTATCGTAGAAACTGATGTTTAAACCGAAGCATTTTGATAAGCAAGAAGTTTACTGCGATAAATTTCATCATCAGTTCCGCAGTGGTTATAGGTCTCTCAAAAGAATTGTTTTTGTGTAATGATCATTAGAAATACAAGCAAAAAGAGAAATAGAAACGTTAAAAATACGATGTCATGACAGGAAATTAGGAATAAAGTGGGTAATTATGAACGAATGGGCCAACTTCTGGAAGAGTGAAAAGATTCTTTTGTTTGATTGTAATGGCGGAATGTGTATATATTTGTGTTTTGTTGCTGAGTAGTTTGATTTTTCAATTTAATGTTTCCGTTGAATATATGTTTTGCATTAATGGTTACTTGTTTCATGCTGCAATAGTCATCTTGTATGACAGAAAAACTACTGTATTTAATGACAGTTTGAATTTAAAATTCTGTGTTCTCTGTCTATAGACATGTGATGACATCTGAAGGGAACTGTGTAAATACTGAATTATTGTTTCAGTGCTGAAAAGCGTTCTTTGTATCTGGTATATGATTGTCTTCATGTTAATGCTATTTAAACTGCATAATATTTTGACAAAATTGATTGGTATCCGAGATGTCGCAACTAACAAGCAGAGTGCGTCTACTTGTCATCACCGATTTCGTCCAAATCATCGTATATGTAGGGCCTGAGTAGAAATTACAATGATTCAAGTGGAGCTCCAGATGACAAAGCGTTTGTTTGTTTGTTTTTTTAAGCAAAAAGTATTTTCGTAGATCGGGAAATATACAAGACTTTTACGTATCAAGCAGTGTTTGGTGCAACGGCCAGTGTTGGGGCTTGTAAAGCGTTGGGTGCAGGTTCGATTCTCAGTGAGATAACTTTTTTTCATTGGCTTCTTTTAAACTACATATTTTATAGTATAATTATAAATTTTATGCTATAACTTATTATATTTATTTACTGCTAACAACTTTCGGGGAAGGAATTGTAAGCCATAAACAAAAAAATTTGCTTTTCGGTTGTGAGCATAGGTGTAGTAGGTTTGCTGGAAAAACAATATCATTAAAAAAGATGTATATTTGTATTAGAAACTGTGACGGCACGATGCAAAAGCAAAAGCCATATATCTTCCACTGTTTTGCATTTACTGTGCATCTTTGCGTATCTACTTTAAACATAACAGCAAGGGACAGTACCGCGAATAATTTAAAAGGAAGGCTGAGTAAGACTATTGTTAAAATAACTAAGAGTTACTATTACATTACATTAAGAAATTAATAGATGAGCGAGTACATAAGAGCGTAGAAGTAAAGTTGTTACTGGGTGGATAAGGAGACTGGTGAAGTCAGGCTGTAAAATAAATGCCTGAAAGAAGTCAGATGATTTTAAACAACGGGAGCGGATGGAGATACACTCTGGGAAAGAAAGCGACCCTAGAACCATTACGATTAATCGTATTGATCAATTACTGCCTACGGTATTACTCTTACGTATCGAAATCGGAGTTACAAAGGCTAATACCAGAAAGTTTTGAAAATATTATCAGAATCTAGTGTCCGCTTGTAATGATCATTTTACTGAGTTCTACAGCGTAAACTGGAGTCTGTAACATGCAGAGCTTCAGCACATACGAAAAACGAGCTTTACGTCATTTGAAGGTCCGGTTGAGAAATTGCGTAGAAAGTGATAGCTCCGAGATTCGAAGAGGATACTTTGCAGTTAGAGCCTCCCTTATCCGTTCACGTAAGATGACTGTTACCAGCGGGAAGGTTGTGCAAAAATTAAAATACATCAGTGATGAGGTAACTGCAGTTAAATTAAACACCTCTTTTCGAGCACTGATCTTGGTGTATAAGTGGTAAAATTAGCAATGCATTCTGTAGAAGTATGATTTTTTTTCCAGGGGTAGCTATCAAGATTTCACTTTTCCATTGTCTCCAGAAATTATATATATTATTTCTAATTTTTTCCGCATATTTTTTTTAAATGTAATGTTCTGTTTAGTAATGTACCTTATCATGAGTTTGTGTCGTTTGCTTCTGCTAGGAAAACATTTAATTATTTGTAATTGTTTCGTCGAACGTTGTAGGAGTTTTGTTACGTACCTATTCCAGTTGACAAATAAACCATTACTACAGATCAGCCGGTAGTTCTTTCTTCCTATTACGAACCATCAACCTCGCTATTCATCGTACTTATTCGCGAAATTTTTGCAATAAGCTGATAATGCGATAGTTTCTTACTGAAGGGATATGTGGTATCTTTCACCTACCGAGACATAATTTTTATTCTGAACTTATTTACTCTGTTTCCGCTTAAGCATAATGCTCTAATCAATATATGTTATAAAAGTAAGTGTACAATGTGCGTGTCGCTAAAACTGAAAAACGAGTACCGGTACGATCTAGGGAGTTGTATGGTGTGGTAGCCCTCTATCCCTTATCAATGAACAAGATTCCCGTTTTTACCTGAAGGGCGTGATTTTGAAGATTGAAGGGCTGGAAGTTCCGGGCAGCGAGAAAACGAAACAGTCGAAGAGCGCGAGGCACGTTTACGTTCTCAGCGAATGTGAACGAGCACCGTGAGAAGCAGAGAAACCGAATAACAACGAAATGAACGAATTAAAGAATTAAGAATTGCGACACAATCTTATAATAGAAGACTGCGAACGCAAGCCACCCATGTAAATATCACCCTAAAAGAAGCGCGGACGAGGACAAGTAAACAGTACAACCTGAAAAATGAAGCATTTCACTACGACCCGACAAAACAATATAACAAAAACAACCACGTCGTGATCGGAAAAAAAGGATAACATCTACCAATTTTGCAACGTGAAAAAATTCAGTGGAGAAACACCAGGACTCTGTTGCATGAATGGAAAAATTCGATTACCACCACTGGAAACACATTCACAGGAATTTCTACTTTACATGACCGGGAAAGCTCCAGAATCGAAACACACAGTATTAATCCTCAGAATACTGATCTCTACTGAACTGCCATTCCAATTTAAAAGACTGCAATTTTCAATCAAATTAGCCTATAGTTTTACAATCAACAAAGTGCAAGGACGAACTTTAAAACATTGCGGCATCAACTCCAAAGAGTCCTGCATTTCTCACGGCCAACTATACGTAGCTTGCTATTGACTAGGAAATTCTAAAAATTTGTGTATATATACCCCTGATAACAAAATGAAAAATGTTGTTTATAAACAAGTATTGCAAAAGTTAGAATATGTTTTCAATTTTAAAAAAAAATTACCTCTTACATTTTAAGGTTTATCCTTTTATTCCAACTATCACAAAATCTCATATTAACTCTCTGAGCTAGTCTGTAATAAAATTTAATGTTATTCATTTCTCCCCGGATAAAATTACGATGTGTGACAGAAAACTGACAGACAATCCCCGAAGCAGTAAAACCCTACTCGCTCAAAGTTTTGTCGGAGCGAAGAAATCTGTGGCAGGGAACACAATGGGAGAATAAAATGGCGAGTCACGTGGGTGACAAACGACGCACGGCAGGTGACCGGAAGGTCGGGCGGTAGCTGATTGATCAGTCGGGGCCACGTCGGGCCAACTTGTACCCTCTGGGGGAGGCGCGGGCGGGGTTATCCATCTAAGACAGTGACTGGGGCCCCAATACCCTCGGCTGACACGTATTAATGACCGCGGGCGGCCCGGGGCATGATTCATCACCGGCCCAGCGCTCTGTGTACCTACTAAAGATCAAGCACGTTCGCCGTGATCAATCACCGCTGACTGATAGAAAAAGAAAAGCCATTTATTATCCGGGCGAGCGTCTGGCTGGCTGCTTGACGAGTGATCCAGACCACCACATCCATCATCGGCGGGAGGCCGCCACACCAGCTGTCCCGCCGCAAATATTTAGTCGACACTGTCCCCGCACGCCGGCCGATAATACATTTTTCTCGACTCCTATAGACGTGCGTGTGCACCCACGTAAGTCATCGCTCATTCTTCCTGTAATGTTTTACCTACCCCAATGAAATATATGTATCATCATCATCTTTGACAGTTTCCTGGCCATTTCACACATCTTCTACTTTCAACGCTCTTCTACCGTATAAGGCCGAGTAGTTTTAGTGTTTAGCGAACGTTTAATGTGGACTAACCATGTGGAACTCGGTTTATTAGAGTCAGAGGTGATTTTGAGACTCGGCAAATCAGGGCTTTGGACTCGGTACACGTTCCATTGTTTGAGGCCTGATTAGGGGGCATCCATAAATTACGTGAGGTGAAAATAGGGGGGGGGGGATCCGGCGAAATCTACGGAAATCTCACGTGAGATTTTGCGAAATATTTGGGGACAGTAGAGCCAAAAAAAGGTCTGCAATTTGCGCCAAAGTCGATTTCAGGAGGGTATTTCGTCAAAAAAGTTAGGGTGTGACCTAAAAAAAAAAGGTCTACAAAAGTTTCGAGGGCGATTTCTAGGGGGGGGGGGGGGGTCTCACGGACCGGATCTCACCAGAGGGGGGGGGGGGTCCAGAAATCCAGAAAAACACCTCACGTAATTTGTGGATCCCCCCTTAACTCAGTCCATCATGGTATTAATATTCTAATATTCTCTTAGACTTCAAATGAAACTAGTAACTACAATTCCGCTTTTCATACTACTACTATCCAATTCACTTGTCTATATTGCACAATTTCTCGAATTCCTTTATACATTTTTCCCTTGGTCATTATTGAGGCACCGTTCCTTCCAGTTCCATTTTGCATATTTTCTTGCACTCTCTTCCTTTATTTATCTTTTCATACATCTATACCACTAGAGTCTCAGTGTAAATTTTCACATTTTACGCTTATATTCGTTTCCTAAATTTTTCAATCTATTTCATTAAATCCCGCACCTCTAAAATTTCATCTCCATTCTGTTAATTCTACTAGTATCCACTTTTTTCACTTCACTCATCCTTCGTACCTGCATGTCACTATTGGCATACAATAACTCTTGTACAAAATTCATTTTCACATATGTAGCACATCACAAATGTACAATAGTACTGATAGATATATAAATACTATTAAAAACGTGTAACTGTGTCTGCCTGTTCCGCTATCAAGCAAGCTACTGAACGGAGTTTGGTGTGGTTTTCATTAGAGTGCAGGGTAAGATCAGACTTAGAATCTGATGCGCGTCTTATGACATTACGGCGCGTAATAGAAAGTTAAATTCTCTTTTTAACATCAAAATCGTTTATGCGTAATCTGACAACATAGAAGCTGCTCAAAATATTTTGCCGGAGTTTTAATGTTTCGATAGCTTAGAGCAGGGGTGGCCAAGCCAAATGATCTTGCGGACCACTTTGGAAATGTATCATAACTCCGCGGGCCGCATTATATATCACAATATTAGAGTTAGACCCACTATAGACATTTTTTGGAGTGAATATAATTCAATTATTCTGGGAACTCATAACTGTAAATTCATAAATAGAACAGGCAATATCTGTCATATATTCGCAATATCATTATTTCAAAATCAAAGTTAATTTTTTTCTCATAATTTCGACAGTTAATTATTGAATATATGGATGCACAAATAATGTATTTCTTTTATTACACTGGCTTTCACTACTTTGGCCAATAAAAAATAAATATATTTTGTGAAAGTGTTATGAATCTCGGCCGCAAAAATGTTCAGTGTGTTGGTCATCCCTGGTCTAAACTTTGAGGCGTTTATCATCACACTACCATAACTTAGAATGGAGCAAAATAACTAAGATCTGATCGAAACAGTAACAAAGAGGTTTCATGCTGTCCTAAAACCATATATCGGTTGTTTCTATCGGTACCTGGTATCTCAATAGGTGGCCACATTGTAGCAAAGCCGACGTGTTAGATTAATAACAAATTACTCGATTCTTGGTGAAGATTTGACATAATACTAATTTCTGAGGAAAATGTATTGCAGTTAGATACACCATATTATTATTTTTTCGTAAGATTAATAGAAACTACTCTATTGAGGAAATTGCGTACAAAAAAATAATAATTAAAAGTGGCGCTAAATTTCATTCGACAACCATTTGTCAATACGGAAAACGGGAAAGGGAACAGGGATATAATGATAACGTAACTTAAACGTTGCCTCCTGTACTTTTGGTTTATTTTAATATTAGTCATTTAACAAATCTTATGCTGAATTTACTGGCTAACGAACAGTTAGCACTACGTGTAATTTATTATAGTTAATTTCACTGGTTCAGTAACAGCTAACACTACGTGTCATTTATTTCCTGGTATCCCTCAGTTTACTAAGATTACACTTGAAATAACAAATAAGAATATAACATCCACTTTATAAGTATAATATGAAAATTTAAAGAAAATAAATTTTTTGCTTAGTTGTTGTGGAGGTAACAGCAGAATTTTGCGTATTAACATAAAGCTGCAACATCGATGGAATTGTAGAAACGCATGTTTGTGAGGGAACTGCAAATCAAGAATAATTAAAGTGTAAGAATAAAAATATCCTCAAGCTGGGAGAAATTAACGTTAAAAGTGACGTAATACATTTAACTGACTTGTTAGCTTCGACGAAATCTAACATAAAGGTCGAACGAAATGACAAAATCCTCATTTTCTGTGGCTAGTATACTTTCTCTGTTCCATCACTCTTCAATTTCTTTTGATTATATTGGTAGTATTTACTGATTAGCGATAGAAAAATACCTTCCTAAGCCTATATTTCTTTCTATGAATCCATCTTTCGCTAAGTTTCCTTGCCACAACTAATGGCTTGCTTTCTGAGGCACGATTTAATAATACCAAACGACTTTTCCTTCCCTGACACTTTTAAAAGCGTCATAAAATATCGCGGTAGTAACTTTTGGCCGCTTTAGTTTGTAATAAAATATTAGCCGCTTGTGCTAGAGCAGTCAGGCACGGAAAAATGAAATTTGGTTGAACTGTTAAGAGAAGAGTTACGATATCACCATGAACGATCTCGCTGGGAGGTATAATGCCGCTGCTCGAAACACATACAAACACACGCACACACACAAAGAGAGAGAAGTATGGAGAAATCAGCCAATTTTTTTTTGCATTAATTTTTACATGTTTTTAATTGTGTCCAGTTGGGGTCGTCCATTAATTACGTGAGATGTTTTTTCTTGAATTGAAACTCCCCTTGGTGAGATTAGGTGAAATCTGGCGGAACCGCCTCCCCTTCATCTAACGTGAGAATAATCTCGTAATGTTGAAGACTTAAACAAAAACTACTGCTGTTTGAACGGTGGCACGGTGGCAATTTGAAATAAAAACGTGAGATTTTTTCGGCCTCCCCTCCCCTATCCCTTTAAATAAGAATTTGAGATTTTGCCGGATCTCCTCCACTATTTCACTGCTTCCCCTTATTCAGCAAATCGTATCTTCGTAGCTCGTACTGGTATTGCGGGTAGAAAACTTGTCGTGTGTGGGCGTTACTTAACGTAGTAGCTACCCTCTTTCGGCCTAAGAAGAAGATATGATGTGATTGATATATACATTCTACTCCTTGTTTCTATTAAGTGCTAAAATCCCATCACTTCCAAACGGTATCACACACAACACATGTCTTAAGATGTCACTTGCGTTTTGCACACTTTATGACAATCGCTCTCGCATTTCCGGTTTGTTCAGAACATCGTTTCTTCATCTTCACTGGTAAGGTTTAGACTGTCACATTTGGGTATTTGGTGGTCTTGCTTATAATTTGGTAGTACATTAATTTTTTGAGTTTATGAAGATTGATTACAACCCATGCAAAAAATATTTGTGGAATATCACAGTATTATTTCATGGTTAATTTACTGGATGTCGTTATTATTGAATTATACTTGTCAGCTAATGAAATGTTAAATAGTCACAATCGTCTTACACTCACGTGTGTAAATATTATAAAACACTTTCAAATTTGTAACAAACTTCCTAAAACTATTAATGTACTTCAGTTTGTAAACTCCTTTAGGAAGACCTTAAGATAAAAGAACACTACTAAAAGTGTGGGAACTTGTTCACGGAGCATTTCATCTCCCATCATTTTTTTGTTTTTTTTTGTTTCTTTTTTTTCTTTTAGAGTGAATTACAAGTAAATGCCTGACGGAGAAATTACGCCTGTAAGTCGAGGTTTACAAACATTGCACAATTAATCCTGGGAATTAACACATGGGAATTGTGTCGAATACTGATATTTCGACGTCAGGGTTGTGTGACAAAATAATGGCCAGAAAGATCAGCCGGCCGATTTCTAGAGAATGTTGTAATACTAAACGCTTAGTCAGCAACCGCTTTCCGTTGTACTCTAGACTAGATCAGTGGGGAAGAGCGTCTATCTACTATTAGTATGGGTGAAAAATCTTGAAAGCTGCAACGATCGACGCCAACTACGAGACAGCTTGAACACTGTTACAGCATTCGTTCCGCTGTCCCGGACTATGTAATGCTCTGCACAATCCATCTCCCTGAACATCCAGAGGTACTTCTTACACGTTGCTCAACAATCGCATTGAATCTGAATTGCATTTTATTAAATAAATAGATTTACTTGTCTCAACCCTTACTTCATCATAGATTTTCCACTCCAGCGTACTTAATGCAGTAATCTCTTGTCTTACCACCACTTCTTTTTCATTATCTATATCTATAAAACAAAAACCGGACATATTGGTCGTATAAAAACTCGGAAACTACGGGGAGATTTCGATGGAGTTTTCACCGTTTTAAAGCTTAGAATCTTAATTCACTTGTCTGACATGTCTTATGTTTCAAAGTTAAATAATGTAAGAGCATTAAATTAAATTCTGAATGTATGGTGAGAAATTCCACAGGAGGAATCACTAGATGCCGCATACTACGCACTAAACACACAACACAATGTCTCTGACCATAGCCTTTAATTAAAGCAATAAGATTACTTATAGTAATAACTATTTTGCACACTAAACAAAACTTTAAGTATTCTTTCCTTTAATTCGATATATTCAATTTTTAAAAGCCATAGCTTGAAGTATTCTTTCCTTTAATTCGGGATATCAATTTTTAAACGACATAGATAGCCGTAAAAACAACAGAGATTTTCTTTAAGCACGATCTCTGGACAATATCTCTGGCCTTCAGCATCAGTCTTCTGTTTACGATAATATTATTCCGGATTCACTTTTGATATTTTATCTGCAGAGTTAAAGGATCTGGCGTTTCGAGCCACAAGTATACCCATTCATTTCGCAATTGAATCAAACGTGAATAACATAATCTAGGGATGTTCAGTAATGTAGAAATGAAATTTCTTAACAAATTATCGAAGCTTTTCGGACGAATGAAAATAGTATACGTGCAAATAAACTTCAGCCCACCAGTTTCTTGGTAGGGGGCGGGTGAATGCAAGTTTGCTTTAATTCCGAAAAAGTTTGCGCGTATTTTATGAAACTTTGTACAAATGTTTTGCGGGAATAAAAATACGGTACGGTTAAATCTACGCCAACTATACCGGGTAACGCCGGAAATTCCACTAGTTTTCAGTATTTTCTCCCAATCTTCGCGGCAGCTAGCCAGATCATGTTGTATCAGCACCATTCAACAATCTCAAGGTCTTCTTCTTGTTCATTTTCAACTTACTGATTTTTCAAAATATTTCTTAGATGTGATTCTCATTTGGAGAGAAAACATTTCCAAACTTGATTCTCCTAAAATGTCCGGAACGTTTTTTGTAGTGCTAGAATCTAGATGGAGTTCGAGAGATTTTTTTTTAATTTTACCTTATCTGGCCTTCTATAACTTGAGGAATTTCATTTCAGCTTCTTCAGTGTCCCTTCTTTCATTTCTCTACATGTTAGCCTTTTCATTTCGTTGGGGATGGAATCGCATATTAATACGCTAATGGATAACTGAGTTATATGTAGATTGTCAAATTAAGTACCTACTTCTCTATCCGATCTTTCGGTAATTCGAAACCAGTATATTATCATACTGCAGGAAAGGTCTAATAACTTGTGAGAACACTTTTATGCTGCTCTCTTTTATAATTAGCGGTATATTGATACTTGCGATAGTATGTTCTCTCAAAGACACAGTTATAGAAGCAAGCTAATTTAATTTTAAAAAGTCCGTTTGTGCCGTCGGTCGCCAGATGATGAAACCAAAGCCGTCCTAAGCAGCAATTATGATAACAATTAATAAAGGTCATTAAGTTCGTTAATAAGAATAATTACGTCCATGACCAGTTCATTAATAAAGCACGTTAACACTTGTGAACGGTTTGGCCACCATCAGATTTCAAAGTAAAGGCTAATCGATACTTCGTATCCGAAAGATTACAGAGTTCTTGAGACAAAAGGAAAATTATAACTCATATCTCCTTCCAGCTAAATTATCCACTATCAAACTTGACGTTCAATGTTCATTTAATTCTGTTCAAAACTTCACTTTTACAATCATAGTTCTTATCGACGACATAAAGTTCTTGTTAAACAAAGTTCGCCAACACTGAACTGCATTGCATAGTAACTATACCGCTCACCGCTAGTCGCACTCCGTAATAATCAGGATTGTACTCAGGCAGTGGCCGGCTTCCGACTGACTACGAAACAATGTGTTCCTACGCCTCTCAGGCACTACTTCGTAGCCGGCGGAAGGTAACTGTCATGTTACAAATTGCATGGATTAATTCTGAGATTGTGAGGGAAAAAAGCGAACGTAGAGTTATGGAGCATATTATATGCTCGAACATTATGAATTTCCTAGATGAAAATAATTTGCTTACAACAAATCAACACGGATTTCGAAAGAAAAGATCATGTGAAAAACAGCTGGCCCTATTTACACACGACGTAATGAAAGTTATTGATGCAGGTTCACAAGTAGATGCAATTTTTTAGATTTTCAGAAAGTCTTTGACTCTGTGCCACACAACCGCATTTTAGCGAAGCTACGAGCGTACGGTATATCGGATCAGCTTTGCGAATGGATAAAGGATTTTCTAACTGGTCGATCGCAGTATGTCTTTGTTGAAGGAGAAAGTTCTTCTAATCTAGATGTTACATCGGGTGTACCTCAAGGAAGTGTGATAGGACCACTTCTTTTCTTAATTTTTATAATCGATCTCGGAGACAAAGTGAAAAGCCTTTTTAAATTGTTTGCTGATGATGCAGTTATTTATAGGGAAGTAAGGAATTTGGCCGATCGTTCAGCAATTCAGCGTGATCTGGATGTTATTTTGGCATGGTGCGCTGAGTGGCAACTCATACTAAATTGTAAAAAGTGTAAGACAACAAATTCTAACAAAAAGAATCCGATTGTTCAGAAATACGAGGTACACAGTTCAGTTATTGATATGGTCGATTCTGTTAAATATTTGGGAGTAACAGTACAAAGCAACATGAAATGGGACTTACATATTAATACGTTGGTAGGTAGAGCTAATTCTAGGCTGCGGTTCCTAGGTCGAATTTTGAAAAAATGGAATGAACAAACAAAGGAGATAGCGTACAAATCTCTTGTGCGTCCACATTTGGACTATTGTTGTGCCATCTGGGATCCGTTTCGTAAGGGGCTGATTGAGTGTACAGAGAAAGTACAGAGAAGAGCCGCTCGATTCGTGACCGCTTGCTACCGTCCTGATGAAAGCGTTACAGAACTGATTAGTAGACTAGGCTGGGAGTCTCTGGTAGATAGACGACGCACGTTTCGTTTAAACTTATTGGTAAACATGCGTACTCCCACTTTCACTTACGAGTGTAGTGAAATACTTCGTCCACCAACCTATTTGGGTCGGAAGGACAGGAAAGATAAAATTAGAGAAATAAGGTGCCGCACTGATTCTTATATGAATTCTTTTTTTCCTCGTACCATTAGGGATTGGAATGCAGAACAAAGAGATTAGGTTTGGTGCTGAGCACCCTCTGCCACCCACAGTTTTGTGATTTGCAGAGTATATATGTAGATGTAGAAATAATATTCTTCTTAACAACGTTTAACAGGGACAGCTGTTAGTCACATGACGCACAGTGGGCGCGGTTTTGTTGTAGTACAGTGTTTGTGACGACTAAACGCCAGCTTGCCTCCCAACGGAGGGAGGAAGCACAGCAATTCCCGTTCATTAAACAGACCACTTCCGTTTACAGCGTATATTTTACTGCTAATAGGGCCCATCCAGTTATTTAGAGTATAAACAGCGGGACGCTCGTCTGCTAGTTTGGGTCTGCGATCTCGGCTGTTCCCGCTATTACCACCTACGAGTGTTGCCATTCACCCGGAATTACTCCATGAATATCGGCGAGCGCCGAATAACGCTACGCAATTATCAGCATCACAAATGAAAATACAGCCCCCCCGTAGCGCTGGCGAATATCACTCGCGGCTATTACAATCGGCGCCGCCATCATACGCGTTTTAGAGTTCCCTAAACAGAATAAATACTGCGTCCCTCCCAGCGTGGCGGACACGCATAATGCGAGAGCGATAAAACAGTCGCGCCCAATAAATATGCAGCAGCTCTGGGCTGCGTAGGGGTTACAGAATCCTCAGCGCTCTAAACGGGTGCTCTAATTTACTAGATCAGTCCCCCAAGTAACGAGAAATGAAATCATTTTCTGTCGGAATATATGTGTCGCTTAAAACTGAAGCATGTTTTGCAGTACACATTCAACAATAATTCTGCATATATTTAGCTGTTGCCGGTAGTACCAAATTATTACAAATCTGTAAAACGTCCATGGGTAGTCGTTAATAAAATATGCCCCTAACTCTCGTGCAATTACTTTAAGCAAGAATTTTATATATATATATATATATATATATATATATATATATATATATACAGGGTATTACATAAAGGTACGGCCAAACTTTCAGGAAACATTCGTCACACACAAACAAAGAAAATATGTTATGTGGACATGTGTCCAGAAACGCTTACTTTCCATGTTAGAGCTCATTTTAGTTTTGTTAGTATGTACTGTACTTCCTCGATTCACCGCCAGTTGGCCCAATTGCAGGGCATTTGAAAGCCCTTGTCTACGCAACCCCGGTACCAAATGTAGAGACTCTTCGTGCTCGTATTGTGGACGGCTGTGATACAATACGCCATTCTCCAGGGCTGCATCAGCGCATCAGGGATTCCATGCGACGGAGGGTGGATGCATGTATCCTCGCTAACGGAGGACATTTTGAACATTTCCTGTAACAAAGTGTTTGAAGTCACGCTGGTACGTTCTGTTGCTGTTTCCATTCCATGTTTAATGTGATTTGAAGAGAAGTAATAAAAAATATATATATATATATATTTATATATATATATATATATACATCATTGACGATGCGGGGTGGGGATTCGAGGATTTGAATTCAACTTTGTTTGTCGCTGTTCGTTTCTCAATGTATGATTGAAACTAAAACTTTTTGTCTACTCAGAAGACGAAGAAACTGTTATACCCTATTGAAAGTCTTTTGAAACTTGAGACTTTTTTAGTGCACTAAAAATAATAATGTTAGTAGTTTGTTGTACATGTGAGTAAATATTTTATAAAATTATTAAACACAATTTTAATTCTTGTTACAGAGTGTCTAGTGATGCTGCATTCAAATGTCTGGTTAACTGAAATTAAGGAGATATAAGATATATAACTGTCAATATCCTGGGTAAAGGAAGAGGGAATACTGTCGAATTTGTAATAAATAATGTTGCTGAAATATTAGAAAGTTAAATAGGAGAGGAAGATGTTTGTCTTCTACATACAGTAAGTGTGGCTCAATGAACGAAGCTTATTATACAAGTAGGATTGTTAGCCCTAGTGGTTGCCTCAATCTAACCAGGTAATCCTACCGGGTATAGCAGACGTACAGTTTAATTTGTAATCTGAACCACGGAATCGTTCTCGTATACTTCACATTACAAAGCAAGTTATGCCTAGGACCTTCAGATCTCCAGTCAAACGCCTCAACCACTGATCCATCAGAACGCTACTTCTTCTTTTTTTTCATGAAAAATTCAAGATAAATTTTATTCTTTATGAATTTTGATTTTAACATGTTTCAGTGTTTTTTGTAATTGTTCAGCCCTTTCCTTGGTCATTTACTTCAGTCCATGATTCCATAACAGACAAAAGAAAATTCTCTCACACTCCTACCTCTGAAATCGAGCGCGGGATTGAGATCATGGTCATCTGTTGCCTTCCATGCAGTACGCCAGATTTTTCTACCAAGCCGTATGCCTTGTGCACTTCCAGCACTCCCTTCACCCTTCTCCTCTCCAGCTATTTGTCCCATCAATTACTGAAACTTTTCACTAAAGATGTGTACCGTTCCTTGGTGACGGGAAATTTATGCGTGTGAATTCCACGTTTCTTTGGCATCGGCGAGAGCCAGGTGACTCATACCTGCGCTGAAAGACCGAACGATTTATGGCAGGCCGTAAAGTTAAAAGCTTTACGCATTCAATGAAATTCAAAGGACAGTATATGGCTTGTGCCGAAAGGAGGATATCCTGGTAGAGTTGAAAGTTTAAACTAGAGAAACGATGCTTCGGAGAAAAAGACAGGTTGCGGAACACCTCTGTTGGGAACCAGCGAATCAAACTGTGTTACGAACTTTTAGAAACCATAAGTTTTTTATGTTGCATGAGGAGCGCGAATGGAGATCGTGGACAACCCGCCAAACGCTGCGACTCGCTGAAATTTCCCGCGTCTGCTAAATCTCGGGAGCCTGCAAGTTTTCAACGGGGTGGACAAGCGGGAGAGAAGACATTCTGTTTCTGGCCAGCAAACAATCCGCACCGGCGCACCCCGGGAGATTGCCGGAGAGGTCACTACCTACGGGGAGCTACCTCGCCAAGTGGACGACACCAATGACCTTGCTCCCAGCTGATCAACAGGGTCCGTGAAACTCTGATTTATCCGCACCTCATCTGCTACGGTAAAGAACTCCGGCGATGTATAGACACTCTTGCGTCATTCAACGCTCTGAGATGTGAATCATGCTCTAAAGTTGTTCAAAAGAAACTTTTAATATTCAGTTCTGTTCAAAGAAAATAATAGGTGTTGTAAAACCTGCTTTCATAACTTCCTTTCCAATGTATCAGTATATCATTTGAATAGATGATGATTTGTGTTTTTTAATGGTAATTTTAAAAGTACAATTGCTTTGATTAAAAGTATTTCAGAATTGGAATGTCGCTTCTCTCGGATAGAGAACACTTCCATTCTTGGCGCCTACCCGGGATTAATTTTGCAAATTGACTTATTAATTAATGCATCTCATTATTTTATTCTAATTGTAATAATGTTATAAAAACCAGATGCCACAGATGGTACAGGAAAAATTGTTTTCCTGTTTTTAAGCTTTGTGTACGTCTATCACAGTTAATTACGTTAAGTCTGTGGCATTTTTAAAAATTGTTTTGTTTCCTTCATTTTTTGTTGTTTTGTTGTTTGCTTTGGAATTTTCTTTTTATAAAAAGGGTGGTTGCTTCTTAATATCATTTCATCCTAAACAAGCGTCCCAGATAATTTATAATGCGACACATCTTTAATCTTGTGGCTTAATAGCAATATCAAGTTCTTTGAATTCTGGATTTTTAGTTGAATTATCCCATTAAATCGCGTTAAACAAGCAAGCTTTGATGTTCCTCGCCATCAAACTGTCTACTAACCAGTTTAGTCATCTAGTTACAACTTTCTTCTGTGGCCGGACGGTCAGGTCATCTCAAGAATCATTTCCTACCTGCTGACCAGTGGTCTCGAACCTAACGATTTTTTGGCATTTCTATCGATATGGAGTCTGTCCTAGTCTCTCCTACCGAAATGTAACAATTTTTCCACGATTACTGGGAATACACAGGAATTTTCCTGAATTTTTCCGATTTTACATTTTCAGGTTGGCAATCCATTTCGTTTATGTTTTGCAGGGAATTATTCGATCGATTATATGATTAATACCTTTTGCAGATTGTTACGTATATCTTTTGGGGACTACGCCAGTGCGTTTGTGTCCTACATTATCGACGATTTAAGGGGATTCCCGAGCTAGTTCGCTTGTCTATACTCTACTGGCAACCATTACAATAAATACATTTTGTTAATAAAATGTACATACATGGTATTAAAGACAATGTGACGGGCAGTGCAGTAAGAGGCAATGCACCGTATTTGGTGAATTATTGTCATTTAACGTGTGTCGAGATATTCCCACTGTCGACAACCTTGGTCAGGTCAATCACCCGCTGCTTATGGAATAAGCCTTCGAAGAGTTAATATCATTTTGTTAAATAACTTAATAAACGAATTGCAAATTACTGGGTCTGTTATTTTTGTTGCTTTGAATATGTTTTATTAGTATTGACTAGTGCTTATTCGTGAAAAGAAATTTTTATTATGAAATTCTGGTGTTAGTTTTAAATTTATAATATATCCTGCAATTTCCCTATTATTTGACAAAGATAAAGAAGTTTAAAATAATATAATGTAGCTAAGTTGTAATTAAGTTTAAATAAACTTAAATTTCATACTTATATTTCTTACTTTAATTTTAACAAATATACCCTCACTGCTATCTTCTGACTTAAGTTTATACTATACGAAGCTGAAAAGGTCATATGAAAATCAAGTCCATCTTTAAATGCTACTTGAAACCAAAATTTTCTTTCCAATTTTTGATGGCTAATTTGTCTTCCAGTTGCGGTAGCAGATTGCCATCAGTTTGCTGCGCAGTTTGACGTCAAATCGGTTGCAAGTCTTGAAGTTCCAAGTCTGGCAGTAAAATTGGTGTCAAACCGATATAAATTCTTCGACGCCACATCTTGTTTAGCAAACTGTGATTACTTGGATTGTATTTTTTCATATACCGACTTTGGGTGCAAATATACCGATATTAGCAAACAGATCTACCGATTTCGCATTTTGTCGTTCGAGACCACTCTTGCTGACCTACTGAAGTGCCGCAACGGCCAAGACGTTCTCCTCTGTACGGGATATTTCATAAGTTTAAAACTAGCACTCATTATTTCAGAATTACTTGGTTTACCGAACTGATTTAAGCAAGTCATTGCACGTTTTCAACTATTATTCTTTGTTCATGTTTATGTCGACGGTACATAAACCTTAAATCAAGTTTCGCTTTTTTCACTACGTAAAAACTGAAATTCACCAGTACAGTGCAACTACTGCGTTACTAAATGCAGTTTAGTCGTTTTCAGCATTATATAGGATACATCGATATTTAGACATAACAACTTCTGACATAAAAATGGCCATCCAGTAGCTTAAATTAATATTATGTTGTTTTTATCAATCTCTCAACCGGCCTGAGATAATATCTTCAACTCGAAATTCACATTGCAATATACCTTCTTAATTTTCTGCATTGTTTTTATTTTCGCCTGTACCTTCCACTAGCAAATTAACCATCCCTCACCTATTAAAATGTAACCCCACCATCTTGTGTCTACCAAACCTTTTTTTATAACCATTTACTTCCAACAGGTGTTCATTTCTTATCCCATCTGACCACATAATTTTTAACATCCATGTTTTTAATAGATACCACATTTTTTCCTAATTTTGTACTTTTAAGGTCCTGGCATTTCTTTCATATATCTTTCTTCTCCATATATACAACACAGCACTTTATGGCAGCGAAGCATGGACTTAAAAAATACTAGGAAGAATTAAAATTGAAGCATTTGAAATGTGGTGCTATAGAAGGATACAGAAAACTAAGTTACCTAAAATACAAAATAAACGTGTTTTGGAAGTGATGGGTGTGGAAAGAAGTTTGTGGAAGAATCTTACAAGAAGAAAAGACATTTAAAGACATGAGGGACTGGTTAATTTGTTAGTGGAGGGAACAGTAGAAGGAAAGAACTGTAGATAAAGACAGAGATATCAAGCAGGTAATTGACGAAATAAGTTGTTAGGGGTGTATTGAGATGAAGAGATTAGAAGAATACAAGATAGGAAGAGCTTAAAGATTGCATAAAACCAGTCGAGAGACTGCTGACAGCAAAAGAAACTAAAAAAAAAAAAAAAATTGTTACTGGGTTTACAAATAGCAGCATATGGAAATTTTATGCAACAAACAAATTTTTCTTTCACTTCCCTCGTTGCTTCGTTTAGATATAAGTCAAACAATAGTGGGGATTGTCTCCAACCTTTCTTCACATCTCTTCTACTGATATTTTCTTTGTAACTCTCTGATTTTACAGCTGCAAGCTGATTCTTCTACATATTATTAATTATTCTTCTGTGTCGCTCTTTCAGATCCGACTTCTTAATAACACATGCCCCATCTAGCACTGTCGAAAGCATTTTGTATGTCCACAAGCCCTATACATGTTTTCTTGTTCTTCTTGATACGCGCTATGAATATTAGTCTTAATACAATGATTGCTTCGATGGAACTGATGCTCCAAAATGTCTTACACTTTACTTTCTATTCTTCTGTAAATCGTCCTATTTGTAATCCACAAAACTGAAAACATAAAAAAATTCTTGACATCAGTTTTTCAAAGTACTGTAATGAGCGAATGTTTACTAGTCAAATACTTCAGCTGCAAGGCAAGGTGCCAGAATCTGACTTACTGTTATAGCTCTTTATTATACACTGTTGATGCGATGGAAATGTATATTGACTTCGCGTTGGATGATATATCCTCAGAATGCGCCATACTTTTTCCGACCTCGATAAAATATTTTCCTATGCATCTGGAGGCACCGCATTAAACCGTCAATCGCCGTTTCTTGGAATATAATTAACATACGTTCAGTTGGTTTAGTGCCGCGGTGGTATAAAAAATACAAGGTTTCTCGGTGGAATAAACATGAGACAAGTTGTTTGTGAGCGCCTGATTGATTATGCTGTGTTTTATTAACTAGCTGTCTGCATATTAGGCTCAGAATGCCATATGTTACCTCCGGCTATTATGCAGTCTCCATTGAGGATCTCCTTAATGTCGGCTCGAATACGTCTAACTCACGATTGCCGCTTATATGACGCCGTAGAAAGAGCCTGTAGCAGCAGCTATAAACTCTAGTTTGCGGCTGAGCCATAAAACATATGTCGTGTACAGGTAAAGTAAGCATTCGTTTGGAGTAATATGTTTAGTGTTATTTCTTCGAACCCAATTGGTCGCTTGGATGCAGATAAATAGTTAAACGTCTATCCACTTAAGCACCTGTTCTGTAAATCAGCGTTCTTACTTTAATTTACTAGCTGAATAATAAAGGCAGATGCAATCTCACTATACATGTACCGCTGTATCATCATCTTGGGTAATTTACGTACAGATGAGATAAGAAACGATTCGCGCAATCGAGACTTGCCACGTGTAAATGTAATAATAATCAGTTTCTCAAGCGTCTGGTCTGAAAAAAACTCAACCGCAAAAAATACATTTTAAATATGTGAGCTGCGCACTGTATTAAAAGTCTGCGCGATCTTTGACGAAAGAAAATGCGTCAAATACGAGGTGCGTCCAGAAAGTAAGTTCCGTTTCAATTTATCTCCGCTGTAGCGCTGCGATTGCAGTTCCGCACATGCGCTGTAGACGATCTGTATCAAGGGGAAGAACGTGCGCCATTTGGAGATCGCTGTCAGTTACGTACGCTTTGTTGTGCTTGTTTGAAATGTCGGCGTTGATTGAAAATCCCGCCGGCTGTGAAATCAGGTCTGTGATTCGGTTTCTGAATGCGAGGAAAGTGAAACCAAGTGAAATTTATCGACAAATTTGCAATGTTTACGGACCAAATGCGATGAGTGATTCGATGGTGAGAAGATGGGTCCGACGGTTCAATGGCGGGCGTAGTGATGTGCACGATGAAGAACGAAGTGGGCGTCCACCTTTGGTTACAGAAGAACTGGTTCACGCGATTGATGACAAGATCCAGGAATACTGTAGGTTTACAATTAGTGCTCTCGCTATGGACTTCCCCCAAATTTCACGATTACTGATGCATGAAATTGTTACCAAACAACTGAAATTCCGTAAACTTTGCTCACGTTGGGTACCAAAGATTCTCACTGAGCAACACAAAACACAACGGATGGGTAGTGCACTTGATTTTTTGACCCGTTATGCTGAAAGCGGCGAAGAATTTCTGAGACGGATAGTCACAGGGATTTGACTGGGACGTGTTTCACCATCCTCCGCACAGCCCTGACCTCGCTCCTAGCGACTTTCATCTGTTCTTACATCTCAAGTCTTTCCTTGGCGGTCATCACTTCACCAATGACGACGAGCTGAAAGAAACTGTTTCCAAATGGTTGAAGACACAGGTGGCAGATTTCTATGAAGAAGGTATACAAAACCTGGTGCCACGCTATGACAAATGCCTGAAAAATTTCGGCAGTTATGTGGAAAAGTAGTTTAAGAGTTGTAGAATTTTGTGCAATAAAAATTTCTTCTGTATCTGTGTACAATTTCATTTTATTACTAAACGGAACTTACTTTCTGGACGCGCCTCGTATTTCACGAACATCCGTTTACTCTTCGTTTTATAGGTCTTAACCATCCGTATACTACGAAGTCATTGGAGCTGAGAGAAGATTATGAGCAAGTAACTGGAAGCAATTCGGCCATTGCCTTTTTGAGGAAAGATTACTGCATTCGTCTGGGATGTTTTCTTGAAACTACTGATAGACCATTTCTGAATGACCGGACCGTGTGTAGAATTTACAGCCTCCTGCATATACGGAACCTGTAATGAAACTCAAATACATATAAAATTCAGTATTTCAATGCATAAACGTTTTTAAGGACCAAAATGTGATTGGACTGTAATCGGTGATAACTTTCTGACGTATCAAAATTAATTTATTAGGCACCGCTGATCAGAAACAAATTGCTGCTAAAATTGCTAAGTAATCTTGGAAGACGCATATTCAACACCTCAGAAGTAACACAAGGCTAAAGTAAAGATGTTCCGTTAATAGCGGACAACATTTCTTAAATTTATTTATAACTAGCTGATACCCGCGACTTTGTACCCGTGGATTAAGAATTTCATTTCCAGAATTGAATATATAAAATTGTTGGTAACGAAGGATTGGTCCTAAACAACACCGAGATGACATAATATGACAGGAAAGCCATCTCTATATCATTCTACCATCGAACCTGTCTCTTGAAGAGAATTAATTTCCAACATATTTAAAAACAGAAAAACAAACGAAGGTGAAGGGATGGGGGTGGGAGCTGGGTGTTAACTAAGGGCAGCTTTATTTCAGCTTGGTATTTTCTTCTTTCTTCAGAATGACCATCCGATTCTTGGGTTCGAATAACTTTAGCTGCTCGTGCTCTGCTAGAGTTACAACTTAGGACAGTTTACGCCCGCAAGGCATGTCAAAAAAGAAGGCAAAATAAACTGGTGCCAGAAACATTTAAGCAGACACAAAGTAATAGGACAGAGAAAATCGACATCTGTACTAAATAATACGTTTTTTCTCTAAACGAAATTTATTAACAAATTAACATAATGCGCAACCGACGTAACATTACAGACTAACACACATATCCGTCTATCTGCCACCATTCGATAAGTTCTCAAAATTTCGTGATTACAACTGTTAATCATACCGAAAAAAAAAAAAAAATGTCCTGTGCTCTCCCTTCAGATTTTCTTGTCAAATTCCGTCAATATCGGTATAGGCATTTAGTCGTAAAAATGTAACAAAAGTCAGAGACTTACATCCGTACTTACAGTATTATTACTGCAAATCACACACACACTTACTACGAATCACACCTGAGGGATCAATATAAAGTAAATAAGTGTACACCTACAACATTGCAAGACTACCGACGATTTGCCTGGCATTGCACCCCTAACTTTGTGGTATCTACAGTTTAACATTCAACTCGAATAACCGACAGCCCAGGCGTTACTCTTACGATCAAAAACAATTTTTAAAAATCTTAGCTTCGGCAGGGATTTGAACTGGAGACCACGACACAAACATCAGTAAGCAAGCCCTTTAATCACTGACCTACCTGACCGCCGCAGGGGAGAACAGTACTGAGACCTCCACATCCAACGCGTCTGTCTATCGCCGTTCAGTAATATTTCGAAATTATAAGACAACATGTATTATTTATACAGATAATTTTTGAACCAAATGTAGACAGTATTTTTCTCCTTGTTTCAAAGGATAAGTGTGCAAAGTTTCATCGATATCGGATTAAAACTGTGGATTTGTATAAAGAACAAACAAACTAACAAACAAACAAACATACATACATACATTCATCTTTATATATATAGATAGATGGGTAGGGTGTACACCATATACCATACTTCATAGAACGTTAATATGTACACCTGTTGTCAAACATGATTCTATGCCCTGTAGGCCGTAAATTTTCCAGTCTCGGATAAAGCAAGTATTTTTGTAAAAAAATCTATTAGCATAAAAGCGACACTTTTCAACTACATTATTTTTTATTTTACTTTAGAATATAAAGGGCAATGTACCGCAAATAATCTTAGTAATTAATAAACTTTTAAGTAATGATTGAACTGATTACGAGTGATTTATTGGGATAGCATTATAAGTGATGTGGGATGTAAAGAGAAAAAAATTAAGCGTTCAGAGACGTCACTTGCTCTAAATGCAAGTCTTAAAGGTGTGATATTTGGAAACTTGTTTATAAATTAATTTTCAGTTAATTTTAAGGAGTCATGGGGCGGAAAATTCACTGTTGTAGTGCGTCTTCCAATCACTCATTATCTTATAACAAATGTTTGGGTTTAATGTTCTAGACATTTCTGAAACATAATATTCGATGTGAGCCTTAAAAATTTATTATTTACCTCCAAGTTTTGCTTGTCTTACTTTTCACACATTACGTTCTTCAGTACTGAATAAAGAAATACCCTCATCCTCATATTGCATCAACCACATTACTCTTCCTTTATTTTACCAATTTACAGCGGTTGCAATCAGCTATTTCAGGGATGGTCCGTGAATGTTGACCTCTGCTGGAGTCCATGGGGATGGGGCGAAATACGCACAAGGCTACTGCTGTCCGGCGTCTCCACAATGGATGCTCGCTCGGTGAGGGATCAGGAAAACGACTCTATATTCACAGTTCTAGTACACATTTAATCAATACTTAATTCTATCACAAATTCTGTTCACGCAAAGGTGCCACATAATTGGCCGAATTGTCATTTACTGTAGCTTCCTGGGCGTCTGTTGAGTTGGGAACTGCGGCTGGGGTCACGTTTTGGAATGATGTAAGACGTCTGATTCTTCTCTCGTAAAGTGATTCACGAATTCCCCCCTTATGTGCAGACTAACGTATGCACATCTCCTTGGATACTTGAGAAACGTTTAACGTGGCGCCTTATATAGAAGCTAGGTTGCTGGATGGCTGGGTCTTGAATCAGATATCCGTTCATAGGTAAAGATGCGCTCTACATTTTTCACCATTCATCTGTGATATAAAGGTCTAGTTAAAGCTGCGTCGAATGTCCATGGATATACTTTAGTATTCCCTGCCTTCAACATCAGCACTAGTTCTGACCAGAATAAAAGAACCCTAACGGTAACATAAATAGGTCAAACTGCCGTTGTTGAATTGTTTATAATTGTGAACCATGGTTAAACCGGTAATGAAATTGATAGTATTTGTTACTACAATCTTAATGAATATCAATAAGTTTCAAATTTATTTACAACATAATTTAATTTTCTTATATTTTTGTGGCATTATCTGAGGTTCAAAGCCCTTGCAAATTACTCACCGACGACTTCAGTGCTCCAGTTACTGGATGAATCACCTCAAGAAACTATTTCTTCAACAAACATTCAAATCTAAAGAGTTTCTTGTTGGTAATCTGGAACCTAATGTATTTCCTTACTTCATAAAAAGCTCAAATTGTCTACACGTTCGATACACTTTTTTTGTTGCTTTACGCCACGATGGTCTGATAGGCGGGAAAGGACCGGGGGCAGGGGACGGGAAGAAATTTGGGCATGACCTTTGAAGGAACCATCTCGCATTCACCTGGACTGATTTCGGGCAATTATGGCTAGCCGTAATCTGGATGGACGGACGGGGATTCGAACCTGAATTCCCTCGAATGCGAGACCAGAGAGTTACCGCTTACATACCGCAGTCGGTGCAAACCGTTCAGCAATGGCATGGATGGTATACGACAGTGGTGTTAGTTATTCTTCCATCATGTGAGCGTTTTTACTTTGCTGGCACTAGGTGTCTTTCGGAAGAGTACGTCTGAATAGATCAACAGCGCGTTGCATCCTCATTACTGCTTTCATCTTCATGCGTAGTACATACAAACAACACAATACACCGAATTTTCATCGCATTTATCTAGACATACGCAATCACATTAAGGCAGATGATGGCGTGAAATGTTTAGGAGACTCAGACTTTCCTGTGGTAAGATTTTCACCTTACTTAAGATCTTAATTTCCCAATAATCAAAATTCTTTCCTCAGGTTTCATTATCGTTGCGGACCACTTCTAGTTTCCCGGGTGTCGCTTACGAGCCTACCTGTGATTTCCTCTTGATGGTAATAGACGTACTTCTTCCACTGTCTCCCATCTAGAAATGTTTCCTTGTTCATAGTAGATTCTCAATTCCAGCTTCTTCTCTTTATATCTCCCCTCAGTTAGTCTGTCCACCTTGTTCTTTGTCTTCCATTGGTCATTTTCCACCATCATTTTTTTCCAAATAAGCATTTGGTTGTCTTGTACTCTTCAGTATTTTAACATTCCCAAACCATTTAAGTCTAGGATACCTAAATCTCTCTTCCGTGGATTTCTTTAACGTCATGATTCTTTATATGATCAAGTCTCGCTTTCTGGAGGGCAGTTCTAAAAATCTTTATTTGACAGGTTTGGATCTTACTAAGGCCCTATGATGTTAGTGTGCATGTATCCAGAGCATATGTGAGAATAGGAATGTGATATGATTTGTACAAGGTGATTTTTTTTCTTCTGTGAACATTCGTTTCATTGATACTTTCCCATTCCAACACTGTTCTATGCTAAAGAACGATATGTGTGACTCTGACTCAAAAATCACTGTCGCTCATCGTATAGTTTTGCTGAGATGTAACCCGACTAGCCTCCATCTTCCTCAGGAGAAGTCATTTTTTGGGTGGCAAGCGTGAAGAATGGAGTCACGAGGCTTTGGAACCGCAAGCTGCCGGCGGCAGACGGGCAGCCAGTCTGAGGGAAGTGAGAAATGGGCCCGGTGCTCGCGTTTGCCAGCGCATTTGCGCCGTGACGCGCAGGCCATAAAAAATAAGGCGCGGCGGCGGAAGTGCTGCTGGCTGATGGCGACGGACGATGATGAAGAGGCGACGCCGACGGCCATCAATAACGCCGGCGGGCGGACTGGCGGGCGCATTAGGCCGCCGACATCCATCACGCGGCGCGCAGCGCGGCGGGGCAGCGGCCCACCTGCGACACTACTTGTCACGGCCAGGCAGACCAAGGGCGAGCGCGCCGCGCCGCGTCAACAAGTGTTACCTCCCACTATTTATCAAAATACGCTGACTCACTGCTGATAGCCTAATCTGCCTCCGCATCATACGCATTACGAAGCCGTCAAGGCTTTTCAAATTCGTAGTTCATGCTGGTGACATACGAGGCGTATTTTTTAAGTAAGTGCCGTTTTGTCACACCGTGGCTGCAGCGCTACGGTCGGCGTTCCGCGTATACGCACTGGGTACATGCATCTCTTGCCTACGCACTGTCTAATTCTTCCTTGTTTACCTTGCTCATTGAGTGTTTAAGATGCCTCCGATAATCGTGAGTCCCGCCGACTGTGAAGTACGGGCTGTTATAAGATTTCTTTGTGCTAAATGCCTAAAACCGATCGATATTCATCGTGAGTTTACGGGCAAAACATTATGAGTGATGGAATGGTGAGAAAATGGGTGAGAGCATTTAAAGATGGCCACGCAAATGTGCATGATGAACAACGGAATGGGCGTCCTTCGGTCGTTAATGAAAGTTTGGTGCAGAAAGTGGACAATAAGGTGAGAGAAAACAGACGATTTACGTTTTCCTCCTTGTGTGATGACTTTCCTAATGTTTCTCGTAGTGTTTTGTATGGCATTGTGACCGAGCACTTGAATTACCTAAAATTTCGCTCACGTTGGGTACCGAAAATGTTAACGGATGTGCACAAAACCAAACGTTCAGGCAGTTCATTGACTTTCCTTGAGCGGAACCCCAACGATGGTGATGATTTCTCAAGCCAAATTGTTACGGGCGATGAGACATGGGTGGCCTACGTCACACCTGAATCAAAGCAACAGTCCAAGGAATGGTGGCATTCAGATTCACCCAAAAAATTGAAGTTCAAGCAAACAATTTCTGCGCGGAAAATCATGTGCACAGTTTTTTGGGACAGGAAAGGAGTATTGCTTGTGGAATTTCTGCCTCATAATGAGACAATCAATGCAGCAGCTTATTGTGAGACATTGAACAATCTGCGCCGTTCAATCCAGAGCAAAAGACGTGGCAAGATG